>OX424567.1:14899938-15522569 GCA_949152475.1 Terebella lapidaria
ACCTCTGTTGTAACGTGAATCAAACTTGAAGCTCTAGGCTTCAAGGATGTCGACTTAGAGGTTGGAGGCACGTTCAACCAGTGGAGTGAATTTGTGTTGGCTTTTGTCCTTCCCATAGACGTCATACTCGTAACACTGGTTTGCTGCTTGGGCTTCACTGCAGTCGTCATTTCTGGTGCTGATGTAGAACTAATGTCGTCGGATCCGAGAGAGTCCTCAATGCACTCCATATCTGCCACTGACAAGCTATCCCATGCCACACCTACTAAATGTTCTGGTTTGGAACAAGGTTTATCGTCGATTGTCAGGATGATGAACAATTTCTTCAGCCAACACAGACAAGAACAGTCAAGAAGTGATCCAGTCAAATCCAGTCTCAAGATGGTGCTATATTTTGGCTGCAACAAATATTGTTAGTGAATTTTCATGTCAGATTTTGATTTACATATGGTTATTGTGATAAAATTTAAGTTTTTTTTACGTTAAAAAACCAAAACGAGTTAAATTTACCAAATATGCTCACCTTATTCAAGCATCCTAAATTTGAGTATGCCATGTTGAGGTCCAGGACTGCAATATTCCAAAAGTCGTATCCACTACTCGGTAATGAATTCCAAGTCAGATCCAAATATATAAGAATAATACCTTTCATGAATAAAACATCAAGGTCAGACCACTGTGAGAAGTTATTGCCTGACAAATAAAGTTCCTCCAAATACAACATGTCACCCAACGAACCCACAGGTACAGTTGAAATAATATTTCTTGTAAGATCAAGGTTCCGCAGACCTGTCAGATCTGATATATTGGGAAATGTGACCAATTGGTTGCCAGTCAAGTTTAGAACTTCCATCTTATCAAAACCCGAGAAAGATCGTCCTTCAAACGTAGCAGACTGTATGCTTCCATAGCTCAGGTCCAGTACTTCCATTGTCGATCTATTTGACCAGTCAAGGAGAGGATATATTGCATCGACATTTCCCAGGGGAATAAATGATAAATCAAGACTCTGTAAAGATGCAATGGGCAGGAGACTTGATGGATTTATGAAAGTGATCTTGTTCCTGCTGAGGTTGAGGTATTTAATCGACCTGCTACCAGTACCGAGCGATGAGGACAACGTCGGGAATTCATTCAAACCATTCTCGCTAAGATCAAGATTGTTCAAAGAGTTAGCACCAAGGAAAACCGACTTATCCAAAGATCGCAATTGACAGGCTTGCAAGTTGAGGTTGGTCAATGACGTGAAATTCTGGAACATCGTGCCTATATTTGTGATTGCTGTGTGTCCAAGGTCCAACATTTTCATGGACGTGGAGACAGCCAACAAAGTGGTGAGATTCTCGTTTGTTATCCCTGTGAATTTCATGTCCAGTTCTTCCAGTACTTTGAGACTGCCAAATACAGCAGACGGCATAATGATGATAGGATTCTGGTAAAGCAAATACTTAACTAGTGTTCTGCCGATACAGGACACATCCGGAACTTCAGTGAGCTTGTTATTTCCTAAGTCCAGGACTCTGATTTCCAATCCACAGAAGGCGTCATCATGGATGTATTTAATAGCATTATTTGCAAGCGAAATATTTTCACAGCTAGAATATGGTGAGAAATAGCTGTTGTTAATGTAGTTGAATGTATTGCCTGTTATTTCGATGACTCTTACATCAACTGGAATGTCGGTTGGCATGTCGAAAAGTCCACCATTGTGGTTTATGTACGACAGCCCACGACCAGGATGTAACAAGCACAGAATCGACAGAAGACACATTAACGACGACAAGCCTGTTTAAAGACATCATGTACAGATATAGAAGCAATACATCTGAGTATTGAGTAATTATCTTTCCAGTTCATTGAGAACAGTCCACATAGCTTACCATTTGTGCTTGCCATGTTGTTGAGTGTGAATTTTTATGTTGATGCTTCTAGAATATCAAGGCAACTGAAATCCAACAAAGTTTTGTCGGGCGCAAGCTACACCAACATGATCTGCATTATTGGTAATCCTTTCCTTTGATGACAATCAACCTGTCTCGCAAATTTAATCATCAGTGTGTATCATCAATATAGGAAGATATTATTATAAAGGTAGAGATTATAATCGACTAGCTCGCCTAAGCCAGGCATTCAAGGTACACATAATACCGTCTTATATACGGATATGTGATAGGGCCATCTTCGAATTTTGGATTAATTTCAAACAGCTAAAGGTTTCAATTGATATTCACACTTGAGGTTGAGCATTAAGGAAATCGATTTCGACTCAGATTACAATGTTCAGGGCGAAATTGAATCTTAAAACTGGGGCTATCACGTACGATTACAGGTGCAATTTCATCAACAATGTGTGGTTTTTAAAATTATATCAATATATGTAATTAGCTGACACTTGAGTTGCATTGGATTGAGGAGAATCTGACAAAAAATATGGTTCAAATAATATCTCATATATTGTATTCGTACTAATTACCAGAATGATCCTGTTGGGTAAATAGTGGAAACAACTTTGTTTTTCTAAATGTACATACCCGTGACATATTATTAATGACTGTTACAGTAGCAGTCATCGTACATGTGTGAACAGGCTCGACTCGGCTGAGTTTTTAAATTGTTTATTAACAACAAACCTATAAAATGTATAAAAATAGTGTAAATATACAGCAACGAAATATACACAAAGTTAATAACAAAATATGAATTGAATCCCACGTTCGGACTTGGGACATCCGTTACTGCAATAATATTTCAATGATGCGGTATTTAATAAATTCCAATCCTTAATACATTGAATGGTTACCATAATTCACTTAAATCACAATAATTCACATACCCCGTGAGTACTTCCACTTTTAGTAGAAATATACACGTCCCGGCGTATACTTCCGTGAAACTTCCCACGAGTGTTAATGCCTGACCGGTCCCTGTCCGTCCGTCTGTCTGCGTGGACAGCTGAGATGAGACTGATCACTAGTCCAGTCCATATCATAGTGTTATGGCCCGCCACAGATAGTTAAATCTGATTGGACGGTTACAGTCCGCGTCGATTCGTGATTGGTCAGCAATGATATGAAGTTATGGTGATAATGATAAACAGGTTATTATTACAATTACTCATTACTACATGAGAATATCAGCAGGGAATATTATGTAGAAATTATCGGAATAATAATCGGAACAATTCGACGATTGAACGTAGCACAAAAGTATAATCACGCATGATCGATATAAACAATACTCGCAATATTAATCGAACCTTTGTAGCGCATAATGATGATCGAATATATAGACAAGTCATAGCGTCTATATATGCTATCACCAATCTGAAACTCAGCTATATATTGCACATCTCTATGTGCACGGGAAATTAAAACAAACACACGTACAATACTGTACATGTATGACATGGTTCTGCAATTTTCTGCAGATATCTTTCAACTGGAGATAATCTGATTCCGGATGTGCAAATCTGGTACCACCATGGTAATATAGTGACAATATAGGTAGCATCATAAAAGAACAAACCCGGAGTCAGTCTCAGTCACTTTGTCATTCGAATAGAATGGTGCGTCAGTACATTCGTTCCATCAAAACTATATACACAATCACTGGTCACACACGAGATATGGTATCATTGGTCACCAAATATACTTGATCCATATTAAATATTTTGACAATAATGTGAACACAAATGAAATAACAGTGCATGTCACTGGAGATAATTTACATGAACACAGGCTACGTTGGTGTGATGCTACATTGGCGTCAGACATCCTATTGCTGATTGCCTGTCAGCAATAGAAGAGCAGCTGGTAATATGACCAATGATAGCAGCATGCGTCATAGAGTGGCCTATTACATATCGCCTTTGGAAAGATAACCCATAGTTTTTCTTCTAAATCAGCATTCTCAGTTGTCAGCATTGTCTCAGAGGTTCCTGATGGAAGAGGCAACATTTTGAATCGAAATTCTCCTAGGCACCATCAGGCCTTGACGTCCATCTACAATTGGTGTCTGTGTATTGGAGATTCGATGCAAGACTCCATCAATAGTACTTATCGAAAAATATATAATGTATCAAATGAGCAAAATGGGGATATACTATATAGTCCAAATACAGATGCAGGACAATTTCATAATTATAATAGTACAAATGTACTGTGAAATTTATAGTGAAAATTACCAAAAAATAAGACTCCCATTGATGATTCTATTACTCCAAGTTCCTAGTACCAGCAGGAAGATATGCATTCAGTTTGTCCATAATGCCTCCAAAAAACAATTGACACCTGAGGACAAAATGTGTATTTTCAGTTTTAGCTCCCACTATAGGTTTGTTATCATATGTACAAAATTTATTGGATGTACAAAATGGATTATTTGTACAATTGTGAAACACCAGGTTATGATGGATCGCCAAGAATGATATATTATAGTTTGGATTATTTGAAAAATAGAAGCCCTTTGGAATGAGATATCTAAACAAATATGAAGGAACAGTCAATCTAGTGTTTATTGTGTTGATTTCTTAGTGCATCTTACATGTGGTTATATTATATTTTACCTCTTGGTTCGGAAGGGAAGTATTTATTAGACTCATGTACTCATGTACATCATGATTTCGTGAGTCAATCATGATGATTTGATTGTCCCCAGTCGTTTCAACATCACTGCTTGACACAGTACGAAAGATATGTATATCTCTTTGTCACACAACGCGTAGTTCTATTGGCTAAATACATTTAATTCACATACATGAAATGTCCCAGAAGGTTAGTGCAAGATCACGGAGGCTACTGTACAATTATTCATGAGTACATGTATTGAACACTCTAACAGTGAACCCTGATATTTGGATGGCATATTTATCATACTACGTTCATAACATGTAACACGTCCTCACTTGGAATCATGGCTTTCATGAATATCCATTTTCTCAGTATGCTGTGACTAAATCAGACAGAGCTGAATGGGAGTAGACCAACGATTGTTTCAAGAGTCCCTGTTGTTATTGAATACTGATGGGATTCAGATTGCATCATCATATGAAGTAACAAAGAACAATAAATACGCTTGTACGTATTAGTGGCGGGAATGTTTAGCCTCATGTGATATTCAACATAGATAGTCACCGGCCTATGTCCATCTCAAATTGTCTATTATGTCATTTCAAGAATTTATTATAAATTTCAGGGACTTGTCCGAAGAACATGGATTTCTATTGAACTGCAAACAAATGCTATGCTATTGCAACCAATCGTGTACAATGGTCAGAAGCTAATGCTTATTGCATTGAAATCCATAACTCGGCTCACTCGATGGATCTACAAACACCTGAGGAGCAGGACATAGCTGTGCAGATGAGGGACCGATCAGGTAATGCATTGGTTTACTTCTGTCATCAATGTTGTTGGAAAAAAGGGACCCGCTGATATAATCCTCCAAATATTGTAAAAATAGCAATAACATCCTTTGCGTTTCTGTTTCACAAAATGGTTGATTGGCTGGCTTGGTGGGTATACTGAACAAAACAATTCCATCTGGTTGAATGGAGATCGTTTGCCTGACTTTTTGGGAATTTTAAATTCATTTGATATTGGGAGTAATTCACATTGCCTCAGGATGTCACGTCGTGGGGTCATATATCCTCTGCATTGGACAGATTGCAACAAGCATTTCAAAGCATATTGCGAGTATTGAACAAATGTCACAGTGCACATGGAAACACAGCAAGCCATTATCATTGAATGATATGTAGAGACCATTTCTATTTCTTATGTACTGTATATACATGTAGATCTACATATATCTTAAGCATCGTTGGTTTGTACATGTACATATAGCGGCTGGTGTTATGTGTTTTGGTTTACTAAATATATATATTTATTTATATGAACTTACTGGCCTCAAGTTCTGGTCTATAATATACATGAAATTAATGAAAAGAACCATGATCCATGAACTGCTACTGGTTGTAAGGATCGATGGTCATTGTTTTGATAAATCTATCAGACATAGTTTACATAGATTAGTGCACTTTGAATCCATGAGACATACGTTACAGACATGCACGTTTTAATTGAGATTGGTCTCTAATTATCATCCGCTATCTAGCCCGTATCATGCTTATCTTGTATCTGATGTTTTATCAATATTCTATGACTGATGTATTGGTGTGTTATAGTTTGTGAATTGTAAATAAACTATCAGTATCAATAAAGCCTTGTTTTATATGACGATTTATCCCTGATATCACATACGCGGAAGTATAATTGATGTTGTTATATGGAGGAATCATGATCTCTTGTATATAAGGTATTTTAGACCAACTAACAATACTGATATTATACTCCCACAGTCTCCGATTGTGCATGATAATCTATTGTTTATGATTATCAATACGAAATATGCACGTGAATTTTGGTATATACACGTGTGGGTGAACCTTTTGTGCGCAGTATATCTATCATCGAAAGTCTTGTCAAACTTTGGATATGACACAGTTGGAAAGGGCGAGATTTCCCAATGGCTTCACTAGAACTGGGGAAATTGAATAATCATCATCACGTACAAGCGTGACTCTAATCTGTTCTTATACTCCGTTATGTGAGAAACTGTTTAAATGTATGTATGTTAGGCAATCGGTTTGAAGCTCTTCGTGTACATAATATATTACCTTTATTTGTTTCATATCTTATTTTGATCTCATGCATAAATATTACCCTGATATGAAGTAAAATACAGGATGACATAGCAGAATATATTTGTTAAAGAACACAAACATATGTGAACTTAACTGATATGTCCATAACCAACAATGAATTATAGATACATTTTGGTGGCATAAACCATAATCATGATAATTTGACGACCAAAATTAAATCAATTGATTTTCATACAAGATTCAGACGAGACAAGGAACAACATGGTGAGGTGACAGTCAATGTACCAGCAACTGTTTTCGAGGTAAATATGTTTTCATCCACTTGGTGTTCCCATCGTGGTGGGTTAGGAAAGTTCAGAACTGATAATACAAAAAAATATGATCCACCGTATTTACCAAGAATAAATTCTGACATGATACAGCATGTCTTTCGTTGTATACTGGTGGGAGGAAATAACAGCAGTCTGGGTCGATGAGGACACTGATGGTCATTGCTCTTTACAGCGTATTCACTATTCCTGAGTCTAGTAATTATTAATGGGTGATTACTCAGTGGAATGCTGACACTGCATTGTTCCACTATTTATCGAAATGTAAGGTGTCCAGGGCGAGTGATTGCAATGTTAATGCATGTTAGTATATGCACTCCGATGATATTGAAATACGCTGAACAAAACTTAAAAGGCATATATTGCGACTTATATAACTCGTTTACACCAGGCTTTTTGTTGATAGTTTTGCATTTATGAATAGTATCATTCAAAACTCGACATACTTCATCTGTGAGTCCAACTGCATTTTTCAAACAAAATTCAGACTTCTATAGCAAAAATTGGCAATCAACCCAGTGTTAACTTAGCACAGTCATTGAATTTTGGTGTAGACATACAATTTGTGCATATTTTCGCTTTCATAGGGGTGCAATCTTTCGAATTCAGCATATTTGTGTAGAATACACCGCAAAAGCTTTCTGATCCAAAATTACAACAATACTTCGAAACCTGATAGACATAAACATTAGCCATTTCTCTGAATATACTCAGTTTCCTGAGATCCCGCTTTGGGCCGAAATTTACTATTGGGGTAGATTGCCAACTTTTCCAATTTACATATTAGATCACGAACTATACGATTAGAAAAGGCTTCAAATACTGATACTTTCTCCCGTGAAAAATATTCTACATATTATTACTCCAAAATTTGTCAAAACAACACAAAGAGTAAGTGAAAAAGTTGTTTATTTTCCAAAGATATGAGGGTGAACAAGTGGACAGGACAAAGATTTGAGCAACTCCCAGCAAAACAAGATGTGATAACATTATCTTCCAGTTCTATCCTTACACATCACAGAAAATATTGATACAAGTTTTTCGTGTAAATTATTGTGCAAAGACACATAACTAAAGCACATCAGTTTCACACGAGTCCCTCAAATCCTAGTACCTTCTATGTATTTTCATGAAATTTATCACAAAGATAAACATTGGGTTTATACCGCTACACTCTAATAACATCAACACTTGCAAGTAAATTAAATGCAGTCCAGTTTTAGTAAAGTTTACTTTTAATTGATAATCAGTTTTTGGCGCTTTGCACGTAGGCCTACAATTGATATCGGTGATGTCTTGAGTGAGCGGTGAGGCGCGAGGTGGCGGCTTATCGCATGCCGTGGTCCTTGAGGGTCTGCACGGTCTTGGTGCCGACAGACCTCCAGCCAGTGGTATCACAGGCGCCTCCCAGCTTCTCTTGCAGGAAGGGAACCAGGCATTCGAACAAATCCTGCCAGAGCATAAAACACACCGGTAAAGACGCTATACGCAAAAGATGTAATGGACAATGATTATGTGTTCCCTCATACATATATATATATATATATATATATATATATATATATATATATATATATATATATATATATATATATATATATATATATATATATATATATATATAGAATAACTGTAGTCAAATTTAGACATTGTGTAGTACATTATTTATGACAGATGGTCGCCATCCCCGTATTCAATTTGAAATCTAAAGATTGTGTGGAGTATTCACAACAAATGATCCAATAAACGATTGAGCGAATGTGTGGTCTGGACAATTATGTCAAAGCCACAATTAGGTTGTTAGGCAATAATATGGAAAGAAGCCACTACGAGAACTAACCTGGAACTGCTGAAGTCCAAGCTCGGTGTGCTCTGGCATTTTGGTGAGCTTGTCACCATCAGCGGCGGTGACACCTCGCTCGGCCATGTCCAGGAGCATGCCAACGACCTTCTCCACGTGAGGGGCGAACTGGGGCACGCTCGGCAGGGACTCGGGGGCCTTTCCCTTGTAGTTCTTGAAAAACTTCATGTGTTCGGGGTGTTTCTTCAAGAAGCTGGGTTGGGGAAAGGGGGAAATTTCAGTGGTTAATTCCCTGTTAACCATGTTACTCTATCGTGAGGTTGGCTATCCTTTTCCTGGTTACGGCGCCAATGTAAGGTATCGACGACCAAACACTATAAAAGGGGTTTACCACATTACTGGCTGTGAAAGTATACCATAACATACACGCAATATATGTGGTGTCACTATTTGTGTCTTCCCAACACGTCATAGCTCATGGCAATAAATAGTATTAATTATTACAATGATGAGGCGAATACCATAATTATTATATATTCTGATGTGAAAGATAATTGGGGAGAATGTATCATCAAGATTCATTCGTTCATATATATAGGTAAAGATATTGATAAATTATTCATCCAAATTATTCATTAGCGAAATACTCACTAGACGAAGAAGGCCTGAGAGTTGCCGGACAGATCGCCGCGGAGAGTTCTGCAGTTGTCAGAGACACCCATGGTTCTGAAATAAAGGTATGTATATATATATACTACTACACACATTTCAGTTTCACATCCGGCTCCTTGATGAACAATATCAGCATTCATAAGCTAAAGTTGATAGAATTGAGTGAAGGAAATTAAGGAACATAATCGGAAACTACAATTTCCAAATGGCTACAATTTCTGCAGACATTGATGACTGTTATACATTTACATTTAGAATATATTGTAAATACGTGATAATATTCATGTAATATTCTTATCTCATATCATTTCAAAGAGAAAAAAGATTATGAATATGGCCTTACAAAATCGTTGTAAAGCCGAAACGAAAACAGTTGATATTCATGCGAAATAAATGATATGATTACAGAGACACTGATTTGTTCTTTCATTTACATTGTTTCTAGTACATTATAACACATAAATACCAGTAGACCTAATATCACCTTTTTCCATGAAAAATATTGTCACTAATGATTCTTGGAAAATTAGTAAACTTTCGTAGTAAAAAAACCATAAAAACGAACGTGTATGCTAAAGCCATGCAATCTTCTGATGAAACTGGACATATTCTCTTTTCATCAGATGGTTCAGAGTATTTTTGTTTCTGCAGCAATTTAGTCTCATTCACCCATCGACGTGATTTAGATAATAAGATAATCGTACACACAAGCAAATGTTAATCAGTATTCAGTTGAATGACTTTTTGACAAACAATATAGATCATAGTCTTATAGCGACAAGTTTTTTATTTTTATTCAAATAAAAAGTGTCTTTCTCACTTGAGAACTTTTACACCCTGATTTATATGAAGGTCAGTAAAATTTCCCAATTCCATTTGACACTGGACTTCAAGACAAGAAAACCTGGAATGTTCATAATAGCATAGACGTGGAATCAATACCCAGTATTAAGTATTCCGAGCAAACAAAACAGGGTCCGTTATCCAATCTCATAGTCCGGGGACAGAAAGTCATATCAGGCATATGAAGTGAGAGAAAACAAAAATGACAGGGAAAACCATGAACCCCCAAAAATGGCATCTATCAGCATCTATCATCTATGC
Organism: Terebella lapidaria; assembly: GCA_949152475.1. Classification (NCBI taxonomy): domain Eukaryota; kingdom Metazoa; phylum Annelida; class Polychaeta; order Terebellida; family Terebellidae; genus Terebella; species Terebella lapidaria. The sequence continues at coordinate 14,910,509 of OX424567.1, forward strand.
TGAGCATCTATCAGCATCTATCATAGTGAGCAAAATAATCCGATTGCCAGACACTCCATATGGATAGAGATAGATTTATGGTTGCAATGTCATTCGAAAATCTGCATGATAATTTTGTGCAGCCGAAACAAAAACGGGTTGTTTTTGTTGTCATGTTTATTGCGTGGAAACAACGCAGAGCCAAACTATGCGAATTCGGCTTAATATTGGGTTGCACCAATAGTATAGACCAAAATGACCAACAGGTTTAGAATGCTATCTTATCGAACACAACTCTGTATAGTGTTTTCGGCATAACCACTCTTTTCTTTTCACACTTGTGTCACTAATGACGCATGGAAATTGACAAATAACCGTTGCAATATAAATGGTATTGCAATATAAAGTAGCAATATAAATGATTGTTATTTTAATCTAGCCTCAACATCGCCCTTTTTATAGCTGTTAATTTCACTTCCCTGTGATGCGTTAATGAATTATTAGATGTTTCACAACATGTTTTAAAAATATGTCACCAAATTGACTTATGTCTGATGGGATAGCAAAATGCCTAATTTCATTGTAGCTAGAATAGCTAAATTCCTAGCATAACATATTTAAGCAATCTTATGATACGATTACTTCTAAGGAACCTATTGTGATTATGCCTCCCAAAGTAATTTGAAACTAAAATGTAAAAGTTTCAGATATGAAATTCGACTGACCTTGATCAGTGGTTCCTCGTGGAAAGACGATGAAGTCAAGAGTTGAAGTTCGAGCTGATACTTGCTTTCCTGCGGAGCCAGAAGCTGGATAAGGAGTTGTCCTCACGGGCCTGTATTTATAGGCCCGATCCCCGGAAACAGTCACGTACATCCCACCGTATCCCCCGGGCCACTGTGATATTTTTCTCAATGCCATAGACAGTCGTGGTATATATTTGGATGTTGTTGATGTGCGTGCAGAAAAGCAAGTCTAGGTCTGAGACACGTAAACCGATTGCAAAATTTGTCATTGTTTTTTTTTTCAAATTAAGAAATTGAACTAATGTTTTTTTGTTAGTTTCACAGAGTATATGTGATTATTATTCAATAAGTATTTAATATAATAATACACTATAATGTATTAACAATAATGTAATATACACGCATTAACCTAACAGATGAAGAATAATAATGAATACCATTTTATGAACACTAATTTGTTGAAATGTTATTATCAGTATTTTTACTGATAGTATTCAGTAATTCTATTTATTAACCAATTGACGAAGTCCAGTAAATAATAACAAATACATTCGCTATAAATTATGAACGTTATTCACATGTTTGCGTGTGCCACAATGCGAAATTTTGTAAAACACAGTATTATTCAAATTAACACAATATTATTGGGCTATATAGAAATAATTATGCATGAAAATACATGTAGGTGTTGCGTTTTTATCACACATTTATCTTGCAGTGACAAACAAGTTATTTTAGACGGGGAGTGTCTATATTGTAATTTTGCTGTTGTTGTTGTCCGAGATATATGTATTGTTGTCTAATATGTTTATAGCCATCAATAAAGATGACACTTTCTGTCTGGCATGGAACACGATAGGGAAGACGTGAGATAGCGAAACTAACCAGGTCGCGTCAATAAACATCATAACGGGACAGGGAGTACATGTTCTTTATTTATAGTTCAGGCAACCACCCCATATATGCATGTACAAGAAACATATAATACATACAGATGAAAACAAACGAACATAGAAATATACAAAATACATTCGACATTCTACTTCAACATTGATTCATCTCTGGTTAAAATTTCACTGATATATTTCTTTGCGTGGTGTATTTATTTGTAAGGGTTTACATCAAGGTTTTGTTTACCATACTGACATATCGTATCCTGTCTCATTACCTTTGGATGCTGTGTCTGTCTGTTTTAATGGCTAGTTGATGGTTGCTGAACCTAAATTTTTACGAAGCTGATATGTAGTTCTCTTCTCCAAGGACATCTAGGTGATATGGTCATTCAAATTTTTCTTTAATATTGATGAACATTTTCTATTCACTACTTCTGATAATATTTTGATGCCATTCCTGTAAACAACGATCCTATAATTTTTGTTTGAAAATAGTTATATTACTTTATTCTCTACACCCTGTGCTTCCCATGTATACTGTGACAACAAATTTTTAATTTTTGAACACCAAGTTTTACGTCCATTATCATGTAACATTTCACCACATCAAGAACATTTTCCTGTGAGTGAATCATCGGGCATGTACAATGTTTGTGTGTACACGTTCGTTCCTATAAGATTTTCCATACCCCCACACATCTGCACCATATCATATCACGGGTACTACAGATCAAATATGGTAGTTGGTGGAATTACACTCCGTAGTTTGTCTAATCAATATTTGTTTGTTGAAGTTTTCAGGCCCCGATTACATTGGGCTTCATGTGCTTTCAACCATGATAAAGTATTACTTACAGCCACGCCTAGATATTCAGAACTCAACATCACTTCTATAATTTCATTCCTATAATATTTTGTTTCTCATTTGCTTGCAGTCTTCCACCATTCAATCTTCGGTTCAATAATAGTAACAGACATACCCCATCCATCGGAATATTTTTTAATACATTAATTTGCTTCTGCATATGATCAACTGTAACTTCCAACAATACTAAGTCGTAATACAATGAATCGTTAACATTGATATATCTGACTTGTATTCCTCGGCATGCATTTTTGACAACCAAACAAGTTCAAGTACATGGAAAGCAGAAATGGTGACAACATGCACCATTGTCTTGTACCTATTGAACAACTGAACCAATCAGTCAGACCTTCGGGTGTTCCAACAGCAGCTTTCAATTTACTGCAGATTGATCTCAATAACCTGAACTCATTGCCATGTATGCCTCGTTTTATAAGTTGAGCGAAGTGTAACATATGAGGTATCTATGGTATGGAAAGCGTTATTTAATCATCCTCTTAACCACACAGTGTTTCACAACCTATTTGGTTCGGTATCACAATAAGACATCTTGCTATGTTAAATATCATGGCAAATTATCATGTTATCATGAATTTGCCTGCACAACTTAATGACAGCCAGAAAACCCGTCGACCACATCAGTTTTGTCAACAAAATGGCAATGGTTTATACATGTATGCTATGCAGGCAGTGTAAGGCCTAAAAAATCAATTTTCTGTTTCTCGTCCTCCTATTTTTTCAAAACTGGGTAGGGAGGGACTTTTTATTTTTTATTTTTCATTTTTTATTTTGCAAAAAATACCGTCCTCAGCTCAAAAGAAAATTGGGTAGGGAGGCACTTCTTATTTTTTATTTTTGGTGGGACGACATTTCACACATATGAAAATAAATTTGATTGATTGATTGATGAAAAAAAACACTTGCGCACAAACGCATTCGAGCCCAAATAAATCAAGCCTTTCGAATTGAAATCATGTGTAACACATGACTTTAATGATTTCATTTCTAGAGGTTTGATTTATTTGGGCTTGAAACCTCTTTGCCAGGCACATTGGCACTACTGGTGTGCCATCTAGCAGTCAGCACAGACAGGATGATTCTGTGTACTAGTAGTATTATTATCAGAAACCGTCAGTTGATAATATATTTCAATGATGAGTAATTGTTGAGAACCTTTCTATCAGTTACTATGTCCTTTGAAGTATAACATGAGGAATATAGTAAATCGATTCTTGATCACAATTGTATATGTATTATTACATACACGTAACCACCTAGAATAACTGTTTTTGAAAACTGGTAGCGTCTTTGTCTCATTTGGCGGAGAGTGGGAACAAGGAGGTAAGTTAAAAATTAGCCCAAGGGCTAAGAGAGGTTACCGGACAATATACATTTTAGATATTAGCCTTTTGTCCAGTGACCTTGAAAATAAAGTCATTAATGAATTCAAGGCCATGAAATATTCAACACATATATCACTTCTAGTATGTCCACAATCATGACAATAGATTCCTAAGCTGTAAAGTCGATGATAAGTGAGATATTATCCATTCTGTGATGTGACCTTGAAAATGAGGTCAAAGTTCAAGTTCAAGGTCATGAAAATATTTAGCATATATCATTTCCTCTATATTCGCAATTGATTCCTAAACTGTAAAGTCGATAATAAGCGAGATATTAGCCATTTTGTTCTCTGACCATGAAAATGGGATCAAAGGTCAAATTCTCGATCACCAAAACATTCAGCATACATCATTTCCTATATGTTCACTATGGAATCCTAAGCTGTAAATTCGATAATAAGCGAGATATAAGCCATTTTGTATTCTGACCTTGAAAATAAGGTGACTGACCTTGAAATTTAGGTCGAAGGTCAAATTCAAGGTCTTAAAAATTTCAGAATATATCATTCTCTATCTGTCCACAATTGACTCTCAAGTTGTAAAGTCGATAATAAGCGAGATATTAGACATTTTATTCTCTGACCTTGAAAATGAGGTCAAAGGTCAAATTCAAGGTCATCACAATATTCGGCATATGTCATTTCCTATATGTCCACAATTGGTTCCTAAGCTGTAAAGTCGATAATAAGCAAGATATTAGCCATTTTGTCCTGTGACCTTGAAAATGAGGTCGAAGTTCAAGTTCAAGGTCATGAAAATATTTAGCATATATCATTTCCTCTATATTCGCAATTGATTCCTAAACTGTAAAGTCGATAATAAGCGAGATATTAGCCATTTTGTTCTCTGACCATGAAAATGGGATCAAAGGTCAAATTCTCGATCACCAAAACATTCAGCATACATCATTTCCTATATGTTCACTATGGAATCCTAAGCTGTAAATTCGATAATAAGCGAGATATAAGCCATTTTGTATTCTGACCTTGAAAATAAGGTGACTGACCTTGAAATTTAGGTCGAAGGTCAAATTCAAGGTCTTAAAAATTTCAGAATATATCATTCTCTATCTGTCCACAATTGACTCTCAAGTTGTAAAGTCGATAATAAGCGAGATATTAGACATTTTATTCTCTGACCTTGAAAATGAGGTCAAAGGTCAAATTCAAGGTCATCACAATATTCGGCATATGTCATTTCCTATATGTCCACAATTGGTTCCTAAGCTGTAAAGTCGATAATAAGCAAGATATTAGCCATTTTGTCCTGTGACTTTGAAAATGAGGTCAAAGTTCAAGTTCAAGGTCATGAAAATATTTAGCATATATCATTTCCTCTATATTCGCAATTGATTCCTAAACTGTAAAGTCGATAATAAGCGAGATATTAGCCATTTTGTTCTCTGACCATGAAAATGGGATCAAAGGTCAAATTCTCGATCACCAAAACATTCAGCATACATCATTTCCTATATGTTCACTATGGAATCCTAAGCTGTAAATTCGATAATAAGCGAGATATTAACCATTTCGTGCTCTGACCTTGAAAATGAGGTCAAAGGTCAAATTCAAGGTCATGACGATAATCAGCATATATCATTTCCTATGTGTCCATAATTGATTCCTAGTCTCTAATCTCAATACTAAGTGAGATATTAGGCATAATGTATCCCATTATGAAGCATAGGAGAATTTAACATGGAAAAGTCCCATTTGGGACCCCTCGAGAAAATGAAAATGGCCGCTACACGCCGACCGGCGATTCAGGGGCAACGAAACCTATACACATCACAGAGGTATGTGAGAGCGATCTTTTGAAATAAAAATCTCAAAACTGTCTGAACAGTTTTTGAGAAAATGGCCGCCAAAGTCAGAAATTGGCCGTTTTTCGGCGAAAATGGCCGCCATTTTGAAAAAAATGCGAAAATCAAAAAACAAAAAAATAACCCCCTCTTGAAATATTTTTAAGTATTTTTGTGCAAAATTTCAGAAAGATCTGATTGTAAACTTCAAAGATAAAAATGTGGACGGACGACGCCGACGACGCCAACGACGCCGACGCCGACGACGCCGACGACGGACGACGGACGCAACGCCATGCCAATATGTTATCGGACCAAAGGGCCGGTAACCTAATATATGCCTAAGTTGCATGCAGTGATTCGGTTTCTCGATCATTCACTATCCTCAAAGTAGGGGCGCGAACACTTTTTATTTTTTATTTGAGAATCGCAAATAAAAAACTCCGGGAGGCTGGTCTTGAACACAGGCGGGCGGGGACGAGAAACAGAACATTATTTTTTTAGGCCTAACCATCAAACTCAAATACACAAATGAACACTTCAACAAGTTACGTAAAGGTGAAGTGAATGGGTTATAAGAATGGCGATACTCAATAATGCGAGGAACATTTCTGTGGCAATCATAACGTGTTCGTTTTTGGCCTGGTGCTGCGATCTTTGTCTTTCATGTTGACCAAAAACTCACAGTCTGCCAGTCATGAATAAAAGTCCGTAATATATTTAATTAGCGTAGAACAATCAATACAATCTGAGACATAAAATGCCGATATTTTTGGGAACGGGTGACGATAATTCAGCTTCTATAATGAAGATCAGCATATATGTCACACATTGCATTGTACAAACATGGTAATTCAGTATTGAAAAAAAATTAAACCTTTGGATTCTTATCATGTCAGTTCTTAGCCCTATAGTTTATTAATGGAATACATGTATACATATCCGTGCTGAAGTTAGTTATAACACAGTGTGCAACACATGCATCACTCAAATTATGAGGATGCTACTTTCAATGAATATGCAAATTGCACCAGCATAGTATCTACTGTAAATGCATTTGTATTAGTTTACATTTTACCATATTCACATACGTGAATCACTGCCACATCATTAGGATAATACCACATTAGAATAATGAATACATTAAACCGACCAATAACAACTGGTAGTCCAATGCGTACGGATGTGAGTATGTAATTTGTACCAAATATCATAATCATATAATTTGTATCTCATAATTATATGCTCATAAAACAAACTTGAGCTCTAGTGTGCATGGGCCAAATTGCGATTGTATGAGATTGTGAACATAATCCACATTGTGAGCTTGAGAATATATGGAATACAATTTCATATTGTAAAAGCAATATAAATATATGACTTCTAACACAACACAAACCTAAGTCCCATGTTTAAGTGTTATGTGTGAATCTGACAGGTGGGTTCGAGCACGCAATGCCATCTCAAGATCACTCAGCTCATAGTACAAATATAAAAATATGAAATTTGTCCTCAAGCGTTTATGTCCAAAAGCTAACTTGTGAATTTTTAAGCATATTCGAACCTTTTGGGTCCAATATTTCGGCCCTTCAAGGGATTCAAGCGACACCAACTTAATACACATTTAAAAGGCATAATACGCGGCCCTCACCGCAAGTGAAGTATATAATGACGGGATTACTAGCCAAAGTAATGGTCCGGTCGCACATACCCAGAGAGCTTGTGCTGGCACACCACTATCTGGCTGGCGTCAGAAGTCGAGTGTACCAGGCTCATTAATAATAAGTCTACAGCAATGTTCGGGTGATCCGGGCCAGTCCGAGATAGAGCGAATAGGACGGTACCAACAAAAGTTTAGACAATTTTTTGCCTCTGTCGTAGTTACTCTGGACATACATGGGAAGAAGGGATCAATCGGGGGTGAACCACAATGCTGCCGCCGTGACTGTTGCGTAACGCTCTATTAAGGTCCTGACAGATGACGAGACTCGATATCACTTTTCGAGGATTATCAGACATACAATCATGTGAGTAACACATCGTATGACAATCTCCACTTCTATATCATGCAGATTACAACATAATAAAAAAAAAGGGTAAATCTACAACTGCTGCTGAACTTCGAGTAATCTCAAGACTCTACTGCATTCTACAAATACACCTAAAGTCAGCGCATAATTTATTGGCACGGACATATCTCATGAAATCTCGGAACTTACTGACTTGTATTAGAAGAAATTAAGGCAACATTTGAACAAGCATGTGACCAAAGTTGTTGACGTGAGTTCGGAATTTGTTTTCCACACAGAAGAAAACTATCTAAAAAAAATATGATTCTAAATTGGGTTTTACCATTGTAACAATGAGCGGGAAAGCATACAGTCAAAACAGTGGTGAACTCCAATGCAACAGCTCATTAATGCAAAGAAAAATCATTGGTTTGACCAGTGGTGTGCAACGATCTGAAAAATAACATGTGATGGCGTTATGCTGTTCAAAAACGGATACTGGTCACAATTTGATGTCCCGGAATGGCTGAGAGCTTGCATTGTATATTTGGGTGAGAGAATATATGTCACATGCAGAATAGAGACACACAATTTTATATGTTATCGCTAAACAAATGAACATATTCAATATTCAGCAATATGTGAATTGGGGATTTGGGGTGCCTATTTTTTTTTTACCAACTTTGTATTGTGCCCGGCCATGCTCGCGTTGGTTTGGCCTGAGTCCTCTGAGTCAAATTATATAGCCCAGTGTGGTTAAGGGACTATCTCCAAAATGCCATACCTGATTTCAGGAAAATGCTAAATTTTTGGTGCTGGATTGTGCTGCTGATCAATCAAACAAAATAATTATATAATACTGTGATCATAATATTGATCATAATAAATTTCAACGTACTGCACATTGGCCTATATTCTTTAGAAGATGAGGCAAAATACATGTACCCTATATACCATACATGTACATGTATACATCTAATATATACGAGCGAAACGTAAAATTGTCTTTCACTATCAGTAACTGTTGGAGCTTTGATGAGATTCGGCCTGAATAACTCCCGTGGATATTGTGTGATTGTGATTTCTTGAATGCAAAATATTTTTAAGCACGGGTAATAACACAAAATTTCATCCGGACCATTGTATTTTCTTTGAGATGGCCCCTATTCAGATTCGGCTGTTCCATTGATTTGGCTAGATTTCCCATGTTAAAACTATAAATATATTTTCCTATATATACGGACGAGAAACGCACACGACAGAAAAACAGCCATTGTTCCATAATGATCATGGCGCCGTTTTCACTTTATATAAATTTCAATTATTACAAGTCAGTGAGTTCTGAGATTCTATGAGATATGTTCGCGCAAATAAAATTATGCGCTGACTTTTAGATAAACCAGAACTCGAAAAGAGTGAGAATTGGTATTTTTGGCTCCAACGGCATGGAAGCACAGAAGCTGCTACTTGTAGGTATCAGTGATCGTCAGGAAACGACCAAAGTTGGGACAGTATGCTCGCATGTTGAAAGAATTAAGAAATGAAGACACATAGTCATTCAAGAACTTTATCGATCAACATATGTTCACCGAACTGATGGGGCATTTAAGAGCAAAATCCTGACGATGAACACAAGCTAAATAGCTCTGAATCTTTCATTGGACCTGGCGATGACTTCTTACTACCTCGCTGTTACAGAATCTTACCACACATGGTGTATGGTTCCTGGGTCCCCTTCAGAATAATTTCACTGCTGAATATAGAAACCAGTCGGGAAGCCGTCATTGCCGAATATCGTGGAGATGTTCTTAAATGCCCAACAATTCCTGAAGAATGTGAGACGCTAGGTCCATCATTGTTCGGTACCTTGGATGGGATGGGAATGTCCATGGAATGGGAATCCAAACCTCCAACTACAAACGATACCACTCCCCCACTCTAATAGCCCTATTTGGTGTAAACTACCAGATCCTCTCGTTACACATTAGGATGAACGACTGTGCTGATAGAGCTCAAGTCTTTAACAACTATTAAAGAACCGAATAGAAGAGTAGAAGATGGCTTCCTTCCATCCAGCTGTTGAACTATCTAATGACTACCAAAATATTCCGTACCCCATAGGGTCAGAATACGCCTTTGCTCTCGAGACCTGGCTGATGAAGCCATGCTCCAAACACATGATGAAGAGCGAATGAAAGAGTTTCAACTACTGTTTGTTCCGAACTCACAGTCTGTCGAAAATGTCAAAAATACATTCTGCATATCGACTCATCCTTCCATTGCCCTTTGATAACATTGCCCCAGCATCAGAAGACAGTGGTTTTCACTGTGCTGGCCTTTGCTTGCACAACTTAATGACAGCCAGAAGACCTGTCGACCACCTCAGTTTTGTCGACAAAAAAGGAGATAAACGTCACTCTTGAGGAACGAAGGTACAATAGATCTGGGTAATGGAGTATCTACCACTGCCAAATACGGAACCTCTCACGAATGCAGAATTCTTTTAAACATCGTCTTGCATTCATCCAATCCACTAGTGTGAAACACGCCCAATAGGTGATCAATATTGTTACCATGTAGTGATGTGGTGCGCCCTGGTATGCAGTACGAAAATTGAGTATCACAAGTTTCCAGAAAACATGGGATAAATGTCGTCATGATACTGTTGAACCTCTGTGCATCCTGCACATTGCAGGAGCAGGCGGCTGAGCAGTTCTATGGTTTCTTTGAAGACAATTTATTTCCAATAGCCCTCCCGATCATCTTGCCCACCCATTCTCCAACAAATCCTCCTACAGTCCCACCAATGAGGGTTCCCACAATTGGGATTGGTATGAACGAGCCGACAATGCCTCCAACCACAGATCCAACAACACCTCCACCGCCCCGGACAACTCTTTTAACTGTACAGCGCACAAACTCGCTGTGATCAATTGCATCTGCTTTCTTTTCTTTGTACAGTTTGTAAACATCAATGCCAGTTCTAACTATTTCCATCCCGACAACTACTGCACCAGTTACTAGCTCAGCTCTGCCGATGGTCCTCAGAGCTTTCTTTGCCACGCCGGCGCCCATCTTGGCCAAGAGTTTGCCTTTCTCAGCCGCATTTGCCGCCAAATGCCTGGTCATCTTGATGCCATCCCTCACTGCGACTGATGCTATATCTGTGGATTTCAGACCGACATATTGCTTGAACTGCTTCACTTGCTCACTCTCACTTATACCTACAGAAGTGTAAGGAACAAAACATATACAATTAAAGCACATATACATGTATACACGGTACCATATGTTAATAAGCATACATTATTTTTGATAGTACAATATCGCAATACATATCAAATATTGTTGAAAATTCATACGATAGTGTTGGCTGTAAATTAAGCATAGTGAAGCAGTAGAATATCAAGTTAAATTCGAATTGCAAATAGATTCAGTCTTCACCATGTGAAGGTTTACTCACCAATCTTACACCACTGAGCGAAATGTTCACAGTTTTGCTTGAATAAGTTGTACTTGTGCTCCATGACCCTTTCTCTTGCATTTTCCAGCACTATTTCAGGAGGATAGCAATTAGTGTAGTCCACTCTGAACAAGGGATTTCTGTTCCAGTCCCGAATTGCCTCTTTGACTACACCAACGTCGATAAGCTTTACTGGTCGGCCTTTTATTTTCTCCAGCAGATTTAAATGTCCATTGTAATGTATCACATGTAGAACATTACCGACCACCTCTTCGACAATTGCGTGATGCCAAAGAGCATAAGGTCTGTCCCAGAATATGTGGTCACCTGGTTTAAGAAGAGAGATATCTCGAACTCGAGTTCTTCCTCTGGCTGGCACGAAATTCTTCTCTCTCCGATCCATTGATGTTGATACATCTTGTTTGCTATCTAGCAACGAATCATAGCTTGGAGGTGGATCATCATCGCGTGGCTCATCATTGTCTTCACGAATGAGAGGTTTATATCCAAAACTAACCTCATGATGGTCGATGGTACTGTCATCCGAGTCTGATTCACTTTCATCATCCTCACTAAATGTGCCAGTGTCAAATTCATGAAGACAAAAACAACATCGAGCTTTGATTATTGTTCCAGCAGCATCCTTTGTAATATCAAATTGGTCTGCTGCCTCGTTCCCACACATGCAGATGATCCCTGATGAATCATCCTCGTAAGGGCCATGCTCTTCAGATTCATCCACAGTTCGGCCACAGAGGTCACATTTAATCACTGTTTGACCATTCTCCCAGTAAAATCTGAAGAGGTCAGGATCCATATTACCACAGTCAGGTGTTCGACAAGGCTCCAACCAAAGCTGTGCAATTTCCAGAGCTTCAGCCAGCAGACAGGCCATTGATATAGCTTGTGGGATAGAGAACGTGTCATCCACTCCCGAGCAATCATGACATTGCTTACAGTACCATGCAATAGTTTCGTCTGCGTGGTCTTTCAGAGCTTCCTTCGGTGATCCGCAAGCTTGGCATGGTGCAAAAGATAGCACATCGTTTATACCATCCAAGCTGAATTGATTTATATCATCGTGTGATTTGGGAATATGGAATAAATCAGGTGGACACAAAGCGGATGTTTTAGGACTTGGTAGGCCACTGCAAGGCCAACCTTCTGCAGGTGGAGATTGACATTTAAATTGTTCTTCCTCGACAGTTGCAACTGACGACGTCTTGTGGCAACTCGTGTCGTAAATCTTGAGTAGAGGCCGACTGTACGCCTGCCGTGGGCATGTCTTCAGGGTTTTTTCAGCATCCACGTGCCCTCTATCATCATGAATATTCTCGTGTACTTGGCGCCGCTGGCCACCATTGAAGAAGGTACCATCTTTGACGTAACAAGGATCAAAGAGTTCTAAGAGTTCATCAGTTAACCTGCTTGTTTCCATCCTGCTTGGACAATATTTCCAGATAATTATTCCATGCTTTTATTCATGAACACGTGTCATGTGTGGAAGCCATCCTCTTCAGAGTTCTGACAGAGGGGTTTGAGTCCAATCTTGCTAAAGTCGACATATGCCTTGTTGGTTACAGCTCATTCCCTTGATACATGAATTCGAATGGCGTAACTAATCCAGTTAGGAGAGTTCTGTTCTGAAACAGATGCCATTTTGCTGTTGAGAACAGATGGTATTCGAAGTAAGCCTGCACTGAACAAGATCAATATAATCACAATTTAGTTCACACAAGGATTAGTAACAACAGCAACATGAAGTGATGAAACTACAAGTGTACGCTCGTGTGTGTACTCAGTATTAGTGATCTACAGTAACGGGAATCATTGTTAGTGTGGCCAACGGAAAAGATTTGGAACAGAAAGTTTTGAGAAAACGCAAAATTCATAGCTAATAACTTTCAATCAGTGATATACAATTCGTGTTTCGTAATGATGATTTCGGCATTCAAACACAATCGGATCAAACCATTATGTATGTACAATACAATTAGTTGTGTTCTCATTGTTTGAGTCAATTCCCGAATGGTGTTGGCATCCTAAGACACATTCAAGCCAATTGTATAGAAGAATACGAATTGTTGAAGATTCTTGCCAAATTCATCACATTTTTTTTTATACAAGACCACAGACGATTATCACAGTGCTAACGGTTTGACAAGTTTGATGATCATACGTGAAAAATCATGAAGTTATTATTAGTGCAAAGTATTCATTAAGAGATCTGTGTCGTTGTTTAAAAGTGGTCACAAACTTGTTTTAATTGGGCGAATATCCCCCATAATAGTCACAACAGCTTCATCTCATCAGTACAGGTCACCACCATCTTTATACAAAAACTTGATCATTCCGCTCATCACACGATCCTACAGCAGCAAATGTTATAGCCTACCCACCAAAGCGGACATAGTTCAAATCTGATAATCACAAGACAGAATCGTAGTCATTCTTCACCATCCTCGGTGAACAAGTGTGTTGGTGAGACAACAAAAAGTTTATTGGCAAAAGTTCATTCAAGTCATTTGTCTCAGATCTACTCTCAATACTGATGTACGGAAAGCTATGTTAGCAGCAATGACTGGTGTTTACCTGAGATTTTAGCACACTACTAAATGTGTCCAACCTCACATTCATTGGTATATGCTTGAGAGAATCATGGTCAAACAAATGAGTTACTAAATTGTCCAAACTGGTCTCAACATTGTCTCGGCATTTGACAATATGTTCTAATGAAGCAACACAACACAACACTGCTTTGCAGAATAAAAAAGCACGCCACTTACCGGTCGCCTACGATCTGCCGGACTCAGACCCTCCTCAAGCTGACTGCGCTGCTCCAGTTACATGTGTAGTCATGCCTTCCAAGACACTTCTATGCCTTCAGAGAAACCGATATGATGTTTCTCGCCCTCGTGTGGGCGTGGTGTTATAACTTTTCGTAGTATGTGTAAGTAGCTATAGCTGCTTGCGTACCTAACTTTATGGTGGCCCGTTCTTTCGGTGCTTGATTTGTGTCATTCACGCCCATGCTCCAATAACGCCATGGCGTGCTACAAAAAGGGTGCCTATAATGGGTGAAATTGGTCAAGTTTTTAGGCCCGTTGGACTGATAAATGTTGTAGAAAACTACTCTGATGTGAAGTATTGTCGGGTGACTAGAGGTATGTATGTCTGGAGGTATGTAGAAATGATATCTTGGAAATACTCTTTACATTGCTAGAAGCACCAGTTTTAGCAATGAGGCAGTGCGAATATTAGATTGATTTTCTGTATTTTCAACAAGTGGAAATTAAATTTGGCATATGGGGCACAAATGTGCGTAATTTATTAAGAAAACAAAAGTACACCTCGATAGCCTCTTCAAAATTAATCTCTGATAAAAAACGAGTAGATGTTCATGGCGACCCCAGTAATTTGAAATACGAAAACATGTAGACTAGGAATAGACTATACAATGTTTCATTACCCCCGGGAATTTTTTTTTGGTGCACAAGGTGTCCCAAACAAATAATTTTCACAGACAACCTAGCCCTCATAGTTGTTTTATCATACGACAATAGTCAAATTATGTTACTCGAATCCGAACCACACGCAAAGAAAAAGTTTTCAACATTTTTAAAGACCCGAGTTTATGTTTCTGGAATGTTTACACAATTATCTCAATAAATATAGCAACAGCGTGCTGCTAATAATATAGCAATGATTTTTTGTTGGTCGTCCAATCAATATTTGTGTGATATCAGTACCAGTAGTGCTTAACAATTATCCCTTCAGCTTAAATATTTCAGTACCCGTACGAGCTTTCCTGTAGCATCTCCAGGATAACATGTTGTTCGTGGCTGCAGAAGTGGTATATATTTGGTCTCAGTATGGTATGTGCACATACCTGTAGTGTCTGTTTGGATGGGTGCATAATGATCATATTTTTCATTGAACTTGACTTGACTTGAGCATACATTGTACATTATGTGGTACATCGTCATTCCCCATATTGAGCAGACCACACTAAGCAATGTGTAATGTAACAAAAAATAACTGCCAAAGGATTCTTTGCTTACATTAGAACTCACACAGTAGAACTAACATATTTGTATTTTTGTAGTGTACGCACCATGTTTATAGTACTAATATTCGGAATAAATTTAATTATGATGTGAACTGTATTTCTAATTGTACCCATTTAGTATTGTGTTGTGTTGGTCTGTACTATATTGTTATTGTGTATTCTTGTACCAATCTATCGTAAGTTAGCCTATATCAGTTCATTTGGTGCGTATGTTTCAGCTTTTGAACCCTAAAGTGGAAACACTCTACGTTTATCGTCACTTGTCACAGCAATATGTCATATCGACTGACTCTGTAGATATCTTGAAATAAGTAATACAAAGAGTTCCAGAACTGTTTATTGTGTTCTATTGATTAAAAAAACTCCTGCAAGGTAAAGTTTTCATGGCAATTACATTGCTTAAGGATTGATTGCATGTGATCGTCATGAACCTGGCAGTGACCAGCTGTCCATTCACTTATAATGTAAAAATAAAGGTAACAAATTCATGAATATACACACTTCCAACCAAAGTGAAACTTTGCCTTTTTGATTGTTAGCCATCAAGGATTATTAACCGAGACTCTGTTTCTTACTAAGCAATGTTAAATTTGTTAAATTCATCGTTTTCATATGTCATTTTCCGACCTATTTCTCAGTCTACAAAATACACTCACAACAATGCGAGCGGAAGGATTATGCTGTGCAGCAAATAGCTAGTGGGGCCAGTAAAACTCACAGGTGATATGCACTCGGGTGCACTGAGGTGTTTGGGATTATGAATGTTCAGCTCATTGTATTCATCTCACAGAAAGTATAGCCTTAGATATTCTCATTATTTTGACGACAACAATGAATAAATATATGCAACAGCCAGTGCTTGTCAAGCAGAACACTCGAATCTTCGTTTTGGTGAAACGTATAAAATGATTTATCTAATCATCAAATTGCACAGCTTTCGTGATATCATTTATGAAACCATGTCTCGGTTCATCATTCATGCGTATTTGTGTGTGTGCTAGCCAAGTTTTAGGTCAGGGGATTGTATTGTTTTTGTGATTTTGTTACCTTTACTTTCACATTATAAGTCAATGGAGAAGTGCCTCAGTGCAGTCACCGGTAAGTTACGTGCAATCACACCTTAATACAATAACGACTCTTGTAGTACCGACTCCTTTGGTGACGAGGTTTCATGGCACTTACATTACTTTTAACAATGTCCACAATAAGGAAGCGAATTTATGCATGTTCTTGAATAAATTCATCAATCTCAATAAATTCCTTATTCTCTATCGAGGAGGTAATCATATTCATCATTGCATCCACAAATCATATAGGCCCAGATGGCCCAAGTATCATACACTGCCTTTATACTACTCGTCCACTAAATGCATGCCATTCAATCCGTCTGTCACCTTTTCGATCCTCATTGAATATAGAAGAAGGCGCAGTGTATGATACTTGGGCCGAACAGATGTTAATTTTTGCGATTCAAAACACGTTCTGACGGATACTGCACAATATCAATGAATAGGCCCATGCGCGTGTATGCGTGTAAATTTAAAGATACAACTTTGTACAATGAAATGAAAATATTGACTAAAAACTGATTGTAGATAAAGTATTTCAAACTTGGATTTTCGACATGTCATTACTGTAAATGAATGATAATAATGAGGTGGTAAGGCCAAAAAAAAGTGTTCTGGTTAGGCTCGCTCGTCAGTTTCAACCCCGCGTACCACTCGCTTTTCTCAAAAACCAATAAAAAAAATCGCGCGCACCACTTTTTGAGAGCTGAACTTTTTAGTTTTTTTTTTAGTGAATTGACACCCGTACACCGATTTTTGGGAGATAATGATCGAGTAAAATGGTCCCGATTCCCTTTAACGTTGCAAAATGTGGTGTATGGCTGGCCAACCTATTTGACCGCTGACAGAAGTTATGGTTTCTTCGAACACACTCTGTTCCCAATAGCCGTCCCGACCATCTTGCCCACCCACTCCCCTAGAAATCCGCCCACGGTACCCCCGAGAAACGTTCCAACTAACGGAATTGGTATGAACGACCCTACAAGACCTCCAACCATAGATCCAGAAACACCCCCAACGCCCTGAACAACTCTTTTAATTGTACAACGAACAAACTCGCTGTGATCAATTTCACCTTCCTCTTTCTGCTTATGCAGTTTGTAGACATCAATGCCAGTACTAACCATTTCTATCCCGACAACGACTGCGCCAGTTACCACCTTAGCTTTGCTGATAGGCCTGAGAGCATTCGTTGCTACGCCGGCGCCAATCTTAGCCAAGAGTTTGCCTTTCTTAGCAGCATTTGCCGGCAAGTGCCTTATCATATTGATGCCATTCCTCACTGCAATTGATGCTTTATCTATTGACTTCAGACCGACATATTTGAACTCTTTCACTTGCTTATTGCCACACGATCCTGTAAAAGTTTAAGTGTACATAATTAGAGTAAAAAAATGTGACGTAATATTGTAACGTATGTTATCAAGCATATATCATTGCAATAATATTATTGCGCAGGTATGCAACTGCATTTGCGTTAAGCTTAGCATGAATTAGATACTGTGTAAAGGTTATCAAGTTCCTCACGAATTGCAAAGAGATCGAGTCGTCACCATGTAAAGATCTACTCACCTATCTTACACCACTGGGCGAAATGTTCAGAGTTTCGCTTGAATATGTTGAACTTGCGTTCCCCGATTCTTTCTCGTGCATTTTTCAGGACTTTTTCAGGTGGGTGGCAATCGGTGTAGTCCATTCTGAACAAAGGATCGCTGTTCCAGTTTTGTATTGCATCTCTGAAGACACCCACGTCTATTAGCTTCACCGGTCGACCTCTCAGTTTATCCCTCAGATTGACATGTCCATTGTAATGGATCACATGGAGGACATTATCAACCACCTCTTCGACGATTGCGTGATGCCAAAGTGCATAGGGTCTGTCCCGGAATATATGGTCACCGGGTTTGAGAATAGAGAGATCATCCCAAACTCGTGTTCTTCCGTTGGCGGGCTTGAATATCTTTGTCCCGTGGTTGCATGAGATCGTTGAATGTGACTGATTGGCATGTGCATAATCATAGCGCAAAGCTGGGTCATCATCGTGCAACTCATCGAATTCATCATCTTCACTAAATATACCAGTGTCAAATTCATGTGTACAATAACGGCATCGAGCTTTGATTATTGTTCCAGTCGAATCCTTGGTAATATCAAACTGGTCTACGGCCTCGTCCCCACACGTGCAAATGATCCCTGATGCATTTTCCTCGCAAAGTTCGGGTTTTTCAGACTCATTCACAGTTCGGCCACATAGATCACATTTAATTACTGTTTGGCCATCCTCCCAGTGAAATCTGAAGAGTTCAGGATCCATATTGCCACAGGATGTTGTTCGACAAGGCTCTAAAAGAAGCTGTGCAGTTTCCAAGGCTTCAGCCAGCAGACAGGCCGTTGATATAGCTTGCGTAATGGTGAATGTGTCGTCCACTCCAGAGCAATCATGACACTGCTTACAGTACCATGCAATAGTTTCATCTCTGTGGTCTTTCAGAGCTTCCTTGGGTGATCCACAAGCCTGGCATGGCGCAAACGATAGCACATCGTTGATACTATCCAGGCTGAATTGTTCAATATCTTGGTGTGATTTGGGAATGTGAATTAGATCAGGAGGGCATAAAACGGGTGTTTTAGGACTGGGCATACCACTGCAAAGCCATTCTTCTGCAGGTGGAGATTGGTTTTTGAAGTAGGCGTCCTCGATGGTGGGATCTGAGATCGACTTGTGGCAACTCGCGTCATAAATCCTGAGTAGTGGCCTATCGTAGATCTGCCTTGTGGATGTCTTTTGGGTTTTTTGTGCCCATACGTGCCGTCTATCACTTGGACCATCGTCGTGTTGATTTTTGAGGTGACAAGGATCAAAGAGTTCCAATAGGTTTTCAGTGATGTTACCAGTCGCCATCTTGCACTGACATTATTTGAAGATAGTTACTTCATACTTTGCAATTTAGAAAACAATTGTCATGTTAAGAAGTTATCATCTCCAGAACTTCTGCAGAGAAAGTTGTCGCTAATGCCACTAAAGCTTATGTCTGTCTTGCTGATATCACGACATCTCATTAGTCTGAGACATGGACACGAATGCAACAAATCCCCTTACTACGAGAAAAAGATGTGACTTCAGTGATACCATTCAGTTTACACATATATCAGTAACAACAATATGAAAATTAGTCCAAGGGCTAAGAAAGGTTACCGGAGAGACGTACAATTTGAGACACAACTTTTTTTTCAGTACAATTGCTGCTTTGAAATATCAAACTCACTGAAATTCAAATTTAAGGTCACCAAAAAAACCACTGAACTGATGTGACTGCTAGCATGCTCGTAATACAAAACTAAGCTTCATCTACAATCGGTATGTCTGCATCGGTCAATTAACATTATCAAAGTCGAATATTGCCTCGATATGTCACTAAAGGGCATCTTAGGTCAAGTTCAATGTTCACCAAAAGATCTTTAATATATGACTTCCTCTTTTGTCCATAATACATGTCCAAGCTGTATCTACAAGCGTTCTGTCTGATGGGGTAAATTCATGCATTTCAGTCCTTTTTGGGCTATTTGGGCCTATGTTTTGGGCCTTTCAAGCAACTAAAGGCATTCCATAATGATACACAATCAGAAGACAATGTTATTAACATGTGAAGTCAGAGAGAAAGTTACTCAACATGTTTCAAATTAAATTTAAAGTTAAACTTTGGTCACTTAGGGCCTTTCTGGTCGACATTTCGGGCGTTTTAAACAATTCAAGACCCTTCCAACACTATCTCAACTGAGTGCTATACCTGTGCAAAATTAGAGACAAAGCTACTGAATAGATTGTGAGCAAAGTGCCAAAAGGTGCAATTTTGGACCTTTTGGCCCTTCCTTACGGGCCAGTCGAGTGAATTGGCAATCTCTCTCTCCCTTTACACAAGCTGAACACTCCCAAACGCCCTCCACATGTGAGATTAAAGAGGAAGTTTCGGGGAAAATGCTAAAATGCGAAATATTGGCCATTTCTGCTATTGTTTTTTGTCTATATTTCGATCCTTACCATCTATACACACAAGCTAAACAGTCCGAAATGCCAATTACCTGTGAAATCAGAAAGAATGGTACTGAATAGATTTTGAGCATGGTGTAAAAGAGTGCAATTTTGGTCATTTTCGGCCAATTGGTCCTATTTTTACTTTTGCTACTGAAAAACTTTATATTGACGACTTTTTTTTACAGTTTTTGCGATAGAATTCTGAAATTTTTTTCAGAAACTTGCCGTTTCACTCCCAGGTGAAGTATGCCAAATTATAACACGATTCCAATTTGCGGCGCGGGAATAGCAGCAAAGATGTTGTAGACAGGTTCCAAAAGTCTGATTGCATGTATTCTGAATTTTGAATCTCAATTTATTCCCATACATTTTAGGCATGGAAAACTTGACACCCTTGAACATAATGCTTACCCTTGTGTTCCATAACCATGTTCCTCAAGTCATTGCTATGGTTTTCTTGTCAGCATTAACCCGTGCAATGTTTCAATATTGCAATATTACAGCGTCTACAGGTTGATAAATGTTGAATATTATCACGATAAACGTGCACATTCATCGCCTTGTATACATGTACATACATTTGCAAATTAGTTGATGTACATATTGGTTTCCTCACTAATTTCGGCCATTACAAAGAACAGTCACATAATTAAACTAAAATTGCTATCCAATCGATAATCCAATCTGTAAGGGATAGTCGGTGAAGTGGTACAATATCCCATAGTGGGCCTACAGAAAAAATCTGTCAGACAATTAGATGAATTGTTTGGCGCCGATGTTCCTTGAATGTACAAAGAAATTCGAATTACACTTGCCATTGCATGTGAACATTTATTAGTTTTGATCTATGCAAGTGGAATATTGAATAATTCAGACTTATATACCTATCAACATCACTCAATCTATATCTGTCAAATGGGTCACTGTCCAGAGCAAGATGACCGCCGAATGGTCCGGAACGATTCATCAAAAAGGAAAACACATGGGGCCGGTGAGCTAGAAATCCAGAAATGGTGGGAGGGGTGATAGGATGTCAGAAATACTAATGCCGTTTCGAATTGCTGTCCAGTGCATATCATTAATCAGTAAGCAGAAGTTTTAAAAACCCATCGCATTTTTTCATTATCCAACGGAAATGAACAAATGTGTTGTCGTGTCGTGTAATTTCGCTGTATTTTTAAACAAATATTATATGGAGAGTCGATAAACATGCAATACTGTTATAATAACCACCGATATGTGCGAATCATTTCCACAGGGTGATTACATCAGGCGTCATATTCTATTACTTCCTCTTACAGATTAATGAGTTGCGGAATTCGTTGTAATATTACGGGTGAGGAGGTGAATGAAAGTTGTTTTCAATTTAAGGTATAATATACTGTCACAGGAAACCCCATCTCCGGGGAATACTACCATTCATTGATTGTACGTCATGAGCTGTACTCTGTGATTTACTGTAATTTTGTTCCCCGTGGTCATTGGGAAGGAGCTTGCCCGTGTAAAGTACAATTGCTACGGAGCCTAGCCCCCCTACTCACAATACTATACAACGAAGTAGCGAATATTCAGCAAAGCAAACACTCGCCGTGGTCTTTTGTGGAAATAGAAATTCGACAAAAATCGTGGGTAAGAATCTGTATACGCATGGGCAAGCTCCTTCCCAGTGATAGTGTACTAGACAGATTCTGAGGGAGAGTCTATTTCCGGTAGAATTACCCACGATTTTAGGACCAAAAATAGTATTGAAAAGTGATATCTCGACATCAGAACTTTTCAATTAGAGCCAATAGTATTGAAAATCGTTTTCTGGACGAAAATGAGAAACGTACTTGGAATGGCGTCTACGCATATGCATCATGGCATAAATCAACCCTAACGGCCACTGTGAGGCGTGAGAAATGCTTGTATTGTTGACAAAGGTCACCATTGCGTGGGGTGATGATCGATTCGTTTTTATGTTTTTTTTTGCTGTTGTTTTCTCAATGTCTCAAGATCGTTTCCACCTCAGTTTCCTTCCGCATATTCAATTTATCATGGTGTCATGCGAAACAGAGATATTTGGCTCATTTCGTCTACAATACTATATGCACACATCAACTACACAATAAAGGCCAGAATCGCGAAGCACAGTAGTGCGACACGTGTCATAAGCACCTGTGAAAAAACCCTACTTGTTGACGAATGATACAGTATTATAAGCGTCGTGTTGTCATATATAGGCCTATGTATACAACAATGAGGCTTGCGTTTCGATGATTAATTGAAAATGTCACAAAATTACCCTGCAGTCAATGAATGGATATTAGAATATTGCTAATGCACATAATGTATAATCACATAGCAAATACATGTAGCATTAATATGTACAGGCCAGGGGCGGATCCAGGAAGATCTGTTACGGAGGGGGGGGGGTTGCGCAGGCAGATATTACAAAGCTGAGCGAGAGAGCGAAGCGAGAGAGCATTCCGGTCTGGTGGTCTGGGAGCATATTTATAGTTTTTATAGCACTTCTTGTGCGTCTTTTAGGGTCCTTCGGAGTTGATAATGGGTATGAAGTTATTTCAATTTCAGGAGTCTAGGGGTGGGGGGGGGGGGAAGCCGGTCCCCATATGCCACCTCCCCCCCCCCCCCCCCCCCACCTGGATCCGAAACTCGTACAACTGTATCTGATTAAATCAGGACTAATCATCAAAACAACCTTTTCCAGATGCATTCACCTAATATAACATATTTACATACAATATTGGCAGATACAACTAGCAGTACTCTACCACCAGTTCTAGCTTCTAAACCCTTATTCCATCACTTAACTTAGTATTTGATAGTGGCAAATACCTAGGTTTGTACATGTATAATGAATTAAAGCAATACATTATGTTATTGGAAAACATTTTATTAAAGCACAACATTATGAAAGTTACCACGTTTTCAAATTGAAGAGGTAAGTATACAAAACCCGGGGTAGAGTAATATCGCCCCCTAAAGCAAAAATGGCGTAAGTTATTTTTAGTGGTTTTGAGATAATCAGCTTAAAAAGTTTCTTGCCTTTAAATTTTAGGTGATCTTCCAAATTCAGCGACCTATGACGTGAATATCCAAGGAGTGTACCACTGTATTTCACTTACCATCAATGTTCTTCTTATTTATAAGTAAATGGATAATTAACTAAGATCAGCATGACTTACGCCAAAGATGCTCTCGTTGACAACTTATTGGACATAATCTCTAATACAATTTTGGCGTATCTCACGAAGGTCCTAAAGCATGAATGGCGTAACTCAACAGCTAATGCAATTTTGGCGTAAGTCAATTCCCACTAGTGACGCTTTTGGCGTAACTCATCACAAACACTACAACAGTTTTGGCGTAACTCAAGATCAAAATGGCGTAAGTCAAGCCTCGAGATGCGCCATTATGTTACAGGCTTCTAGTTATTCAATGGTGCCGAATACAACCAGAAGTGATCTACGAGCAGATAGAGGACATGTCAAGCTTTGATTTGGTATGTCCCACTGAGTTACGCCAAAAAAATGAGTTACGCCAGTTTTGTTTAGGGTGACGATTACACTTGCACCAAACTAAATAATAAAGGCATAACCCTTACACATCTTGTGAACCAACTAAACTGCCCTGTCAGGTCAGACGGACGTAACTTGATTTTAGTCGTTTTGAGAATACACGAATTTTTTGCTTTCTTTTAAAGTGAAGGGCAATAGAAATTGATTGACCACTACTCCGCCGTTTTGCTACCTCAGACATTTCCCTGTGATGGGACGGCACGCTATATCAATTTGTGATGATTCTTGACAGTTATGTCCTTTGAAAATAAGATGACAACACACTGATTGTGAATGGAAAAAGACGCATCTTTTGAGCTGTTTGGAATTTATACCTATTGCAAACTTAGTTAGAATCTATCAATCATTGTACATTTATTTTGGGTTTGTTATTGGTATCATCCAAATTTTACGGCGGCCCAATGCTGCCATTATTCATGCCTGAGTTAAGAGTAGTTTTGAAATCAGTTTCATAGTTAGTAAACAGTTATTTTCAGTTATGAAACTAGTTTCTAGCAAGGCACAAACCCTTTACACCCGGTACAAACTGTTCTAGCAGGGCACAAACGTTTTTAGCAGGGTGCAAACCTTTCTAGCATGGCGCAAACCTTTCTAGCATGGCACAAACCTTTATAACAGGACATAAACCTTTATAACACGGCACAAACCTTTTTAACATGGTGCAAACCTTTACAACAGGGGCGAACCTTTGTAACACGTCACAAACCTTTATAGCAGGGCACAAACCTTTTTTACACGGCACAAACCTTTATAGCAGGTAATAAACCTTTATAACACGGCACAAACCTTTTCTACATTTCGCAAGCTTTTTTAGCCTGGCACAAACCTTTATAACACGGCACATACCTTTTAAACATGGTGCAAACCTTTACAACAGGGGCGAACCTTTGTAACACGGCACAAACCTTTATAGCAGGGCACAAACCTTTTTTACACGGCACAAACCTTTATAGCAGGTAATAAACCTTTATAACACTGCACAAACCTTTTCTACATGGCGCAAACTTTTTTAGCCTGGCACAAACCTTCATAACACGGCACATACCTTCATAGCAGGGCATAAACCTTTATAGTAGGGCGCAAACCTTTATAGCAGGGCACAAACCTTTTTAGCAGGGTACAAACCTTTCTAACACGGCACAAACCTTTATAGCAGGGCATAAACGTTTATAACTCGGCACAAACCTTTTTAACACGGCACAAACCTTTATAACGTGGCACAAACCTTTTTACCACGGCACAAACCTTTTTAAAACCTCACAAACCTTTATAGCAGGGCACAAACCTTTTTATTAAGGCAGAAACCTTTATAACAGGGTGCAAACCTTTATAGCACGGCACAAACCTTAATAGCTGAGCATAAACCTTTATAGCAGGGCGCAAACCTTTATAGCAGGGTGCAAACCTTTTTAACAGGGCACAAACCTTTTTAACACGGCACAAACCATTATAGCAGTGCACAAACCTTTTTAACACGGCACAAACCTTCGTAACAGGGAATAAACCTTTATAACACGTCAAAAACCTTCTTAACATGGCACAATCCTTTATAACAGGGCACAAACCTTCCTAACACGGCACAAACCTTTATAGCAGGGCATAAACCTTTATATCACGGCACAAAGCTTTATAGGAGGGCAGAAACCTTTATAACATGGCACAAACCTTTTTTTACATGGCACAAACCTTTGTAGCATGGCGCAAACCCCATGTTGTAAAGATTTTGGCTGAGAGAGATAGGTTTGTGTCATGCTAGAAACTAAGTTCATAACTGAAAATACCTGTTTACTAACTAAGAAACTGATCTCAAAACTACTCTGTTATAAAGGTTTGCACCGTGCTAAAAAGGTTTGTGCCCTGGTATGAAGGTTTATGCCCTGCTATAAAGTTTTGTGCCGTGTTAAAAAGGTTTGTGCCTTGTTATAAAGGTTTGCGCCATGTTAAGAAGGTTTGTGCCCTGTTATAAAGGTTTGTGACGTGCTACAAAGGTTTGTGCCCTGCCATAAAGGTTTGCGCCCTGCTATGAAGGTGTGTGCCATGCTATAAAGGTTTGCGCCCTGCTTAAAAGGTGTGTGCCCTGTTATAAAGGTTTGCGCCCTGCTATAAAGGTTCGTGCCGTGCTATAAAGGTTTGCGCCCTGCTATGAAGGTTTGTGCCGTGTTAAAAATGTTTGTGCCCTGTTATAAAGGTTTGCGCCATGTTAAAAAGGTCTGTGCCCTGCTATAAAGGTTTGTGCCAAGCTATAAACGTTTGCGCCCTGCTATACTCGAGTTCAACACAAAACCTCATATGATTTTTGGCGATAACTTCTTTTAGGATGATCGGATCAATTTGAAATTTTATATGCTTCCATTTGGCACAAAACCATATTTTTGCACCAAATTTCAGAAATCTATCTTGAAAACTGAGAAAGTTGGCAACCTACTCAAATGTTAAATGTTGGACACAAGTCGTATCACAGGAATTCAAGCAAATTTGGGGATTTCATGATCTTTATTCCGCTAAGAAATGTAATACGAGGAAGGTTTTTGAGGTAGAAGAATCATACAGGTGTATTCTAATAGAATATCATTCTTACAAAGTACTGTGCAGTGTGAACATCGAATAACATGCCAAATTCTGTTGAAATTTGCAACTTTCAAGTTTAATGTGAAATTTAACATTGGAGTAAATTGCCAACTTTTTGAATTTTCAAGATCGAAGTCTGAAATTTGGTGAAAAAATATGGTTTTATGCCAAATGGAACCAAATAAAATTTCAAATTGATCCGACCATCCTAAACGAAGTTATCGCCAAAAATCATATCAGGTTTTGTGTTGAACTTGAGTTTACAAAGGTTTGTGCCGTGCTACAAAGGTTTGCGCCCTGCTAAAAAGGTTTGTGCCATGTTATAAAGGTTTGTGCCCTGCTCTAAAGGTTTGTGCCCTGTTAAAAAGGTTTGTGCAATGTTGAAAAGGTTTGCGCCATGTTGAAAGGTTTGTGCCGTGTTATAAAGGTTTTTGCCCTGTTATAAAGGTTTGTGCCGTACTAAAAAGGTTTGCGCCATGCTAGAAAGGCTTGCACCATGCTAAAAACGTTTGTGCCGTGTTTTAAAGGTTTGTGCCCTGCTATAAAGGTTTGTGCAGGGTTAAAAAGGTTTCCGCCATGTTAAAAAGGTTTGCGCCATGTTAAAAAGGTATGTGCCCTGTTATAAAGGTTTGTGCCATGCTATAAACGTTTGCGCCCTGCTACAAAGGTTTGTGCCATGCTACAAAGGTTTGCGCCCTGCTAAAAAGTTTTGTGCCCTGTTAGAAAGATTTGTGCCCTGTTTAAAAGGTTTGTGCCCTGTTAAAAAGGTTTGCGCCATGTTGAAAAGGTTTGTGCCTTGTTATAAAGGTTTATGCATTGTTATAAAGGTTTGTGCCGTGCTAAAAAGATTTGCGCCATGCTAGGAAGGTTTGCACCCTGCTAAAAACGTTTGTGCCATGCTATAAAGGTTTGCGCCGTGCTAAAAAGGTTTGTGCCCTGCACTAAAGGTTTGTGCCCTGTTAAAAAGGTTTGTACCCTGTTGAAAAGGTTTGCGCCATGTTAAAAAGGTTTGTGCCGTGTTATAAAGGTTTATGCCCTGCTATAAATGTTTGTGTCATGCTAGATAGGTTCGCAGCATGCTAGAAAGGTTTGCGCCCTGCTAAAAACGTTTGTGCCGTGCTATAAAGGTTTGCGCCTTGCTAAAAAAGTTTATGCCCTGTTATAAAGGTTTGTGCCCTGCTATAAAGGTTTGTGCCATGTTAACAAGGCTTGTGCCGTGTTATAAAGGTTTATGCCCTGTTATAAAGGTTAGTGCCGTGCTAAAAAGGTTTGCGCCATGCTAGAAAGGTTTGCACCCTGCTAAAAACGTGTGTGCCTTGCTAGAAAGGTTTGTGCCGGGTGTGAAGGGTTTGTGCCTTGCTAGAAACTAGTTCCATAACTAAAAATAACTGTTTACTAACTATGAAACTGATTTCAAAACTACTCTTAACTCAGGCATGAATAATGGCAGCATTGGGCCGCCGTAAAATTCAGCTTATTTTCAGTAATGGGCTATTTACATACATTGTTATGTATGTTTCCTGAGCATACAATGTCACAAGCATAGTCCATTTCATTTCTTCAAATACATATATATCTGGTTTCAGACTATAACCCTGTGACATGTGGTACCAGTTAAAAATTGATTGTAAAGATCAATGACTTGCTCATGTAGCATCACTGAAAGAAATCCTAGCGGTGCTGTAATAAATGAATGCATATAAATATGTATAGATCGGTATAGTGGTATGTCAACCAGTCATGCACTGGTACTATATAAATGTAAATGTTTCATTATAGTCCAGCGGATAGTCAGAACTATCTGACTATCTGCACTTGTGATAAAAAATACACTCGTGATAGAAAAATACGAAACATGCAGCTGACTTGAATATTTCAGTAGTTGCAGTTAAATTCGTATACTGTCTCCAGGAGGTTATCACTTCTGTATCATGGTGTTTGTGACTGCAGAATTGATACGTTTCGTTTCAATGTGGTATGTGTACAGGTATAAATAGTGCGGTTGGATAGTTGCATCATGATTTTTTTATTGGACTTCTATCTAGCAGGTATACATTATCTAGCAGGTATATTTTATCTATACATTGTATCAGCCACTGTAACTGGATGGTCCCAACTGCTCTCAGTCGCCTTGATTAGTCAGACCACAGTAACAACGTTTTGAATGTAAGGTGAACCAATTACTGCAAGAGGATACTTTGTTACATCATTACCCACAAAGAATAAGTAATATCTTTATATCGTTTCTGTAGTGCTCACACCATTATATAGAGGCTAATAATGTGATGTGAACTGTAGTTCGGGTTTTACACATTTATTAGTGTGATATATCAGTCTGTATATATATTGGTATTATGTACTTAAGCACTAATAGTGATGTATTGTAAGTTGTATCAGTTAACTTTCTTTCTGGACTGTAGGTAAACACATTCCACATACATTACTTGTACTGAATATATTGCCAATTGTCACAATATTCAACAGACATTGACTTTTACTGGGGTCATTATGCCGTTTTACAGAGCACAGAAATATCATAATCACCGCGGCGAAGCCGAGGTCATTATTTCTGGGAATGTAAAACAACATATCCGACAGTAAGGGAAAGCGCTAAATCGTAACCCAATCAGGCTTATTCAGTTGAAATGGTAACACAATTTTAACGTGTTAAGTGAACTTCTATATCTTGGGGAATCCCGGAGAGAGGTTTCAGGGGAGGAAGGATGTCGCACACTAAAATCATAACATACTGAATCAGCCGGACTTGCCTGGGTTCCCGGTTTAGTGCTTTCCAACAGTACCCATCTTATGACCCGTCTTATGGATTGATGCACTAACGTGATTCCGAATCGTTAGTTATGGTGATGTAGATAAATCCTTATACATAATTGTAAACAAATTCGTCAATCTCTAGTGTGAATGTAGTCATACTCATCGTCATATGAAACATGGTGTTTATTTCACGATTCAATACACGTTTTGATCAATTCTGCCCCATATCAACGGCTATATACATGTAAAATTTATCAAATGTGAGATGGAAAACCTATAGTATAAAGAATATTTTTTTTTCATAGATAAAAGTTTGTACAATTGTAAAATGGCTAAATATTGATAGTTGATCAAGTACTACAATATTTGATTCTCGACAGGTTAACTGTAACGGAATGATAACAATGAGGTGGGAATGAATATTAGTAAACAGGGGTAAAAACAGGGGCCGCTGAAAGAAGTTATGGTTTCTTTGAAGACGCCTTATTTCCAATAGCTCTCCCGACCATCTTGCCCACCCACTCCCCTAGAAACCCCCCAACTGTACCACCAAGGAGCGTTCCCACTATCGGAATTGGGATGAATGACCCGATAAAACCTCCAACCAAAGAACCAGCAACACCTCCAATACCCCGAACAACTCTCTTAATTGTACAACGAACAAACTCGGTGTGATCAATTGCACCTTCCTTCTTATCTTTGTACAGCCTGTAAACATCAATGCCAGTTCTAATCATTTCCATCCCGACAACGACGCCGCCAGTGATTACTTCAGCTTTGCCGATGGTCCTAAGAGCTTTCTTTGCCACCCCGGCGCCCATTTTGGCCAGGAGCTTGCTTTTCTCAGCCGCATTTGCTGCCAAATGCCTGGTCATCTTGATGCCGTCCCTCACTGCAACTGACGCTATATCTGTGGACTTCAGACCGAGATATTGCTTGAACTGCTTCACTTGCTTACTGCCACATGTGCCTTGAAGAGTGAAAGCGGAAATAAAGAAACGTGTAGATTCTACAAAAATACACTACCCACCAAATGTTTAGGACGTGATCA
Organism: Terebella lapidaria; assembly: GCA_949152475.1. Classification (NCBI taxonomy): domain Eukaryota; kingdom Metazoa; phylum Annelida; class Polychaeta; order Terebellida; family Terebellidae; genus Terebella; species Terebella lapidaria. The sequence continues at coordinate 14,940,809 of OX424567.1, forward strand.
GCCCAAAGTCCAATTCTAAACTCGTTTTGGCCCAAGTATCATACGCTGCGCATTCCTCTATATTCAATAAGGATTTAAAAGGGGACAGACGGATTAAATGGTATGCTTTCAGTGAACGAGTAGTATAAAGGTGCAGTGTATGATACTTGGGCACTAGTGGCTAATGTCATCTCACACTTTGGTCAGCTTCTGCACAAAAGTTTCCAGACACCTTGGTAGTACTTGGGACAGGTCTGCGTGAAAACTTGCCCAAAAAACAGGATATTTGTCTGGATCTCGTCAGGAGCTTGTCGTGCAGAGCTCAGGCCTTAATAGAAATCCTAGGATGACATGCATGTTATTATTGTAATATATGTCTGCACGTCTCTGGTTTATTCATTATTAACATGTTTGTCGTCTTCGAGCTTCTCACACGGCCCGAACAAAGCGCTGACAAGATCCAGAAAAGTGTCCTGGGTCATTCTTACCCAGTTTTTGAACAGACTTGTTTCAAGAGCTACAAGGGTGTCTGGAGGCCTCACCATCCGACCAGAGTGTGAGATACAGTTCAGAAGAGGTTCAGATCTGGATCTTAAGCTGACCATTTCTGAGTCCTGGTGTCGCTCACATGTTTAACCTAAACTTTAGGTGGGTAGTTAACAGTGAACGATGCAACTTAATGTTGTAGCACATGTTAATAAACATGATGAAATCGTAAACTATTGAACAGTTATATAGCTGTGTATGATTCAAACTTATAGCACTAGAAAGCTACAAGCTTTCAAATTCATCACGAGTTGCGAAAAAAAGGTGTACATACCTATCTTACACCACTGTGCGAAATGTTCACAGTTTCGCTTGAACGGGTTGAACTTGCGCTCCATGACCCTTTTACGTGCGTTTTCTAATACTTTCTCAGGTGGATAGCAATCGGTGTAGTCCATTCTGAACAAAGGATCACTGTTCCAGTCTTTTATCGCCTCTCTGAAGACACCCACGTCTATGAGCTTCACCGGTCGACCTCTCAGTTTATCCAGCAGATTGAAATATCCATTGTAATGGATCACATGGAGGACATTATCAACCACCTCTTCGACAATTGCGTGATGCCAAAGTGCGTAGATTCTGTCCCAGAATATATGGTCACCGGGTTTGAGAATAGAGAGATCATCCCAAACTCGTGTTCTCTTTTTGGCTGGCTTGAAATTTTGTGGGCCTTGGTTGCATGTGATCGGCGAGTTTGATTTATTTTCATGTCCAGAATAACAGCTCGGGGTTGGGTCATCATCGTGTGGCTCGTCATTTTCATCATCCCTACGTTGATTATTCCCAACAAGACCCTCATTGTTCTCACTGACATTGTCGTCTGGGTCGGATTCCAATTCATCATCCTCAGTAAATGTGGCAGTGTCGAACTCATGCTGACAAGAACAGCACCGAACATTTATTATTGTTCCTGAGGCATCCTCGGTAATATCAAACTGATCTGCTTCATCATTTCCACACGTACATATGATCCCTGATGCGTCTTTTCCGTCAGAATCATTTTCTTCTGACTCATCCACAGTTCGGCCACAGAAATCACATTTAATCACTGTTTGGCCATCCTCCCAGTGAAATCTGAAGAGATCAGGATCCATATTACCACAGTCAGGTGTTCGACAAGGCTCCAACCAAAGCTGTGCAGTTTCCAAGGCTTCAGCCAGCAGACAGGCCATGGACAAGGCTTGCGGAATAGTGAATGTGTCGTCCACCCCAGAGCAGTCATGACATTGCTTACAATACCAGGCAATAGTCAAATCTTTGTGGTCTTTCAAAGCTTCCTTGGGCGATCCACAAGCCTGACATGGTGCAAATGACAGCACATCGTTTATACCATCCAGACTGAATTGCTCAATATCATCGTATGATTTGGGAATGTGGAATAGATCAGGTGGACACAGAGCGGATGTTTTCGGACTGGGCATGCCACTGCAAGGCAATTCTTCTGCAGACGGAGATTGACTCTTGAAATAGTCCTCCTCGATGGTGGGACCTGATATTGTCTTGCGGCAACTTGCGTCATAAATCTTGAGTAGTGGCCTATCGTAGATCTGCCTTGTGTTCGTCTCGTGGGTTTCTTTTGCCCACACGTGCCCTCCACCATCCTGACTATCCTCTTGTTCTTGGGCTCGCTGGGCTTCATTGTGTACGGTATCATTTTTGACGTGACAAGAATCCAAGGGTTCCAAAGGGGCTTCTGTGACGTTATTTGTCGCTATCTCGCATTGACAACATTTGCAGCTAATTACTTCATACTCCTCATCTTCAGAAAACACGTGCCTTGTTAAGAAGCCATCGTCATTAGAATTCCTGCAGAGCGGGTTGGAGCAAATACCATTGAAGGCCATGTCCGTGTCGTTGTTATCACTCCATCTCATTCGTTGTAGAGGCGAGAGATGAATGCTTAGAGGTATCGTCTAACTAGGTGAGTTCTGAAACAGATATGATTTTCAAAAGATATCATCTAGTGATATCATTCAGTTTATGCAAATATCAGTGAAAGCGATTCGAGGAACAAACAGCCCGAGGCTTGAAAGGTTGCCAAAGAGATGTGTATACAGTTTTGAGCTGATGAAGTGCAAAACTATATCACCGGAACCAAAAAAGCGAAATCGCCACTAAAATCTACTTCCTGTTTGTATGTAGAAATCCAAGCTCCATCTCAAAACATTCCAGCAGTACAGTCCCGACAGCTCATAATATGAACAAAAAAGTCCAACTTTTTTTTCTTCTACGGAGTAAACCTGTAAGGTGGTGCATGGATGGGATTTTATGGTGTACTGCATGCATTGATAGGTATTTTTAACGTTGCCGATGGCAGATCCGTGCATGCTCAGTGAACTAGGTTATGTCACATCACCATCGCCGATGTAATGTACTGAGTGCAGCATTCTACAATCACATGGTCAACATATTTGTGTCTGCTCCAGGCAGACGGATTGGGAAGCGATGTGTAAGCCTTGATCCGCTGAGTGAATTTTGATCGCAGAGAACGAGGCTCCAACCCGCACTTCCATGAATATCAATATCGAGTACCAATAAAGTATTATAGAGGCTTGTCGAGGCCGCTATCAATTGACACGCCGCAACGATCATCGCTACCGTAGCTAGGCTTGTACAAATATATATGTCACGTTCGACGTATAGGTTCGAGGTGCCTATCCAAAATGCCTATTCAGATAACTTGCCAGAGCATGACGTCATATCTATGTCTTTTGCGTTTAGATCTAGCTCTGTTTCGTGCGCCTCTAGGCCGCCATATTTCCTTCCGCCCGACTCATAAAAACCAGCCTGAAAAGCAAAGCATGGTACCCACCATGCAAGTTGAAGTTAACCCTACGATCAACTACAGGCAAAACAGGTGACATAAATAAATCCAATTAACATCTTCATAGTCACCCGACAGTTCATTACTGTCATTAAGCAGTAAACAACTGTAACCCGCCGGACACTCGCCTGTACTACCAATTTCAAACCAAGTATATTCTGACTTTTGAATCGTAATTTACGTTTATACTTTTTAGGCCTGAAAAACTGGACCCTGGGCCCTGTTGTTGGCCTGTTTATAAATACACTTAAGCTAACTCTTGTGTTACAGAGCCACATTACTCAAGCCATATGGTTTTATTGTAATACGTCCAACGTTTCAATATTGCAATAATATAAGGTTATGGGCTTACATAAGCGCGACAAGAACGAGTGCCTCAAACCCGTTATCACCCAATAGCCCTATTATTATATGCCCTCACTTAAATATTTGTTTCTTTCAATAACATAATGGATGTTTGTCTGTATTCAGAGGATATTTTGAGCTTTTTCAGCATCAGCAAGCCCGTTTGTACACAAGATTTGGGCTCCGGCCCGACCACAATTACGTCATTGACGTTTTCGTTTTACCAGAGATAATACACTTTCTGTGTATTATCTCTGGTTTTACTAGCATTTAGAGCCGCTGTTGCTATGGACACGTAATAGGCGTTTTTATATGTCTCATTAGTGCATTCCTATAGGGCTGGACAGTGAGATTTGAAACGTTGCGTTATTTTTATACGTGATTTCGTCATTCTGGAGACAAACATCTTTCCCGTCAAATTTTCTGCCAAATTTGGAAAATTCTAATTGTTCGATTCTGCATAACATTATTGCAAATTATCGGAAATACACCAGACTTTCAGATACAATTATTGACATCTTTCCGTCGGTATAGAGTCAATAAATGATAATTGTGCATCATTATATCCTGTTCATTTAGGGGTCTGAATACCGTATGTTTGTGGTCATCGTCACGACCACCAAGACCGCAGAAAAAGAAATGTTGCTCCAAGTATATGTCCGGGGAATCTGATTCTAGGGTTTAGGGAAATATAGGTGGTGTCACACATATACAGTACAAAATTCGTATTAGCAGCACATGACAACTTGTGTTTTAAATAGATTTGTAGTTAAAAACGGCACTTCAAAACACTTTCTTGACAGGCAGCATTTTGAAGGTAATACTTTGAACATATACTTATTCCAATATCACCATCGACTTATTCAGAATGTCTTAATTGACCTAAAGGAATAATCCGAAAAATATGACGAATTATATTTTCTCGGGGTGCTGGTGAAATCGCAGAAAATCAGGAAAAATGACCACGTGGCAATGTTTATCTCCAAAATGAATATATGACGTCATGAAAACGTCATTTAGTACGTTTATAGAACGAGACTGTCCAGCCCTATCTTATTCAATGTAATTTGGCGAGTGCAATAAATATCCATATTCACAGAGAGGAACCGTTTGTCTGATCCTATGTGCATTATTCTGTTTCTATGGGCAAAAAGTCTGATTCTATGAGCAAATTGTCTGATTCTATGGGCAAATAAGCAAGTGAACGGTGGGGCACCAGTAAAACATGCTGGATCAACGACAAATTTCTCAACACAATCTGATGGCAAATGTACTGTTTACTCCATAAATCATTGCAGAATATGGATTATGTTCAGTTTCTTATGCAGTGTTCACCGTTGTTCATACATTTGTGGCACAAAAGTGGAACGGCCAGGTGGTGGAGCAGTTATCAATAATAAATCACCAACTGCAAAGCGTTCACACTAACCTACCTGGGTATCTGGACAAAAATTAGTCCAGTTGACATTCTGATTTTTCTTAGGTGTGAAATCAGCTACCTAATCAAACAGAATTGATCATAGATTAAAAATAACATAAACAAACCTGATTCTATGGGAACAAATATGATTCTATGGCTAGGTTCAGCAATGAGAAGCTCTTAGTTTGATGGCTATAACAACACCCTACCCATAGAATCAGGTTTGTTCCCATAGAATCAGGTTTGTTTCTGTTAGTTTTATTGTATGTCCAATTTTGTTGGATTACGTAGCTGACTTCACGTCCAGGAACAATCAAAATGTTAACTGGAATAATTGTCATGCAATTGAAGTCAATATATCCTGGTAAGTAGCTGACAGTGCTCTGTCTTTGGTGTTTTACGATGGCTAACTGCTCCACTGCCTAGCCGTTCCACTTGTGCTCCGTGAAAGGACCCATGCGAAATAAATCCTAGTACAATGCAGTATTTGGTTACAATAAATACAAGTACATGTAGATGTTCTTTCATATGTGGTTTTATTGTTCAGTGTTCATGCCTTTCCACTCTTTGTGTTCGTTGGCCAGTGATATTTTTATCCTGAATACAATTTAACATCAACTTAGTACATTTATATCAATGGGCTTACGTAAGCAATTCTAAATATAAGACCCATAACTACTTTTTGACACGAGGTTTTTTCTCGCTGAAGAACACACGAGCTTGCGGCGAGTGTTGTGCGGGGAGAAAAGACCGAGTGCAGAAGAGCAATTATGAAATAGAGAAACCCCGAGGAACAGTTTAAGGTGCGGTACGAGCACATTAGTGAGCTATAGTATATTTGAGTTGGTGCTAGGGGCCTCTCTAGCCAATGAGGGGGGTTAGATCACCATGGTGAAAGTCAAATACCGCACCTTACTCGAGGAACGACAGGGGGTTAATCAACATGGTCGAGGGCGTAGTTAGCCCGAGACAGTGTTGAACAACTCCCTGTTACTCGAGGGGTTTCTCTATTTGAAACCATACAGAAAAGTAATCAGCCGTGACCGACAGGTGTTTCACCAACATACCGCATTGATTAGACACCTGCGAGAACAATGCAAGTATGGTTTAACAGTCGATTAACTTGTTATTATCAAAGGCGCCCACAGGCTTTGAAAAAGAGGACGCACACATGCAGGAGAGAGTCCTAGCCAGTAGGCGTGGGGTCTGGGGCCGGCCGAGGGCCCCAGAAGCTGAAGGGTCTAGATGCTCTCTGGTTGAATCTAGGCTTTTTGGAGTAAGGTGCGGTATTGGACTTTCACCATGGTGATCTAACCCCCCTCATTGGCTAAATAGGCCCCTAGCACCAACTCAAATATACGCTTTTTGCGGGTACCTAACACAGTCTTAGATCCGATTTTGTTTTTGTTTGTGTGTCCAATTTTGTGTGTGATGAAATTAAATTTTCAATGAACAACCGATGTAACATCAGCCTATTCACGGCAATACATGTGGAGTAATACTACCGGTATACATGGTATATAGGCCTAGTATTTAGCATCATTGCGGTTGTGCATCAACATGATCAAAGTTTCTATCGAGCCTGAACTTTGAGGAGGTGGAGAAGACCATTGGAAAATATAATGTACAATCGTCCGATAAGACAATCAATACGACAACCAGTACGAAAGATTTGGAGAGGTGGGGGGGGGGGGTCGTCTGAACTTTTTGTATACGCACGTGCGTATACTGCGTACCCCTGTGGTCGCCACTGGTTATTATATACCTCGAGAAAAAGGACGGGGGTGTATGAAATCGATTGTGATGTCTGACTCTAGAAGAGTTTTTGCACCGACGAGGTGCAAGTTTGTTGGCGTCGTCACGAAGCAGAGGTATGGCCGGTGTATCAATGAATCATTCAGGCCTAAATAGCATCCGATGGTCATTCACATTAAACGCTATCAGACTGATAAACACTCGACCTACATGTATGTTCCAATGAATTTCTCTCTAGGTATAAAATAATATAGAAGAAAGCGCACCACTTACCCCAGATACATGAGTTCTGCTCCACTACCAGCCAATACACCAAACACTGAATACATTTCAGCTTTGTGTATAACTATATTAGTTACGAGTAGGGTTTCGTAGACTATGCGACTGGTGGTGTTACACTTATTGGAATTCCCGAAAATTTATAAATAACACGCCGATGCAAACCGGTTGCCCGTGTGCCCAGCGTTGCTCGGCGCGATGAATAAACAGTGATAAACGAAGCCTCGCCCACGGAGTGGTTTTACTAATCGATCTTATGATCTGGATCTATACTCTGATTTTTCTAATTTCTTTACACCGGTTTTTGACGATATTATTGCGATGCTAAACGATATCATTCTATAGTTTGACATATTCACCTAGGAGTCAAACGGCAATTTTCAGACTTTTATTGCAAAATTTGAAAAAGACGGCAATCTCATCCAAAAACGGGATCTCGAGATATCCGGGCATACTCGAGGATTTGGTTCTGTTTACATTCATCCGGGCATATTCGACATAAAAATGTTGATTTGGAAAGATTGCACTGCTACAAAACCGAGCAAATACACAAAATTGTGCGTGGACCCAGAAACTAACTGGCAGGGCTAAATTTAACATTGGGGTAGATTGCCAACTTTTCCAGTATATTGCCGTTTGATTCTCAGGTGAAGTATGCCAAGTTATAGAGCAATACCATTTAGCATCGCAAAAATAGCAGCAAAGAAAAACAGTGTAAACGAGATAGAGACATCAGAGTATATGTACAATACATCTGCCTCTGAAAGGACATGGAGGGAACATTTTTGGGACATATCTTTATTGTGTTCCATCGCAACAATATTGCGATCGATCGTGTTCCAGATTGCGTTAACTCGCGATAGTCTTGATTGTGGTGACGCCCATGTTTTGTGAAGAGGGATTGTGATCCAGAATGCGAAGAAAAGCGATCCGGAATGACAGAATATAAAAATATTGCGAGGGACGCAATAACTTTCTCAACAACAAAAAATCAAGTTTCTTCAGCGGCTCCCGTACATCATACTTACTGGTCATACTTAGATATTTTATTTAGGGTTTCCCTATCTGTTTACTACGGAAGCGCAGTGCTGCCACACGAGAAAAAAAAATTAAGTCGTTTTAACGAGATAATATGTCGTTTTAACGAGATAATTATGTCGATTTAACGAGATAATAAGTCGTTTTAACGAGATAATAAGTCGATTTAACGTGATAATTAAGTCGATTTAACGAGATAATATTTCGTTGAAACGACTTATTTCGTTAAAACGACTTATTTATCTCGTTAAAACGACTTAATTATCTCGTTAAATCGACTTATTATCTCGTAAAATCGACTTATCATCTCGTTAAATCGACTTATTATCTCGTTAAAACGACTTAATTTTCTCGTTAAATCGACTTATTATGTCGTTAAATCGACTTGTTATCTCGTTAAAACGACTTAATTTTTTTTTCTCATGTGGCAGCACTGCGCTTCCGTAGCTTTCGGCCTCTTTTTCCGGTCGGAAGAACTCACGCTGGCCAATCGTGACGCACCCGAACGTAATTGACCATGTTCATATGATTAGAGATGTCCACCTTATTTTTTAAACTACTCTTGTATAATGCTACTTATACACTTGTGTTTGATCATTTGTTTTTAGATTATCAGGTTTTGTTGAATGATTTACTGAGTGTGCAATGAAATGTTTAAAGTACTAGTAAAGTGCAAATATGATGTGAGCTTATATGAAAGATCTCATTGATCTGAGCGAAATGGTCTTTACGACACGTAATTATCACAATCCGTTCAAAAGTTACAGCACTTCGAAGACTGAAATCGGCAAATTTGCTTTTTCAGAGTCATTCAGCTAATTAGTATGCAAATGAGATATTCATGACGTCATCGGGGGAAGATATTTTAATTAGGTACTTTAATATGTATTATTAATTCATTTCGTGTTATGATTATTCATGAAAACTTATTCCATTCAGTATTCAATATGAATAATCAGTGTTTTCACTTTCTAACTTGTTGTCAAGGCAACCAGTGACCTGGTATGGCCCTTAGCAACCATGGTTGCTAGGGCCAGAAACCTACTTAGAATAGCGTATGCACAAGTAAAAACGTTGCCGACTCGAGCACTATATCAATTTAATTCATAAATAATCAACAAAAAGTCTGCAGATAGCTAGACTTGGCAGTTAACAGCCATGGCAACCATGGGTAACTAAGTCTCTAGTTAATGACTGGTAACCATAGCAACAGTACAGTTTGTGTGGATATTGACTATTTGTGGTACATAACAATATGCACTAGCCAGATCGTCAGAATCTTCAATGAGAATCATTTTTTCATGGCGTATAATGTCCTAATTAAAATTTGTTCCCCTCATGACGTCATGAATTCTCATTAACATCTAATTTGCATTTTAATGAGTTGCTGAAACTTTTCTGTAATGTATTGCCGGAATGGCGGTTTCAAATGGCTGTAACTTTTGAACGGTTAGTGATATTGACATGCCGTAATAACCATTTTGCTCAGATCAATGAGATCTTTTATATGAGTACACATCATATTTGCATTTTACTAGTACTTTAAGCGCGACCAAGAGAAGCAACGATTCGTGTGCGAGAGCATTTAGGCAACCGTCGGTGTTTACGATGAAGAGTGTCCGTGCTTGACAATGATCTCGGGGTGATTTGATTACTTTACAAACAGTCGAAAGACACATGCCAATGTTTTGAAGTGGGGTATGATGTCAGCATGATTCAGTACTTAATGTAAGTTCGTGTACCATAATATACAGCCAACTATAGATGATCGGAAAAAAAACATGAAGAGTTTTCAAGAAAGGTAAACGTTACATTTGTACCTGAGTAACGCCAGTGATTGATGTTGTGGTAGCCGCTGAGACAACAAGCATCGTAATAGCAGACGAGACAATCAGAGATTGCAGACCCTCGCCCTTCCAGATTTAGTTACTAAAAATATTAGAGTTTATGACCCTTACATTTTGGACCTGGGCGATAATCAGGGATTTTGATCGTACTATCATCGGTCATATCAAATGATCGGAAATTGGCCATAAAAAATACAAAATTCATGGAAGAAATATTCGTTAATAAGAGTAGAGTTCTTGCGAGTTTTCTATCTTGAACATATTTTCGATTTGTCGACCACGACCTGAATTCTTGATACTGACAACCCAAACTTCGCCAGCTCTCACAAATTCAACATTTTGCTGAAGTGGTTTGGGAATTACCATTACTTGAAATACTACAAATCAGTGATTTCAACTGATGACCCATACACTTGCTACCTTGAGTGAAAATAGGGGATTTTGATAACAGGACCATCGGTCATACAGCAAATGACGAGAATTAAGTAAAGAAAAATATATAATTAATAGGGTACATTATTCATTAATATTATAAGCAGAGTTATTGTCAATTTTCGGTTTTGATCTTTACTCTGACCTTGTCGCTCAATATTGAGCTGTGAAATGTCACAGTATTGTTTCTGTCATCCAGGCACATCTCCTGAACGAAAATGGGTTCAAATGATTGAAAACTAGCTTCAAAATATGACCTTGAATCTCAGAACACTCAAAAGTCTTAAAGTCGTGACCCCTAATTTTTTGACATCCGGCGATAATAGAGAATTTTCCTCTTATGACCATCGACCGTACAACATACGATCGGGAATTGGCCAAAGAAAAATGAAGAAATATTCGTTAAAATTAATATCAAGTAGAACCAGAGTTATAGCCGATTATCTGATTTTCCCTTTTCCGTTGCCATGGCAACCGTTTTCATTCGATTTTGACAAAATTTAAAGGAGACCGCTTCAATCCTATAAATTTCAGATCGATTTGTCGTTTGTCTTTGAGTTATAAGCGCAGACACTTGCACAGAAAAGTCGTTGACAAAAAATAACTGTGATCGCGAACCCCCAATTTTTCGACATCGGGCGATAATGGAGAGTTTTCGTTGTAGGACCATCGGCCGTACACCATACGATCGAGAATTGGTCATAGAAAAATATTTGGAAAAAATAATATCAAGTAGAACTGGTTTTATAGCCAAATATGTGATTTTCATTTTTCCGTTGCCATGGCAAATTTTCTCGCTTCAGCCCTATAAATATTTCGCTTCAACCCTATGAATTTGAGATCGATCGGACCGTTTTCCTTCAAGATATGAGCGCAGACATTTGCTCTGAAAAGTCAATGGCAAGAAATAACCGAATTCGTGACCCCAAATTTTTCGACATCGGGCGGTAATGGAGAGTTTTCGTCTTACGATCATCGGCCGTACACCGTACGATTGGGAATTGGCCAAAGAAAAATACAAAATTAGTTAGAAAAATTAATATTGATTAGAACTAGAATTATAGCCAATTATGTGATTTTCATTTTTTCGTTGCCATGGCAACAATTTTCATCCGATTCTGACAAAAATTGAGGAGGACCGAGCCATGGTGATACTTCCTCCCTATAGATTTCACATCGATCGGACCATTTGTTTTTGAGTTATGCGCGCGGACAGACAAACAAACAGACAGGGAGACAGACAGACCCAAATGCAATACCCTCGCCCCCCCCCCCCTACGGGGGCGAGGGTAAAAATACCCCGTTACGTTTGCTAGCACGAGGGTGGGTCGTCTAAGATTTGAATCAATACTTGTTGATGAGTGAACTCCCAAAAAAAAACACCGTCATTAATGCGGGCGCCAAAGAACCCTCAAGACGGTTTAGGGAGAAATAAACACAATCACCAAGACTATAGACCACTTAATAATAATAATAATAATAGATAGATCCAATCCTGAGTATCTCGTATCAAAAAAAGCAATGCGGTAAAACCAGCATGATCAAGCAATCATATGGACTTTGGAGCCGTGTGCGGGCTGTGAGTAGGACTACATGATATGATGATAACAATTATCATATATCGTGAACATGACGAACATCACACAAACAGAATCAACAGCAGCTGCCAAAATACGTAACAACTGTGCAACAATGAACATGAATCATTATGTTGAAAATATGTAATATTTAAATATACATGAAATATACATATAAAAGCTACATGTGTACTGAATGTGCTCGCATCTTTGTCAGCACCTGGCACACATCACCTAATGCTCTTACTTCCCCCTCCCCCCCCCCCCCCCCCCGCCCCCCACACACACACACATAAACGCACCTAGGATATCCCCCTATTCCTTACTCATCTGCCGTAGCCCCAGCAACACATACGTACATGTACATGTTGATGTACAAAATGTTTCCTCAATAATTTTGGAAATTACATAGATGAGTCACTCCAATAAACTAGAATTATTATCTAAACATAATTATCCGTAAATTGAGCAATTAGGGAAGCTTATTACGGACATTCACTTTATTTATTTATTTATTTATTTACTTTTTTCTGAAGAATGATTTACTCCCTGGAAAATACCAGAGAAACTGGAAAATAAATATTTAAAATATAATTCCCGGTTTGAAATATTTATTTGAAATAGACATAGTTGAAATAGACATAGAGAGAAAATGGTTGGTCGGTCTTTATCGTACTTCGTAGTGCAGACGTGAATTCGGTGCGGTCTTGCCAACAATCTATCAGCCTGGATATGTCAACATATATCACTCATTGTGTCTGGGGGAGGGGGGAGGGGCGGCGGGCAGCTGAAACTACTTCATATCCAAAAGACTTCATAATGATACACGACAGCGAGAATATGTCTCATCGTGGGTTTTTTTTATCTTCATTAATACCACATAGGGCATAACATATAATATATATATTATTTCACTATATGTATATAGGTATTAAATAATATAGATATTATAGCCAGCCGCATGTTCTTATTTTTGTTTTTTTTTAAAAGTGACATACAATTTTACATGCAAAGAATATATCCTTGATGTATTATCTTTATGTAGGCTGTGTCAATGCATGCAGAAAATGGCTGTTTGCATAATATTCTCGTTCTGGTTTCAATTTTAAGAATGGAATGTAGGTATAAGACCAAACATTGTAACCAAGAGCCAGATGTGATCCACGAGCACTCACGCGTCAACGACTTAATTTTTATGATGAAGAGGAAGGATCACTCATGTCATTGCTCGGCAACTGGGTTGGTATTGCAGGATTGAGCGACCCTGTGTAGCGTGTAGAAAATGTGAGAGCAGGGCCGGGGGAATTTTCAGGGGATGGAGGCTAGTGAAACATTATACAGAACACCCCCTTGTCAAATTGTGTCCTCGGAATTCACCCTTCCAAGAACCAGTCGTGTCGAAAAACTACCATAAGCTAAAAGTCTACCCACATGTACACACAATGATAATCAATGAGAAAAAACTGCATACACTGGAAAAACCTAACTGTAAAGGTATAATTTTATTGGATTATATTTGTAAGGGGCGTGCTATTGTGACCAAGTTGCCCATAGATTACGACAGGTGTTTTGGTCAGAGCAAGACCTCATACTCTGGCCGCTTCTGGTTTGAAGCATGCGTCACCTCGGTGATGTATATACATGTATTCTTCTTTTGGTGACTAGTTAGAAGTCCGTCGGAACGGACACTAATATGGTGACCAGGTGATACATTGTAGACTCCTGCAATTAGTGTTTCGGTGGTGGTGAAGGGGCAGAAACCCAGTTCGCTAGGTGTACCCGGTTCTGTCGTTGGCCGAGCTACAAATACCCATCAATGCAGTACACCAGAAAATCCCGACCATACACTACATACATACACGGGAACCAAAAATATGCCACTAGCTGCACTGCGGCGACGCACCACCAAATATTGCGGACCAAAGTTGGTTGGATGGTGGTATGGCAATTTCCCTTACAGGATTAGGTTAGTACCATCTATCGATCAGCTGGTTTCACGGTTCCATAATTATCACGTCTTCCCCCGTGTTCATGTGCTGGTACAATAATACTTCCAGCACCTTGGAATCAGGGAGTCTTGGCAGGCCCACAGGAACACATCCACGTTCTCAAGTACTGGGAGTTGCCTCCGTTGTTCTCTGTCTCGAGTACAACCAAGTTAAATGACTAATGTGCACTGACTCATGCCAAATATGAATCAGGCCACGTCCGGGAACTAACACCTGGGTCACAGACGTCAATATTCATCATGCTGCAGCTCAGCGGGGCACATGCGCCAACAGAGGACAGTCCATCTGGTCCACTTGCCCTATCCATAGGGCACATACAAATGGGCTCCAAGTCTCGATTGGTACGGATGAGCGAGTTATAACCAAATGAGAAGTTCGAATGATTGGATGCGTTGGAGGGCATAGAGTCATAATTCTACGAAGTGACCGAAGCAGAATACATGATGGCTGGAGGCTCGCTGTCTAAGGAAGTGAACGTATTGTTCAACATTTGGGGGCTGGTCAGTGGTGGGATTGGTATACTGCTGTCACAGGCCAGGTATATAAATGCAGAGGTGGCGCTGGTGGCTGAACAGGTAGAACTTGAGGTAGAGGTGCCATCCTCGGAGTCACTTGTAATGGCACCAGGGTCCCAGGCTGGAAGTGAGATATTGGTTCCTGATGTCGTACCAAAAGTGTTCCATCACAATAGACGTGTAATCAATACCCAGTATTAGGTATTCCAAGCAAACAAAACAGGTTCCGTTATCCAATCTCATAATCCGAGGACAGAAAGACATATCAGGCATACGAGTTGAGAAAAAACAAAAATGACAGGGAAAGTCATGAACCCCCAAAAATGACCCATTAGGAGGTGAAATCAGGTGTCCCGGAAAGAGTGAGCATTTCCTGCCTCACTAGTGGCACCCGTCATGAATTCCCCAAAATTAACATGAAAATAGATCTAGTTGCATAGCTAGGGAAGCTTATTAGGGACATTCACTTTTTTTTATTCATGAATTAACTTTTTTTCTGAAGAATGATTTACTCCCTGTGAAAAACCAGAGGAACTGGGAAATGAATATTTAAAACCGGGAATTAAATATTGAAACCGGGAAATAAATATAAAACCTGGAATTAAATGTTCAAACGGGAAATAATATTCAAACCTTGAAATAAATGTTACAAATGAAGCAATTCTTCAGTTGGGTTAATTGACTATGTGCACCTTGTGTCCTTGGTGAGTCGTTTTCAGCGTTTTCGCTGATTATCGATGGATATCAACTCAGCAGGTTCACCAGTTGAGCTCTGAGAGCGAATTTTCAATGATTTCTCCTGAACTTTGTTGAGAATACATGTATTCCTCTCGAAACATCTTAGATTCTCGGTCACATCCACGCTAGACATCAGAGGGCAATCGCCGTGACCCTCTGTGACCTGTCGGTCCTGGGGGATGGAATAATCATGAACTTCCCTGGTATTGAGGGAGCAGGAGAAAAGGTAAAAGCTTACATGTCATTCAAGTTTGACCGTTTGGTACAAAAGGGCACCATGAGGTATAGGAGGAAGCAGTAAAAGAAATTCAATATGAATCATATGATATATATTTAGTAATATACCCAACAATGACACGATAATATAAGCACAAAATTATTGAAATCATGTGAAACTTCTATACCTTTCCCACTGAGAATAATTGTAAATAAATCTTTACAAACAGGCAAAGTACCATCGTCATTAAAAATTGCCAAAGTTATTCCACTTTACAAGGCCAAAAACAAATCTGATATTTCAAACTACAGACCAATATCGCTGCTACCAGCAATATCAAAAATATCAGAAAACAATAGTACACAAGCGTTTGTCATACTTCTTGGAAACAAATATTATTCTTTATCAAAATCAATTTGGGTTTCGCAAGAACAGAAGTACGATTGACGCGGTAACAAAGTTGGTTACTGATGTATCCCTCAATCTTGAAAACAAGCAGTCGACTCTAGCCATATATTTAGATTTGTCGAAAGCGTTCGACACAATAGACCATAACATTTTATTACATAAACGTGAGTTCTATGGTATACGGGGTATTGCACTTGAGTGGTTTGGGGATTACCTGTCAAATAGAAAGCAATTCATTTCCTACACATGCTCAAATTCAACTCGGAATATTTCAAGTGGAGTGCCACAAGGGTCTGTTTTAGGTTCATTGTTATTTATAATCTACACTAACGATTTGCCCTATATCTTACAACAGTCAGAGAGTATACTTTTTGCCGACGACACAACTATTTATTACTCGAACAAAAATATTTCTCAAATATACAATACCTTGAACCATGAACCTGAAATACTATCTGACTGGTTCAAATCGAATAAACTCTCACTCAACGTAGGCAAAACTAACTGTATGCTATTCCCAAGCGGCAATGATCAACATTACTTGATGAATTGGAAAATATCTGACAAATTAGTAGGACACTGTGATTGTACCAAATTTCTCGGAATCATATTTTGACAATGAATTAAAATGGACAGAACATATTAAAGTTATTAATCGCCGTATTTCAAGAGCACATTTTGCAATAAATCGAGGAAAACAGATGCTGCCTAAAAACCCTTAAAAATTCTTTATTACACTCTTGCCTACCCTCATCTTACTTACGGAATACCTTTATGGGATAGTACCCACCAGACATATTTGAATAAGTTCATAATAATGCAAAAGAAACTTGTGAGTACCATAGCTAACGCCACATACACGGGGCTCATATTGAACCTCTTTTGAAATCATTAAAGATTATGAAATAGCAGGACCTATACAAGCTCATTTATTACACTTACTGCCTGCCTCTCTTGCAAATCTTTTCACGCTTTCGCGCAATGTTCATGATCACAACACACGTCATTCTGCTACATGTAAATTAAAATCATCCAACTTGAATAGCAAAGTTGCTTGCAGATCAATTGAAAAAAGGGGACCTATTACATGTATATGGAATAACCTGAATTCTGTCTCAGTACCTCATCTCAATATTTACCAGACACTTGTCAGCATGAAGGCGTTCTCTTCACGCTTCAAGCGGCATATTTACCAGATACTTGTCAGCATGAAGGCGTTCTCTTCACGCTTCAAGCGACATGTGTTGCGGAGTTACTGCGGCGGGTGAGTGACGGACTTAAGTTTGACTGGGGTGTTGGGTGGCGGCGCGGGTCAGGTTGGGGGTGCGTCCGGCGTGTGCACCATGTGACAAATATAGACAACAAATGGCCATATATATGTGTGTGTAGTTTTGATTGTCTGTATGTGTGTGTGTGTGTGGGGGGGGGGGGGGTGAGAGCGTAGGTGGGCTGATGCATGAACATATGTTGTATTAAATGCATAATAGGCATGTTCAAATATATTTCCTACACCCAGGATGAGACCACGTGTAGAGCGGTGTATTGTCAGCATTGCATTGTATTGTGGTATTGCATGTGTGTGCGTGTGGTGAGGGGGGGGGGGGGGGGTTGGTGGGGGTTGAAAGCATGAGTATATATATTGAATGAATGCATAATAAGTGTTATCAAATATGTTGTATTGAGGTTTTTTTATTTTTCATCGAACTGTGGGATGCATCTTTGTGTATATGTTTAAATATCAGTTTTGTGCGATCATTACTTTTTGTGTCAGAGGTTTTCACAGTCTGTTGAGACTTCAATCCCACAGCTCAAAACCATATAGCTGATTGGTATTTGAATATTCACGCATTTATCTATGGTTCTGAAATGAAATCTATCTATCTAACTATTTATCTCCCCATCTGTAACAACCCATATATTGGTTATTGGGTACCATGAAACGAACGACAATTCATTTCCTGAGAAGACCAACGAGTTTACATTTTATAACTTGGTTCCGTTGAAATGCTACATTCGTCATATGAAAGATCAACGTCATAAATATAATGCCCAAAATTGTTAGCTGAGCTTTCTTGCCGTTTACTTTATCATCATATTGTATCTCTTCCGCGTTCAAGCTTGAGAACTACGTACTGTGTTCATTCGTGTACATGTATTATTAGTACTTCGAGAAGCCAAAAAAACCCTAATGATCACCATGTGCGTCAATACAATCATTGGAATAACAAACCAAAGTACGATATGATACGAAACAAGCTTTTGGCAAATGGGTAACACCTTGGATATATATGTGGGCCCCATGTGGGCCCAAGTAGCGCACCTTACTCTACTAATACTACTCACCCACTGAATGTATACCATATTTAATCCGTCTGGCACATTTTCAATCTTCACTGAATTTAGAAGAAATAGTAACCTGCGATACGTGGGTCATCATGTGTGTGCAATCGCAGTTTCAATTCGAAAAGAAAATTTCAATCGACTTTCAATAAATAATGTGTGAAAACAATCGACAGCCCGTTATATTGTCATTTAAATGAGTAGTCATTTCATTAAATAGCAATAATCACACTCCCATATATAACCATTAACACATTAACAGAACACGTTCGCCTATTTGATGGTATATTCCAGTTAACGAGCTAAGCCATAGAAAGATTGGTGGAATAGGTTTGTTTGTGCTAGAACTCACAATCGTCATTGTTTTCAACAATCATATAAGTAGACTGTTAAATTTGTGTATTGGCGGTCAGAGTATCCTCAGCACACGTCACGTCTACAAATAGCTGAAGTTTGAGAACACAACAAGTCGTATCAAAAGTCGAAATGATGTTACACTTGAGACCACTGTTCATCTGTTGGTCGGCGGTACAAGTATCTACACTGAATCTAATATGAATCATATGATATATGTTTAGTAATATACCCAACAACCCATTGGTTATTGGGTACCATGACACGAACGACAATTCATTTCCTGAGAAGACCAACGAGTTTACATTTCATAACTTGGCTCCGTTGAAATGCTACACTCGTCATATGATTGATCACTGTCATAGATATAATGCCCAAAATTGTTAGCTGAGCTTAATTGCCGTTTACTTTATCATTATATAATATGTATCTCTTCCGCGTTCAAGTTTGCGAACTACGTACTGTGTTCATTCGTACTGTGTTCATTCGTGTATTATTAGTACTTCGAGAAGCCAAAAAATCCTTAATGATCATGATGTGCGTCAATACAATCATGGAAATAACAACCAAAGTACGATATGATACAAAACAAGCATTTGAGCAAATGGGTAACACCTTGGATATTTATTCGTAAAGTTTACTTTTTAAATACTTACTTTTGAAGTATGATCCTGTGTATTCAATTGCAGTTCCAATTTGAAAAGCAGATTTCAATCGACTTTCAATAATTGTTTGGTTAAAACAAACGACAACCCGTTACTTGGTCCTTTAAAAAAGTAGTCCCCTCATTAAATAGCAATATTCATACTCCCATATGTAACCATTAACACATTAACAGAACACGTTCGCCTATTTGATGGTTTATTCCAGTTAACGAGCAAAGCCATAGACAGATTGTTGGAATAGGTTTGTTTGTGATAGAACCCACAATCATCATTGTCTTTAACAACCATTTAAGTAGATTTTTCAATTTGTGTATTGGCGGTCGGATTATCCTCAGCACACGTCACATCTACAAGTAACTGAAGTTGGAGGATGCCACAAGTCGTATCAAAAGTCGAAATGATGTTATACCTGAGACTGCTCCTGGTCTGTTGGTCGGCGGTACAAGTATCTACACTGAATGTTAGTAAGTAAACATGTCGTATTCATGCCCATCAATTTTGTATATTTCAATCTGTGAGGGCAGCTGGCGCAGTGGCTGGGACACTCGGCTCGGACCAAGCAGGTTGTTGGTTCGAGTAGCAGTGCTGGTGCTGACATGTTGGCTATATGACCTGACCCCCTTGGACAAGGTGGGTACCACATTGTGTTTCGGCTCACTCAATTGTGTAGTTGTTGTCAATTGTACATTTGCCTATCCACCTTGCGCCGAATGGCAGCCATATAATAGTCGAAATGTGCTTCCAGGGCATAATATCACGTTAATAATTGTAGAGCACCCCAAGCATGCCATGCATGGGGCATCGTTATGTCTGTTATGTTTACCTGATTTTACTTTGACACTTATAGTATCGGATTCACTGTATTTCTTTTGTACACGTCGTTCAAAAAGTAATTCGGTCTTATGGATGTGAATATGTGGAGCTAGAGCGTCTTGGATCCATTACCTTAACAAAATGATTTCCGTTATGCACAATGTATGTTGATCTTCAGATCCATGCCAAGTTGCCAGTGGGTTTCGGGTTGATTGTGACGATCCAAACCCCACCAGGGCTCACATCTGTTTGCTGAAAGGATGCTGCTGGGACACAAATGCCGGAGATTGCTACCAGAAAGGTGCATTCACAAATGTACCAAAACAACTTGACTCAAACAACACAATAACCTGAGTCATTATGCACCCATCAAGCACTCATATGGTTTCTAATCTACCTTCGAGTACTCACTTTATTTCTCTAAAAGTATCCACCTGATTTCTAATTTACTCTCAAACATTTTGCTCAATTCAAATTTACTCTCAAACTTTGATTCATTTTCAATTCATTGTCAAACATCTGTTTGATATCAAGTAACTCCAAGCTGCAACATTGTCTCAATTCCAACTTTCATGTATTCAACAAATTTCCATTCAACAAGTTTCCAATTTACTCTCAAACATCCAAAAGATTTCCAATTTCTTGACTCGCAAACGATCGCTCGATTTCTAAGTCACTCTTAAATGATTAACTGGTTCAATTTCAAATCAGCTCTCAAACATAATGGTTGGGCTTGGACATAACTTCACGTGCTTCTGATCGCTTCTTCTACTCTGATCAGCGGACATCTGTGGTCAGCCCGTGTTCGGTTGTACGGTGGACTTCCGTAGCAGCTGTACGTACGCGGACGGACAAGGCTGTGGGGTTGGAGTAATGACTGAAACGTTGACATGCCTGATAGACGCAGATGGCAATACAGAACAGAGAAATACCGAAAGATGCTGCTGTGACAACCCATGTCCTGGTCAGTAACATATATTTATAAAAAAAACACCTTATATGTCACATGGAGTAGTCTGCTTCAGCCAATCGTAATCCCTCCCTTTTCTTCGATTTGTAAACCCCTTCTTCGACTATGAGCTGTTAAACTATGATCGATTTGAATTCCACAGTGGGAGACCCCTGTAATTTTGAACTGGTGGATAGGGCCCTGTGTTTCCATGACGATGGTTCTGCTGTTCAGGACGAGGCCGACTGTTTTGGTCTCTCGTGTTGTTGGATAGATTCCAGTGCCAAGTGTCTCATTCCGGGTGAGTGCATGGTTGGTCCATTGTCATCCGTAACTTCAGAGAATCAGAGGATAGTAATTGATCTGCATCAGTCAATGTGAAATATCGGACTGAAATTATACAATCTGTTTACAGACGTTCCACCGATTGTGTAAGTAATATACATGTATAAAGTTTGATAACAAACCACACATGTCTCTAAAGAGCCCCATAGCATTAGTAGTACTTTGGATTCATGCAATACCATTCAAAACATGAGAGTGAAGTATACTTGTATTCGATGAAACGCCAAAAAAGAAAGTTTCTTACATGTACATTTCGCAAAGTGTCATGCACTGCCATCCGCTATCACTAACCTGTGGTTAAATCATTTATAGAGCTCAACACGTACGCTACCTGGCCTGACATTTAAAAACTTAGGAGCTAATATATATTGAAAAAGATGGTATCAGGTGCCCAGAGTTTTAGAAATATGCGCAGGATTTTTTTTCCGGGCCGAATAATGTCCGACTCGTTCAATGCTGCAATAGACACGAGGATCATTTGTGTGCATTTTCACTGGCACCGTTGTTTTTGCTTTTATCTTAGGCTGTGTTCTATGGTTTATCCACTCTGTGAGCAGGCTTGATTATCGGAAACCAGGATCATGACGGTTGAGCAACTCCTTACCACTCGGAATTACCTGATAATGTAGTATATTGCGGTTGTAGAAATACAGATTGAGAGTTATTGTATTATAGTTCAATAACGTATTATAGTTTGGAGAAAATTTATGTAGGAAACCAATTTGTGGGACAACATATCATATTTCAAAACTGTATCATAACTTGATGCTGGAAACCAATTTCAGGGACACTCTACTGTGCTATATTCCAATGATGTGTCTCAACGTGGTTGTATAAAACCATTCCATTTTGAGGGTTAGAGTACTTTACTGATGTATCATAATGCATAATGCGGTTGTATATAACCACTTTGATGGTGTATGACAAAGCAGTTGTAAAGATTGTATTATAATGTCATACAATCTCAACAACATCATAATGCGGTTGTATAAACCCATTTTGAGGGTTACAGTACTTACAGTATTGATGTATTATAAAGCAGTTCTAAAATCGCTCATAGGTTTCTGTATTTCAATTATGTACATTGTATCATAAGGCAGTCATAGAAAATAATTATGAGGGACACTGTATTGTATTGTAATGATGTGTAATAACACTGTTTTTAGAAACACTTTAAGGGACATTGTACAATAAAAAAGAGCACCTTGACTTGGGTCGAATGTATTGGCAACTAATGTATGGGACTTTGTAAAGAATAAAATATATTACTTGGGCAACACAAAAGGCATTATTATTGTATGCCCCGAGCGAAATCGCCGCATGAATTTCTTGTGAATGCGCTAGGTTGCAAATCTCAACATATTTTAATAATTTTTTCATATGGAACTGTCTTATGGTGAGATCACGACACCCGTCGACTTTGAATGCCATATTCTATATGAATTCATGCGGATACCTGTAATGTGACGTGTGAAGTTTTGTTGCTCTTGATGCTCCAGCTCCAGGTCAGAGAAAAGGAATCGTAATTTTTCTGCCAATGTTTTTCTCTCCACTGATTTTTTTCAGATATAGGGGTTGTGTCTGACAGCATTCTTCAAATGTTTCAAGTAGAAATCGGGGTATTGGCACATTCAAATGGAAATTACTCTATATTGTAAATATATGCTGATTTCAGTGGCGAATTCCGTTTTGATAGCTATTCAGATTGTTGCTGTAAGCTGCTGTACTTGCCAAAATATTATAGGATTGAGTGATATAGTATGCAGTGCAGTTTAATGAATATTTCCTGTACAAATTGTTCAGGTTGGTATTAGTGCGAGTTAATAGTCCATTGAGCTTCATAAACCCAGCTTGGACACTCCGCCTCTCAAAATTTGGCACTTATAGAAGGCACACCGGCAGGTCTGAGGACCAACATCGCCTCATGTACCTGACCCACTGTTGCTATTTTTATGTGAGTAACTCGCCTTCATATCCACGACCATGTTACTGGGGTTTTACACATTGGACATTTCAGAACACGATATGATCCAATGATATCAGGAAAATCCTTAATTATAATGTGCAAGTTCGGAATAATCAGAATAGACAACCAAAGCACCGAATAATACGATTTTTTTTCTAGCAAATGGGTAACACCTGAGATGTAAATGTGAAGTTTTTTTCTCTCAACTTAATAAATTCAGGCGTGACCCGATTGCATTTTGATTGCATTTTCAATATCAAAATGTTCAATCGACTTTCATATTTGTTCAGTAGAACAAAGGAAAGTTCGTATATGGCTTTTCATATCAGTGGTTGCCTCGTTATTATTGACGTTATAGAATTATATTGTGATGCAACCATTGACACGTCACGTTAACTGTACAGAGCATGTTTGTCGATTTGCAGTTTCATTCCGGTAATTGCGAGAATTGAATTGGTCTGTTCGTGTTAGAACTAATAATTAAAATAGTCTTGCACAACCACAGGCAGATTATTAAGAACGGTTCGTTCGAGCTTCAACTGGATACACCAGCTCAACAAAGTATACCTGCATTTATAAGGGAAACCAAAAGACACCATGTTGTTATACTTGAGGCTGAGTTTGGTCACGTTGTCAGTGGTTCAAGTATCAACAAACAACGTTAGTAAGTGAACATGACATATATTCTCGCCCGTGTGTATGTTGCTAACGAATGTGAAATACTATTCCAGTTAGGAACAAATTGCAGGGGGTGTGTTTTCAACTCATATAATGCAATATCTTAATTCAAGGATTGGTTGTAATAACGCTATTATCAATTTATCGATCTCCAGACCCGTGCCTTGTTGGCAGTAATGATCGGGTTGATTGTGACGACCCGAACCCCACCAGGGCTCACATATGTTTGCTGAAAGGATGCTGCTGGGATGCAGACAACTCGGATTGCTTCCAGAAAGGTACATTCTTAATGTAATAAACAACACGGTTTAAACAATAGGATCGTCTGATTTCTAAATTACTCTCGAATAATCACCTGGTTTGCGATCTAGTCTAGAATTCATTCCCGACTATAATTTCAAATTTACTCTCAAACATTCGCTTGATGTCGAAATCAGAAATCGCTTTAAATATGCTGTCAATCCTGGTTCGTATTTTACTATCAACTTCATTTTCAAGTTACTCTCAAAGATATGCTTGATTTCAAATTTTATTCTCCACCATTCGCATGATTTCCAATAACCATGGAACCGGTAACAGTACCCAAGGTATTCAGAGCGAACAAAACCGAATCCGTTATCCAATTTCAAAGTCCAGTGTCAGGCAAAATCGGTAAAATAGTATGGAACTTCATGTTCTGGAAAGTCTTGGTAAAACATATCCTTATTGCAGCAGCTGGGAACTTCCGTGAACAAAGTTTTTTTTTTTCAAATTTGGTTTGGTTTAAATTTACTCCCCAACATTTGTCTGATTCTCACAATCAACAGTCAATCAAACAGCTCTCGAATCTTCGCTCATTTTCCCATGTATTCTTAAGTTATTGCCTAATATCCAATGTCCGCTCAAGTCGCCCATTTACTTTTAAAATGTTGCCTAATTTCCAATTCACTCTCAAACACTGACCAAATACCAAATGTGTTCCCAAACATTCTCTTATTTTCTAACTTTTTCTCAAACTTTTACTCAAATTCCAATTCGCTCAACTTACTCTCCAACATTTGCTGGATATCGAACCTGATCTCTAAACTTTGCCAGTGTTCCATTGACTCATTCAGAGAATTGGTGTGCAATTTTTGCCGAAAATTTAAGTGGATCTGAATGATTATCCCACACAACAGCGGACATATGCGACTCACCCGTGTTCAGTTGTACGGTGGACTTCCGTGGCGAATGTGAGTTGCTGTCTGGTCAACACTGTGGAGTGGGAATCATGACTGAGATTAAGACGTGCCAGATGGACGCAGCTGGTAATACGGAAAGGAGAAATAGCGAGAGATGTTGTTGTGACAACCCATGTCCCGGTTAGTGACATGTGTCTTCAATAACAGCGTGATCACCCTGTCAGATCTGATGATGAAATATTATTAATTTTTCTCACAAGCAGATTATCCATTTGTCATTTTACACAGGAGTACCCAAATTTGTTTCTATCAGTGTATAACAACTTCCCTGGGCTCCTGTAGCAACTCTTTCTCTTAAAACCTTATAGCCTTCACACGGTCACGATCTATCAAATTGAGATCAGTTTGAATTTCACAGAGGGGGACCCTTGTAATTTTGACCTGGTGGATAGGACGCTATGTCTCCATGACGATGGCAGTGCTGTTCAGAACGAGGCCGACTGTTTTGGCCTCTCGTGTTGTTGGATAGCTTCCAACACAAAGTGTCTCATACCAAGTAGGTTTTAATATCTTCATCTTGTAACTTGGATAGTAATTGATCGGTAGATGTAATATGTTAAACTAAACGAATTTATCTGCTTGCAGACGTACCACCGGTTGTGTAAGTATCGAATATAACAGTTAATATTACCAGTACTTATTTTGAGGATATGCAATCCATTCAGAGTGTGGAGGTTGAGTGTGATTCTTATTCTCTGTGAAAAACGCACAGTGAATCTTTCTTCTTAAAGTAGTCCTGGGCTGTGCATAAGACACTACTAACTGACTGGGAGGCTAAGTTAATTATTTAGCTAACTAGTAGTTTGTATGCTACATGGCCCGAGATTATCACATGTCAAGAAACATATAATATATTCAGAAATATGACATCAAGAAAGTAGTACTTCCATGGTGCCATTGATTTCAAATGGAAATATGCTCAGGGTTATTTACCCAGCCAAATCATATCAGACTCTGCTGTAATGAACACCAAACAAACTTCACATTCTTCCATGTTATCTGTCTTTTACGTATGCTTTTGTTTCGGTCTTAGGCATTGTGCCATGGTTTACCCACGCTGTGAGGAGCCTTGATTATTTGAGACCAGGACCAATACAACGGAACATCTTATTGACACTCGGCATGACGTGTTTATCCAAACGATTGCATATTAGTAAATCTGATTGACACTATAGAGTATTATACATATATAGTGTATAACACTGTATCATAACACTGTGTACAAAAAAACAATTGGAGGAATAATGCATCGCATTCGAATTAGTATCATATCCCGGTTGTAGAAAGGCAATGTGGTTGTGAAGGACACTCTAATACTATTGTATCCAGATGAATGTGATTTCGAGGTTGTAGAAAGATAATTTGAATGGCACTCTATCGTATTCAAATGACGTTTCATATCGTGGTTGTTTAAACGACTCGAGGGACAATGTAACACGAGACGGTTTGATTTGTGCGGTAATAAAATATAATAATTGAGCAACACAAAACGTTTTACCATCTGTAACTTTGGAATCTACAAGAGTGGCTTGCTCAATAGTTCTAGCTGATATCAGCATTTGTTCAATGCTAGAGATTGCGGTGAAAGTATGTAATCGTTAAGATTTAGTTAAACAGCAATATACTTTATTATTTAAAAAATATACGTTCTATAACAGTCAAATCTGAAAACCGTAATAAATGCACACAAATTTCGTCTTTGCATCCATCAAAATTCTTTCATGATAGTAATATGCGAGTAGTGTCCAGGGTACGAGTTGTTCATAGACGTGGAATCAATACCCAGTATCAAGTATTCCGAGCAAACAAAACAGGGTCCGTTATCCAATCTCATAGTCCGGGGACAGAAAGTCATATCAGGCATACGAAGTGAGAGAAAACAAAAATGACAGGGAAATTCATGAACCCCCGTAAATGGCCATCAGGAGGTGAAATCAGGTGTTCCGGAAAGAGTGAGCATTTCCTGCCCCACTAGTGGCACCCGTCATGAATTCCCCAAAATTAACATGAAAATAGATCTAGTTGCATGGCAGACATGGATTTGCTGTATTTATCAACCAGATCATGATGACGTCCATAGAATTTCTTAAACGCAGCGATAAGTCTTGGTAAAACATATCCTTGTCGTAGCAGTTTAGAGACTAGCTGGGCACTTCGATA
This sequence comes from Terebella lapidaria, assembly GCA_949152475.1. NCBI lineage: Eukaryota > Metazoa > Annelida > Polychaeta > Terebellida > Terebellidae > Terebella > Terebella lapidaria. The sequence continues at coordinate 14,968,228 of OX424567.1, forward strand.
GACAAAGTCCTCATATTTGCAACTAGCTCTGGAATAGCGTATAAGTTGAGAAACAAACACACCATATGCCGGTGACATAGGAAGATACCCATAGGAAGATACCTATGCCGGTGACATAGGAAGATATCATATATCAAGATACCCAGCTGCCCCAGTCGGCCCAAGTAGCGCACCTTACTCGGTTAATACTACTCACCCACTGAATGTATACCATATTACGGATTCGCATATCGATTTTTACAAACAAAGTTCAAAACGGTGTGCAAGCAGGTTGGGGATATGTAAGCATAAGCGAAGTCGTCTTTTTTGTAAACCTACTTCAGAACCATTCCCTCCCCTGGTGACCGAATGTATTCAATTGCATTTCAATTCGAAAATCATAGGCCATTGACTTTTATTCGTATTTGCTTTGTTGGAATGAACATTGGCTTTCAAATCAATAAAAAAAACACATCAAATTATCGAGCACATGTACTGTGAAAACGCACCCACTGATTTGCAGCCAAATAACAATTACAATGTATTGAGTATCCATTAACACACTTACAAATAGTCATAAAATCACTTGTGTGCATTAAATACTGGCGGAGTATAGTAGTGCGAGATCTTGACAATAGATTACCGCACACAACATCGCATTGGATAAAAACACATAAAGAGCAATATCAGAGTAAACACTTATTCCCTTTCCTTGCTCCCGAATTGCTTATGCATGATGGTGATTTGGTTTTTCAGAGGGTCGTGGTGATTTCAGTGCTACAAATATCTCAGTGGTACAAATATGATAGTAAGGTATACTGGAGATGTAATATTGAACGTGTAGTAAATGGTTATATTGCATTGCGGCATTATGATTGAACTGGTATGTCAATCATAATGCATACCGTGTGGTCGCCTCGTGTTGCGCTATCCGTCTTACACCCTTGGGCAATGTGTGTATCCATGGAAATATAAGAGATCCATGGTGTATCTCACCGGGTCTCGGTTCACTCAGTCGTATAAATGAGATACTCGACTTTATATGGCTGGCACATTCAGGTTTGTACGAGCTCGATGTACAGATAGTACATCGAAAATAAATAGTAAGGAGTGATCTAGATGTAATATTGAAGGTGCAGTTAGATTGTTAGTTTGCACTGCGCATTATGACTGAACCGGTATGATAATCATAATGCATAGGGCTTGGCTGAGGTTGCTTTTCAGTTAGCATCCATGCCTCATGAGCCGATCACTATTATACAAATATTGGATGTTGAGGAGTCCCAATATCGACTTTCGCCGTCCAACATTGAGTATGTAGGATTGTCACGTGGTACAAATCGCCCAGTCAGGAGTGTCCTTACAGTGGGAATACCACCGAGTGAATAATATTATATTTTATTCGGGCTATAGCTGTACAATTTTAACCAAATATTGCATTGTACTGAGATTTATTTCGCACGCGTCTTTTCACGGAGCACGAGTTTACGAGCGCTCCGCTGAAGGACCAAGTGAGAAATAAATGCCATTATCATATGTCTACAATAACGTTTTTCAGCACGAAAGAGACAATGAGTGACGTCACAATCAGTGACGTCATAGCAACGAGTTCCGGCCAGTGCAGTAAAAACCATTATAAATCCTCTCTGTTTCTATGGTAAAACAACAATGCAATATGGATATTTATTGCACTCGCCAAATTACATTGAATAAGATAGGAACGCACTGATGAGACATATAATAATAGAATGTATTTCGCTGCAAATTTGTGTGTAGGTCCTATACATGACCACAAGGCTGCCCCATTTGCCAAACTGAAGAAAAAGTCGATAGTTATAATGATCCAGATCGTTAAATACCCATCTTTCAAATGTAACTCACATCAGACATCGTGTTATGGAGTTTCTTAACTTTGGTTACATTACTCATCATAGAACAATAACCTACTGCCTGATTAAAGGTTTACCTCAAAACTTGGTGGTAATTTGATGATGGAATTGGTATGTTCTATGTATTTCTATGTACATTATACTTGAAATGTACGTAAGGTATCGCATATGATTGACAATATGTTTGATAGATGTGTTTTATGTATTTGCATCTTGATAAAAGCTTGCAATCTACAAAAATATGATTTCTTTCTTCAATGTTAAGAATTATCGTATTGTATAATATTATACCTCATGTAAGAATCACGCTCTATGATTGACCAATACACGTAAAGTAATACGCTTTGCTGGAGCAGACCTCAATAAACGAAATACTAACCGGTTGGTAATTGGATATATTATACCTCATGTAAGAATCACGCCCTGTGACCAATACACGTGAAGTGATACGCTCTGCTGGAGCAGACCTCAATAAGCGATATACTAACCGGTCGATAATTTTATATACTAACCGGTAGCATCATTCTTCAAAGACGTTTTATCAAACAGACATTCGGTATATTATTAATAAATACAACCCGTATGTACATTGGTACCGCGGATTATTCCCCTCGTGAGACATTACCACCCTCGGCTTACGCCTCGGGCAGTAATCTCTCCCTCGGGGAATAATCCGCTGTACCAATATCCATACAGTGTTGTATTTATTTAATACTAACCGGCAGCATCATTTGTCAATGACATTTGATCAAATCCGACATTCGGTATAATATAATGAATACAACCCTGTATATATATTGGTACCGCGGATTATTCCCCTCGTGAGACATTCGCACCCTCGGCTAAAAGCCTCGGGCAGCATTCTCTCCCTCGGGAATTAATCCGCTGTACCAATATACATACAGGATTGTATTTATATAGTACAATTTAAAACATATTCATTTATAAACCAACACAGTAGAAACAAACGAGCTAATTCCTTGACTGTTCGGTTGTTTCCAATAAAATACCTCCATCGCTATCTTCATCGCTATTGATACTAGAACAACAGTGACGCATATACGCAAGAGTACCAATTTTCTTTTCAATTTTGAGACAACTAGGAGTCTGAACCGTGTAGAAATTTGCCTTGAGACAAATAATGGAACTACCGAAACTAGTATTCAATTTTGAAAGCAGCACTGCAAAACACTTCTAAATTGCAATATCTTTTACATACGTCCATATAAGGTATGAGATGTTTTGCTGTTATATATATCCTAAGGATACTACAGACTCCGCTAATTTTTCCAACTATCTAGACCTGAGGATGGAGATTGATAATGATTCTAATCTGTCAACTAGATTATATGACAAACGTGATGATTTCAATTTTTCCATAGTCAATTTCACTTTCCTAAGCAGCAACATTCCTGTGTCATCAGCATACGGTGGGTTTGTTTCTCAACTTATACGCTATTCCAGAGCTAGTTATAATATGAGGACTTTGCAAATATAGCAGTTATGAGGACTGTGTTTATCGAAGTACCCAGCTAGTCTCGAAACTGCTACGACAAGGATATGTTTTACCAAGACTTATAGCTGCCTTTAAGAAATTACCGGTATGGACGTCATCATAATCTGGTTGATAAATACACAAAATCCATTGCCCTGCAAATAGATTTATTTTCATGTTAATTTTGGGGAATTCATGACGAGTGCCAGTAGTGGGGCAGGAAATGCTCACTCTTTCCGGAGCACCTGATTTCACCTCCTAATGGCTATTTTTGGAGATTCATGAGTTTCCCCGTCATTTTTGTTTTCTCTCACTTTGTATGCCTGATATGACTTTCTGTCCCCGGAATATGGGATTGGATAACGGACCCTTTTTGTTCGCTCGGAATACTTGATACTGGGTATTGATTCTACGTCTGTTGAGTATACTTGGACATATTTTTCAGTACCCTTCATAACAAAGTACAGTACTCTTTATAACAAAGTATATCCTATTTGCTATCGTAGCGAGATGTAACGTTCTGGCTGGCTTGGCGTGATGCCGTCTTATCTACGTGTTGACGTTTATCTAGACAAAGTATTTTCAAGTGCGATGTTTTTGTTCCGTTTTTTACTCTCCTTTTTTTCCTTTTGTCTTCGGTTTGCCCCGGGCATGGCATTGCCCAAAACTGTTGTTCTTCTCACTCTATATTTTTTTGGAAGAATACCAAAGTCACAAGTTCGGACAATGCATCTTTGCTGTAGGCCTACTGCAAAGTACTGCCATTAATTGTATGGGTTTTTTTCACGGATTCAAAGTGCCAGAGGTATTTCGCTGAATTGTCTTTTTCTACCAGAAAGCATTTGTTCTTACATTTATTTCAGCTTTTTAGATGGTTTGTAAAAATGTGAACAGTACTAGTAGTACTTCGACATGAAACGTTTCATCTCTGCCATGGCGGCTTTTCCGTCACTACCGATATATATTAAACACCGACGGTATGTGGATTAATGTTCCGGAGCGGCTGCATCAGGTTGTTCCACGCTGGCTTGCCTCGGTGTACGGTTCCGACTACGAGTACAATGCACATCTCCAGCTAGCAGACGAGATCGAGTAAAGAAAAAACCCATCCGAAGGGGGCTGTTGAATGAGCGACTCAACTAAACGGTTCCCTGCGTGATAAGTAACGGAATGACTGGGCCGCTATCACAGTAATGGTGTGAGATTACGCGCGGTAAATAAACTGAGCGCTGGTGTGACTGACTGATGTCTGGTTAACGTACAGTGGGCCTACGTAAGGGTAGCGTACTCACGATGGCAATGGAATACACGAGCTTGGAGTAGCATCGCTTGGAATTGTTTTTGTTTCTATTTTTATTTTTTATTTCACCTAAAAAGGTGAAAAGTGTTTTGGGCTGTTTGACGTAACCTGATAAATCTGTTATGTAAGCAAGCATTCCACAGATGTTTTGCTGTTATCTGTGTTTTGATTCATCTCTGTGATACCAGCTTATAATATTGCACATATAACTGGGAATTCGATCTATAGGCCTATACCTTAATTATCAAATTTCAACGATATGGGATTACCCTCACTATGCACGCGATTTTGACGGCAAAGCAACAATACAACAACAGGATACAGTGTGTTGTAATTCTGGGCTTGTGTCACAAATAGTCTACACCGAATATAAGGCTGATCACTTTGGAAGCTGATAAGAGATTCGCACGACATTGTGTCATCCCTAAATTTCTCCAGCCAGGATTATTGTTTGTCGTGTTTCGCTTTCGAGTCAGGATTACATCGCAGCCATGAGGCCTGTGTCGTTTTTGCAGACCACGTGGTCATCACTGCACGGATTATCGTCTATGTGGATACTAATCACCGTCCACATTATAATCGCCAATGGAGCGAGACCGCCACCGACAGGTAGGTTTACAATTTCACTTTTACATGTGGTATCAATGATATTTATTCGTCAAAAAGCATGATCTAAATGTGTATATAAAATGCGTGTTGTTCAGCTATATGTTCATTATTATGGCACATACGTTGTGTCAGGTATAAAAAGTACATATTTATGCATGCGACATGTTGGATAACCTGGGAGTGGCGAACACACTGAACTCACGTGTTGAACCAGACATCAAAACAATCTGTTATGACAGCGGTATTTTTCAGAGACAGTGTATTTTTACATACTCGTCAAATAGACACACATTATACACATGTGAAGGTTTGTGTACAATTTTTTTTTTTTTTTTTTTTGGTTTTTTTGGCACCAGTGAAAAAGAATGGTGGGAACATCTTACCTCGGTTCCAACACTGAAATCATATCAGTTAACCGAAAACAATTGTACATCCTGGAACAAACAACTCAAGTAACACGTCACGAATGTGTGTCTAGCGGTAGTTTCGAAGAAAAACAGTATACACCCAAAAAAGATCAATGACTAAAACCCTGGAAAATCCTGCCAAGAAAAATGCATGATATTTTTTCTTCATTTTTTTAACACATTTTTTTACAACAATTCCAGCACCTAATATATCATATGTTAGGCGCATTAGTGAGTAATTACTAACGGGGATCGAGTTACTCTGGTGACACGTGTGTGTTTGTATCGTGGCCACCGACCAGACGTCTAATTATGAGCACACCCCTGTATTTTGACACTTTCACAATAATGCTCTGCAGTAATAAGAGGTGGTCTGGTCCCGAGACAACCCACGAAGTTTTGTGGTGGCTTCGAGTTTCACCACTCGTTTGGATCACCGTTCTGTATTTCCAGATACGGATGCAACTATTTGCCCCCTGTGTATTATTGTTTTGCAATTTGCATTGCATTATGTAATAGCTTTGAGTTTGAGCAATACCAAAACAAGTCTAATCGTATGTTATTATGGTGTAATACAATATACAAAATTATTTCTGTAATTGCGAATATTTCTTCTTTTTGAAAGGAAAAACGTGTTATTAAATATTTAAGTGGAATTGATTTGTGAAATAATTCCAGACGCGTTTCAAATAAAACATGTAAAGTCTGACATTTAGTTACGAATCAGTTAGTAATAGGTGAAAAATCCGCTTGGCGGGAAACTGACACAGTGGCACAGATGCCAGTACAACATCAGTGTCTGCAATTAGTACACCATGTTTTGTTTATGTAAACAAACTGTTGCGTCTGGGATGAGTTATGCGGTAAATAGGGGGCCTACTAACTTCACGCCAGGGAGCTAACACGGGGAAATGAACAAGTTGTTATAGTTGAACCCTTTTTGTTTTACGTAACTCTGGTAGAATAAATTTGCACTTGTTTTCATGATATTAAACTTATAACCACAACGCGGTGCTGATAATAGGCCTATGTACGTTATAGCTATTGTTAAAATTGTCTGGCAAAAACTCTTGCAAAATCCGAACGGGTTTATCTACTAGTATTTCCAGCTTATTGCATCTTCCCAGCTATAACTGCTGGCAACAATGCTGCACTTGTCTGGGACAAGTCACTATTTACAGCAAGTTTCACATATCGTCCGAAACAGGGAAGGCAAACTATGAATTCCCCTGTTATAGAGCACACTACTGGAATTACCAAAACTCTACTCTTGTGTTGAGAACAGGAGCTCGAGATAGACTGTTAGTTCCTTGGCTATGGTTTCATAGTGTACATAAATCTTGAGGTTTACGGCAGACACGTCGAATGACGGTAAGTTGCAAAGGCGGATCGGGGGAAGGGGGGGGGGCACGAGTTGAATATGTTATCCCACAAAAGATACAATAAAAGTATCTTCTGGTACATCTCAGGAGTGATCTGATAGACATCAATTTTCAAAATTTCCTTGGGGGGTTCACGCTCGGAATTTCAGCAATATATTTTTTCTGGGCGAATGTTTTCATTAAACATATCACATGTATGCTACTGCTTTGGTGCAAATTATGATATGAGTTAACATAATTATCCCATGAAAACACACAAACATATATTAAAGTTCACATATACGTATATCCTGGTACACCTCCGACGTGATCTAAGAGACATCAAGTTTACAAATGTTCTTCAGAAGATCACCGCCCCCCCCCCCCCCCCCAAAAAAAAAAAAAACAACAAAAACAACCCTCAAACCAGCCATGTTCGTCACGCTTCGCTCGATTCAAGCCACACTCATTATCTTTACAAAATATTTCGACGCCCCTCCCCCCTCCCGCCCAACACGAGATCTTGGATCCGCCTCTGAGTTGGGCAAATTGATGGCTCTAAACACAGACCGCACATTAGAAAGGAGTTAAACCCTATCAAAGTAAACGGCTTGCCATACACGCGGCTGATGTAAAGTTATCAGAGTAAACGACCTGCCATAGCCTGCTGAAATATGGACGAGGCTCAAGCACATTAACTTAAATAGCTTGGGGATATGTGAAGTGGGATATGTGAAGTGTATTTTAATTGCAGGGGTAGTTCAGGTGAAATAACCTGCTAACCAGTTAATAGCGTCTTGACTAAAAATACATCTTTATAACAGTTACTCGTTGATATCGAACGCAATTTGCTATCTAGAACGCAATTTTTCATGGATCTATTAACTAAACAAAGCCGCGTTTGCATGTAACCTGCATTTTATACTTCATGTGCTTTGCGTTTTTCAGTTGTGCTGATTATCAGATTTATTCTGTGGTAGAAGGCTACAGAGTATGCATTTCACTTAATTAACTTCCGAGAAGGTAACCTCATAACTACATGTAAACGGCATTGTGTTTGTATTGTCTGAGTAATTGAATGATATCAGCATTTTACAAATCAATTTACAGTTACGTCAATTCAATATATAACGTAAATTTTAAAAATATAGTTTTGAGAATTGTCATATTGTTTGCCGTATCAAAATATATTTGCATCACTATTATCATGATTATATATTCCTATACCACTATTACACGTATAAATACGCCTAACTGGAGTTTTCCAGAATCCCTTGTGGAGTATTACACTTCCTCCACAGTACTTTCAAGTGTCATTTAACCGTATCCATAATTGTACTGTACTAACATTAGAGAGAGAGAGAAAAAAAACATTGACATTGTAACCTCAACGGGCCGTGACACACCCACAACACCGACGACAAGTTTATTTAGCAACTTAAGAAGGTTTGCCTTGCTGCAGAACTATCTTAACCCCTACGCTTGACTTCTCTCAAGGATGGCATTATTTATTTTCATACCTCCCATGTCCAGTGATAATATCCATGTAATAACAAGCTGATAGACAGCACCCCATTTAACCCGATGTTCTCCAATTAGGAGAGCTCGGGGCTAATCGGCCAGGAACACTTGGGAGTAATTTCGTCGGTGCGGATCTAACGGGCATTGTTTACATTGGGCAAGTCTGATACCCAGAGCCGTTTGCTGGTGATCGCTGGATCTATGCAAACAAATAGTGACATAGCCACTGGCGTAGAAAACATGGTCCTGACCACGTGCTCAGAGAAAATTAACACATTTTTCAACACTGATCACAGGATGTCTTCAAGTGCATCACTGTTGTCTTTCGTTGTCAAAATGGAACAATGATGGACAATCAATGAACGATTCTGTCTAGGCCTACTGAGTAATATGTATTTTTTAGCTCATCGGCTGTAAGCCGTAGAGCTATTGGGATGGATTGACACGGTGTCTGTCGTGTCTGTCCCATGTTTTCCTGACCCAAATGTTTCAGAATCTTCTCCGCCGAAAGTGCTATTGCTATTGTACCCAAACTGGGCATACTGTTCGCTTATTGGGTGCTCTCCAAAGTTAAGTATGCTTAGGTGAAAATTCCAAAAGATTTCTGGAGAAATTTAACGATTATACATGTGCTCCTGTTTATACATAAGGGTTGTCGGTGGACGGTCAGCGCATGCGCAGAGGGGACATTTCAATTGCAAATGGCAAATGTTTGTTTACCTTCGAACTTCCACCAAGAAACACGATTTATCGGGTCATAACAGTTCTGATAGAAGCGGATACCTGTGTTTTAAGAGAATCAGTTGTTATTACGTTTTAAATTCTACTGTAGTCCGTATGTCAAAGCATAAATATATCTGTTTTGCAGTGTTTAATGGAAGTACGGCCGGAAAATTTCCGATGTTGGTTAATTTATCTCCGTCAAACTTTCCGAATCTTTCCGACCAACGTGTTATTCTCTTATGAATAATTCGTGACGTACTATAAGCTCATTGGTGGATAGCCACTGGATAGCCAATCAGTATAAACAAAAATGTGTAAATATAAGTGTTTTTTTTTTGTAGAAAATCTTGAAAGCTGGATAGATATGGGGAATCATTATATTGCAAATCTTTTGAAAGATGGTCAAGGTTAAGTCCACATTGAATGTGGGAATTGATTCATAGCGACACAGCTTGAGGATAGAGCTTAGTATTTTATGATGAACATATGCTCATGTACATAATAATGAGATATATGCACCACATACACCTATCTAGATCAGTTTGATGAAATATCCTGGTCGCCTGCCGATGAGCTACAGGGCCCTTGACCCTATGTTTATGTTTGTTATGAAAAGGACAATCATCGTTTTGACAAATATCAAAACAATTATCGTTTTCATTGTCGCATTGTCCAGATTTTCTCTGAGCTCCTCCGTTTGAGAGACATCACCCAGGGCGCCTATAAAGAAATCTACAGCCCAGCACGTTTCCTTGTGATATCATAAAACTGGCCAGTGTTTGGCAGCTTCACGATTAATGTTGTGTTCGAATATAAACACGGAAGTTTTCACGAATGTCACTTACTTACACAATACTGCTTAAACTCAAAATAATCTGCCATTCAAATAGGACGTAAGCAAAAATGTGTTGCATCATAATTAGTTAGGCAATATCGATAATATCAATGGATTGTATAAGGCATGTGCTTGTATATACTCGTGACATTACCTGAAGCAAGAGCAGAAGAATCAAAGAGGTATGTTACAAAATATGAAGAAAAAAAATAATTGTGTTGCTTGACTCTATTATCGGAACGAAAACGAAAGTCCAGCACAACACGCCTCTGTTTAACTACTCCTTTCAATTCATGTACATGTATCATCGTTATTCTAACCTGTGTCTAAACATTGAAAATGGACCTGAGTTGACAGAAGACTTGAGCTTTGACCAACTGTAGCCATTACAATATTGTATTTGTGTCTGTTTTGCAATATGTATGGAATTATATCTCAATGTAAATTGAAACCATCAGATGTGCGTGATCCCAACCACCGACTGCATTTTTTGCCCTTGATTTCTGCAGCTCAACCTTGGTCAGTACAGCAAATAATTAGCGACCAGATTCATGACCAGAACTATCTCGGAATAAAATGTAAAGGTTATCACAGTACTTACACCGGTTAGAGACTTTTATTGTGGGCGTTAGCTTAACGAATGATAAGCTATCAGGATTTTTTCATGTAATATTCACGCATGTGCACTTGGTCAAAAAGTTCATACATTTTGTTTACGACGTAACGACAGAAATATAGGTACATGTATGTTGTATTGTGCATGCAGACATGCAAGTAATTAGATGTATTATGCCATAAACTGTTGCCGTTTAGCGCCCATGGCAGCGGCGCAATTCCAAATTAGTTGCTAAAAGAAGATGACAAATCCAGTGTCAAATACTCGACGTATACAATCCGCTATAAATGAATATTATATCAAGTATCAAATTCAGTGACATATACAATATTCATGCTCCCATGGACACATACGGTCAGATATTGTATAGTGTATTCACTGATCCTCAGCCCTTTGAAGTTCCAGCATGCACATGTAGCCTGAGGCATATTGACGTAATGTTAGATGTTATGGGGCATAAATTCTACCCCTTTCACAGCCTTATCTCCAATTGGTTCTTAAGGCTGATTTTACAACCAGAAATGCTGCTCAGATATAATTTGGACATGTCAGATGTTGTGTTCACTCGAGGTCCAGTGACATAAAATAAGAATCTATCAGAAAAATGATAAGCACCTCACCATTACTGTAAGGTGCAAGGTCTGAGATGGGTACACAAACTGTGCTTCGCTGTTGCTCCAAAATGTCCAGGACTCTGTCGCGTACTTTATATATAAAATATGTATTTTTCGAGGATCATATACTGATATAATGGACTAGGAATTTTCCTCTATCACATTATGCTCCTAAAAAAGCGGTGTTCATCTAACACAAAATGTAGGGAAGCACAAAGTACATACACGTGGACCATGATGCAAAACGTGAACAATATTATCCACACTCCACGACTGAATAAAGGAACAACTATAGATCGGAATGAACCATTCCAAACATTCGATGGCGACATAGTGGGTGAACAAAAACTATCGAGTGTCTAACTAAAACATCAGTACGTCTACTGTTGAAACAACATTAAAAGTCTTTGCTCATGTGGATAGTGCAAACAGCGAGATACACAGTTATCTGACGTCAAATAGATTTCAATTTCTTGCAAATAGGTGAATTATATACTTTCACTCATAATATAGATGTAGTGCGCAATGATAAATTGTTGGATAGTTTACATACCACAGAGCTTATCATGAAAATAACTTATTGCAATTGCCATGAATAATCGATACATGCTCCTGACGTAAAAAATAATCGTTGGGACAACACACATTTGAATCAGACATAAGTACGTGTCCACCTTCCATACATAAGCAATCAACGTGATCATGTGACCAACAGATCATGTTCTGCAACAGAGAACACGTCACGTGCGAACAGGTGTCCTCTCCACTCGCCAGGTGGCAGTCCATGCCATATATTTACCGTTATACCTATTGTTCCCAGTTTTGTATTTGTCTCGGTTACTTAAAATAATTGTGCTTGCAACCAGGGTTTCCTGATGTTTTTAGTTTCACGTGCTTTCGATCATCGTGTTATTTTATTCTCCAAGAAAAACTACAACAACAGTGACACAATATGAAAGTATTCCAAATTGTGCGGTGATAATTTTGATGGACTAGAATGAGATTTTCGTGTGAAGCAGTACGCTATCAATATGTCATCATGTGGTTGGCTGCTGTGCTCGATTACCCATTAAGTATGATTTGCCTCTGGGAGTATGTATTGTTGAGTAAATTACCACATAATCCTGGGATTGTATACATGGACTGGAATAACGATCCCCTTATAGGTGTTTTATGGGGGTGTTGTAAGATTACATGACTTTGTTTGATGTGTGCGCCTCCTGATTCCATCATCTATTGACAAGTTACCTCATAACTCAAAAGGGAATTCCACAATTAGTTATTTGTGAATATTAAGCGCTTCAAGAAGTAGGATTTTTTAATAACAGTTTATTTAAATATAAGTAATGTATTGCATACATGCTTCATTGTCCGAACAGAAGCCATCATTCTCTTGTTGGATGTATGAATGAAAAATGACGGAGTGTGAATGTTCCAGAGAAATTGGGGACAAAATTACCTGACGCCTCATATGTTTTACGAATAGAAATATAAAAAAAAAATAGGCCTATAGATTCATTCTTGGAAGAATAGAATATTGTTCGTGGCGTTGCAGAAGAATAATTTCAGCGAATGTACTTTTCACCATGGCTGATCAGAACATTATGCATTAGCTACGTTACTAGGTAAAAGTATATCTTGATGGTCGAACTAATATCATGATATATAATAAACATGAATTTAATTATCATAATTCATTATGATTATGCTCTGTATATACATAGGATCCCCTTGCCAACAATGGTACTTCTTACTATGTACATTCAAATGATCTCTGGTGAATGGTTGGTGAACGTGGAGAAACTGGGGCATTGTGCACTGACCTTCCATACTTAATTGGCATGCAATGTCAGGGATTTCATTCAATTAGATATCTCTTGAAGTTACTCCCTAACCATGGTCAGTTAGACAGATACCTAGACCAGGCCACAGGTTACAATAAATGGGCGAAGCCAATCTCCCAAAGGAGAAAAATGAAGGAACGTATGGTAGAGTGAGCAACGTTAGCAAAAAAATATGTGCCTTTGCAAAACGCGAGTCATATAGAAATCACATGCTGGTAGATATGAATCTTTAGATGGCCTACAATCTATGCTATCATATCTACATTCCTGCATTCGTGAAACTTACGCACTCCAAGCAGGCGAAATAATTCAAGAAATAAGAGCCCTGCAGTGTACGGTACCTTATACACGTGTATCACCATGTCTATTGAATAAAAATAATGATATTTGTTGCTCATTTCCTTCCCTGGGCACAAGCGTGAATGGAGATCAGATAGACCAGAAATCAGAGACGAGACACGAAACTTTTCCCCAAAAACACAACACTGGATATCTCACAGTCCTAGACTCACATAAAATAAATATATAATTGGTTCATGCATTCAGAGGTACGTCTAGAACTCCATTTATTCACATCTCCAGCTTCACTAATGTGGCCAGCATCTTTATATACACGTAGGAGGCATGTAATTGGTGGGGTGTGAATGTTCGGTATTTTCTCAGATCCAAAATGAGATATCAGTATCGTTGACTCAGACTGGCACTTGAGCCTGGGATTATAATAAATAGCCAGCGTGTGCGTGTGAGCAAACATACACGTACCTGTTTGATAATAGGATACCCTTTAGTACTCCACCTAATATATTATTTCAGGAGGGAGTTGTGCATGAATTATCACAGGCATGTTGCAAATTCCCCGGATTTCTCAATATCATTCTAATTCGTTATGGGCAATTATACAGACTGATACAAGTATAGAGATATGATGCTGGATGCCATGTATTGTTTTTACACTGAATTTTTTTCCGAACAGTTGTGCAACTGCAAAGACAAAAACACAAGCAGACAATAATGTACCGGTATGTGATTTATCAATTGTGCCTAAGAGAAAACCACGATTTTCATCAAGTGGTTTCGAGTGAGTCTTCTTCATAAGTTAAGTAATGCTATTTGTCATCTTGATGGCAATTCCGTCACTTCAGACAAAATTCGAGAATCTGTTCTTCTTCCTATCGTTCATTTCTTTGTACATAATCCATCATACACAAAACCCAATTCACAATCCTAATAATATCATTAAATTGAAAATAATGTCCACTGTATTCTGACCCGTATTCTGATAATTTTGTCGGCTTCCTCGCGTTGCGTCAGCAAATCACACCGTTGACCCAACGTGATTTGCAGTGATGCAGTTGGATATATACTCATAGAACTGCTGGGTCCCGCCAGGTGATATAAATACGACACCCATTGAGGCCAGAACCACGGGACACCATAAGGCGGCAGGATAAACTCTCACCAAACCCAGCATGAGACTGGGCATCTAACACACAGAGCTCGGGGAAACTTCCACAGCAGGCCTCCTCCTCTGAGGGTCAGCGATTTCATTGCTATATAACATCAGAAAAGGCTGATAGCTTATTAATTGACATATGAGCGATTCAAATGTTGGTAATGCCAAGGTAAACTGTTCATTGAAATGACTTTTCTCGAATCATTATAATTGAACGAATATCACCGATAATTTATCCAGGTCTAGTGAATTTTTATTTTGGGATTTTTACCATTCATATACATGTAATAAAACCAATATGCTTTTCAACAGAACTTTCAAACATTGACCTGTTATACTCTTTGGCACTGAGTGAACAATACCAACACGAGCCATGGTATTGTAGTAGTGGCAGGCCTTTGATCTGATAACCTCAAATTTGAACCTTCCCTGGTGCTTGAGTCAGATCCTTGAAAGTGTCAGTGTTCATCGCGTCTAATCTCGAATTTATGTGTAGACAATTGTGTCTGTAGTACTGTGGCCAGAGGCGAAGTATCTCATAAACTAGAACACATTTCAACTGTATTGCATCCAGGAAATTTTGTTTCGTGTGTTATGTACAATTGCCCTATTGCATGCAAAGCTGGAATTCTGCCCTTTTCCATAATGACAAAAATCATGTTCACTTTCTTATCCGGACATTGTTTTCTATTCCACAAAAGGAACATATCAGGTTTTCTGTTTATACCAACATAATAATTTTTACTGGTGCTCATAAGTCTATAATCTATTCTATTCCATGGGGTTGTTTCGGATTTCTAAATCATCTATGTTAGTAGGTTGATACTAACATCAATCTAACATCATTTTCTTCATTGCTGATTTATGGCATATCTTTGCATACAAACTTACCACTTTCGATTGCATAAATGTACCATGGGTATATGTAACACTAGCAAAGATATGTTCCAACATACCTACATGACATGTCTGTGTTTGCTGGACTGGAATAACAAATTCTCGGTTTTTATGAATATCAACACCATCACCGGCATACACCTGCTTTTACAGTACGATCAGTATGTCTGACTTGCCAGAGTCAGTGATAAATACTACACGTATCAACACTTGATCCACTTTAGCTGCTTACACCGTCACATTCTTGATCAGTTATCGGACCGTATATATGTGAGGAACGAGTTCCATCACAAGTTGCATTACTTGGGTGACCTTCGAAAGAAGGAGAGTAATTTTAGGAATTGAAAAGTCAGCTGTTATATAAATCATTGAAGTGAACTTTCAAAGGTTTGAATATCTGTGATAGTGTAAGACGCAACGAAATGTACAGTTCGACGTCATTATTACAAATCGAAACAAATTTTGGCTATGCTTTAACACACCAGGAAGGACATGCACTTGTCTTCAGTGGATCACGGAATACAGTAAATCGGATCGGAAACAAAAGCGAGTCGAGATATTTGTGCGATATAAGTTCCAATCATAACTCACCTCTAGGCCAAAAATATTGAGGCATATCATCTGGTCAATCACGGTAACCTGGGGTCAAGATCAGATGTCTGGATATCTGACCAAAAACGACATTTCACCCTGGACAGGGGATTTCCCTTTCCAGACACCATACTGTTATTGCATGTCAATTTAGATACATTTTGGATTCCACGTCCATAAACAAATACATATAGGCAATGGTTTTACTCAGGACATTACCACGGGTATAGGTCAATAGCTCATGGGGATGGTAGGGAAAAAATACGTACCATAGTATTGTGAAAATATAAGACTGGGTTGAAATTTCTATCGATTGCAACAATCTGGACCGGAAGGTGTTCAGATTGGAACGTGTTGGATATTACTGTCCTTTGTAGACGCAAATGAAATATTTGTACATATGAATGTTTAAATCCATTCCATTGTAAAAGACTTATGCAATGCCCCATTTACCGAGCTATCACACTGGATATCAACTCTATAATTTGATAGAGCATTAAACCAAATTTCAAGCTGTACACTTGTAATCATGACATTTGTATTTGGAAACAACTTGTGTCCATGCCTTGTCACATTTTCTTTCTGAAGTGTATATACAACAGTCTAGAAGATAGCATGACATATTTGGTAAATTGTATGTGTTTTGTGCTTTGCCTTTGGTGAATTTTGTGCCGAGTAGTGAAATCATAGTAATAAAGAAATTGTTCTAGCTGAATAATCTTTCCTCTCATACGTAATTCTACTAGAATGACTTTGAATTTCTCTGCATAAAACTCTCCGAAGTCTAACCAAATCATTCTGTAAGCTCACCAAAATAAATAATCAACCACTTTCATGTATTATGTAATATCATCGTTTGGTAAACAGGCTGGAAAGTCTGAAGAGTTGGTTTTTATATGCGTCTGCCTGTGAGAGAGTTAAGTAACAATGCTGTACTTGTCTGGATCATTGCGTTACTATTTACAGCAAGTTGCATATCGTCCAAAATTGTGAGGGCAAGAAAATCCCAAGTTATACAGAATGCTACTGCAATTCCCAAGAATCTACTCTTACTAGTGTTGTGATCTGGAGTTCGAGAAGACTGTCAGTTGCCCCACATTAGAAAGTAGTAAAACGCTATCAAAGTAAACGGCTTGCCATACTGTAACACACGGCTAATGTAAAGTTATCAATGTAAACGGCCTGCCATAGGCTGCTGATATATGGACATGACCTAATGCAAGCACATTAACTTGTATGTCTTTAAGATTTGTCGAATGTGATGTCATTGTGGGCACAGGTCAGTTATTCTGTTCAACTGACCTCTTGATCGCGCGTCGAATAAAACATATTACACTCTAATAGTTACTGCATGATCTATTTATCATACTCTTCACACACAGATGTTACAGTACAGACATGTAGCCTTGATAGGCATATATACCTAGAATGGGTTCCGTTCATTTTACAGAATGAACTTCTACTCGTAGTTATATAGTACAAATTATATCACATCACATTCCAACATATTATATTTCCAGAAACGTTTTTGAGAATTTGTGATCATTTTTACATGTACACATGTACACGAACGCGACTTTAAACCTAGCACGAATCCCTAGAATCTTCCTTACATTACTTTTAAGTGTCATGTAACCGTATCCATATTTGTACTGTACTAACGTTAGAGGAAAAAAACACATTGACATTGTAACCTCCACGTGCCGTGACACACCCACAACACCGACGACAAGTTTATTTAGCAACTTAAGAACTTCTGCCCTGCTGCAGAACTATCTTAACCCCTACGCTTGACTTCTCTCAAGGATGCCAGTATTTATTTTCATACCTCCCATGTCCAGTGATAATATCCATGTAATAACAAGCTGATAGACAGCACCCTATTTAACCCGATGTTCTCCAGTTAGGACAGCTCTGGGCTAATCGGTCAAGAACACTTGGGAGTAATATCGCCTGTGCGGATCTAACGGGCATTGTTTACATTGGGCAAGTCTGAAACACACAGACAGTCGTGTGCTGGTGATCGCTGGATCTATGCAAAGAAATGGTGACATAGCCACTGGCGTAGAAAACATGGTCCTGACCAAGTGCTCAGAGAAAGTTTTTTTTTCTGATCACAGGATGTCTTCAAGTGCATCAGTGTTGTCTTTGGTTGTCAAAATGGAACAATGACGGACAATCAATTAACGATTCTGTCTATACTATGTAATATGTATTTCATATGTTTGCTATAGAATGGACAATTATCGTTTTGACGATTATCAATTGGTCAAAAATCAATTTGTCAAAACAGTTATCGTTTTGATTATTGTATTGTCAAGATGTTTCTCTGAGCTCCTCCGTTTGAGAGACATCACCCAGAGCGCCTATAAATCTACAGCCCAGCACGTTTTCCTTGTGATATCATAAAACTGGCTGGTGTTTGGCATCTTCAAGAATAATGTTATGTTCGAATATAAACACGGAAGTTTTCACGAGTGTCACTTACTTACACAATACTACTTAAGCACAAAATAATCTGCCATTCGAATAGGACGTAAACAAAAATTTGTTACATCATAATTAGTTAGGCAATATCGATAATATCTATAAATTATATAATGCATGTGTCTAAACATTGAAAATGGACCTGAGTTGACAGAAGTCTTGAGCTTTGACCATTTGTAGCCATTACAATACTGTATTCGTGTCTGTTTTGAAATATGTGTGGAATGATATCTCAATGTAAATTAAAACCGTAAGATGTGCGTTATCCCAACCAACGACTGCATTTTTTGCCCTTGAATTCTGCAGCCTAACCTTGGTCAGTACAGCAAATAATTAGCTGCCAGATTCATTACCAGAACTATCTCGGAATGAAATGTAAAGGTTATCACAGTACTTACATCGGTTACAGACTTTTATTATGGGCGTTAGCTTAACGAATGATAAGCTATCAGGGTTTTTTTATGTAATACTCACGCATGTGGTCAAGAAGTTCATAATATATTTTGTTTCTCGAAATGACTTGGCTGGTGAAGCCAATATAACGACATAACGACAGAGATATAAGTACATGTATGTTGTAATGTGCATGCAGACAAATAATTAGATGTATTATGCCATAAACTGTTGCCGTTTAGCGCCCATGGCAGCGGCGTAATTCCAAATTAGTTCCTAAAAGAAGATGACAAATCCAGTGTCAAATACTCGACGTACACAATCCACTATAAATGAATATTATGTATCAAGTATCAAATTCAGTGACATATATCATATTCATGCTCCCATGAACACATACGGTCAGATATTGTATTGTGTATTCACTGATCCCCAGCCCTTTGAAGTTCCAGCATGCACATGTAGCCTGAGGCATATTGGCGTAATGTTAGATGTTATGGGGCATAAATTCCAACCCACTTCACAGCCTTATCTCCAATTAGTTTATTCACTGTTCCAGGGTGTATGCACGTATATGATTTGACGTATGTGACAATTTACCTGGACGCCATGAAATCAATGCAACTGACAAGTATGGTGATAAAGCTGATTGTACAACCAGAAATGCTGCTCATATATAATTTCGGCATGTCAGATGTTGTGTTCACTCGAGGTCCAGCGACATAAAATAAGACTCTATCGGAAGAATGATAAGAACTTCACAAGCACTGTAAGATGCAAGGTCTGAGCTGGGTACAAAAATTGTGCATTGCTGTTCCTCCAAAAATGTCTAGGACTCTGTCGCATACTTTTTATATAAAATATTTATTTTTCGAGGATCATATATATGCCGATATACAGCACTAGGTATTTTTCCCTATCACATCATGCTACTGAAAGCAGTGTTTATCCAACACGAAATGTAGGGAAGCACAAAGTACATACACGTGAACCATGATGCAGAACGTGAACAATACTACCCACCCTCCACGAAAGATTGAATGAACATCTACAGATCGGAATGCAATGAAAGTGTCTCTACTAAAAGAACCATTCCAAACATTCGATGGCGACATAGTGGGCGAACAAAAACTATCGAGGGTCTAGCAAAAACATCAGTCCGTCTACTGTTGAAACAACAATAAAAGTGTTTGCTCATGTGGATAATGCAAACAACGAGAAACAGTGGTTATCTGACGTCAGATAGATTTAAATTGCTTGAAAATAGGTCATTTATATATTTTCACTCATGATCAGAATATAGTGTGCAATGACAAATTTATTGGATACTCTACATACCACAGAGCTTAACATGAAAAAAACTTATTGCAATTGCCATGAACATAATCGATAAACGCTCCTGACGTTCAAACAGAACTGGCAAATTGTTTGGAGAAAACAAATTTGAATCGACATGGGTACCTGTCCACCTTCCAAAAGCAATCAACGTGATCATGTGACCAACAGATCATGCTCTGCCACAGAGAACACGTCACGTGCGAACAGGTGTCCTCTCCACTCGCCAGGTGGCAGTCCATGCCAGATATATACCTATATAACTATTGTTTACAGTTGTGTATTTGTATCGGTTACTTAATATAATTGGGCTTGCAACCAGGGTTTTCTGATGTTTATAGTTGCACATTCTTTTGATCAGCGTGTTGTTTTATTCTCCAAGACAAACAACAACAACAGTGACACAATATGAAAGTACTCCTACTCAGAACAGGTTGTGCGGTGATAATTTTGATGAACTAGAATGAGATTTTCGTGTGAGGCAGTACGCCATCAATATGTCATCACGTGGTTGGCTGCTGTGCTCGAGAACCCATTAAGTATGATTTGCCTCAGGGAGTATGTATTGTTGAGTAAATTACATAATAATCCTGGGATTGTATACATGGACTGGAAGAACGATTCCGCTTATAGGTGTTTTATGCGGGTGTTGTAAGATTACATGTGTGATGTGTGCGCCTCCTGATTCGTACATCTATTGGCAATTGTCTTGTGATAGTTATCTTATAACTCAAAAGGGATTCCACAATTAGTTATATGTTAATATTAAGCGCTCCGAGAAGTAGCCTTTTTTATTAACACAGTTTATTTAAACATAAACAATGTATTTCATTCATGCTCCACTGTCCGAACAGGAGCCATCATCCTCTTGTTGGATGTATGAATGAACAATGACGGAGTGTGAATGTTTTTCAGAGAATTTGGAGACAAAATCACCTGGCACTTCCTATGTTTTTCGAATTGAAATATAAAAAAAAATAATTTCATTCTTGGAAAAATAGAATATTGTTCATGGCGTCGCAGAAGAATAATTTCAGCCGAATGTACTTTTCATCATGGCTGATCAGAACATTATGCATTAGCTACGTTACTAGGTAAAAGTATATCTTGAGAGTCGAACTAATATCATGATATATAATGAACATAAATTTAATTATCATAATTCATTATCGTAATGCACTGTATATACATAGGATCCCCTTGCCAACAATGGTACGTCTTTGTACATTCACATGATCTCTGGTGAATGGTTTGGTGAACGTGGAGAAAGTGGGGCATTGTGCACTGACCTTCCATAATTAATTGGCATGCAATGTCAGGGATTTCTTTTCAATTAGATATCTCTTGAAGTTACTTCCTAACCATGGTCAGTTAGACAGATACCTAGACCAGGCTACAGGTTACAATAAATGGGCGAAGCCAATCTCCCCAAGGAGAAAAATTAGGCCAAGGGCCGAAGATAGGTTACCGGACAATGTTTAATATTTTGGATGTTAGCCAGGTCACTGGTTGAATTCAAGGTCAAGAGAATATTCAGCATATATAACATTAAGCATATATCATGTCCACAGTTGATTGCTAAGCTGTAAATTCAATAATCAGAAAGATATTAGCAATTTTGTGCTGTGGCCTTGAAAATGGAGCAAAAGTCAAATTCAAGATCATCAAAATATTCAATGTATATCATTTTGTATATCATGTCCACAATTGATTCCCAAGCCATACAGTCAATAGAGGAGATAGATATGAGCCAGTTTGTCCTTGGACCTTGAAAATGAGGTCAGAGGTCAAATTCAAGGTCACGAGAATATTCAGCATATATCATTTCCTATATGTCCACAATTGATTCCTAAGCTGTAAAATCGATAATAAGTGAGATATTAGCCAATTTGTCAAGTGACCTTGAGAATGAGGTCAAAGGTCAAATTCAAGGTCATGACAATAATCTGCATATATCATTTCCTATATGTTCATAATTGATTGCTAAGCTGTAAAGTCGATAACTAGCGAGATATTAGCCATTTTGTCCTGTGACCTTGAAAATGAGTTCGAAGGTCAAATTCAAGGTCATCAGAATATTCAGCATATATCATTTCCTATATGTCCACAATTGATTCCTAAGCTGTAGAGTCGATATTAAGCGAGAGCCATTTTGATATTAAGATATTAAGCGAGCCATTTTGTGCTCTGACCTTGAAACTGAGGTCAGAGGTCAAATTCAAGGTCACGAGAATATTCAGCATATATTATTTCCTAAATGTCCACAATTGATTCCTAAGCTGTAGAGTCGATAATAAGCGAGATATAAGCCATTTTGTGCTCTGACTTTGAAACTGAGGTCAGAGGTCAAATTCAAGGTCACGAGTGTCAAATTCAAGGTCATCAGAATATTCAGCATATATCATTTCCTATATGTCCACAATTGATTCCTAGTCTCTAATCTCAATATCAAGTGAGATTTTAGGCATAATGTGTCCCATTATAAAGCATAGGAGAATTTAACATGGGAAAGTCCCATTTGGGCCGAGTTTGGGCCAAAATGGCCCACTTCGAGCGATTCAAGCGCAACGAAATTTATAGACATCATAGCAGTACATATGAGGAGTCTTATGTATCAAAAAGAAAAAAAGTTACTGAACAGATTTTGAGAAAATGGCCGCCAAAGTCCAAAATCAGGCATTTTTCGTCGAAAACGACCGCCATTTTGAAGAAAAAGCGAAAATCAAAAAACTAAAAAATACCTCCTTCTTGAATTATTTTTAAGTATTTTTCTGCAAAATTTCAGAAAAATTCGCCCGTAAACAAAAAAGATAAAAATGTGGACGACGACGACGACGACGGACGACGGACGCAACGCCATGCCAATAGGTTATCGGACCATAGGTCCGGTAACCTAAAAATGAAGGAACGTATGGTAGAGTGAGCAACGTTAGCAAAAAAATATGTGCCTTTGCAAAACGCGAGTCATATAGAAATCACATTCTGGTAGATATGAATCTTTAGATGGCCTACAATCTATGCTATCATATCTACATTCCTGCATTCGTGAAACTTACGCACTCCAAGCAGGCGAAATAATTCAAGAAATAAGAGCCCTGCAGTGTACCGTACCTTATACACGTGTATCACCATGTCTATTGAATAAAAATAATGATATTTGTTGCTCATTCCCTTCCCTGGGCACAAGCGTGAATGGAGATCAGATAGACCAGAAATCAGAGACGAGACACGAAACTTTTCCCCAAAAACACAACACTGGATATCTCACAGTCCTAGACTCACATAAAATAAATATATAATTGGTTCATGCATTCAGAGGTACCACTGTGAGACTTACTTCACCGACCATAATTTACGTCTAGAACTCC
Organism: Terebella lapidaria; assembly: GCA_949152475.1. Taxonomy (NCBI): domain Eukaryota; kingdom Metazoa; phylum Annelida; class Polychaeta; order Terebellida; family Terebellidae; genus Terebella; species Terebella lapidaria. The sequence continues at coordinate 14,991,945 of OX424567.1, forward strand.
ATTTATTCACATCTCCAGCTTCACTAATGTGGCCAGCATCTTTATATACACGTAGGAGGCATGTAATTGGTGGGGTGTGAATGTTCGGTATTTTCTCAGATCCAAAATGAGATATCAGTATCGTTTACTCAGACTGGCACTTGAGCCTGGGATTATAATAAATAGCCAGCGTGTGCGTGTGAGCAAACATACACGTACCTGTTTGATAATAGGATACCCTTTAGTACTCCACCTAATATATTATTTCAGGAGGGAGTTGTGCATGAATTATCACAAGCATGTTGCAAATTCCCCGGATTTCTCAATATCATTCTAATTCGTTATGGGCAATTATACAGACTGATACAAGTATAGAGATATGATGCTGGATGCCATGTATTGTTTTTACACTGAATTTTTTTCCGAACAGTTGTGCAACTGCAAAGACAAAAACACAAGCAGACAATAATGTACCGGTATGTGATTTATCAATTGTGCCTAAGAGAAAACCACGATTTTCATCAAGTGGTTTCGAGTGAGTCTTCTTCATAAGTTAAGTAATGCTATTTGTCATCTTGATGGCAATTCCGTCACTTCAGACAAAATTCGAGAATCTGTTCTTCTTCCTATCGTTCATTTCTTTGTACATAATCCATCATACACAAAACCCAATTCACAATCCTAATAATATCATTAAATTGAAAATAATGTCCACTGTATTCTGACCCGTATTCTGATAATTTTGTCGGATTCCTCTCGTTGCGTCAGCAAATCACACCGTTGACCCAACGTGATTTGCAGTGATGCAGTTGGATATATACTCATAGAACTGCTGGGTCCCGCCAGGTGATATAAATACGACACCCATTGAGGCCAGAACCACGGGACACCATAAGGCGGCAGGATAAACTCTCACCAAACCCAGCATGAGACTGGGCATCTAACAGACAGAGCTCGGGGAAACTTCCACAGCAGGCCTCCTCCTCTGAGGGTCAGCGATTTCATTGCTATATAACATCAGAAGATGGGCTGATAGCTTATTAATTGACATATGAGCGATTCAAATGTTGGTAATGCCAAGGTAAACTGTTATTTGAAATGACTTTTCACGAGTCATTATAAATAAACCAATATCTTCATTAATTTATTTCAGCCCAACATCCAGGTCTAGTGAAATTTTATTTTAGGATTTTTATCATTCATATACATGTAATAAAACCAATATGCTTTTCAACAGAACACATTGACCTGTTATACTCTTTGGCACTGAGTGAACAATACCAACACGAGCCATGGTGTTGTAGTAGTAGTGGCAGGCCTTTGATCTGATAACCTCAAATTTGAACCTTCCCTGGCGCTTGCGTCAGATCCTTGAAAGTGTCAGTGTTCATCGCGTCTAATCTCGAATTTATGTGTAGACAATTGTGTCTGTAGTACTTTGGCCAGAGGCGAAGTATTTCATAAACTAGAACACATTTCAACTGTATTGCATCCAGGAAATTTTGTTTCGTGTGTTATGTACAATCTTCTCTATTGCATGCAAAGCTGAAATTCTGCCGTTTTCCATGATGACAAAAATCATGTTTACCTTTTTATCCGGACATTGTTTTCTATTCCACAAAAGGAACATTAGGGTTTTCTGTTTATACCAACATAATGTTTTTGCTGGTACTCATAAGTCTATAATCTATTCTATTTCATGGGGTTGTTTCGGATTTCTAAATCATCTATGTTGGAAGGTTGATACTAACATCAATCTAACATCATTTTGTTTCTGCTGATTTATGACATATCTTTGCATACAAACTTGCCACTTTCGATTGCATAAATGTATCATAGGTATATGTAACACTAGGAAAGATATGCTCCAACATACCTACATACATGTCTGTGTTTGCTGGACTGGAATAACAAATTCTCGATTTTTATGACTATCAACACCATCACTTGTTCTTCCCAGGCACACACCTGCTTTTGCAGTACGATCAGTATGTCTGACTCGCCAAAGTCAGTGATAAATACTACACGTATCAACACTTGATCCACTTTAGCTGCTTACACCATCACGTGTCCTGATTAGTTACCTGGACCCGTGTCTGTGTGAGGAATGAGTTCCATCACCAGTTGCATTACTTGGGTGACCTTCGAAAGAACGAGTGTAATTGTAAGAATTGAAAGGTGAGCTGTTATATTAGTCATTGAAGTGAACTTTCAAATGTTTGAATATCTGTGATAGTGTAAGACGCAACGAAATGTAAAGTTCGACGTCATTGTTACAAATCGAAAAATAGTTTGATTATGCTGTAACACACCAGGAAGGACATGCACTTGTCTTCCAGTGGATCGCTAAATACAGTAAATCGGATCGGAAACAAATGCGCGTCGAGATGTTGCTGTGATATAAATTCCGGTCATAACTCAATTCAATGTATTGAGGGATTTCATCTGGTCAAACACAGTAACCTCGGGTCAAAATCAGATATCTGAATATTTGACCAGAAAACGATATTTCACCCTGGACAGGGGAATTCCCGTTTCCAGACACCATACTGTTATTGCATGCCAATTTAGATACATTTTGGATTCCACGTCCATCAACAAATACATGTGGGCAATGATTTTACTCAGGACCTTAACCGGGCATAGGTCAGTAGCTCATGGGTATGATAGGGAAATAATAGATACCAAAATATTGTGAAAATATAAGAATGGGTTGAAACTTCTATCGATAGCAACATTCTGGACCGGAATGTGTTCAGCTTGGATTGTGTTAGATATTACTACCCTTTATACACACGCCGTTGGAACAAAAGTTTTTATGCAATGCCCCATTTATCGACCTATTACACTGAATACCAGTATGACCCCTATAATTTGACACAGCAATAAACAAAATTTTAAACTGTACATTTTTGTAATCATGACATTTGTGTTTGAAAAAAAAACTTGTATCCATGCCTTGTCACATACACTGGCCGAAGTGGGTATACAACAGTCTATAACATAGCATGACATTTTTTGGTGAATTTTATGTGCTTTGTGCTTCACAGGGCACAACCGGTTCAGTGATTCTAGGGGTATTTTATGATTCTAGGGGCAGGTCCCATGATTCTGGGTGCAAGGTTTCATGATTCTAGGGGAAATTCTTGTCAAAACAGGTGGGGCGTCCCTGAATATTGAGCAATAATGATATAAATTCTGCAAGAATCAAAATATTTATCATTCGATTAGTTGGCTCAATTGTTGCACACAAAAGGAGATTTCATGCAGAGTGTCTCCTATATTCGTGTATTAAGCTCCACCAATTCCAAGTAGACTGTCAAAGCTACAATAAGTACTCAAGAATCATACATTTTGAAGCATTTGGTCATGTTTCGTATTGATTTTAGATGGAAAAACATCACTATTTCCTTTGGTGATGAAATTAAAGCTAGAAAATGTGCTAATTTTACGCAAACTGGATTTTTCGGCGAAAATATGTTTCTAGGGGCATGCTACCATGATTCTGGGGGCAAACACCCATACATGTCCTGTTTACTTACAAATCACCTCGCCTACATTTATGTTCAGAGCATCAATCGCCGATGGTGCTGGAATAATCGGAATGAAACATCACAATTTTTCACGCCCCGTCGAGAGGTTGCAATGTATATTCAATATCAAATCTCAAAATGCTGCCTTGGTATCGACAGATAATGTAAATATACAATGTAGGCCTATACGTAAAATTTTTGTTAACTGAATAACGTTTCTTTTTTACCCATTTGGGGTTCGCGGGCCTTCGACGCTTCTGCGTAGACCGCGTAAGCCAGACCTAAGATTATTAAAGCAGCATTTCGTTAATTTCGAAGGTACGATTCTGAATGTACATATAATTGTGGAGTACTAACGTCGATCAATACTCGCCCGCTTGACATCTCAAGGCTCCTTCCGGTGCAATATTCAAATATCAAGAAGTATTTTTCATAAACTAGTTTTATGTGAACAGGATAAAATCATGGAACTGTTTATTTCAATGATATATTATTAACAAGTAGAGATAGATTCAATATCAGCTAGGAATTCCGAACATATATGTGGCTTATCAGGTTTCAAATCAATTGCTTTTATCTGGCTTTGAGACAGAATTCATCATTTATTTACAGGACATGTACATGGGTGTTTGCCCCTAGAATCATGGTAGCCTGCCCCTAGAATCATATTTTTCCTGAAAAATCCAATTTGCGTAAAATCAGCACATTTTCTAGCTTTAATTTCATCAGCAAAGGAAATAGTGATGTTTTTCCATCTAAAATCAATACGAAAACATGACCAAATGCTTCCAAATATATGATTCCTGAGTACTTATTGTAGCTTTGACAGTCTACCAGGAATTGGTGGAGCGTAATACACGAATATAGGAGACACTCTACATGAAATCTCCTTTTGTGTGCACTCTGCAACAATTGAGCCAACTAATCAAATAATGAATGTTTTGATTCTTGCAGAATTTATATCATTTTTGCTCAATATTCAGGGACACCCCCATATGTTTCGACAAGAATTTCCCCTAGAATCATGAAACTTTGCCCCCAGAATCATGAGACCTGCCCCTAGAATCATAAAATACCCCTAGAATCACTGAACCGGTTGTGCCCTGTGTGCTTTGTCTTTGGCGAACTCGGAATGATAAAGAAATTGTTCTAGCTGAACATTTCTTCTCTCACACGTAATTCTGGTAGAATGCACTTGGATTTCTTTTGCATAGAATCCACCGAAGTCGAACCAAATCATTCTGCAAGCTCACCAAAATAAATAATCAACCGCTTTCATGTATTATGTAATATTATCGTTTGGTAAACAAACTGGAAAGTCTAAAGAATTGGTTTATATGCATCTGCCTGTGAGAGAGTGGATCATTGCGTTACTATTTACAGCAAGTTGCATATCGTCCAAAATAGGGAGGGCAAGCAAGTCCCATGTTATAGAGCATGCTGGTGCAATTCCCAAGAATCTACTCTAGTGTTGTGATCTGGAGATCGAGAAGACTGTCAGTTTCTTGTTTATGGTTTCATTGTAGACATAAATTTCGAGGTTTGTAGCACACATGCCAAATGACGGCAAGTTGGGCAAATTGATGGTTCCAAACACAGACCCCACATTAGAAAGTAGTAAAACGCTATCAAAGCAAACGGCTCGCCATACAAACGGCTAGTGTAAAGTTATCAATGTAAACGGCCTGCCATAGGCCGCTGATATATGGACAAGACCCAATGCAAGCACATTAACTTGTACGTCTTCAAGATTTGTCGAACGTAATGTCATTGTGGGCATAGGTCAGTTATTCCGTTAAGCTGACCTCTTAATAGCGCGTCGAATAAAACATATTACACTGCAATAGTTACTGCACGATCTATTTATCGTACTATTCACACACCGATGTTACAGTACAGATTATAAAGGTACATGTAGCCTTGATAGGCATATACTACACAATTGTGTGATATTTCGCTTTGTGAATAGTTTTTAAAATACTAGAATGGGTTCCGTTCATTTTACAGAATGAACTTCTACTCGTAGTTATAAAGCACAAATCATATCACATCACATTCCAACATATTATATTTTCAGAAACGTTTTTGAGAATTTGTGTTCATCTTCACATGTACACATATACACGAACATGACTTTACACCTACCCATAAAACTTATATTAGACGCCCGGGCGTCTATTGATTTCAGTTACCATGGTTACACTCCAGCATCGGCGTTTATTAGAACCCGGCGTTTATTGATTTCTGTCGTCTGGACCCAGCGTTTATTGGAATTGGCGAGGCCTGTGTTACAATGTGACAAATCGGACAACAGTTTAGATTTTAAAAGCTGGAAATTCCCGACCGGGACGCGTTGACGTTGTCGATATTATTATCTATACGTTGCTATGTTACACAATGTACGTAGACCCGGCGTCTATTAATTTCAGTATACCTGAGCCCCCGGCATTTATTAGAACCCGGCGTCTATTAGAAGTGTCACGGTAGTATGAATTCCTAGAATATTCCTTGCAGTACTTCAAAGTGTCATGTAACCGAATCCACATTTGTACTGTACTAACGTTAGATAAAAAAAACATTGACATTGTAACCTCCGCGGGCCTGACACACCCACAACACCGACGACAAGTATATTTAGCCACTTAAGAACTTCTGCCTCACTCTAGAACTATCTTAACCCCTACGCTTGACTTCTCTCAATGATACCAGTATTTATTTTCATACCTCCCATGCCCAAGTGGTAATGTCCATGTAATAACATGCTGATAGACAGCACCCCCATTTAACCTGACGTTCTCCAATTAGGAGAGCTCGGGCTAATCGGGCAGGAACACTCGAGACCAATTTGTACGAAGAGCAGATTTTACGGCTATTGTTTAGATTGGGCAGGTCTGACACCAGAAGGACGTGTGCTGACGATCGTTGGATCTATGTAAACAAATACCGAGATTTCTTGAATGGAGTCACTGACGTAGAAGCAATCATCATTGCCGTGTACTCAGAGAAAGTTCACACATTTTGTGTTACTTATTACAGCCTGTCTTTAAGTTCATCGCTGTTGTTCTGTATTGAAAATAGAAAACAATGACTGTGACTGAAAAATAATGGGTAATTGTTATTGTACTAAGTGCTAATAATTTTTACCTTTGCGACAAAGTGCGCTATTTTCTCCATGATTATTTTGCAATGTTCTTTACCATAAAACAGTGACACCTGTTTCGCAAACTTTGCACCTTACATGCACCTTCGCAAGCAAATACATAAAGCTTCTGCCCAACTGTCTGTCTGAGATCACCCATTCGAAAAACATCTTCCCAGAGCGCCTATAAAACCACAAACCGGCACGTTTCTATCTGATAACATAAGGCTGGCAGGTGTATTGACAGCCTCATGGATAATGTTATGATCGACAATAAACATTTGAGTTTTTCATCAGAGTGAAACAAGTATCACTTCCCTGCACAATGCTACTCAAACGCAAAAGGATTCTGCCAATCAAGTTGAACCACCTCCGTGGAATTGGGTATTCCATCTGAGCTGCTGTGGCGTAATATATGTAGCCTTGGTAATAAAGAACTACCAATGTATACGGTAGTGTTATCATCAACTTCAAGTGTTCATGTTATCATCAACTTCAAGTGTATGAAAAGCAGCGATGTCTGAAAACACGTTACCATAATTGTCGGAAGTTGAAATCTTCTAATTATGACAGATAATGTTTTATAAGGGATATCTTTGTGTATGTTTCGAAATATGAATGGAAATATATCTCAAATTCCGTTTAAAACATTAAAATGTATGTAATTCCAACCACCGACTGCATTTTTGCCTTTGACTTCTGTAGAACATTGGTCAGTACAGATACGAATTAGTAACCAGATTTATTCCAAGAACTATCTTGGAATAAAACTGTAATGGTTAAACCTTTACATTTTATTCCAAGATAATATTATCGAACTTCCATGCACATAGGTTAGATATTTTTTTGTAGTTGTTAGCTTAACGAATGATAAGTAAGCCAGATTTCTTGATGTAATGGCACAGCGTTTGTATTTGGTCGAGGAGTCATCTTCTCACAAAAGGTTAGCCCGTGTGATGTTTATAATCATATTATAATTTGCATCGAGACATATATTCTGATTTATAATGCCATAAATGTCTATAATGTAGCACCTGTGATTTCATCGCAGTGTACATCCTGAAAGTATTATATTTCACGAATATAAATGCTCTCATAGAAACACATGGTCAGATATCATGGATATTGTTTTGCCTATCCTAGGATCATAACAACTATCGAGGTTCTGCCATGATCTAGTAAGAACGTCAGTTCGTCTCCTGGTGCAGCAACAATAATATATTTTTGTCCCCGTGGGTGTGCGAAAAGATGCGAAAAAGCATCTTCCTCACTATGATGAATTACAAATTTTTTCGCAAAGGTGCTATTTATTTATATTCACCACATGATATGTAACGTGCAGTGTAATATTGGTGGAGAATGTACATACATTACATGTACCATAGAAGCTTAACCTGGTAAATTATTGCAATTTTCATGGATAACTGATACACGTTCCTAGTGTACAAATATAACTTATAAATTGTTGGGTCGAAGCCAATTTTAATCAGGCAAGGGCACGTGTCCGCTTTCCATAATTCCTCAACCTGATCATGTGACCAACAGATCATGCTCTACCACAGACAACACGTCACGTGCAAACAGGTGTCCTCCACTCGGCAGGTGGCACGCCATGCCAGATGTATACGTATAGACTTAAAGAAAGGATACAAGCTGAAAATGACTTGCAGTCTGTTTGGTGTTGATTTGTGTGGGGTTTGTGCCTATACATTATTATATGATTGATATACTAATTTCTCTACCTAACACTGTGTGTGTTCAGAGTTTTCTGGTCTATTGGATGCACCCGACTTCAATATGATGATTTCATCTTGGATCATCGAGATCAACAGAGACAAAGAAGAACACCCGATAATAATATACAACAACACACGATAATAATTCTCCTAAACTCGTTGCAGGTTGTGGGAAAATATTTGATGAATCGGAGAGAGATTTGTTTGTGAACGGTGTAGTCCAATCAATATGTCGTCAGGCTTCTGTGCTAGAGACCCCATTTAGTATGATTTGTTTCTGGGAACATTATGGCACATGGTGGATTAAAAATAATTTTTCCTGCACATTATTAATGGTTTACGTGTATACTGGTGTTCTGGGTATTTGATGCATTCTCTTCTGCTCTTGGCAACTGATGTTTCCCCAATTCGGCTATTGGAAACTTATTGACAAACGTATTTTCAACACTTTTATGAGCTATAGTCGTTTCGTTAGGTGCAAAAGAGTGAGTCTTCTTTATAACTTATTAGTAAGTAATGCTATTTGTTATCTTGATGGCGATCCATCACTGCAGACGACATTGGATAATCTGTTCATTTTAGAATCGTTCATTTCCTGTCAATCCATTGTACATAAAACCCCATTAACAATCCTAGAGCATAATACTATTAAATTCAGAAATAATGTCCACTGTATTCTGACCCGTATTCTGATGATTTGACATCTTCCTCGCGTTGCGTCAGCAAATCATACCATTGACCAACATGCAGTGATGCAGTTGGATATACAATACACTCATAGAACTGCTGGGTCCCGCCAGGTGATCTAAATACGATCTGGACACCCATCGAGGCCGGAACCACAGGACACCATAAGGCGGAAGAATAAACTCTCCCCAAACCCAGCATGAGACTGGGCCTCTACCACGCACAGCTCGGGAAAACTTCCACAGCAGGATTCCTGCTCTGAGGGGCAGCGATTTTATTGCGATACATCATCAGAAGATGGGATGAGATTTTAGTAATTGACAGATGATTTGGACGATTCTAATGTTGGTAATGCCATGGTAAACTGTTATTTGAAATGACTTTTCTTGAGTCATTATAATTAAACGAATATCACCGATAATTTATTTCAGCCCAACATCCAGGTCTAGTGAATTTTTATTTTTGGATTGTTATCATTCATATACATGTAATAAAACCAATACGCTTTTCAACAAAACTTTCACACATTGACCTGTTATACTCTTTGGCACTGAATGAACAATACCAACACGAGCCATGGTGTTGTAGTAGTGGCAGGCCTTTGATCTGAAAACCTCAAATTTGAACCTTCCCTGGTGCTTGCGTCAGATCCTTGAAAGTATCAGTGTTCATCGTGTCTAATCTCGAATTTATGTGTAGACAGTTGTGTCTGTAGTACTGTGGCCAGAGTCGAAGTATCTCAACACATTTCAACTGTATTGCATCCAGGAAATTTTGTTTTGTGTGCTATTCAAAATCTTCTCTATTGCATGCAAAGCTGAAATTCTGCCGTTTTCCATAATGACAAAAATCATGTTCACTTTCTTATCCGGACATTGTTTTCTATTCCACAAAGGAACATTTCGGGTTTTCTGTTTATACCAACATAATGTTTTTTTTACTGGGGCTCATAAGTCTTTAGTCTATTCTATTCCATGGGGTTGTTTCGGATTTCTAAATCATCTATGTTAGTAGGTTGATACTAACATCAATCTAACATCATTTTCTTTATTGCATATTTATGGCATATCTTTGCATACAAACTTGCCACTTTCGATTGCTTAAATGTATCATGGATATATGTAACACTAGGAAAGATATGCTCCAACATACCTACATACATGTCTGTGTTTGCTGGACTGGAATAACAAATTCTCGATTTTTATGAATATCAACACCATCACTTGTTCTTTCCAGGCATACACCTGCTTTTGCAGTACTATCGGTATGTCTGACTCGCCAGAGTCAGTGATAAATACTACGCGTATCAACACTTGATCCACTTTAGCTGCTTACACCATCACATTCCTGATCAGTTACCTGGACCGTATATATGTGAGGAACGAGTTCCATCACAAGTTGCATTGCTTGGGTGACCTTAATTTTTACAAGAGTAATTGTAAAAATTGGAAGGTGAGCTGTTATATTGATCATTGAAGTGAATTTTCAAATGTTTGAACGTCTGTGAATGTGTAGAACGCAAATATATGTACAGTTAAACGTTATTGTTGCAAATCGAAAAAAAGTTTGACTATGCTGTAATACACCAGGAAGGACATGCACTTGTCTTCAAGTGGATCACCGAATACAGTAAATCGGATCGGAAACAAAAGTGAGTCGAGATATTTGTGCGATATAAGTTCCAGTCATAACTCACCTCCAGGCCAAGTATATTGAGGGATATCATCTGGTCAATCACAGTAACCTGGGGTCAAGATCAGATGTCTGGATATCTGACCAAAAACGATATTTCACCCTGGAGAGGGGATTCCCCTTTCCAGACACCGTACTGTTATTGCATGCCAATTTAGATACATTTTGGATTCCACGTCCATCAACAAATACATGTAGGCAGGACATAGGTTAGTAGCTCATGGGCATGGTAGGGAAATAATACGTACCATAGTTTGTGAATATATAAGACTGGGTTGAAACTTCTATCGATATATCGATAGCAACAATCTGGACTTGAATGTGTTCAGATTGGATTGTTTTGGATATTACAACCCTTTAGACGCAGATGAAATATTTGTGCATACCGGTATCAATGTTGAAATCAATTCCGTTGAACCAAAAAAAAAATGCAATGCCCCATTCATCGACCTATCACACTGAATATCAACTCCTCAATTTGATACAGCATTAACCAAATTTCAAACTGTACATATTTGTAATCATAACATTTGTATTTGAAAATCCTTGTATCATTGTTTCATACTCTGGATATAGTGGGTATACAACAGTATAGAACATAGCATGAAATCTTTGGTAAATTTTATGTGCTTTGTGCTCTGGTGAATTTTATGCCAAGGAGCGGACTCATAATTATCAAGAATTGTTCTAGCAAAATACTTAATCCTCTCATACGTAATTCTGGTAGAATGATCTTGAATTTCTTTGCATAAAACTCAAAAAGGTCTAACCAAATCATTCTGCAAGTTCACCAAAATAAATAATCAACCACTTTCATGTATTATGTAATACTATCGTTTGGTAAACAGGCTAGAAAGTCTAAAGATTTGGTTTTTATATGCATCTGCCTGGGAGAGAATTAGGCAACAAGGCTGTACTTATCTGGATCATAGCGTTACTGTTTACAGCCAGTTGCATATCGTCCGAAATAGCGAGGGCGAGCCAATCCCATGTTATAGAGCATGCTAGTGCAGTTCCCAAGAATCTACTTTAGTGTTGTTTTCTGGAGCTCGATATAGACTGTTAAATCCTTGTCTATGGTTTCATTGTGGACACATGCCGAAACATGGCAAGTTGGGCAAATTGGTGGTTCCAAACACAGACTCCACATTAGAAACTAGTGAAACGCTATCAAAGTAAACGGCTTGCCATACACACGGCTAGTGTAAAGTTATCAAAGTAAACGGCCTGCCATAGCCTGCTGATATATGGACAAGATTCAATACGAGCACATCAACCTTTATATCTTGACGATATTTCAAATGTAATGTAATTGCGGGTATAGGTCAGTTATTCTGGTAAAATAACCTCTTGATAGCGCTTCGAATAAAACATACAACGCTGTAATAGTTACTGCATGATCTATCATACTATTTATCATACTATTTGTCATAATATTGACACACCGATGTACAGATTATAAATGTGCATGTAGCCGTTATAGGCATATACCACACAATTGTGTAATAATTCGCTTTGTGGAAACCTTTTTTTAAAAAAACTATTCCAACATATTATATTTTCCGAAACGTTTTGAGAATATGTGTGCATGTTTACTGAAAACGCTTGCACACGAACATCACTTTACACCTAATATGAATTCCTAGAATCTTCTTTCAGAGTACTTTTGAGTGTCATGTAACGATATCCACATATAACGGTATGTACTGTACTCAACATTAGATAAGAAAAACATTGACAGTGCCTCCACGTGCCGTGACACACCCCCAACACCGACGACGAGTTTATTCAGCAACTTAAGAACTTCTGTCCTGCTGCAGAACTATCCTAACCCCTACGCTTGACTTCTCTCAGGGATACCAGTATTTATTTTCATACATCCCATGTCCAGTGGTTATATCCATATAATAACAAGCTGATAGACAGCACCCCAATTGAACCTGACGTTCTGCAATTAGGAGAGCTCGGGGCTAATCGGACAGGAACACTTGAGACCAATTTGTACAAAGAGCAGATTTTACAGTAATTGTTTAGATTGGGCAGGTCTGACACCAAAAGGACGTGTGTTGGTGAACGTTGGATCTATGGAGACAAATAGCGAGATTTCTTGAATGGACTTACTGGCGTAGAAGCCGTCATCATTTCGTCATGCCGTCATCATTTTTACAGCCTGTCTTCAAGTCCATCGCTGTTGTTCATTTCTGTATTGAAACTAATGACTGTGACTGAAAATAATGGGTAATTGTTGCTGACGATCGTTGGATCTATGTGAACAAATACCGAGATTTCTTGAATGGAGTCACTGGCGTGGAAGCAATCGTCATTGCCTTGTACTCAGAGAAAGTGCACACATTTTGTGTTACTTATTACACCCTGTCTTTGGGTTCATCGCTGTTGTTCTGTATTGAAAATAGAAAACAATGACTGTGACTGAAAAATAATGGGTAATTGTTATTGTACTAAGTGCTAATGATTGTTACCTTTGCGACAGAGTGCGGTATTCTCTCCATGATTATTTTGTAATGTTCTTTACCATAAAACAGTGACACCTGTTTCGCAAACTTTGCACCTTACATGCACCGTTGCAAGCAAATACATAAAGCATCTGCCCAACTGTCTGTCTGAGATCACCCATTTGAAAAACATCTTCCCAGAGCGCCTATAAAACCACAAACCGGCACGTTTCTATTTGATAACATAAGGCGGGCCGGTGTATTGACAGCCTCATGGATGATGTTATGATCGACAATGAACATCAGTTTTTCATCAGAGTGAAACAAGTATCACTTCCCTGCACAATGCCACTCAAACGCAAAAGGATTCTGCCAATCAAGTTGAACCACCTTCGTGGAATTGGGTATTCCATCTGAGCTGCTGTGACGTAATATATGTAGCCTTGGTAATAAAGAACTACCAATGTATACGGGAACTTTCATGTTATCATCAACTTCAAGTGTATAAGAAGCAGCGAAGTCTGAAAATTATTTACCATAATTGACGGAAGTTGAAGTCTTTTAATTATGGCAGATAATGTTTTATAAGGGATGTATTTGTGTATATTTCGAAATATGAATGGAAATATATCTCAGATTCCGTTTGAAACATTAAAATGTATGTAATTCCAACCACCAACTGCATTTTTGCCTTTGACTTCTGTAGAACCTTGGTCAGTACAGATAATAATTAGTAACCAGATTTATTCCCAGAACTATCTTGGAATAAAACTGTATTGGATAAACCTTTACATTTTATTCCAAGATAATTTTGTCGAACTTCCATGCACATAGATTAGATACTTTTTTGTAGGCGTTAACTTAACGAATGATAAGTAAGCCAGATTTCTTGATGTAGTGGCACAGCGTTTGTATTTGGTCGAGGAGTCATTTTCTCACAAAAGGTTATTTGTGAGACAAAAAGTGTGTGATGTTTATAATCATATTATAATTTGCATTGAGACATATATTCTGATTTATAATGCCATAAATATCTATTATGTAGCACCTGTGATTTCATCGCAGTGTAGATCCTGAAAGTATTATATTTATATAAATGCTCTCATAGAAACACACGGTCAGATATCATGGATATTGTTTTGCCTATCCTAGGATCCTTGATCCTTTGAACATACGGGTATTTAGCCTGAGGCATTTTAGCAAAATATTTATAGGTTATGTGGCGTAACGTTCAGCTCCACTTCACAACCTTACCAATTAGTTCAGTCACTGGTCGTCAGACCGTGTGTGATTTAAGGTTCTGTTCAAATTGGCTCAGATGTCATAAAATCAATGCACATGACAATTATAGTGATAACGTTGACTTCACAACCAGGATAACTCATGTGATATGATTCCAACAAGCAGGCAAAATGTTTTTATTTTTACACAAATTAGTACCGAGATAACAAGTCGTACTATCAGCTGTGTTGTGTAGAATTATAAGCACTTCGGAGGTAGGTGTACTGCATGGTGCGAGGTCTGGACTGGGTACAAATTTATGTTTCGTCATTGCTCTGAAATTGTCCAGGATTCTGTTTCTGTTAAACCGACGCATGTTTATCTCACATGGCATGTGTCAACAGAAACAATGCATGCTCTTTTCCACTGATGCTAAACGTGGATCATCCGCAAACTTAGGAGTGGTTGAGTGACTGAAACTCGAGATTGGAATGTGATGGAAGTGTCTCTGCACGAAGAATGATCCCAAACATTTGATGGCGAGTGTGGCCGACAACAAATATCGAGTTTCTGCCATGATCTAGTAAGAACGTCAGTCCGTCTCCTGGTGCAGCAATAATAATATATGTTTGTCCCTTTGGGTAGTGCGAAAAGACAGAAAAAGCATCTTTCTGACGTATGAAGAATTAGGATTTCATATTGAATATAAATAACGTGCTAGTTATTCATATTCACCACATGTTATATATGTAACGTGCAGTGTGATATTGGTGGAGAATGTACAAACAGTACATCACCACAGAAGTTTTACTTGCAATTTTCATGAATAACTGATACACGCTCCTAGTGTACAAATATAACTTATAAATTATTGAAGCGAAGCCAATTTGAATCAGGGAAGGGCACGTGTCCGCCTTCCATAATTCCTCAACCTGGTCATGTGACCAACAGTGCTTTTTCACAGACAACACGTCACGTGCGCACATGTGTCCTCCACTCGGCAGGTGGCACGCCATGCCAGATGTATACGGATAGACTTAAAAAAAGGATACAAGCTAAAATGACTTGCAGTCTGTCGGATGTTGATGTGCGTTGGATTGTGCCTAGAAATTATTATATCATTGATATACCAATTTCCCTACCTGACAATGTGTGCATTCAGAGTTTTCTGGTCTATTGGATGCACCTGACTTCACTTTGATGACTATCTAGATCTACAGAGATGAAGAACAACACACGATAAACAACAACAACAACACATGATAATAATACTCCTAATCCCGTTGCAGATTGTGGGAAAATATTTGATGAGTCGGAGAGAGAGTTGTTTGTGAACGGTGTAGTCCAATCAATATGTCGTCAGGCTTCTGTGCCAAAGACCCCATTTAGTATGATTTGTTTCTGGGAATATTGTGCCACATGGTTGATAAAAAACATTATTCCTCTCACATTAAAGCTGGTTTACGCGTATACTGGTGTTGTGGGAGTTTGATGCATGCTCCTCTTGTCTTGGCAACTGATGCTTCCCCAACTCGGCTATTTGAAATTTATTGACGGACGTATTTTCACCATCTTCATGATCTATCATCGTTTCGTTGGGTGCGAAAGAAATGCAGAGTATACATTTGACGACATAAAACGAATTGAACTAAATTAAAACCAAACAGTTCTACATTTTATTATATGTCTCATCAGTGCGTTCCTATCTTGTTCAATGTAATTTGGCGAGTGCAATAAATATCCATAATGCATTGTTGTTTTTACTGCACTGGCCAGAACTCGTTGCTATGACGTCGCTCATTGTAACGTCACTCATTGTCTCTTTTGTTCTGGAAAACGTTATTGTAGACATATAATAAACCAAATACTACATTGTTCTGGAATTTATTTCTCACTTGGTCCTTCCGCTTCCGCGAAGCACTCGTAAACTCGTGCTCCGTGAAAGGACCCCTGCGAAATAAATCCCAGTACAGTATTTGGTTATTATATTCTACACGTATTGTATTATGTTGTTGCTGCAGCAGAATAGGATAATAGTATTTTACATTCATTATGGTTCCATCACATCAATATATGCAATACACTATACGTTTGGTAAACAGGAGTGCTTTTCCAAAGGATAGAATGACAAAATAAAAGGACCACTCATGATGGATTGAGCTATTTTGACGCCCTTTAGATGGAAAAATATTGAAAAATCATGCGGGGAGTCGTACTTTGCCCTCTCCTATTCACTGTATACGTGTCTGGATCACTATGTTTGTGGTTCATAATATTTACCTAAACCTAAATTATTTGCTTGAGAAAAATCATTTCCATGCGGTTCACTCTGTGAAATTATGTGTGGCATATGAGAACTACACAACATTGTGCATCATTGTATGTAGTCATCAATTTTTTCATATCCATAGAACCAGATTTTGATGATGTCAATAGCAAACCTAACATTCAACATTTTGGAATAGAAACAAAGCTTGGTCAACTTTCTCTTTCTTCTGCAATAATTGACTGGACCATTTGGTCAATAATCTCTAGCGTATGGTACCAGATATATGGCCACGTCCCAATGAATGATTTTGAACTTTTATCAAGTTGCTCTTGCCTGGGTAAAACCGTATATAGAGATCAGATGGACCTGATATCTAAAGCGAGATACGATAAAAACACACAAGACTGGTCTTTCACTGCACGGGTCCGGTGAATGTATGGGCAAAATGTCGGTAAAATAATTGTCATCAAAATATTGTTTTCAGAAGAAAGTGAAAACATATACGGATCAGACATGGTGGATAAAAAACATTATTATCCACCATGCCATAAATATGCACAATGAAGAAATTGTTCTAGCTGAAACATATCTTGTTTCGTACATAATTCTGTTAGAAGAAATTTGGATTTTGTTGCATTAGCTAAACCAAACATATACCAAATAATTTTCAGTGTTTTAGCGACATAACCACTCGACCACTAATTGTCTATTCATTATTGTTGTTTGGTGAATACGTTAGAAAAAAAATACTGCAGAACGGGTTTGTCTTTATCTAGCCGTTAACCTCTTAGTATCTGCCTGTGAGAGATGTAACCAACAATGATGTACTTGTCTGGATCACATTCACAGCATCACTATTTGCAGCAAGTTGCACGTATCGCCCAAAATAACACAGGCAAAAAACTATGACTTGCCATGATCTAAAGCGGCTATTGGAATTACCAAAAGTCTACGCTTCCTGTTAAGATCTGCGAATCGAAAAAAAACGGATCAGAGGAAAGTGAAAACAGATAGGGAAACCCTAAAGAAACCTAGCCTCACATATACACCTGTTTATTACAGTTGTATGAGTTCACATTTCTACAGTTGTATGAGTACACATCTCATTTTATTACAGTTGTATGAGTTCGATGAGTTCAACTACCTGTGTAATAGCGTAGTCTGAGTGAAGTGTGTATACAATTGTACAGATGTCTAGAATTATGTATATGCATGTTAAATGTTCGGTAAATTATATCTTTTCAAGTACCCATGTGCATCAACAAAAACATTTCAATTCCCAATTCTTCCCAATCATTGAAAATTCCTAGAAATACACAAGTGGCGAATATCACTATAGCATCCAACTACTTCAACTTTGCTGGCTGCTTCGGGACTTCACCTATGAAGGGATACAGTCAATCACTTGAAAACAGTTTAAAAAGCAGAAAACCTCTTCTACATCGCGTCTGCAATTAGTACACTATGTTTTTTGTCTAAACAACCTGTTGCGCCTGAAATTACGGATGCCATAAATATGCACAATGAAGAAATTGTTCTAGCTGAAACATATCTTGTTTCGTACATAATTCTGTTAGAAGAAATTTGGATTTTGTTGCATTAGCTAAACCAAACATATACCAAATAATTTTCAGTGTTTTAGCGACATAACCACTCGACCACTAATTGTCTATTTATTATTGTTGTTTGGTGAATACGTTAGAAAAAAAAATACTGCAGAACTGGTTTGTCTTTATCTAGCCGTTAACCTCTTAGTATCTGCCTGTGAGAGATGTAACCAACAATGATGTACTTGTCTGGATCACATTCACAGCATCACTATTTGCAGCAAGTTGCACGTATCGCCCAAAATAACAAAGGCAAAAAACTATGACTTGCCATGATCTAAAGCGGCTATTGGAATTACCAAAAGTCTACGCTTCCTGTTAAGATCTGCGAATCGAAAAAAAACGGATCAGAGGAAAGTGAAAACAGATAGGGAAACCCTAAAGAAACCTAGCCTCACATATACACCTGTTTATTACAGTTGTATGAGTTCACATTTCTACAGTTGTATGAGTACACATCTCATTTTATTACAGTTGTATGAGTTCGATGAGTTCAACTACCTGTGTAATAGCGTAGTCTGAGTGAAGTGTGTATACAATTGTACAGATGTCTAGAATTATGTATATGCATGTTAAATGTTCGGTAAATTATATCTTTTCAAGTACCCATGTGCATCAACAAAAACATTTCAATTCCCAATTCTTCCCAATCATTGAAAATTCCTAGAAATACACAAGTGGCGAATATCACTATAGCATCCAACTACTTCAACTTTGCTGGCTGCTTCGGGACTTCACCTATGAAGGGATACAGTCAATCACTTGAAAACAGTTTAAAAAGCAGAAAACCTCTTCTACATCGCGTCTGCAATTAGTACACTATGTTTTTTGTCTAAACAACCTGTTGCGCCTGAAATTACGGATGCCATAAATATGCACAATGAAGAAATTGTTCTAGCTGAAACATATCTTGTTTCGTACATAATTCTGTTAGAAGAAATTTGGATTTTGTTGCATTAGCTAAACCAAACATATACCAAATAATTTTCAGTGTTTTAGCGACATAACCACTCGACCACTAATTGTCTATTTATTATTGTTGTTTGGTGAATACGTTAGAAAAAAAATACTGCAGAACTGGTTTGTCTTTATCTAGCCGTTAACCTCTTAGTATCTGCCTGTGAGAGATGTAACCAACAATGATGTACTTGTCTGGATCACATTCACAGCATCACTATTTGCAGCAAGTTGCACGTATCGCCCAAAATAACAAAGGCAAAAAACTATGACTTGCCATAATCTAAAGCGGCTATTGGAATTACCAAAAGTCTACGCTTCCTGTTAAGATCTGCGAATCGAGATAGACCTTGGCTATGGTTTCATTGTGGACATAAATCTTGGAGGTTTGTAGCAGACACGCCAAATAACGGCAAGTTGGGCAAATGATGGCTCTGAATACTGACCCCACATTAGAAAGTAGTAAAACGCTATCAAAGTAAACGGCCTGCCATGTGGCCTGCTGATATATATGAACACGACCCAAACACATTAACTTTAATAGCTTGGAGATTTGAAAAGTGTGTTGTAATTGCGGGCGTATGCCAGTTTTCCTCTAAAAAGTACCTGTTTATAGCACATTTGCTGAAATATACAATGCTATAACAGCTACTGCATCATTGTGAAACAGTTACTCATTGTTTATATCGAATACCTACATTAATCATGAATACTTTTGCTAGAGTAGAAATGTATAATACACTCACGCAAAGCCACAAATGACGTATATTTTACACTCGTTTGTTTAATTTTCAGGTTTATGCTCTGTAAGTATTAACATGTAAATGGTTCTCTCATTTCACGAAATTAACTTCTAGAAAGCTAACCTCCCAACTGAATGGACTGTATCTGGATTATCTGAAAAATAGATGCTTTCAGCAGTTTTGTTATTAAATTCATTTGCATCATTTCCATAACATACATTACCAGAATAATATTATGCCGTGTTGTTTGCAGTATTCGACTATAATTAACATTCACATCGTGAATATAAATTCATACACACAATAGAAATACACTGGATAGAATCGTTTGTAAATACTTTCTCAAGTGTCAAGTAATTGTATCCGGTTTTTTTAATATACTAACTTACGAACAACATTGCTATTGTAACCTCCACGTGCCGTCAAACACTCACAACACCGAAGACAAGTTTATTTAGCAACCTTAGAACTTCTGCCCCGGTACAGAACTATCTTAACCCCTACGCTTAACTTCTCTCAACGATGCCAGTATTTATTTTCATACCTCCCATGTCCAGTGATAATATCCATGTAATAACAAGCTGATAGACAGCACCCTATTTAACCCGATGTTCTCCAATTAGGACATCTCTGGGCTAATCTGAAAGGAACACTTGAGACCAATTTGTACATAGAGAGTAGATCTTACTGCTATTGTTTACAAAGGGAAGGTCTGACACGAGAAGGACGTGTGTTGGTGATCGCTGGATCTATGTAAACAAACAGAGAGACCTCTTGAGTGGAGTCACTGGCGTAGATTCCATCGTCATGACTGTGTACTCTGAGAAAGGCAACACATTTCCGTCAATGAACTGATTACAAACTGTCTCCAGGTGCATTGCCGTTGCGCTCCATTGTAAGAACGAAAACAGTGACTGACGATTAATGGGTTATTGTACTTGTCTTAAGTACTATTATTGTTACTTTTGCGACAGAGGACAACACTCTTTTCACGATGACTATGTACTGTCCTCCACTTTCAAACTATGGCAGCTGTTTTTCTTTTGCAACAATTGCACCTTACTTTCTCTTTTACAAGCAGATATAGGCAGGCTGCTGGACAATTGTTTGCCTGAGCTTCACCATTCGAAAGACATCTTACCAGAGCGCCAAAAAACCACAACCCCATGGCACGTTTCCCATGATATCATACGCCTGGCAGGTGTTTGACAGCTTTGTGGATAATGTTATGATCGAGGATATGCACAGGCGTTTTCACCAGAGTAAAAACATGCATCAA
Organism: Terebella lapidaria; assembly: GCA_949152475.1. Taxonomy (NCBI): domain Eukaryota; kingdom Metazoa; phylum Annelida; class Polychaeta; order Terebellida; family Terebellidae; genus Terebella; species Terebella lapidaria. The sequence continues at coordinate 15,013,240 of OX424567.1, forward strand.
TTCCTTGCACACCCCTCCTCAAACATAAGAATCCGCCAAACACAAAAATCCACCATTCGAATTGAACCAAGTGTGTAAGTGGGTTCTGTATCCGAGCTCCTTTGTGTGTAATGTTGTTATGGATTTACCCGTATTACCAGTTGATTATCAATTCATATATTAATCAAATTATGCCATGATAGTAAACATTATGCGTGTAACGTGCTCATTGTTCTGTTTTCAAAACGATATATACACACTATCAAAATGAGATACACAATCTCAAGGAGCCCAGTATAATAACGAGCTGTTATACTGCACCTCATAATATTGTGTGTTACACGAACATCAATATGATACGTGTATGTGATATATGTCGGGATTTATCAGAATTGAGGGGATTCCACGGAATTTACCATTCATGGTCATGTCCGAGTCCTTTTTGAGTCGCATTTATTTTGAACTATGTATGGAATGATATAAAAGTGTAAATTAGGTACTTTATGAAATGTACAGTGTACGAGATTCCAACCACCGACTGTATTTTTGCCGTTGAATTCGGAAGCTTAACCTTGGTCAGTACATAAAATAATTAACGACCAGATTCATGACCAGAACTATCTTGAAATAAATTGTAAAGGTTATCACAGTACTTACCCGGTTACAGACTTTTACTCTGGGCGTTATCGTAGCAAATGTTATGTTATCAGGATTGTATTTATGTAATCTCCAAGCGTATGTGTGCACTTGTTCGGTGAGATATTCATTTTTACCAAAATTGGTTAGCAAATACAAAGAATACAATTACATAGTAACACGCGTATACAGATAGTTTTATGTCGATTTATAATGTCATAAATAAGCAGTGGCAATGGCAAACATCTACACGCAAATGTAGTTCTAGAAAGTATCATAATCTGTGAATCTCACATGCTCTCAAAGACACTCAAAGTCATATATTTTAGCACCTATTCAGTAACCCTTAATTCTTTGAAGTTACGCAAATATAGCCTATGGCATATTCGCATAATATATTTAGATGTTATGTGGCGTAACGTTCTGCTCCACTTCACAACCTCACCAATTATCTCACTGGTTAACAGAGCGTTTATGGTTTAACGTGATGTTCAAATTGGCTCAGATATCAAGAAACCAGTTCGTATGACAATTATAGTAATAAGGTTGATTTTACAACGAGGAAGGCTCGTCAGATAAAATTTTATGAAGTCTCCCGATGTTCTTTATACACAAACTGACAAATCAGGAGCAACTGGAGCTAACCGTTTGTTGTTGTTCTGCCGATCTGTAATATAAGCGCTTTATGTGTACAAGAAAAAATCCGGTTAACCGTCAAACGATTAACCGAATATTTTTATTATCCATAATAAGTTCATTCATGTCCTGTGACCGTTTTTCGTAGTTTTCCAAATTATTATCACAATATTTCTGTACTTTATGAAGCAAGGCCTGAACTGACCGAAAATACCTGACTCGTCAAAGTACATATTCCTGTCTCAAATGCTCCTCAAACCCGATGTTTGTTTATCTAACAAGGATTGTACCGGAATGTACCGAAGTCAAAACTACATACACTTGAACCTCTCTCCCATTGATGCAAAACGTGAACAATGCCACAATAGACAAACATTTATTTTTAGTTTTACACCAGGAGATGTCATGATGTTCCTCCTACACTAGGGCGAAACCTCGATAGTTGTTTTTCACCCACTCTGTCGCCATCGAATGTTTGGAATGGTTCTTCATGCAGAGACACTTTCATTGCATTCCGATCTGTAGTTATTCATTCAATCATTCTTAGTGGATGATGTGTATTGCAAACAGAGAAAAAAGGCGTCTCTCTGACGAATGATGGCGTATGTTGGATAATCTACATAGCGCAGGAGCTTTACATGGAAACTTATTACGATTGCCACGAATAATTGATCCACGTTTCTGATGTACGTACATAACTTAAACATTGTTGGAACAAAACCAATCTGTATCAGATCTCTGCATGTTTTTCACAATTCCTCAACGTGATCATTGACAAAAATTCATGCTCTGACACAAACATCACGTCACGTGCGACCAGGTGTACTGTCCAATTGCCAGGTGGCTATCCATGCCGAATCTATACCGATATCCTTATTGTGAGAATAGCTTCCAGTTGGTCGGGTTTGATTTATGTTTCGTTATACCCGGAGACGAACATATAGATACACAATACCGCTTTTCTGGCGTTCCTCGTACATAAAATTTCAATTAATGCTTATTTGGCAAAAACACTTTTAACAACAGCAACAACAACAAAAAGCACGAGCGTGGCAGCTCCTGAGAATATTCTTGATGATTAGAAAGAAATGTGTGTGAAGGTGTACTCCCATCAACTTGTCGTACTATGCTCGAGAGCGCATTAAGTCTGATTTGCGTTTGGGAATATCGTCTTGTGAATCACATACTAGGCCAGAGATTAAACACATGGACTAAAATAACATTTCACACATTATATGCGCCTAAATAATATTTATTGGTAATTGTTCCTAGTTCAGTTTCGGGAGTTCTGATGAAGGTCAAATTGAGAATATTGCTCAACTCTGAACACTGTTTATTTAAATACAATTCGAATGACAAACTCTATTTGCTTCCCTGTATATGCCATCAGCATTTTGTAGGGCGCTAAATGATGAAAAAGTAAAGTGAAAATGATTTGATAGAACAAATACAAATCACATGGCACCTCATTTGGATTAGAGGTGCAAAAGTATTTATTTATTCTTTGAAGGAAAAACTATATTTTTGTCTTTTTGCAGCAGATGATATTCAGCTGAAAGGACTTTTCATCACGGCCTAATCAGAACGATATGTATGACCTGTGGACCTTATGCGTTCGGTAAAACTTGACAATTCCCACGGATAAAATGGCAACTACTTTCGTAAAAGAACAAATCAAAAGGGATTGCATTATTGTGACGCTTCTTAGATGAAATCTTGATATACTCAGCACCCACATGATCCTTATCCTTTTTCTTGTGTAGCTATGTGTGTGGTTTATATATTTTATCATCAATTGATTATCATTACCTTGCTAAGTCTACACTCTGTATGCGTTGTAATGGGATGTAAATGTGCAAATTACATATCTCAAGCTGTTGTCAATACTATTGGGTAAATCATGTAAAAAGGAAACGTCTGTGAATTTACGACGATTCGGAGTGTTGCCTCCTCTCCGTTTGACACATTGGTCACATTGGGAGAATAATTTGACAGAATGTATGAAAACATATAGTACATACATGCACGTCTTCAATTTTCCAACGAAAAAATCGATGACTGCATAATATTGGTATGCACATTGCTTCTTTCCAGGTCCAACTTTCAAAGATCCCAAAAAAATTATTTTCAGTACCAATAACCTGATAACACCCTGATGTATTCCATTGTACCCGCAAAGAGTATATAATGATACAAGTATGTTGCACATATGTACACAAGACGAATAAAACAAATATTACTAGGCATATGTCTGTCCACGTGGCAGCCTGTATCATTATATGTCTACAAAGTTCAGGTCACGTGTGAACAGGTATCTATTCTGGTCGCCAGGTGGCAGAACATGTCAGATCTTAAGCGGCGACAGGTGCTTGCTAGTAGTCCCTGTCTGCCATTTCAGTTAAAACGCTTAGTTCAGTTAGTGTACAATCGTGATAGACAAGTCACAAGATTCAGATTGCCTTGAAAAAATGAAGGAGCAATACCCGTGATGTAGATCCGTTGCATCAGCATCAAATATTCTCTATCAAAATTGGGACTACTTGTAGGTTAGTTTGGGAAGCATACAATGTCAATGTAATTTTGTATACATATACATAGGCGTGGAATTGCAGTGCATGTGCATAGGATCCCTTGCATTAACAGTGACTGAAACTCACAGTCTTGTCCGAGTACATAATTTGTGAAAGGTTCGGTGAACGTTGGGGGAACAGGGGCATTGTACACTGACTTTCCGTACCTAATTGGCATACAATGCCAGCGGGGTTTCTTGGGTTGGATATCTTTGGGAGGTGCAGATTAACTTATCAGCTACGGTCAGTTAGGCAGAATCTTATGTTTGACCTCGGGTTACAATTAATGGGCAAAGCCATTCTCCAAACAGAACATGAGGGAAACTATAGTAGAGTGAGCAACGGATAGTGGGCGAGTATTGTGCGCAATTGCTAGCCGTATTATAAATGTTGCAAAATCTGGCATCTGTTGTAATATGATAGATATGATGGTAGATTATCGAACATACATAATTTCTCCATTTGTCAGTTCACACTCCAAGGATTAATAATTTACAAGTTTTCTCCAGTGATTTAGTGGTATGATTTTATTGATAGCCACACAGTGTAAGGTACCAGATACTTCACAATACCCAGAAATATTGAGATGTCGTTTCCGCCCCCTTCCCCCCCCCCCCCCCCCCACTCGCTTCGGACATAAAAAATTACTTGGGGTCAGATACAAGATGCAAGATGTTTTCAGTAGGAATGATGCGTATATACACGCCTTATGTACATTTTCTTTTCAGGAAAACACTGACTTCTAGATCATATTGAATACGCGTAATTGCTATCATTTAAATAATAGATAAACCATTTGTGAAGAGCAGCTCCCAACATCTCAGGATTTCGAATGGAGTTACATTGAATGAAGTTGAAGACAACTCCAATTTAATCTAGATTATCTAACTGTTCCGAAACTTGCTATACGTACAAACCTATATATGGTGCACAATGATGAGGGTAAATGCATCGCAACCCATGCAATCTTTCGACGTACATGTGTGCAATACTGAGAACTAAAACCGAGGACAACCCTATTTGCACTGCATGTTGGGAATGCAACTAATGGGCTGTGAATGCTAAGACCTGAGATCCAAAATGAGCTATCGCTTACGGCCACTCCAAATGGCACTTGAACCTGGGGCTATGATAAATAGCAAACGTGCGCGCGTGAGCAAACATACCTGTAGGGCAATAAGATACTCTTACAATAATACTTGTGATAGATATTAAGAGGTGGGGGTTCAAGTGCCTCATTTATTTTCTCTATGTCAATTCACACTAGACAATGTTGTATAAAAAGTATTGAATTGTACGTGTATATCAGTGGAAAATTTTACTGTGAATGAATGACGTGATTTGCCAAGCTGTAGCGGGGCATCTCTTGATATAACTGCTGTTTTTTCCCCCACGAGATCCGGATATAATCTGGACACCCGGGGATTTCGGAACTACAGCACCTCTCAACATGCACACCGTGGCAGGATAAACTCTTCCCAAACCCAGCATGAGCCTTGGTCTGTAGCCTGTGGAGGTTGTGAAAGCTTCTCCAGCAGGATTTCTGCTCTTACGGGGCAGTGATTTTATGGCAATAGATCATCGGACGAATGGGCAGAAGCTTAGTAATTGAAGCTTAGTAACACGTTTAGTCGGTGTTAATACTACAACATAACATTAATTGCAGTTGACTTTATTAATAGTCAAATCCACACCATCAACGAGACGGTTCAGATTACCAAGATGTTTTCACCAACATTTGATGTTTTGTATTACATACAATAATGTGCAATTAGGCAATAACTACATGTATAGTAGATCATTGCCCAGGCACAAAAACACATATTAGGCTTGGGCATAATCATTATCACCTGATGTTATCAAATGACCTCGACCCTGAACTCGGTATCTACAACATTCCTTGCTATATGTACTATATATATTGGTACTGAGTGAACTGTACCGACACGGCCCAAGGTATTGTTGTATGTATGGTAGGCTTCTGGTCCGATAACCTCAAATTTGAACCCTTTCTGGTGCTGGCGTCAGCTCCTCGAAAGTGTGTGTGTTCATCGCGCCTGCCTGCTCTCGTACTATCTGCGTCCGTAGTACTATGGCTTGAGGCAAACTGTCTCCACATGAATAATCTTTAGGTATTCTTTACGTATTGCGTTCAGATAAGATTTCTTCATCGTCAGGTACCGGCCATGCTATTGTATTCGAGACTGATAATAGGGGCATTATCGAGATGACGCTGGTAAAGTTCTGGATATGAATGGTCTGGGTTTGTTCCTGTCCCAGAATATTTGATTTAGTTTTATATATTGATACGATCCAAATATTATTGTTTTTGTGGGGGAAAGTATATCGCAGAGTCCATGAAGAAATCCATAATACATTTGTACATGTCATAATTTGCATGGCCTTCATTTGCCACAGTTTGCTATTTGAATGAGTAGGTTGAAACCATTGTATTAATCAGGAAAAACAGAAACATTGTATGAAACATATTTTGTGGTTTGTGGTATTTTCTGGCATTACCAGACAGAGAAGCAATGTTCACATACCCTGGTATATAGTCAGAAATAGGCACGGAACCAGTATGGTAATATTTTATAAGTATAACCTAGTCCGAGCGAACAAAACCTATAAACGTTATCCAATCTCAAAGTCCAGTGTCAGAGGCATGATGAAAATAATTTTTATGGATCTTCGATATATGGCTGGGGTGACATTATATATTCCACAAAGATTGAGCATTTCCTGCCCCACGTGTGGCCCCCGTCACAAGTTCTGCTGCACACTTGTCACCGATTTGGTGTACTTTCAAGCAGATCGTCATGACCTCCATCCAAATTTTCAAAGTCGCTATTAGCCTTGGTAAAACATATTTTCCCGTGTTTTATAAAACATATAACACTCACGTAGCGCCACTATGCGCTATAAACTGGACGATGACCCACCTTATTATCTCAAATATTGCACACGGTCGCAATAACTACACACTTCTCAAGAAAGAACGTAGATTTTTGGGCCAAATTTCATTTTTTTTGCCAAATAACCAATAATTTATCACAGGCAATTCGTACTCGAAACCACTTAGCCTCTTGTCTTAATTGGCAGAGTGTACTTATTTCGTGAATGAAAAATTTCGCCGTTGACATTCATCTCGGCCCACACGTGCATGATATATGAGCAATGATAATCGTGTGCACCTCTGCACCCAACTTTCAGGTTCGATTGTGGTGGCGTAATGAAGTAGATAAATAGCCACCTGTGGATCCTCTCTTGACATTTTATTTCATTTTCTTACGAGTTTATCATGATTTTTCCTGATATTGGTATTGCGTTTTAATTCCGATTACTTTGCAGATCGAACTAGGAAAAAATCCCATCATCATGATTAATTGTTGCGGCATTTTAGGGAACTTATGGCTCTTTTTGGTTGTTGTACCTTTGTATTCAAGAGAATATGGTTGCAATAATTCGACACCTGCATTGTTATTCCGAGGTACGTTGATGTTATTTACACTGCCTATACCCCGATTATCGTACGATTGATGTAATAATATACGTTATGGTAATCGTAAAAAAAATGGCAGAGGGTATGTTACTTTGAAAAGATTCAGGCGAGTTCATCGAAAATTATCCGATATAATAACATGAAAATAACGCCGGTGATAAGTATTTATCTATCGTGACTACATAAATAATTTCTTGTAGTCAGCATGAGCAAATTCACAGACGACGAACATGATAAGGAAAGTTTTTTCATACATTTATATAATTTTTGTATGTACAATGTATGGTATTCACTTAACACCCATAAATAGATTTAAAACTGACATTGAATACAGAACAAATGAACGCAATCCAATAATATATAACACTATTCAAAGATTTTACTGAACCGATGATAAACAGATTATTGCGAGAGCAGCTGAATGCAATTTTAATGAAGAGTGTTTATCTCTTTACTAGATATATGTTGCTGAAGTTTCTTTATTTAATTCACTGATCCACATAACCTTCCAGTTATTTCTGTAAAACACGTTCATTAAAAGCATATACTTTATATTATTAATACCTACTCGAGCAATTTGCATGTTTTACTGTACTGTAAGTCGAATGGGAAACCAAACCTAACAGATTCGAAGCTTATTTCTAGGCCTAGTCCACCACAGGCTATATTCAGGGATATACCACAGTGACTCCTAGTAACACCGGGTCAAGATGAGATGTCTGCCTAACTGACCGAAAACAATATTTCACCCTAAACAGGGGAATTCCCTTTACAGACACCATGCTGTGATTGCATGCCATTTTGAATACACCTCGAATTCCATGTCCAACAACAAATAAGCAATGTTTCTATACAGGGGCCATTTCCTTGAGCACCCGTCAGTAGCCCATAATATTCTTTACTGGAAAAAGCTCAATTCTGTTTAGTTTGAATAAAATTCAGTAAGCATACCCGAAGCTCAAGAAAAATCAGCTGGAGGCCGTTTTGGACATGGTCATATAATCTAAAACGTGATTTTTAAAAACATGTAGTGTCTAAATAGTGTATTGTTTGTTGCATCATCAATATTATAAACTTGCTTCTCTAACTCACCAACTTAACATGGGTTATCATTAGTATAAATAGGTGCTCACATACCCCAGTTCTGGCGCATTTGAAATTTCAGGTGGGAACTTGTACGCCCCAAGCATTCAAAATTTATCAAGAAAAAATACATCTGCTAAGAACGGAACGTGTTCAAAGTGATGTGTGTTCTAAAATAGTTATTTTCTCTTCGAGTCTATTGCATTATTTCGAGTTCAATGGTCAAATCTCACCTGGTGAAGCAAGTGTTTTTGTATGCAGGACAAAACCCACACATCAAATACATATTTGTTACATGTATCGATTGAGCTGTGCAAGCTGATTTGGTTCGCATACCTGTGCAATCCAATAATCTTTGTGAGGTGGTATTCACGAAAACAAGAAATATACATGATTTGCATTGTGTGTTAAAAAGATTTGAAGATATATTTTCAAATACATCATGTGCTAGTGTGCATCACTCGTATCCAATTGAACCACTTATTCCCGGTCATTTACCAATCAATGAATTTTAAACACAATAGACAATACGTGTATTTTGAAGATCTAACTGTTCCCACCCTGTTGACTGTCGACGGGACTCGAACGGAGGATTTCAGCCAGCCATTCGAAAGTAATTTGCACCAAGTTTTGTGGACCACTTAGAGGAGTGAGATTCACGTTTTGATCCCAGCTGTGGTTACTATTCTCGGACAGGATGATTAGGTCTATCCACATGATCCACATTCCAGATTCAGGATTACGATCTGGAGAAAGGACGAATTTGTTTTCTGTTATATGCTGATGGTTCACGCTACCATGTTTTGCTGTGTACAACTTTGATGTGTTTGTATCCAACAAATTTGGGACTCAACTACTACTTGTTTCATGTCTAACACTAATGTACATATTAAATCGTCCCCGATTATGATGATCTATTCCACACTTTTTTTATTGATATCACAGATTATTGATAAGAAAGAAGCTGACTTTTTTATCGATATTATTGCGTGAAAACGCGGTGCATACCCTTATGAGTTATTTCACAGTAGCTAACATGTAAAGTATTCACGTTATGTGGTAGCTTTATCTATGTGGTTTTGTGGTAGTTTTCTCCATGTGGCGGTACCTATGTAATTCTCTCTGTGTATGTAATTAAAATAGACATAGTCGTCAGTATGAAAGAATGTCATCCATAGGAGCTGTATTGATGATGAATAAATTGATGATGATTTCCAAATAAAAAAAGTAAAAAAGTTTTCACGTCAAAATGAGTGGAGCTGGAAACGAATGAAAGACTGAAAAACTTCCCATTCCTATTGTAATCTAACATGAAATGCAACCGTTGAAGTTATTTTATTTGCTAGTAACTTCATGCAAGTTGTCTCCAAGAGATGATCTTGGACAATTGATAACATTGTGAGTTACAGTTCACTTTTCGAATATTCCTGGAAATGACTAACAAAATTATCAGATGTTTTCTACTAATTTTTTTGTATAGATGGTATCAATCGTTGAGAGATATTTTTGTTCACTGATGAGTTGCGATCCACCTATTTCCACATTCTGTTATCGATGAGAAAATGTTTCCATTGACAAGTGTCAATCACTTCTAGGTCATATCACCGGGCGATAATGGGGTGAAAAAGATGACGGGATGATTGGCCGGTCACGTGTCTGACGTGGTTAATGGTCCAGTTGACGAAAATACGTGGAGTGAACCGAATGGTATTGTGGGTAAACTGAGGTCAGGGAAATATTCTTGAAACTTAAAATACTCGAAGAGATGAGATGCAGATTATCGACATTTCCAGTCATCAGTTCAAAAGGCGTTTACAATTCTAACTTTTATCAACATAACAACATTACTATCTGCCCAAGATGTATCGGATATCGCATTTGGCCGTTTGAGGAACGCAGGCGATTCGACACCCATAAAGAAACACTAATAAATTTGCTATTCTGAGACTACACGTGTGTTTCAGGTTTCGTGCATATTTACACTAGTCACTACATGATTTACTACTGACTACCTCAATCAGTAGTATACCCTTCGTGTGAGTAGTTCCATTTGGCGGATAACACCTCCCTTTGAGTAACTGTCTCTGAAATATTGTTTATACACCAAAAGAGTTTGGGGGTAACTGAAGCAATGCCATGCATGAGTGGTTTCGTAGGTTTCAGGTACGAAACTATCTAATCGATGCCACTCATCTCGTTGATATGCATAGCCATGTACATATATATTCAAGTGGATTCGGCCATTTCAGCTGATTTTATATATCACAAAGAATGTTGATGCACATTTCATTTGGCAAAAAAACATTGTCAGCTGATATCAAAACAGCCCTGGGCGGAACTATGATTATGTAGTATTAATGATTTTCACGCTCTTTAAAACTGTGTCCACAAAAATGCAATAGCCTCCCGCCTAGGAAGATCGAGTATCGAGTCATTTGTTCAAGCATGATAAATTGATGTTAACATTATATGCTCATTGCAATGGATATGCTTAAATCATTATACATGCAGTATTCCCTTCTCACTAGTTTGGTATTTCAGCTCAATATTGTTATATCCTCAATGCCTGGTCATTATCCTATATATATAACGTGCACTCAATGTAAAAACAATGGCGTTTTCAGTCATGCCCTGGTATTTCAGTGGTTATTAAATACCACAATAATGAAACTTTCGCAATCTGCAGATGATGGTAATGCAAGGGATATAATTTTGTTAAGTGCTTGTAAGGAGAGTTTACTCTATAAATTTTGTGAACAGTTACAAGTAGGCGTATTTTACATTTAGCACACAAAACTTAACTCCCACACACTTGAGAAGCTGACTATATATGCATATTTTATGTGCCAAAGTGTTGATTTTTTTTGTGCCACATAAACTTAACTCATTCCGACCATATAACCAAGTACTTGAAGCCACTCAACCACTTGTTCTAATTGGTACATATATTCCACCAACTAGAATGTACCACAACAATAACGCCGATGACTTCCTGGTCCACGTGTTTGATGGATGACCATGAGTGCTGGGCACTTATAATTTTTATATATTTGGTCTGCAATTATGGAAAAGCTATATAATCCCATAATGGCACACAATTGAGTGGCCACCTACGGATGCCCACAGGTACAGTTGTTTCAACTCCATAGTGTTCATTTAGACTGGAATAATAACTCATTCTAATCCAGTTTTGCCATAAATAGTTATCAACGGGCTCATTATTTATCCAAGGTATGTTGATCCTCTTCTGGTAAAGGCAATCGGTCCATCTGACTGGTCGGAAGGTGATAAATACTGCATGTATCAACACCTGACCCAGTTTGCCTGCTTGCAATGGCGTGTGTCCTGATTAGTTGCCTGCAAACGTGTCTGCGTGAGAAAATAGAAATACCATTTCGGGTCAAAATTCCTGACATTCGGAGGAACAAGAGTAATTGGAAGAAATAAACAGTGTCCTGTTATTTGGCCAGCGTGCATATTTGAAAAAAGTACCGTATTAGTCGAGATATTTGTGTAATAAAATTATAGGCACAACCCATCCAAGGTTAGATATATTCAGGGAGATCATCCGCTCACTTTACGATAAGATGGGTCAGGTTCAAATGTGTCTCTAAATTACCGAAAACAATATTTCATCCTGGACAGGAGAATACCCCTTCTCAGTCCCATTGCTGTTATTGTATGCTATTCAGTTACATCTCGGGTTCGGCGTCTATCAACAAATAATCAATCTTTTGACACATAAATTTTTACCTTAGGCATGGGTCAGTGACCTATAATTATGGCGGGTACATATTCAAATTAATACTGCTCAATGTCCAACAGCACCACTATTTAATCTGAAAAATGTAAAAACCAGAAAATCATCATGTGAAAGCACCAGTTCTTATTTACAGCATGACTTCCATTGTTAATATTTTGTTCGTTTATTTTTTTTTTCAGGTATCAGCGCCTATCTTTTTCAGGTGGGAATTTGTACGTGCTGTACGTTTCAGGCACTTTAATTGGCATAGAAAAAGTGGCCCAAGTATCATACACTGCGCCTTAATACTACTCTTCCACTAAATGAATGCCATTTAATCCGTCTGTCACTGTTTAAATCCTTTTTGGATGTAAAGGAAGTGCAGGATTGAGCCGCAAAAGTCATGCAGCGGTGGACCAATAACTGCTAGTTAAATGCTTTAAGACATCCAACTTTAAATTTCATGTTAACATAAGATGGCATCGAGACTTGGAACTTCTATCATCGAGAATATAATATATAGAATCAGAAAGGGTTACCGGGTATATCTGGAATGGAGTGTGTTTAGAGTGGAATGTCTCCCCAAAGTGCGTATCTGGTGGAACAAGTGGTTTTCACGTGCAGATATCAATTCCTGAGTCATAACAAAACCATACATCAAATACATGCCTGTATTATCTATGGCAGATGGATAGGTTCGCTCGGTTCTTTTACCTGTGCAATCGAATAGTCTGGTTGGCGTGAATTTACAACGCTAGGCAGCGTGTACATGTAGTAAACACGATATCATTTCTAAAGATATTTAGACTCGTGTACATCACCCTAAGCATCCATTACGTAATATTTCGTCTTCTTTGCCAATCATTGATTTATGAACAAAATGCACAATAATTAGCAGTTCCAACCATTTCCACTTCACCGAATGCTGACGGGATTTCGCTTGTGAAGGAATACAGACAGCCACTTGGAAGCAATTTGCACCAGGTTTTGTGGAGCACTTAAGGAGTGCGATACATGTCTTGATGCCAGGTGCGGCTACCCTGCTTGAGTGGGATGATTAGATCTATCCAAGATAAACTAGTCAGCGTAAACCCGATGTATACGTGGTTTAGAATTGTTGTGTTCTTGTCAGTAACTTAATGTACATTGTTATCATACATCAAATTGAATACACATCAATACTTCAACAAATCTTTTATTCACATAGCTATTCATTCATTATTCACTGTTCAGCTATTCAAACATAAAATATGTCTAACTATGTGAATCACGGACGGTCAGATTATTTCATGGCAATGTCATTGTAGTCTCAAGATGAAAAATTCTATGATTGTATGATATTGGTTCGAATTATTCAAAGATCAGTGTGATCTGAAGTATAATCCCAACATCTCCTGCATGTAGTCCATAATACATAGCTTTCATGTACGTGTAACACACAGGGCACATCATGAGGGGCTGATGCTATCAAACTACAAAGAAACGACACAGTTGGAAAACCTGTTCTCCTGCTGAGACGTGAACTTTGAACAGCAGGTGGCAAATTCAATTGACAAATAAATGGAATCAACGTTGTCTTTGATGTCTGATATACTGGTAAATTCGTGGTAGTCCTACAAGTGTGTTGAATGAGGGATTCAAAACGGGGAAATCACGATTGATATCAGCACAAATACCAACACGTTCTGTAGTGAAATTCGGGATAATGATTTTTAAAAGTACTTTCCATCTGGATTTGATATATATCCTGGCGTATACTGTACCATATTTTGGTGTGTTTGGCTTGCTGACTCGGTGAAAAATAAGTTATTGAGATGTTTTGTGCTCAAATTTTCGGATACCTGGTATGAATCCGCGAAAAAATTTCATTCGCTAAAGGGTTGCAGTAGCACATTTCCCAACACTTTTTGTGTGGGATGAGAAAAAAGTGTTTGCACTGACATGTGTCAATCATTTGTAGGTCATATCATCGGGCGATAATGGGGTGGAAAAGATGGCGGGATGATTGGCTGGTTGCGTGTCTGACATGGCTAATGGTCCAATTGACAGACCGACTGTTATTGTGGGCAATCTGAGGTCAGATACATACTCTCAAAATTCTTGAGCCTGAATCACAAATCGATTGTCGTTCGCCTTGGAATAGATGAGAAGTGGGTTATTGGCATTCACATGACTCACTATAATTATTTTTTATCGGATACACAAATTAAGTTTAAATTTTTACTATTCTCATCGTGATGCAATCAGGGATGTCCATAGTAATGCCTCAACATTTATTTGTTCCTGCCTTTATTAGGCTTAATTTATGCGCATTGTATTCACTCTTGATTTATCGAGATATCAGTTTATCGAGATTGATTTATGAAGATAGGTAATTATTCTTCCGATTTGTGGGGTGAAAAAGTCGATTTGTCGACAGATAATAGAAAGAAACAACTTTTAGTTCCTCTCTATGTTACAGTGCATGAAACGTTTAGCTTTGTGCTGGAAATTATCAGTAATATTGGCGAAACATATCCTTGTATGTCAGCGGGATATTACTTCACTTTCAATCAGACTCGGTTTGCTTTGATGTATCCCCCGTATGGTGTTTCTCCTGGTTTCTGTTCACATCACAGACGTAACACACAGGCACCTCAGCAGGGGATGACATGGTGTCAGGCTGCAAAACAGACACACAGCAAGGTAGCGGGTTATTCCCCTGTTGTGATGTGAAATTGCCACCCGATGTGAACAGTGGGTGGCAATTGGAAATGACAAATAAATGCAAATAAATAGTGATACCTGGTATAATTTGACTGGAATGTGTTAATAATTTGTTCATTTTAATTTTGTTGTAGTTTCATGCATGTCTTGTTGTTTTAAGAACCTCCACTTTTGGACGCCTGGTAAAATTATAAATTTCAATTTATATTATTGTGCTGATTACTTATGGAAATCATTCATGACAGATTAGTTATATCTTTTCTATTCACAACATTTTTTCATGAAGTTTTATAAATCCGGGGAAGATGTCTCTGTTTATTGGAGACTGCAGAACTGTAGCCCTTTCCCAGTACATTTTGTGTGGGATGAGAAAAATGTTTGCACTGACATGTGTCAATCACCTGTTAGTCATATCACTAGGCGATAATGGGGTGAAAAAGATGACGAGATGATTGGCTGGTCACGTGTCTGACGTGGTTAATGGCCCAATTGATGAAAACATGGCGGGAGTACGGGGTTGCATTGTGGGTAATCTGAGGTCAGAGAAATATTCTCTGGGACTCACAAATATATCATTTGTTGTCTTAAAATACGCCAGGATATGAGATGCAGATATTGGCATTTCCTGGCAGGCAATGCCACTAGTTCAAGAGAATTGTACAATTTTAACGTTTATTGACATAACCATGCGTCTCTGATCAATTACCAACGCTATTTCAGGACTGCGTGTGGATTCGATGTCCCGTATAATATAAAGCATTATCGTATACATTATTTGAATGCTTGATTAGTATGGTGTAAATGAAAATGAAGTACAGTTTCTAGCATAAACATATGGAGGAAAAGATGATGATGAGTATGCATCAACCTATTGCCTCAGGATGATAACTACATCGGGTGATAGGGATCTTGTACTCATGTCTTCCCTCGTGAAAACTTTCGACGCATATTTGCGAATATTGCTTCGGCAATATTTGCGTGTATGCCCAGACCTTATATTTTACTTGTAAAATATTCGACATGTGTTTATGGTATATTTTCTTGCTTTTTTGCACGAATATTTTGCACGAATATTACATTAATTAGTAGTAAACCACGTGTAAATGGTTCCGTTGGGCGGTACTTTCTTTTCTGTGTGTGTATATACCAAGCAATGGAATAGGATACCTGATCAGGTTTTGATGGGCGAAAACCCTAACCCATATGGACATTGTATAAGATCAGTAGCGGATTTACTATAACGCGTATCGGGCGTACGCCCCTCCGTTCGTCAGTGTCATCGAGCGAGGGGGGGGGGGTGGAATTGCTGGTCAATGAATTCTTGACTCTGCACACTCTGCACGGTCTAAAACATTGAAAATCACAAAACTTCAGGAAAATTACCCCAGAACCTAATATTTCATGCCCCCATATTTCCACTGTGTGCCATTTCCTGGAGCCGCCCCTGAAGATGGATCTCCACTCATTGCAGTCATATATTTCACTAATCATATTGAACTAGATTCAGGCAATATTAGCTGTGTCTACCGTACCGCTAAAAATAACCCGCGTGATAAATGAGTTGTGATGCATGATCTGTTTGAGCAATAAAACATTTTTATCTGATATCAAAACAGCCTTGGGCGGAGCTATGATTAGATAACATTAATGGACAATAAATCTGTCCACAGACTCGTCGCTTGTCTCTGTCGAGAAAAAAGGGAACACGTGCCGAGGAAAAAAGCATTGACAACCTATCAAGGAAGCTCGAATTTCATGCTTAGTATAGTAGATCAAACACATTACAGGCCATTATCAGTTCATAGAACTACTGTAACTCCACCATCCCCCGCAAAAATTTAATTTATACTCGTGTTCATCGTGGCTTACACCAATGGATTCATCCTGAGACCTTACAGTATTTATCGAACCAGAAGTGTACCATGTTTGTGTTTGAAATAAAATCAATTCAAAGTTGATGTAAGCCGAAAAGATCCAACGTTAGTAGCTTTTACCATTCGAGTTTGGACCACCATTAGGAAAAGGCGAAAAAGCAAAAAGAAGGAAAAGGGGACAAAGAGAGGAGAGGAAGTGTTTTCAAGTTAAATTACACCGAGAAGTAGCTTTAACTTCTGGAGCCTCATATCGCGAGCAGTGTATCCACTCTATAGAACCCACCTGTTCTCAGTGAAAGCATTTTATGCCCTTCACCTTCTATAAATGATTTGAGAGCATTGAATGGCCAAATGCACTTAATCCTTTGAAGGGTCCAAAACCAAGTAAAATTTTATGTCATATTTTGTTTCAACTACAGTGATCCTGCATTTATGGGTGTTAAGTAATGCTTGATAGTTAGACCCAGGAGAGCTCTGGAATGCTGTATTAGGCACGCGAATACCACTAGCTTCTGGGGGGGGGGGGGGCTTGAGCGGGCCCCAGACCCCCGGCCGACTGGGGCTTGCTTCACAACATTTCAGAACTAGGCTTTCCCTCAAAATCCTGATTTGCCTGAACCAGCCATGCAAACACTCTTCAGTGGGATGGGAAATGGACCAAAGGTACCTACAAAACACACCACTGCATATCCCTTCAGCCTCTGGGGCCCTCAAACGGGTGATGGGGGATGGACCAAAGGAAAACTATAAAAAAAAAACACCACTGGGCATGCATTTCCTTTCAGCTTTTGGGGCCCTTAAGCGGGCCTCAGACCCTCGGCCTTCACCAACTCGCTTCGGAACATTTCATATCTTGGCCCTCCTTCAGAACCCTTGATCCACCCCAGATCAGGCATTCGTGAACTCTTCAAGGTTATGAAATTGGTCCAAGGAAAGCCCTAGAACACACCATTGGGGATGCATAAACCTTCAGCGTCTGGGGCTCTTAAGCAGGCCCCCGGCCGACATGGGCTCGCTTCCCTCGCCGCTCTGTCGATCAAAAGTTTTACCTCCCCCCCCCCCCCCTCCCAAAATCCTATACCCGCCCCTGCCACACGCAAGAAGAACGGACCATAAAGGGGTTTTCTAGCATTTATATACATTATCTATAACATATGACTACTAAATAATATCATATTCGTACAGTCCTGCCTATGCGAAGTTTTTTAATCGTCCGCCGAACACATGTCCCGTTCAGAATGTAAACATTCAAAACAAGATGGCATGTATGCACATCAGCCAAATTATTTTTCTAAATACTAATCACATAACAACATTTCCCTTGTTTTTTAACCCAGTTGTGTTCAAGTAATTCAATAAAGTCTAAAAGTAAAGCCTTCTATGTGAAACAAAGGATTTTTTACCGGTCTCGCTTCATGTCTTTTACAATATATTTGGGCAATCGAAATCATAGCGTTCGGGACCGTAGAAAGTATCATAATGGAAGCAAGAACTTACATGTATTCTCTGCTGTCGAATAGTTGTGTTAGCTCTCGACTGCCCGCATCATGATTCAACATACAATACCAAGCCCCCATGTAGACGTGATGATAATTCCTATGGTAGCAGTGCAATATAGCGGCCTGATGGATGTGCCTTATATCCACCACCTTCATCACCATGCCTCTTACTTTGCAGATCTTGACCCCTCATTGGTTACATGTATCACCAGAAATACAACACTCGTAAAATGTATTTCTGGTAACACATGTTGAAGCTGATTTGTATTCATAATCTATGCTTTTTGTTGAATTTAATGATATTTACCCTACCCTGATATTATTTTTTTTTTAAAAATCATGTAGAGTCTAATTCAAACGTTATTTTTCAAAAACAAATTAATGTCAGAATAAATATTTACAGTGAAAACAGGGATCTCTTCAATGATATCGAATTGTAGCAAAGTAAAAAAAAAAGATCCGCTCGTCAGGCAAATGATATAACTTGGTCCAGTATACCGTAAAGCGCAGCAAAGTTTATCACAACACTCCTGCGGCGTCATATCAAATTGCCTCGTTTGTGAGTTATTATATGATTAGGAAATGGTCCAGGTTACATAACTGTTCGAATTCCGTTTACTCACTTTGCTGGAGGTGTGCAAAATGATACAAGTATATGTCAAGATTGGAATGCACCGTTAGTCTTGCATCATAGGGCAACCCTTTCCCACGGATTCCAAATCGACAGCATTGGATATCCTGTACCTGTAGAAACTATCCACACCCAAAATACAAAAAAAGACTGAGGCCCTTGTACAAAAACGAAATCTCGTTTACGCTTGTCTTCAATTGCAAATAAATAAACAAGTAAAATTCATCCATTTGAGAATCTCCGAAAACTACAAAGAGCAGTTGTCACGTAATTGTGCTGTAGAGACACCAATGTTTACATGGTGTAACAAGTTACCATGAACAAGTTATTATTATGTTCAATGAGATTTTCTTGGTTTTGTTCCAAATAGTTTGCAGAATTCATAACCTCAACCGGAACATTTGCATGTAGTTTTGTTGAT
The DNA here is from genome assembly GCA_949152475.1 of Terebella lapidaria. Lineage (NCBI taxonomy): Eukaryota > Metazoa > Annelida > Polychaeta > Terebellida > Terebellidae > Terebella > Terebella lapidaria. The sequence goes on from OX424567.1 coordinate 15,032,519, forward strand.
AACTTTATATACGGTAACAATGATGAGGAACATCCTAATTAACCTTTAAGCCTAATTAACATTCCGTAAATGTGGGAATCTAATTGATGTGTTGGGTGCTATTTTAATCGCGAATTATGAACCATGCAGCTGACGGAGCTACCGAATTCAACAAGATGTTTATTATTTCTGACAATCAAACAGCAATCGATCATTCACCCCAAAACGGCGAAACAAGCAGATAACCTCAGCAACTCTTGCCAGATATGATTCCACTCACAATATCCAATCATACGGAATCATGTAAACATGGCTGTCTGTTCCGCCGACAGGCACGCTGGGATATTTCTCTGTTCCTCGCCAGATGGTGTGCATTTTCGGAGTATTTCCTAGTAACAAGGTTATCACGGGTAATGAACTTTGAAGTGAATATCCAGAGGTGTTGACGAGCACATGTTTGACCGTTTGCGTGATGCCAGAACACAATCTCATCAAAATGTCTGTTATCGTTACGGTTCGCTAACTGATTCTCACAATAGTGGACCTGAGTGGAAAAAAAACCCTCCATATTATGACGATTTAGGTTCATAGCATGATAACTACTGAAGAAAAATATAGTTACCAAAGACCGAATTATGTAAATTTGTTGTTTGGTTTCACCATCGATGCATTCCGATGCACTCGTTCAGGTGCAGTAGCAGAGTAAGCTTGCTATATTGACATGATTGAATGGAGATTTAAGTATTAATCATGGGTTTGAAGGGCACGTAACTCGTATTCAACTGATCTGAACATGAGCACTGGTAACTCGTTATAACTCTATATATACAATTTTGAGTAACAGTCGTACTGTCCTGATAAGGAAATCAAACCTTGGTATTTAGACATTCACGATGAGAACAATATCACTCATCCGCAACCTACCGAATGTAATTTGTTTGAGGGAAAAATAAAGTATCACAAGAAATATACATTTCCCTATAGTATACACAATATGAGTGCATTTATTCCTCACTCTTGAGCATCATTGCCAATATCAGAATCACCCATACATTACTTCCAATAATACAGGATATACATCAAAGGGAAACAATTTCTTACACAAATACTGATGCGTTTATGATTTGACAGAAACTTGGTTGTGATTGGCATGCTACATGTTGTAGTGTGAACACACGTACTGAGTGATTGATTCAATATCAATCCGCTGGTCTTGCTCGCTGATTTCTGTACCACCCACCACACCCATTGCATGACAGATGGGCATCCCAACTGTGTATCAATGTTCGGCTGGTGCATCCATTCATATATTGCTGGGTGATTGACTTGCTGTATCTAGTCTGTCTAGTTTCCCCACGAATAGTACATCCGTGATTTACACATGTTGTGTCCATGAAAAAATTGAGAACAGCGTTATAATTACAACATCAATTAAAGCATAGCAATATAATGAAAAATACGTAATCCTATCTTGAAATGCGTTTGGGCACACATCTCACAGTGAGATCTTGTTTAGAGGGGATATTCTAATATGAGGATTACAGATTTTTCACGGTAGTTGTGCGAGTTTGTGGTCAGTGACGCAATGATTTCGCAGTATCACTCTGTTGCATGCAAGTATTCAATGATGAGTATTCGTTGATAAAGGTAAACAAAATGATTGCTTATACACACAATTGGACTAATGATTCACTATCAAATTACGATAATTTTGCGTGATTTCGAAGCTATGTCAATGTAAAGAGAACCGAGAAAACCTGAAGTGAAATATGCAATGTAGTGAAAAAGCGTGTTCTCAGAATGATGGCCTAATACTTGTCAATTGTAAGTTCAATAATATTTTCCACAACACACATGCGGCACCATGTCATGTCGCAACTGTGTGTGGTACAGAATGATACCGGTTACGTAACTGTCTACATTTCATATCTTTGCTTTGCCAAAAGGATGCTAAATGATACATGCATATGTCAGAATTGGAATGCCAAACCGTCTGTACTGTAAAAATCCTGTAGCACAAATACCACCAGAGGTTGGATTCTATCATATTTTACACAACACGAATACAGGAAGTGTTACATTTGACGTATGGCAGTGAGCAGTGGTGCCGGACCAAAGCATTGAATTCATCTAATTTAAACGCGGTATCCACCAAAGTAGCAAAAAAATAATTCTTTCATCTCACAGCTGGTTCTTAATCTCAATAGATATTCTGCCAAGACCTCCTATCGAGATCGCAGTAAAACATTGAAGTCACTTCTGTACGCAAATGTGAGTTCCTGATGAATGATGACGGAAACTCACGATCTCACTTCTTCTAATAGTCCACGTGTTATGGCTTACTCGGTGCACACATATGTAGTGTACTGGTCTTACTAGTAGTATTTGTCACTGGTATTCCATGTCCAGCTATAGACATACTAAGCAATAATCAATGTATGTTTGCTCAATCATGAAACCTATTTGAAATTTTGTATTTTGCTGCATTTTGCATATACATTGTTTATATTGCAAAGGAAAGCAGAAGCATGACATGAGCAAATATGTGAATTTTCGTGTGGTTTTGTTGATAGTATTTCGTTGTTGAGGGGCAAATTTGGCAAATATAACCATTTTCGATTACATATCTAAATGATCAATGTAGAAGAGAAATGCGATTGATTATTTACAAGAACTATTATGAATAGGAGATTCTACTTGTTTGTTGAAAACGCTATGCTTGCAATAAGGACGGAGAGTCAATACGTCCGCAGTTTGAATTCGAGTGAATTTAAGAGTATTGTTAGGTATTGCCATGTGTGAATACTAAGTAATGAATACTAAGAAAATGCTGAGAAATAATCTATAAATTATATAATTACATCAGCAATGTAGGAACGTTGGAATATATAGGTGGGTAAAGTGAACGACTTGATTTTACATCTGAAGGGATATCACACATAGGTATTTATGATTGATTGCATAGTGAAGTGCAAGCAAATAAACGAATCATGATAATACGCATTCCGTCATCTATTATTATTTTGATCTTTTTGGAGATTCATGTCTTCTTGGATTCCAATCAGTGTCACATGTTCTTATGAGGCGGACGCTACCGGTGGCCATGTAAACAAAGGTAGACTATATGGACAGTCTGATACAATTCTGTCAGAAAGCGTTATCATTTCCAATGTCTGTATCCAATGTCGATGCTACTCTTTATTCCACTCCCCAAACTTCAATAGTATCATCTCTAGGGTTTCCCACTTAAACTATTTCACACGGCACTGCATCAACAGTATCACTTTGGAAGATTATACTCCTAGCACAGCCTGGTATACAGATTCATGCATGGTCTCTATGTGGCGAGACTGACCACGTTCCTCATTGCGACAGGTGTGGACAGACACATGTTTCAACAGGATACCTGGTTAGAGGAGGGATGATACTCTGATTGATGGGCAGGATACTACGTCGGAATTGCAGTATAGTCAGGGCTGAACGTGATCATTTGGGCGATGATGAGCCGTTAGAAACAGGTACATGCTTATTGGTGTATAAGGAACATCAAACTATTCGGATATATCTACAATTTACCAGTAAGGTATATATTAATGATTGACGAATTCCATATCCATAGTGTAGGTTCAGGTGTAAAACAGAGAAATCAATTTCAACACATTTATCGTTACAGGCAATCAAAACCTACAAAATCAAGACCCAATATATAGATATATTGTGTGAAATGATTAAAACATCACAATACTCCCAATCTTAACGAACAGAAGTCGAAGGCAGGTGAATGATTTTTTGTCGAATACATACACTGAATAATTTCTGGCCTGACTATGAGGTTTACTGATAAAACTTATTCCGTACTGATGTGTGGCATGAAACCTGGGTATCAACATCCCATTCATTTACACACCAGATCTATCATATTAATGCGGCATGTCTTAAAACATAATATTACGTTTCTGATGATGAGCCAGAAATAAAACACATTCATGCAAAAATTATTCAGAGATAAATATTACCGAGAATGCGAGCAGCCAAAAATAGTGTACTTTCTTTTCTTGTCACAACCTGCACTTATAACGTTATTATTTACAGTTTCTAATACACTCATCCATGAAACGATAAACAATATTACAACTAGTTCACATCGTTCACATCACCACTGATGATAATGAGAGATTTAATCTTCGTGTACGTGAGATCTACTTTAGGTTGTGCTTGCAAGACTACGTGCTGATTTCAGTGTTTCCTGAGCGTCAATTCTAACTTTAACTGATGACCGTATTCTCATTTAAATCTATCAGGGTGTGTATGTTCAGTTATCAATTACCTTCTAAGTGAAATCGACAGTCTGGAACTGACCGACAGATGTTATTCATGAAGTGGACACGATGTAGCTGACACAAGTTGATCAGAATGAAAAGACTGTGTTGATAATTGTTTAATCTTTCAAATAGATCATTCGTTAATATACACCCGGTCAAGTAGACCATTATTAATTGAGTTCCAATAGATTTTAGGGATATTGTTCTATTATGATAACTTTTCTCCAGCAATTGCAACATTGTATTAATGAACAAGCTTATTGTTTACACATCCATGCACAATAATGTGTCTTTGTTAAGGGTCCGCTGAGTCACTCATCTGATCATTAGTATCGTTAACAAAAATGTTTTTGAATTTTTGGAAGAAAGATGAAATATCATCAAGATATTTTGGTATGGCATATCTGTGTCTATTGGCAATTACCATACTTTCGAGGATTTTTCACACATATCAACGCAAACAGGAGAGATTTAAAACAGCATTGCAGTCAGAGATAACGGCGCGAATGCAAAGTTTTCTAGACCAGTAGCAAGCACTTGAAGATAAGCATTCCACAGAAATTCAGTCTGAAGTGAAAAATGCAAGAAGTTGTCGAAAGAGATCAGTGTGATCATCAATCATACTATTCACCCAACGGGAGCGCATTTTGCTTGAAAAAATATATATATATATGTATTCTTCGCTTAAACATTGTTAACCAAATATGCAAGTATACAACTATGTGGGCACATACTTTTTGCACAGTTTATATAAGTGAATATCAATATTCACTCAGGACTGAATTTGTACAAGAACAACATTACTAACCAAATATCATATATCACCTGTCTCGAACTGCAATAACCCATTTGAATAGAAACGTTATTTATTTATCATATTTATAAAATAAAATATGTATTAGTTATTCTGAATAGTATTTTTGTTAATAGATAACTAATTTGCCCCATACATCATCGATGAATAACAAATGCAAAAAACAACAATTCAACACAATGGGGATTCGTTTGTTGGGAGTCCACAATATTGTACAAATACTAGTCGGGCATGTACGGGGGGTCCCTTTGCACCCCCCCCCCCCCATGATCCTCCAAAACCAACTTTTTTCTCAAGGTTTTTTAATACTAATAAACATTACATATGTCTCCGGTTGCGCATCCATTGCAAAAATTGGTTTTCGGGCCATTTTTCAAAATGGCCGCCCCGCGAAATCTCGAATTTTGAGATTGCTTCACTTTAAGCTGTATAGGTCTACAAAATAAAATGTTTGTTACCTTTTGCTGCTCATTGTAGGGGCCTTGTACATTGTACATGAGAAAACAGTGGTTAAATAAACATTTATAATATGAATATGTCCATAAATCCAAGATGGCCACCAAATTTAGATAATTTTTCACTAAAATGTCCATAACTTCGGACTGAGTCAACATAGGATGTTCATTTTGGGGTCTATACCTAGGTTTTCATATACAGGGAATCCATTTAGACCAAAATAAATACAATCAAGGTATTTCTTTTGATGCATGCATCCAAGATGGCCGCCAAATTTAGATAATTTTTCACTAAAATGTCAATAACTTCGGACTGAGTCAACCTAGGATGTTCATTTTGGGGTCTATATCTAGGTTTTCATATACAGGGAATCCATTCAGACCAAAATAAATACAATCAAGCTATTTCTTTTGATGCATGTACACCTGCACACATGGTACACGCTACACATTCATTTAGATATCTCTCGAATATAGCCCCCTTTACACCCCTATGGACTCAATTGTGGATCTTGCTTGGATATTTCGGATAGAGACTTTTACTGATTTGCAATCCCAATAAATCCTTGAACAAATAGAGCTTGATTTGATTAGTTTTGTTATTTAACAGAAATCCAAGATGCCTGCTAAACACACCCCGAAAATTCAAGTTCGTAACTAATTGTGCTATAAAGATGTGTGATACTTACTTTCAAGGGTATTTTGGTATGTAGATTCCATTTTTGGTGTTATTCTAGCTATATAATATCAATTTAAAATGATAACAGCATCTCATTGAGATGGAAAGCAAATAAAAACATATTGTTATTTGAATTTATTCATACACTTATGCATTACGCATTACTCACCAACATGCTTGGGATACTTTTTATATCACAAACAGAGAACAATAATGTAGAATATCTTCATTGGCTATCTTAACACATGAACATGATGGAACATGGTACTATGATATTGGTACTGCTATATTGGATGAATTGACATATTAGTTGATGATGTCTTCACCATTGCCCTGCATTCTCTTGCAGTACAACAACGTTGTCTTGAGCTGTCCGACATCACTTGCATTACAACTGTTCAGCCCCAGGAGATTGGCAACCCGTACACGAAGGTGTGTCTAGATCAATGAATGAGACTAGATCAATGAATGGGACTATTGTGGCAAAAGTGATGTAGAATTTTCCAGAACTGAGATAGAGGATGTTGAGTGGTATGATGTCGGACAGCTCAAGACAACTTTGTTGTACTGCAAGAGAATGCAGGGCAATGGTGAAGACATCATCAGTTAATATGTCAATTCAGCCAATATAGCAGTACCAATATCATAGTACCATGTTCCATCATGTTCATGTGTTAAGATAGCCAATGAAGATATTCTACATTATTGTTCTCTGTTTGTGATATAAAAAGTATCCCAAGCATGTTGGTGAGTAATGCGTAATGCATAAGTGTATGAATAAATTCAAATAACAATATGTTTTTATTTGCTTCCCATCTCAATGAGATGCTGTTATCATTTTAAATTGATATTATATAGCTGGAGTAACACCAAAAATGGAATCTACATACCAAAATACCCTTGAAAGTAAGTATCACACATCTTTATAGCACAATTAGTTACGAACTTGAATTTTCGGGGTGTGTTTAGCAGGCATCTTGGATTTCTGTTAAATAACAAAACTAATCAAATCAAGCTCTATTTGTTCAAGGATTTATTGGGATTGCAAATCAGTAAAAGTCTCTATCAGAAATATCCAAGCAAGATCCACAATTGAGTCCATAGGGGTGTAAAGGGGGCTATATTCGAGAGATATCTAAATGAATGTGTAGCGTGTACCATGTGTGCAGGTGTACATGCATCAAAAGAAATAGCTTGATTGTATTTATTTTGGTCTGAATGGATTCCCTGTATATGAATACCTAGATATAGACCCCAAAATGAACATCCTAGGTTGACTCAGTCCGAAGTTATGGACATTTTAGTGAAAAATTATCTAAATTTGGCGGCCATCTTGGATGCATGCATCAAAAGAAATAGCTTGATTGTATTTATTTTGGTCTAAATGGATTCCCTGTATATGAAAACCTAGGTATAGACCCCAAAATGAACATCCTATGTTGACTCAGTCCGAAGTTATGGACATTTTAGTGAAAAATTATCTAAATTTGGCGGCCATCTTGGATTTATGGACATATTCATATTATAAATGTTTATTTAACCACTGTTTTCTCATGTACAATGTATAAGGCCCCTACAATGAGCAGCAAAAGGTAACAAACATTTTATTTTGTAGACCTATACAGCTTAAAGTGAAGCAATCTCAAAATTCGAGATTTCGCGGGGCGGCCATTTTGAAAAATGGCCCGAAAACCAATTTTTGCAATGGATGCGCAACCGGAGACATATGTAATGTTTATTAGTATTAAAAAACCTTGAGAAAAAAGTTGGTTTTGGAGGATCATGGGGGGGTGCAAAGGGACCCCCCGTACATGCCCGACTATACAGCGTTAGTTACCAAATACACTGTATTCCACAACATTCTAGCCTCGTTGATTATTATGTACTTGAAGTTTTCATAGCTTGAAGTTTGAATCCTCGGAATCATTTATGCTGCATTCAGTGAATACAATACAAAAATAGCAGGATAGTGTTTTTCGCTGACAAACAAACCAAAACGTGAGATTTCTTATGGTGGCACGGATGTCAGGATAGTGAATACGCATACAACGTTTGCAATCAGGAACATCTGTTGGTCAGTTCCACCCCGCCGGTTTCACTATCGGATAATTGCGAGTAGATATCGATATATTGAAATAGGGAACGACATCATCAGTTGGTTTAAATTCACAGAAGCCCAGCATGTAATCTTGAACAGTATTCCACGTGGACGTCAGAGATAAGGAGTTCTTTCATGTTAGACAACACACCATCGACAGCGAGAATAACGCTTTCTGTGTGTCAGTTGTTATATTTTGGAACAATGTTTCTTTTATATTCGTAACATAAAGCTAATAAGAATTGCAATTAAAAATGCTGAGTTATACACTGATCAATGTTTACAATATTACATGTTGAAAGACCGGATGATACCATACAAAAACATATTTCTAACATCGCATAATACATATCTCAGGAAATATTCCTGTTTTCATTTTGGGCTAGATTCGTTTCCTGTTTTTTTTTTCTGCATCCCTTGAAAGGATTGCGACCTAATGTTTGATTTCCTTCATATTTTACTCAACTTTAGTTGTGACAGCATCGCAACTAAAGATACTAATCAGACATGAAGGTTTTCTAATACCGAGAAAAAATATTACATTGTCTATTGTGTAAAACAAAACAAAAACAGTTCAAACATTGCTAACTCATAATGGTTTATTCAAAGTTTAGAAATTTATGGTGAATTCGATCACCACACGAATTTGATATAGTATGAAGGGGAAAATATATACCATTTCATTCTTTAATATGAAATTTATACACTTCATCAAAACCCGCATAGTATTCTATCCAAGATAACTATCACCATGCTTGCCTCCCGGTTCTCTGTCCATCAATCAGTATGTCAGCCCTCCTCTAATCAGGTATCCTGTTGAAACACAGGTCTGTCTACACCTTTCACAATGAGGAACGTGGTCAGTTTCACCACACATAGACCTTACAAACAGTCGTAGTTTTCATCTCTAGTTGTGTCGTCAGCGGGAACTTTCGAAATTGATATTGTTGGAGTGGTAGTATGTGGACTGGGACATGTGATACTGCTGAAATGTGTGAATAGATGAAACACGTACACCCATAATATTGCAGGAGTTTTCTATAATCAAATCATACATTCAGATGTCTTAAATTGACAATCATACACATTCATATTTTAAACAACATTCATATTAGTGAGCCAAGCGATACGATTTGATCCTGAAACAAAGTAAGCACTATTGAATACACATACATGTACTGTTTAGTATTGTTGGTGTGTGAAAGGAAACGAAAGAGTGTGTCTGAGAGCACGCACTTTCAGTCGTTCCAGTATTATATTTGCTTCTCAGCACGAAACATTCAGATAAACCACAGAGAAATAACAAAGGGAATCACCTGGTTCAGTTTGGAAGTAAATACTGGATTGTTTGATATTCCTGGAGATGTGTGGAGAACCATTCTACCTCTTCATTAAATCGAGCTTGTTTGCATTAGTGTTTGCTCGCACCAAGCTATGTCTCCGAATCAGGGGAGTTATTAATCCCTTATTTCAGTTTCGTCTCTGAAGACTGAGAGGTTTAATGGGAAACGTTCAAGTTTACAACTCCATTCGCAAAACTTGCAAATTTGCAAAACTCTTGAACCTATATAATCATGCAATATGTAGAAACAATAAACTCACTCTAAACAGGCAGATCTTTGATAATATGTACCCTTCATTTCATTCCCATTCTTGACAGCAATTGGACAAGCTGATGTGCCCGGTTTACTAGAACAAAGGTTGATTTTCCTTATCGGTGTCTTCAATCTCTTACCAGAGATTCAAGAAATACAAATCTTCGAAGTGAACGACAAAAGAAGCACAGACATTTTACTATATGTGTGTTCTGGTCAATTCAGTTTTCATTACTCGAGATAACCTTGTTAATTTATATATAGATATACAAAACAAAATACACTATTTGGTGTGGAATGAACAAATATCCCAGCATGGATGTCAGCGATTCAAACTTGTGAGACTTGACTGATCATTGTTCTTTAGATAAGAACAATTACACGATTGATGATCACACAATGGATACTTTATTCGTTATTACGAATGGAACGAAATATACACCTTACGGTAACCGCCACATACGTTTGCAATAGTACCAGTATATGTTTGCATCTCAACACGGAACATTCACATAAACCACAAAGAAATATCAAAGGGAACCTCCCGATTTCTCCAATCTAATATCAGAGTAAGTTGTTTCACATTCCTCAAGATCTATGGAGACCCATTCTTGTTTTCTTCAAATCGGGTATGCCTGTATCAGTGTTTGTCTGCACAAAACAACATCTCTGAATAAACTCTTGATGACCGAGGATTTCAACGAAAAACCTTTCATTGGAATCCTTTCGTAATAACCAATTCGTCATCAGATAACAATACGCACGGAACTCACGTTCCTTTATCGTTTGATCTCACTTTTGTTCAAATATATGAGTATGCAACAGATTACAGTCATAAAATTTACCCTGCAGCTAGCCGCCGAACGTAGGGCACCACAAAGTACAGCACGACACACAAATCGCTATAACTCTAGCTATATTTTCAGTTAATCACCTGGGAATTAGGAGCTCTTCTGTAGATGAAAGCACTGGCATTCGGGGCCTACATCCATACACACCTCAAATTCTCGTCTGTCATCCAGTAGGTGTGGTCCGTGGCGGAGATATCAGCGTGAAGATCAATGGATCGATATGTGATCACTCACTCGGTACAGGTGTTCACACTCCACATGCAGCAAACAAATCATCGCCAAGTTCCTAGTATTGGATTAATTGTGGGGTTGGTCGGTATTTTTGTATTTTATGGAGAATGCTTGAAATTTTTGGTAGGCCTAAATATGATATCTGTTAGTGTAATTTTGACCCCATGGTACTACTGGTGAGGCGCTTGTCCATGCGTGGACTTATTGCTACCGAATTAAGTCAGCGATGACATTATCCATATTTTATGTCACAATCTCAGATTACAACAAAGTTAAGTAGCAAATATTGAACAAAGAAAACATACACCTTGGTCATTTGTGGAAAGTGCAACTAAAACACATTTTGGCAAGAATAATGGACGAATCGACAAACAAATGCGAGTAATAATCAATTTTCGCATGGACAAGCTCTGCACCAGTATTGCAGGTATTATGGTATTGTAAGACCATCTACGAGAATTGTTCTCTGTGAGAGGGAAGTAGAGAGTTATTACAATACGAGTTCGAGTTACAATACGATTCGAGTTCATTGTTTCATATTGTTATCAAACTAATCAATAGGGTTGTTTAACCAAGAAATGGGTTTCGTGTCTACTTATCCTTGATTTTTCTCGTATTCACTCAGCCTCGAGTACTGGTTCTACTCTCCTTTGTCCCTGTGGCCGCACACGTAACTTCAAGTTCTGCTGTTGTGATGCTTGTATTGTAATAGCTCAATTTCTTTTCTCACACAATCTCAAAAAGTATAATGAATTATGTAGTCATGTTCTCAGATACGCACATTTTTAATGATATGTACATTTCATTCCATTTCCATGTGTCACTCTAGTTTTCACACTGATTTGATTTGCTAAAGTGCAAGGCGTTGATTTTCTGTTCTGTGTACACGTCCCCAAACTTTTATAAAAAAAATCCAGAAAACATATCACTCAGCGAACCAATGGTCTGGAAACAAATACATAAATTGCAGTAGGTGCGTTCCGACATAACATGTACGGCCATACATATGCTTTTGAACACCTTTGTAAATTCACTTCAAAGTTTATTACATGTGATAACCTTGTTTTAAACATATACAAAAACCATGTGCCATGTGGCGAGGAACTGACAACTCTCCCAGCATGCCTATCGGTAGAACAGGCGCCATGTTTACACGATTCCGTGTGATTTGATATTGTGAGTAGGATCAAATCTGGCATGGATTGCTGAGGATATCTGCTTGTTTTGTTGATGCAAGGTGAAGGATCGATTGCTGTTTGATTGTCAGAAGTAATAAACATCTTGTCATATTTTGTTGCTCTCTCAGCTGCATGGGTCACGATCAACAAATCCGAAAATATTCTTTTGTACCTATGTTTATGAGCACCTGCCTACCTTTTTTGACATAAAGACAACTTCGGAATAGGTTATGATGATTGCATGGTAAAAAGGGAACTGCAATGAAACCCAGCAACACCACTAACGATCGTTAGTGCATCCCGCAATGGCGAACCCACTCGCGGTTCGTTTGAATTATCTTCATTTTCCCGATAATTACGATTGTGATCGATACACACATACATCTGCTGATTCTTATGCGCACGAAACAACCGTTCGTTGCAAATACATATCTAAACAAAGAAGCTTGATCTGCTTGAAATAACTACGCATGTCTTTGACCAAGACACTAAGCTACCTTCAGAGTGTCCATTTATCACAAATGAACCGGTCATTCGATAGAATATGGTTAAAAACCGAATTGATCGTGTTTACTGTCGGCCATTGCGGGATGCACTAACGATCGTTAGTGCATCCAGTATCACCACAGTGAACACATGACATCACAGAATAAACAATGTACACACAGTGGTTTCACTACGTTTTGGCACGTGATTGTTACAAATGCTGTTGGGCAAATCAGATAAATATAACTGATTGTTCCAAGATGCAACTTTGTCGCAATATAGTTTGTTTGCTTGACTAACTCGAAGCCTTTTGGCACATGTTACATTGATTGAATCCAGGTCGAATGATAACGCGATCTCCAATACCACTGGGTTACAGTACTTTGCATATCTAGAGGATCGTTAGGAACATCCAGCTGGAAGTACTGATTCATCCCAGAAATTTACCAGTATAATGATGAACAGTTGAAGGCCACTGATTTATAGCCAATTGCTGTAGCATGAGTGTCGATATGCATCCATAATGACCGTAGCACTCGATTGTTATTTTGAGGAATAGGAAATGTTGTTTCTGGAGAGTGTATAGTAATTTCATAAAGTTTTATCTTGAATGCATGATTCCAAAACCAGACGACATTAGAGTCGACGATCACACAACGCGTGTGTGATTGATTCGTTCAATGAAACAAAAATGCTGATGAAAGCAGCCACCGCAAGGTGTTTGCAATTGTAAGTCATTGTACCAATTGTTTCTCAACATGAAACATTCAGATAAACCACAGAGAAAAACAAAGGGATCCACCCAGTTTCCTTCGCTTAGCACCAATGGGAGGTACATACAGAGTTGTTTGATGTTCCTTGAGATCTAAGCAGAACCATTCAGTGTCTCTAATTAAATCGGACTTGTTTGCATTAGTGTTTGTCTGCACCAAGCATTATTCAATATTTTCAGTAGCGTCCCGATGTAGAACAATTAAATTGCCACCAATTCATTTTCAGTCATTAAACGACAGAGAGCAGGGGATTATAATACTTTCGAATATCTTCTCCGGTGCAAACAGATTATATTGCGATCATGTTAGTTTGAAAAAGCAATTTCGAACTTTGTGAAGGTTTCACATTCTGAGCATATATATCATACCCACCTGAAACACACACAAAACGGTAGGACGTTTAAACTGCAGACTTTATGGACCCTTTTCGGGTGTGGCAAATGATAATCACTACTATGACGTTTTGCTATCTGATTCATGGGCGCTCTGCATCATTCATCACAAAATCCAAGATGCATGCAAAACTGCAAAATAGATATTACGCTCGCGGTAGGAGGCAATGCCAGATTATCGAGTCAAATCAAAACATAACACGAAATAGATGGAACATCAAACACATGCATAATTGCATTGGTAGTACGCGGATGTATGGTGCTGTTTGAGGAATGAGACTGATTTCTTAGTCACAGTATAAATCCCTAATGTTGTTATCCTCATACACTTATCCCATCAATATCTTCATAATTTTATGAATGCCTTGATCCATACCAAACTGGTTGCCCAGTGAGTTCAGCTCGTATATATATAGGTTGCCTCTGTGCAATCCAGTCGCTTCGAGTGCTATATCATCACCCACTTTTCGCACTATGTAGCGATGAAATCAACGCCAAGAGTTTATTGTTTTCAAAGTAATTGCAAGATTTTGATTAATGTTTGAAAAAAAATTAGTGAGAATTTTAATTTGGTACCAGGAAAATTTCGAAGCATATAAAATCAGCTAATACCTGAAAATATTAACCACACTCCTCACCTGAACAGATCTTGGTATGTGCACTTTTTCATATCTCACTGATTGGATTTGCTCATGCGGCCGTTGTACCAGAACAAGGGTTAGCTTTATTTGTGCATGTCCCCTAGCTCTAATCAGGGAATTCAGACCAATCAGAAGATCTGTGAACCACAAACATTAACAGACAACCTACTGTGGGGGTATGCTCTGGCATCTTACAAACTATGTGCTCGTCAATATCCTTGAAAATGAACAAAAGCTCATTACCCGTGCTAGTTCAAATGTATCAATGTTATAGAGATATACAAAAATTCGGTAAATGCGCAGCATGTTTACAAGCTTCCGCGTATGATTGGGTACTGTGAGATAATTTTTTGCTGAGTTTATCTGTTTGTGTTCACTATTTGTTGAGTTTATCTGCTTCTGTTCACTATTTGTTGAGGCTATCTGCGTGTGTTCCAGCTACGGTGTTAATTAACGATTAATTGTCGTTTGGATTGTCAGAAATAATAAACATCATGTCATATTTCGTCGCTCCCCTAGCTGCATGGGTCAAGTGTTACGGGAAATATATGGCACTTATATTGTTTAACACTGACTGTTTTACCTTGAAATGAAGAAAACTTTGAAATATAAGATTGATGGTATGACGTTTAAAAGGCTTCTATAGAACTTATAAACATATATATGGCCTGGAATTGTATACACGCATTATTTTAAATGTGTTTTGGAACACGAATGTTGTTTATGGAGTTCTGATTGCTTTCAGCATTACTCTTATTCCACCCTTTTACCAAATCGAACTGATAATTGCCAGATGTAAACATGTCGATCTGTAATACGTTTTCTGGCTCATGACTAGATTAAACACTTTTAAATCACATTTTACATTATGCGGATCTAATATGACTCGTGCTTGTTGTTGGAGAGAAGTAAAAGGGTTATCTCTGATATTGCATAACACTGTTTGAAGTCTGAGTATTTGTTTCTAGCTAATTCTGTTAAAACATCTTCACTGTGAATTATGTTGGAAGCTTTTTGTTATATCAATTCAAAATCTCCTATTCCCGTTCAATCACGTTCATTCTTGTTCATGTTGCAATAGTTTTGGGCACCTTTTAGCATTTGTCTAAGCTTTTTCGGCATATTGGGAGCTAAATTTCGCTGGAAACAATCTAACTGTCTTCGGAATACATTGGTCAGTTGTGGGTTTGTACCCGGCAGAAGTTCCACGATGATGCTGTATATATAAATATTGTCTATACACACCCTTTGGTATCGGGTCATTACATCCAATAACAATAGCAAATATGGCCTTCATTCGTTCAGATGCATATAGATGTTACGTGTTTCTCATACAGGAAGCCATATTGCCCAGGTAAATGTAATAAGGATTAACATCACAATCACTGATATATTTGGAGTGGTAGTGATTAGTATAAACGTACGGTATATTAGCAGCAATTTCCGATTGCCTTGATTTGACATAACACACACCCCTCATGGATATTCTCTGTATCTCACATAGGACCCACTCACCCCTCGACTGAACTGGATAATGAACCCGCTCAGGTCATGGTTAATGGCCTCGTTCTTAAGATAACACACTGACCTCTAGGAGATGGTCTTCATTTTATGGTGGTGCACCACTCGGACTCGAACCAGACTGTCCAGAAATGACTAGTCGTTGAAAGGATGAAATAATCTGTTTGAGTCTATGTTGGCTGTATGGTTAACATTCCATATACAATTGTGGCAAAGGACAGAATATGTCAGCACTGGTCAGATGTGTGGTTGCAGATAGATACTGTGGTTGCAGATGGATGTGTGGTTGCAGATGGATCAATGCAGATGCATTGATGGATACTGGCAGTAGAATACAGAATAGGTGGCCAAATAATTTGCTCATATGTGGTGTGATATCTGATATATTATCACATAGCCAATATGAACGTGCAAGCATGTTCCATTGTTCCATCAGCATCTCTTCATTGTGAGATTATGGTTCAGGATCGATGTACAACGATGGTGTGGGTATGGGGAACATTCTGGCAGTTTAGATTCTTACCTCAGTCAAAAATTATGGAAAACCACTATCTTCAAATATCAGAAACTGCCGGAAACAATATATTACAAATTGGTTCAGATATAGAATGATTCCATCCTGTGTAAAAAAAACTAGTATCTTTGTAAGATAATAATCTCACATATTTGACGTTTTTTTTTATCTTTTTGAGAAGATATTTTAAGTCTTCTCGATATTATTATTCAACATTGAAATAAACTGGTAACCATTAAATCATCAACTATCAGATATTGCATAACTACTTCTTCAATATAGTGTAAAATTAATCTTGTATGTCATCCGCATGATCGGACGATATCTGTGTTGTATGTAATCCAACTCACGCAGTACATCACATGAAATTCAGTGGCTTGTTGAAATAATTACATTTGTTTTGACATGTGTTTGGTTATGTTAAATATAGCATTGACACCACACTATACAACAATTAAATACAAGAATGCATGTTGTTGGGGTGCATCGCAATTCTGTCAATGATTTCATGTTCTTGAATTCAAATGGGGTGTCTTTTCTGTAGAATGAAAGTAACGTGATTTGTCAGTGAAGTTTCGCAGTACAGATACAATGATAAATGCTTCTTTATTTTGTCATGTTCATTGGTACTCCGCATGATCGGACGATATCTGTGTTGTATGTAATCCAACTCACGCAGTACATCACATGAAATTCAGTGGCTTGTTGAAATAATTACATTTGTTTTGACATGTGTTTGGTTATGTTAAATATAGCATTGACACCACACTATACAACAATTAAATACAAGAATGCATGTTGTTGGGGTGCATCGCAATTCTGTCAATGATTTCATGTTCTTGAATTCAAATGGGGTGTCTTTTCTGTAGAATGAAAGTAACGTGATTTGTCAGTGAAGTTTCGCAGTACAGATACAATGATAAATGCTTCTTTATTTTGTCATGTTCATTGGTACTCAAGATTATGCATATAATTTCAGCGTGATCTCACATCAGCACTCCTGTCAACATTCTGAGAAACTGCAAACATGGTGAGCGTGAGTGTACAACAGTGGTCCAAGTTCAACAGTGCAAAACATGCCGAATAACAATCACATGCATCATTGATTTACCACTGAACTGTACATTACTATCAGCTACTCCTGTGATCTCCAAGCGAAGTTTTATAGCCCATGTGCTTGCCACGAACTGGGCTAGTTTATTGAAAAAGGTCCGAGTTAAGAGTTAGTCGGTGTTGGTGCTGTTCGGTCTGCATGCATTAGACTGTGTCGTGTTTCGTGTATATATTTAGATGCTTCGCCGACTCAAATGATTTATAACATTGCACTCTGAAAGCTTCTAGAAGCACACAACGTTGTTTTGCCATTGAAAGCTTTGGTCACTATTTATGTTTTGCTCAATGTGTTGATGCATTGTGTGATAAGAAGTAGTACGTGTGTTAAGGCAGGTAGATGATCAAACACGTCCTAATCAACACCTCTGGATATTCACTTCAAAGTTCATATCTGTGATAACCTTATTATAGCGATATACAAAAACGTGCGCCATCTGGCGAAGAACAGACTAGAAGAGACAAGCATGTATATTGTGTGTAAGATTGTTGAGGCAATCTGCTTGTGTTGCGGCTACGGAGTGAATGAACGATTGTTGTTTGATTGTCAGAAATTATAAACATCTTTACAGATATTTTTTGTCCATTAGCTGCATGGGTCAAAAGATATAAGTTGACAAGACCTGATAGTAGATAACACCTAACCAGATATATCGAGAAGGGCCTAACACATATGGTCTTGACATAAACGCAGTGAATACCAATAGCTCGAACAAAATATGCAAATATACTCTAACAAGTATGTATACATCCTCCCATAGGATTTATACTTTGTAATTATACTCGATCTTTGATTATTTTGTGTGTGCAGTTATGAAACCGTTACGCATATAATTACAACCATCATGATAATTTTTCCCGGTCTATCCAGTCAGTGTTATATACATCTTAACATCGGCCTCCCAGAAAGTCTACTTAGGGAAAATATCGCCATGTAATTATCTCGTAAACTGTATCACATCACGTGTTTTGCCGTTCTCAGCTGATCCTCTCCATTCTCACGGAAGGTAGCATTACCGAGAGACTGACATAGCTGTCCAGTCCTGTGGAAATCTATTACCCAGTTAAACGTCCAGTCCGTGGTGGGAAGTGTTATTTATCGATGGCTGGGTCTATTTGGTTTGATGTGTGACAGATATTTGAGTTATTTCCACACATAAATCTGTCAGCACTGGTCAGCTGCGAGGTTGCAGAGTCAGACATTGATACATACTGACTAGCAATAGGATAACTAAGATTCAAGGTGGAATGTGGTCTATGGTTGGGGCACAAGTTCAAATTGTGAAAGAAAGTTGTGCTCATCTGGCCAAATATTCTGCTCATACATGAAGTGATATTCGATATACAACCAGGGCAGAAATGAATGGGCATCTTTTTGTGCAAAGATCGTTGAACCAATACACAGCATGGAAAATCCTCAGAATGTCTATTCAATCATCACAAGAGAGTAGCTGAGATCGAAATACCACCACTACAACGAAATTCGGATGATTGCGCCTATAATCAGATTCAATCATTGAATTGATTCTATATATTGTTGACTTTATTAATTATCTAACTTCTTTCACGATTATGGTGAGCATTTCCAGAAGCATGTCATCATTACAAACACTTTGACTATGTGCTCATGTTATTCCCAGGGGTCATTTGCCGGGATTCTCTCAGTCATGAATACAAAGGCGAGGTATCTCGAGATCCCACTGTGTATGGGCTTGGCTCCTAATGTGTATCATATCATAACTATTATATCAAAAGTGCGAACCGTCTCAGTTGGCCATATCGAAATAACATAGCTATTGTGAAATATTATATACATAATTGAATGTTTAGTCTGCAATAGGACTCCATATACTTATAATGGATAAATCGTTGTGCTTCTGGCTGATATAATATTCGAAATAGAGAACATATGATGTGGTCTGGAATGATTTCAAAATTGTACTTCCATTATATAGTTTTTGTTCTTCACAACGATACATCCCCAAGGATACATCACCGGTAAAAACTAGTCCATTCACAGCAAGAAATTATCAGAACACAAGATACTTCCTCTTCAGTAATGTGAACTGAAACATTTCTATTCCGTCACATTTCACTTCCTGACAGGTTCCTCAATAATATCACAAAGAGCAAGTTACTGATTGAAAATACATATTTGTTCAAATCACCATCATGAATCCGGATATATTTCTGAGAAACAACATAATATGGCGTGAAGAATGTGTGCCTTTCAGTGTTTCAGTTTGTCTGGATACGTTCGTGGAACCTATCTACATATGCTATTCAGCAGTCAGTTGTCAATCAGAGTCTTTCAACTGTTCCTTAATGACATAGGTCTGGAGTGAATCAGTACTTGTAGCTGTGAATGTATTTTCAATGGAAGTTTTATATTGTGTAGTTTATTTTCGAGTGTACTCGTTGACAAAAGAGTTACCATTACGGGGGGTAGGCCTAACTCTCAACTACATATTATTTCATCATTTCAATTATAATGGGAATCTGTAGTTATACTCTCCGATATGCACATTTTTAATTATATGAACACTTCAATCCATTTTCACTCTAGCTTTCACACCAATTTGATATAATAAAGTGTCCTATATACTAGAACAAGTGTTGATTTTCCGTATTCACTTCCTTAAGTTTTATAAAAACAAGTCCGGAAAAGCATATCACTCACCCAACCAATGGGCCGGAAACAATGACATGCAGTAGTTGCGTTCGGACATCACATGTACGGCCATACATGTGATTTTGGACACCTTTGTAAACTAACTTTAAAGTTTATTACTTTGATAACCTCGTTTGAAGGATATACAAAAACTCCACGTGTTGAGGAACTAACAACTATCCCAGCATGCCTGTCGGTATTATAGGCGACATGTTCACACGATTCTGTGTGATTTGATATTGTGAGTAGGATTAAATCTGGCACGAATTGCTGAGGATACATGCTTGTTTTGTTGCTGCTGGCCGAAGGATCGATTGCTGTGTGATTGTCAAAAGTAATAAACATCTTGTCTTTGCACCTATATTTATCAGCACCTGTCTTACCTTTTTTGACATAAAGACAACTTCGGAATATGTTATGATTGCATGTTAATGAGGGAGTTGCAATGAAACCCAGCAACACATGACATCAGAGAATAAATATACACAATGGTTTAAATGTTTCGGCACGTGATTGCCACTGCTATTGGTCAAATCCTGTTTGCTATCGATTGAACTATTCAGTTAGATATAACTGCTTGTTCCCATATGCACACATGGCGAAATATAGTATGTATCCCATTGTGTATGGGGTAGTTCGCATTGCTAGAGTATCGTTGCTAGCATTCAGCTGAAAGTACCGATCTATCCCAGAAATTTACCAATATAATAATGAACAGTTGTAAGCCATTGATTGACAGCCAGTTACTGTAGCACGAGTGTCGATGTGCATCCATAATGACAGTAGCACTCGATTGTAATTTTGAGGAATAGGAAATGTTGTTTCTTGGAAATGTATGGTAGTTTTTAGGATGTGTCATAAAGTTTTATCATAAATACATGACTCCAAAACCAGACAAAATTGGAGTTGACGATCACATATCACCTGTGTAGTTGACGATCACACATCACCTGTGTGTTTGAAAATAAAGTGCTGATGAAAGCAGTCACCGCAGGTGTTTACAATCGTAAATCATTCTACCAATTGTTCCTCAGTATGAAACATCCAGATAAACCACATAGAAAAACAAAGAATTCCAATCGGTTTCCTCCACTTAGCACCAATGGGAGATACACACAGAGTTGTTTGATGTTCCTTGAGATCTATGAAGAACCATTCAGTTTCTCTAATTAAATCGGACTTGTTTGCATTAGTGTTTGTTTGCACCAAGCATTTTTTAATATTTTCAGTTGCGTTCTGATGAAGAACAGTTAACTTGCCACCCAATCATAGTTATCATTCAGTCATTAAACGACAAAGAGCAGGGAATGTAATACTTTCGAATATCTTCTCCGGTGTAACAGATTGTATTACAATCGTGTGACATGGAAAAAGCAATTTCGAACTGTGTGAAGGGTTTCACATTCCGAGCATAAATGTCAAATCCAACTGAACACACACAAAACGGTAGGAGGTTAAAACTGCAGACTTTATGGACCCTATTTCCTATTTGGGTGTGGCAAATGATAATCACTACTATAACGTTTTGCTATCTGATTCATGGGCGTTCTGCATCATTCATCACAAAATCCAAGATGCATGCAAAACTGCAAAATAGATATTGCGCTCGCGGTAGGAGGCAATGCCAGATTATCAAGTCAGATCAAAACATAACACGAAATAGATGAGACATCAAACACATGCATAATTGCATTGGTAGTACCCGGAAGTATGGTGCTGTTTGAGGAATGAGAGTGATTTCTTAGTCACAATAAAAATCCCTAATGTTGCTATCCTCGTACACATATCCCATCAATATCTTCGTAATTTTATTAATGCCTTGATCCATACCAAACTGGTTGCCCAGTGAGTTCGGCTCGTATATAGGCTGCCTCTCTGCAATCCAGCCGCTTCATGTGCTATATCATCACCCACTTTGCACACTATGGCGTGTCGCGACGAAATCAACGCCAAGTGTTATTGTTTTCAAAGAAATTGCAGGATTTTGAATTTAATGCTTGAAAAGTTTTACTGAGAATTTTATTTGTTGCGAGGAAGATTTTGAAGCATATGAAATCAGCTAGTACCAGAAAATATTAACCACAATCCTCAGGGGGCAGATATTGATATGTGCACTTTTTCATATCACACTGATTGGATTTGCTCATGCGTCCGTTGTACCAGAACAAGTGTTACTTCTCTCTCTTGCACCGTCTGGTGAAGGATAGACTGATAACCTAGAATGCTTGTCGCTAGAGCAGGCAGCCATGTTTACAAGCTTCCGTATGATTGGATGTTGTGAGTAGGATCATACTTTGCAAGATTTGTTGAGGTTATTGTCTTGTAATCCGGCCAAGTTGTGAATGATCAATTGTCGTTTGGATCGTCAGAAATATGAAAAACATCATGTTTCGTCGCTCCCTTAGATGCAGGGATCAAGGGTTACGGGGAATATTTGGCACGTATATTATTCAACACTTTTTGTTTTTCTTTGAAATGGAGACAACGTCGAAATATAATAGCGAGATTGAATGAAGTTTAAAAAGCTTCTATAAACCTATGAACATAATATGGCCTGGAATTGTATACACTCATTATTTCGAATGTGTTTTGGAACATGAATGCTGTTTATGGAGTTCTGATTGCTTTCAGCATTACTCTTATTCCACCCTTTTACCAAATCGAACTGATAATTGCCAGATGCAAACATGTCGATCTGCAATACGTTTTCTGGCTCATGACTAGATTAAACACATTTTACATTATGTGCATCTACTGTGAATGACTAGTGCTTGTTGTTGGAAGGAGGTAAAATGGTTATTTCTGACATTGCATAACACTGTTTGAAGTTTGAGTATTTGTTTCTAGCTATTTCTGTTAGAACATCTTCACTGTGAATTGTGTTCGCTTTGTGCTGCATCAAATCAACAACACCAACAAAAATTCTCCTATTCCCATTTAATCACGTTCATTCTTGTTTATATTGCAATAGTTTTGAGCATCTTGTAGCATTTGTCCAAGCTTTTTCGGCATATTGGGAGATAAATTTCGTTGGAAACAATCTCACTGCCTTCAGAATACATCCCTTGCAGTATACCAATGATGTGGTCAGCTGTGGGTTTGTACCCGGCAGAAGTTCCGATGATTTTGTATATATAAATATTTTCTATACACACCCTTTGGTATTGGGTCATTACATCCAATAATAAAAGTAAATATTGTTTCCATTTGTCAATATGCATATAGATCTTACGTGTTTCTCATACAGGGAGACAAATCACCTAGATAAATGTAATGAGGATTAACATCACAATCACTAATATGTTTGGAGTGTTAGTAATTTGTATAAACGTACAATAGCAGCAATTCCGATTGTTTAGATTTGACATAACACACATCCCTCATGGATATTCTCTGTATCACACATTGGACCCACTCACCCCTCGACTGAACTGGATAATGAACCCGCTCAGGTCATGGTTAATGGCCTCCCTCTTAGGATAACACACTGACCTCTAGGAGATGGTCTTCATTTTATTGTGGTGCACCATTCGGTCTCGAACCAGACTCTCCAGAAATGACTAGTCGCTGAAAGGATGAAATAGACTGTTTGAGTCTATGTTGGCTGTGTGGTTAACATTCCATATAGCAAAGGACAAAATATGTCGGCACCGTTCAGATGTGTGGTTGCAGAGTAATACGGTAGAATAAAAAATAGGTGGCATCCAAGGTGGGATGGGTTTATAGTTGCTGGCAAATATAAATTGTGAATGAACTTTGTACTAAATAATTTGCTCATCTGTGGTTTGATATCTGATATATTATAACCAAGCCAATATTAACGTGCAAGCATGTTCCATTGTGAAACA
This sequence comes from Terebella lapidaria, assembly GCA_949152475.1. Classification (NCBI taxonomy): domain Eukaryota; kingdom Metazoa; phylum Annelida; class Polychaeta; order Terebellida; family Terebellidae; genus Terebella; species Terebella lapidaria. The sequence goes on from OX424567.1 coordinate 15,056,677, forward strand.
TTGCCAGTATCTCTTTATTATGAGATTATGGCTCAGGATCGATTGAGTTAGATTAGTACAACGATGGCAGTCTATGGGAAACAGTTTACAATACTTCTACATATTCATGATTAAGTTATTTTGATATGATAGCGATTTATAGGTTCAATTCTGGGAGTTTAGACTCTTACCTCAGTCAAAAACTATGGAGACCTGCCATCTTAAAATATCAGAAACTGCCGGAAACAGCCTATTATGATTATGAATTGGTTGAGATATAGAATGATTCCGTCCTGTGTAAGAAACTAGCATCTTTGCAAGATAATAATTTCACATACTGGAAGATTCTTTGTTATCTTTTAAGAAGATATTCCTCGATATTATTTATTCAACATCGAAATAGACTGGTAACCATGAAATCAATAACTAACAAATATTGCATAATTATTTCTTCAATAGTGTAAAATTATCCTTGCATGTCATCCGCATTATTACTCAGTACAGCACGCGAAATTCAGTGGCTTGTTAAAATTATTACATTTGTTTTGACATGTGTTTGGGTATGTTACATTTAGCATTGACACCACACTCTACACCAATCAAATACAAGAAGGCGTGTTGTTGGAGTGCAACACAAATCTGTCAGTGATTTCATGTTCTTGAATTGAAAGGAAAGTGTATTTTCTGTATAATGAAAGTAACGCGACTTCTCAGAGAAATTTCGCAATACAGATACAACGATAAATGCTTCTTTATTTTGTCATGTTTATTGGTACTCATGATAATGCATATAATTTCAGCGTGATCTCATATCAGCACTTGTCACAGCATTCTGAGAAACTGCAAACATGGTGAACATGAGAGTACAACAGTGGTCCAAGTTCAACATTTTTTCTGGTTTACAGTGCAAAACCTGCAGACTGACAATCACATGCATTATTGATTTACCACTGAACTGTACATTACTATCAGCTACTCATGTGATCTTCAAGCGAAGTTTTATAGCCCATGTACTTGCCACGAACTGGGTTAGTTGATTGAAAAAGGTCCGAGTTAAGAGTTAGTCGGTGTTGGTGCTGATCGGTCTCCATGCATTAGACTTAGAATGTTTCGTGTATATATTTAAATGCTTGGCGGACTAAAATGATTTATAACATTGCACTCTGAAGGCTTTTAGAAGCACAAAACATTGTTTTGTCATTGAGCGCATTGGCCACTAACTATGTTTTGCTCAATGTGTTGATGCATTGTGTAATAAGAAGTAGTAGGTTTGTTAAGGTAGGTAGATGATCAAACGCGTCCTAATCAACACCCTTGGATATTCACTTCAAAGTTTATCACTGTGATAACCTTCTTATAGAGATATACAAAAACGTGCGCCATCTGGCGAAGAACAGACTACTATCCCAACATGCTTGCCGGCAGAAGAGACAAGCATGTTTACATGCTTCCGCGTGATTTTATATTGTGCGTAGGATCATATCTGGCGAGAATCGTTGAGGGTATCTGTTTGTGTTGCAGCTATGGGGTAAATGACCGATTGCTGTTTGGTTGTCAGAAATTATAAACATTTTTATAGATATTGTTTGTCCATCAGCGGCATGGGTCAAGAGATATAAATAGACAAGACCTGATAGTAATTAATACCTAGCCAGATATATCGAGATTGGCCTAATACATACGGTCTTGACATAAACGCAGCGAATACCAATAGCTTGAACAAAATATGCAAATATACTCTGACAAGTATGTATACATCCTCTCAGTAGATTTGATACTTTGTAATTACATGTATACTCGATCTTTGATTATATTGTGTGTGCTGTTATGAAACCGTTACGCATATAATTACAACCATCATGATTATTTTTCGATGTCTATCTGCTCATTGTTATATACACCTTTTCACTGGCCTCCCAGAAAGTCTACTTAGGGAAAAGATCGCCATGTAGTTATCTCGTAAACTGTATCACATCACGTGTTTTGCTGCTCTCAGCTGGTCCTCTCCATTCTCACGGAAGGAAGCATTACCATGAGACTGACATAGCTGTCCATTCCTGTGGAAATCTATTACCCAGTTAAACGTTCAGTTCGTGGTGGGAAGTGTTATTTATCGATGACTTGGGCTATAAATGTAGTTGGGTTTGATGTTTGACAGATATTTGAGCTATTTCCACACATAAATCTGTCAGCACTGGTCAGCTGTGAGGTTGCAGAGTCAGACATTGATACATACTGACTAGCAATAGGATAACTAAGATTCAAGGCGGAATGTGTTCTATGGTTGGGGCACAAGTTCAAACTGTGAAAGAAAGTTGTGCCCATCTGGCCAAATATTCTGCTCATACATGAGGTGATATTTGATATACAACCAGGGCAGAAATGAATGGGCATCTTTTTGTGCAAAGATCGTTGAACCAATACACAGCGTGGAAAATCCTCAGAATGCCTATTCAATCATCACAAGAGAGTAGCTGAGATCGACATACCACCACTACAACGAAATTCGGATGATTGCGCCCATAATCAGATTCAATCATTGAATTGGTTCTATATATTGTTGACTTTATTAATTATCTAACTTCTTTCACGATTATGGTGAGCATTTCCAGAAGCATGTCATTTGATAATGTGCTCATGTTATTCGCCAGGGGTAATTTGCCGGGATTCTCACACAGTCATGAATGCAAAGGCGGGTTATCTCGAGATCCCACTGTGTATGGGCTGGGCTCCTAATGTGTATCATATCATAACTATTATATCAAAAGTGCGAACCGTCTCAGTTGGCCATATTGAAATAACATAGCTATTGTGAAATATTATATACACAATTGAATGTTTAGTCTGCAAAAGGACTCCATATACTTATAATGGATAAATCGTAGTTCTTCTGGCTGATATCATATTCGAAATAGAAGACATATGATGCGCTCTGGAATGAGTTCAAAATTTAATTTCCATTATTGAGCTTTTGTTCTTCACAACGATACATTCCAATGATACATCACAGGTAAAAACTAGTTCATTCACAGCAAAAAATTATCAGAACTCAAGATACTTCCTCTTCGGTAATGTGAACTGAAACATTTCTATTCGTCCCATTTCACTTTCTGACAGGTTCCCTAATAATATTACAGAGAGCAAGTTACTGATTGAAAATAAATATTTGTTCAAATCACCATCATAAATCCGGATATCTTTCTGAGAAAGAAAGTGCTTGTCAGTGTTTCAGTTTGTCTGGATACGTTCGTGGAACTTATCAACATGTGTTATTCAGCAGTCAGTTGTCAATCAGAGTCTTTCAACTGTTCCTTAACGATATAGGGCTGGAATGAATCAGTACTTGCAGCTGTGAATGAATTTCCAATGGTGAAGTTTTATATTGTGCAGTTTATCTTCAGTGTAGTCGTTCATGAAAGAGTTGATATTATGGAAAAGCCTAACTCTCAACTACATGTAATTTGTTTTATCAATAATTTCACATCTTTCACACCAACCCGAATCGAATGCACCGGTGCATACAAACCATCAGTTAACTATCTTCAAGTGGACAGCTATTGACCACGGCCTTGGTTTCAAGAAATAAGGTTTTATATAACCAAGTTTGTGTTTAGTTATATTGTATACACAAAAAAGAAAGCCACCAAGTGTGAATTTCCCGTTGACAAGTAATTGGAGGTTTATTATACATATTCATTCAGGCTGTGTAACTATTAAACCAAATGGATCAATAAAATGACATGTTAACCAAACTTACAAAGTACATCTATATGGCTACATATATAGACACAAACTTCACAGAGACAATCGAGAATCTTGACCAGAATCTGTGAATATTGATGAGGGTGTGACTGGTCAAAGGGTGAATATTCTCTCACCGGATATGTTTTATGATAAAAAGAATGCCTACATGATCACGGACGTGTATTTGGGAATAACCCAGCATGCACTGGTCTCAGCATTCATATGTACCAAACCATAAAACTGTGAGATCTGCTCTTCATTGTGAACTTCCCGTCGTCAATAGGCAACGTGATGAGAGAGTATATCTGTCAGAGTATACCTGCGTTAATTCGAAATATGATACAGTACATTCCTAGCTATGTGCTCTTGTACACATCACCTGAAGAAATAAAATAATTTAAACTAAAAATAATCCAAACTGCGCGATTAAAAGAAACGTTTTATACCTCCCAACAAAAATAGAACAGTTTGAGTTCCAGTATATACACAGAACACAAAACTTCCTGAATGTAGCTGGAATTTTTCAGATTGAACATGGGCCCACAAACAAAACTCGATTTCAACACATGTACCTCTACAAATCATCATTTTGACTATGTGAATCAGAAAACCTGACGAGAACAACAAAAAACAGCAAGAATTGACAATCAAACGTGCAACTGACATGCGCCAAAACAAATTCAAACTCACGAGAGGTGGGATCAAGGACGAGCTTTTCTTCTCATCTACAAGTCTAGTGTCAGACTAAAATAGGAAATTGTAAGGAACCCGCTGCATGTGAATATGATGAGGTGATATCAGGAGGTCCAGAGAGAATTGACATTACCTGCCCCACATATGGCGCCTGCCATGTATTCTGCATGATATAAAACGATAGACTCACTGCCTTTATTGTATTGTCAAAATGTCCAACAGAAATACAAAAATATTCCTTATGTATTCATATTCTCGCGTTACCACAGTCCAATAATGCAAAACTGTCCAGATGTATTGCTACATTCTTCAGTTCATTTCAACACACACATACATGTAGGCGTTGCCCTAAAACAAACCCAGCATTGCTGGCTTCATGCCAAGAAATGTAAATGATGATTGATGGTTCAATTCAGACATTTCTTTGACTTATTTACCTCTACCAAAAATTGAGAAGAATCATTATTTTCAAGTATGATAATGGCAGGGAGAAAAGTTCCTCAAAATATTATCTCGAGAATTGATAAGATTGCGTCTAATTTATAGAGTTGTGGTGAGTGTTTGGTACAGTTATTTCACGAAACTGATAGCTCAGTCATTCAACAATATATCATTAGTTGAAATCCTCCAGTAATTAAGATTAATTGATCATCTGGTTCAAGCAATATTGTGGAGATTCCTGTTCGAAATTATAAAAGATGGTTGGATATAAAAAGATGGTGATCATGCCACGTATTTCAAATGCATTCACATGATCTGATATTCTATCTTTCGACATAATGGGTCCGATAAGACGGAAAAACTTCAAATACAATTATTAAGCAGGGAAATAAACTCTGCCAATAGAAATAAACAGAAGTATTTATCAACTCTGTATGTTTGAAACGTGTTGTGTGGTGCTGTATGCATGCAACAATATCAACGAATTTCCTGAATACTGATGATTATGTTGGATGATTAGGTGTGTTGTTGACGAGCGAATGCATCCAATATCGTATATCTCTGTTGTATGTCTGTTGTCTGTGTATATGAGCTTGTGTGGTGGAATTTCATAGCAATGATTAAGATTTTTTGCCTGCGAGTGAATCCAATTGGAGATTCGCTGTATGATATCACACTGAAATGTGAAAATGCATGTTGACATACATCCAATATACATGTATGAATGTGACTATATACATTTATCAGCGATACATCAAAATATAATACCCATGCCATGTGTCTAACCTTCTAAAGCACATCATGCCATTATCAGCCAATCAGTGAGCATTCATCTTTCCATATATCATGAAATTTTGGTGTGAAATTCAGGAAGAAATATTGTATTATTTTTTTAGTGTCTGGTTTCCGGTTAAGTGTGTACAATATATTCCTTTTGAAGAAAATTGCACAATCTTGTAAAATGAGGACCACCTTTCAAGGGCAGATGTTTGGAGGGCAATGTTGTGAAGCCAGGGGGGAAATCACAGGGGGGGGGGGAGTGAGGGGGAAATTAAGCTACTGGCCACCGAAATGTGGTTATTCAACATGATTCAGAGAGGTCAATTAGGCTATTGTGCCCTGATCCCAATTTTGAGCTGCAATATGTGCGCTATCCTGTGGTAATTGATGTAGCTTCTTGATTAGTATTTATATTCATTTTCACAATGAAGCCTGTAAATAGCAGGGTTGGGACCACGAGAAAGCTTGGAAATGATCACTGCGTAGATTACGTAGATACCACTATGTAGATACAACAAAAAGAATGTAATATGCCAAGTGTTCTTCCAGCAGTTGAAATAGTATCTCCTTCTTTGGGAATTAATTTCAAAGTTCATTCCCTTGATAACTTTGTTACATTGATATACAAAAACATGCACCATCTGGTTAAGAACAGACAAATAACTCAGCATGCCTGTCGGCGGAACAGACAATGTTTACATAATTCCGTGTGATTGGATATTGTGAGTCAGGTCAATTTTGCAAGAGTTGTTGAGAGTATCTGCTTGCTGGCCGTTATGAGGTGAATGATCGATTGCTGTTTGATCGTCAGAAATAATAAACATTCTGCCGTGTATTGTTTCTGTATCAGTTGCAAGAGCCTTAAGTTACAGGCACCAGAAACCTAATGTCCATACATGTATACCTAATAGTTATAGGTACATGAGAGTTTACTGTCGGAGCTGCGTAAAAATGAAATGGTGCACTATTTTTATGGTAATTTTGACCGTGCAAAGGAGCTAACGATCATCAGAATATACATGACGGATCTCACATGTGGGACAGGAAGTGATCACTCATTTGATTACATCTTGTATGGTCATATGGAGCGAGACCGGTAATTACCGGTACGCCTCAAAAGAGTCCCTTGCTTCACATGGAAGGGTGTGTATTGAACCCTAAGATTGTATCTATACATGGATTTTAGGCTTTATTATATTATTTGGACACAACTAAGTTAGAAAACAAAGGAAATGTTGTTATGTGGTGAGTATTTTGAAAACGAAGTTGCATACGTGCTATATTGTATCACTACACGACCGAATGTTTACATTTTGGACGGGACATGTGTTCGATTAACGATTGAAAAATTTCGCCTAGGCACGACTGCACGAATCCGACATTATTTAGCAGTGACATGTTGTAGATGATACAGATAAATGCCGGAGAACCCCCATATGGTCCGTTCGCCCTGCAGGTGAGAAAATGTTATCATTGTCATGTATGCGGAATCAAATTGTGGTTTTACCTCATATATGGGTCCATGGAATTCCTCAAAATATCCCGATCTTACCTGACACTGGATATAGAAGTTTGGAAAACGGTCTGAGTTTCAGTTGCTCGGGATACTTCACACTTGGTATCGGTTCCACGTTTGTTGTGTCTCCGAGGAAAAGAAGCTGAGTAGCCTTTGGCTTTTGATCGAGGAATTGTGATCCTTTTTTTGCATACGGTGGTTTTGGATATCCAAATTGTTTTTAGACGATTGTTGGGCAGTTTTCTGCTAATTTCATCAAGCATATATTGGAAAACGTAATACTTTACAAATTGTCTGCCCTTAATGACGACAGTGTGGCTTTTGACTGTAAATGTTTTGTTCAGGCTTTATTTTTATTCCAAAAATGTTGTGTTTTAGGTATGCATTTAGCATCATCAAATTCTGGTTGTATTGTTGGTAAAAGGTTGATACAGATCTTTTATATACACATGGGTTTAAATGTGTTCGGCACAAGAATGCGACACATGTTATCAATCAATTTCCTGTGCTTTCGGTTATATTAGTCCAGTCACTGTTTTATCAGGTCTAACTGATAATTCCCAGATGTAAACATCTTGAAATACTGTTTGTTGGCCCAGTGTCCAATTCGAAATGTTGCGGCTACAATTGCATATTTTGTATTTAACGAATCTACACTGAACGCGAAGAGATTTTTGTTGGAGAAGTGAAAACGTTTGGACTCATTGCAAAACAATGTTTGAAGTTTCGGTATTCTATTCCTCCAAGTGCCATAAATAACATCTCTATGGATATCGTCGACGAATCTGTCTAGCATCATAGATCGAATTATTGCAAATACACTCTGACAAGGTATCATTATTGATGTTTTATTGACGATAAAAAATTTAGATGTGTATTTTAACACCAAAATGTCATACTGTGACAGCGACTGGGTTGGAAACCGTCATATACCTACAACAAGCAGCTCTTGGTTGTGGTATATATCAATGCTCAGGTCAGTGGTGTCTGAGTGAAATGCAGCTGCAAGTTCTTGATCGAGAACATATGAACCGCGTCCATTGAGAGATTGACCATATTGTGCTTAAAGACACCCTTCAGGATTCAGGGTTTTTGTTACTGTTGCGTCCATCTGGACAACCCTGGCGCTATATGTTTTGTATAATCAATTAATGGTGGGTCATTTGGAATACTTAGTTGAAAAATTTATGTATTGACATTAGGTTCCAATACAAGGGAAAGGCGATTGGTCATATGAGCTATAAGAGCAAGGGTCCCATTAATCCCAGGTCACAGCTGTAACTATTGATCCTCTCCAGCCCTATGCCATTAGGGAACAGTTGAAAGACGTTGAACGACAACTGACTACTGGAGAACACATGCTGATTCGTTCCATAATCGTATCCAGACCAGTAACAGCACTGAATTACTTCCTTAGAATTGCACATTTTATAATTCTATAACGACATATCATATTGTTCTTCGGAAGTTCATCAAGTTTTGAAGAATGTTGATCTGCATAATATATTAATACCATAAACCCTACAAAATTTTGATGATGAAAATAACAAAAATAAAATGCAGTTCGAAATACTATATTAACTAAGCGGCGTGAATGAACAAAATATATGACACTACCATCGAAGTGATTTGCTTTTATCCATAAGCTGTATGTATGGATGAATTTATTAACCAAGTTATTCCTGACAACATATTCATAAACCAATTTGGTGTATAAAACAATATCAATATTTCATTGTGCAAGTTCTTTCATGATGGCGATGAACTTTTTCAGACGCAAGTGAATATTTTTTGGGGGTTCATGAGTTTCCCTGTCATTTTTGTTTTCTCTCACTTCGTATGCCTGATATGACTTTCTGTCCCCGGACTATGAGATTGGATAACGGACCCTGTTTTCTTTGCTCGTAATACTTAATACTGGGTATTGATTCCACGTCTATTGACAAATAATTTGGTTGTTGACCCAGGTCTCACTTAGTAATATAATTATACATGTACATATGTATATATGCTATATTGCTTTCAATCGATCTCATTCTGAGAAAGAATACCATCATGTACAATCGTCATTGTATAACGCCGCACATGTGTTTCCATTAAGTTTGAAGATAATGCATTATAGCCCCATAGATTCAAACCATTATAAATGTAGCTCATTATCAGTCATTCTGGTGTTTACATTCAAATGCTGGCTGTCTGAATCTTTCATCATACTAGAAGTACTAACAAGTGAACCATCCCTGTCGTATGTTGCCTAACGTGCGATTTTCGTTTGCCCTGGTACTCACTAAATATATACGAAGAGGACGATGAACTCATCCAGGTCACGGTTAATGGTTTTTCACCTGTGGAAAGCGTACTGGCCTCGTGATGGCTCTGCCACTGCCAATGTTACCTAAGTATTGGTAGCTTTTTAAAAAAGATTCATGAAGAACAATTTCCTGGAAAAATCTCTGATTTTCATTTCAAATTTCGTATGTTGGTGAATGGAATTTTTCATCAGGTTGTTAGGTCTATGAGATTCCATAATGGGCATCAACAATACTATAGATCATGAACATCCGTCTAAGATGTCTAATTATGTGAATAAATTTGGACCTCTTCATGATTCTGTCGGATCCGAATTAAATCTCAACCTGTGAAAAATGCATGCCGTGTGACTCCTTCATGCGTGCTGTTTAGCACAATATCCTTCATGATGTGTTTGTGAACACAATTATCTTTACATGCAAATCATCATGCGTGAGTAGACATAAACTTTATTCAGCCATAAACTAGTACAGGACAAAGCAACATTGCTTTGTTTTGCCTCGGAATCACAGTTTCAACCATATAACACATTCCTCCGCTAATCCCAGCTATCTTATTGCCAGTCAGTATGTATCAATGTCTGACTCTGTAACCTCACAACTGACCAGTGCTGACAGATTTATGTGTGGGAATAGCTCGAATATCTGTTGAACATCAAACCCAACTAGTCCAAGCCATCGATAAATAACACTTCCCACCACGAACTGGAAGTTTAACTGGGTAATAGCATTCCCCAGGAAAGGACAGCTATAACTATCTCACGGTAATGCTTCCTTCCATGGGAATGGAGAAGACCAGCTGAGAACGGCAAAACACATGATGTGATACAGTTTACCACATAATTACATCGCAATATTCTCTCTATGTAGACTTTCTGTGGGGCCGGTGTTAAAGCTTATATGATAAGGAGGAGGGACTTGGAAGACAGTGATCACAATGGTTTTAATTATAGGTATAAATGTTTCATTCTGCACACACATGTAAATATCAGTTATACATAAACTGAACTTTGGGGGTATACATGAATATTCATTGGGTGTACAGGTATATTGATTTTCAGCTATTGTTTCTTACGAATCAGTAATAATTTGAAAGTTCAAGTAGATATCGCATTTACATTTTTTTTTTCAACACGCCCTTTAGGCCTTGCCCTGACAGCAAACCTAATTTTTGCTAGCTATCGAGCCCAGAGATATGAAGGATGGTTTTCTGGTTGAATTTAGGTAGATTCTATGACTCGTTATCTTCAAGTATGAGTAATGGCGAAGAAAGTTTGCCACACACTCTTAGCAAATTTTATCTCCAGTATTGATAAGACTGCGTCCAAATTATGGTGTGTTAATAGTTCGGTGCAGATATTCCGCTATGTGATTTTCTATGAACCGGGTAGCTCATTCATTGAACAACACCTCATTAGTTGAAACCCTTCGGTTATTACGTCTAATTTATCATCTTATTACAGCAATAAAGTGGGAATCCCTGTTTGGCTTTTCATGACCTACTTGGATATATACAATGTGTTCTCCATACCAGGTCGTTCAAGTCCGAATATGCTTATTCGATACCCTTAATATGGTTTGTAACAAAACGCTTACCTCAGCAAATTAAAATTACCAGAAATGATCAGAAATTGGTGTATGCTTATCATAATACCAAAAATAACACGAGATGTCAAGGAACAATGTTATATTTTGCTAGACATTTAGTATATTTCTAGGATGGTTTCCAAGTGCATGCGGATCATACATAATGTATCAGAAATTATGTCTGGATCGCACTGACTCGTTTTATCTGTTGAACTTGGGTGGTAAAGGTTCAAATGTTCAGGCTAAAAGCCAAAGTGAATATAAATGTCTGGATATGTTGTATGATATCACACAAAAAGAATTTAAAACTGCATGTTTGGTAAGGTCTGTCCAAATGTAATGCTTATGTGTTCACATAGTAGGAACCACGTTCGACTCCCAGTGTCTATTTGTGCATGCCAGGAGAAACATTCAGTATACGTGTATAAATCTAATGATAAATAATCGCATATTCATAGTAATTGAACTGTCCGTAATGAATTTGGAAGCACGAAGCATATCAATACCAGTGACAATTGAAGAACATGATATGTCTTCAACTCTGGATCAAATTGGAACAGTTACAATCGTCATTTATATGTTTTACAAAAGTAGCTTCGTCAGTAGTATTCGTACTCATAGACACGATAAGCTCCGTCAGTAGCAGATTTCAAATGCGAGAATGCGTTGCAAATCAACATAACTAAACCATTATGTAGATCAAAACACAGCGGTTACCCAAGCCGTATGATTTGTTGTGTGTGCAACTTTGTGTTGGTTAATTAAAACGACACCTCCAGCGGGGTATGTGGAAATGTGGTGATGAACATATCTTATTACCAGTCATTATGTATCAATGTCAGACGTTGTAACCTCACAGCTGACCAGTGCTGACAGATTCATGTGTGGGAATGGCTCGAATATCTGTCAAACATCAAACCCAACTACAATTATAGCCCAAGTCATCGATAAATAACACTTCCCACCACGGATTGACGTTTAACTGAGTAATAGATTTCCCCAGGAATGGACAGCTATGTAAGTCTCTCGGTAATGCTACCTTCCGTGAGAATGAAGAGGACTAGCTGAGAGCGGCGAAGCATGATGTGATTCAGTTTACGAGATAATTGCATCGCAATATTTTCTCCAAGTAGACTTTCTGGGAGGCAGGTGTGAAAGTGTACATAATGCTATGGGGAGACTGGGAAAACAGTGATCTCAATGGTTTTTATTATATGTATAATGGTTTCATTCTGCACATACATGTAAACATCTAATTATTCATGTACTAAACTTTGGGGGCACACATGAATATTCATTGGGGTGAAACATGTATATTCTTTTTGCAGCTCTTGTTATATACTGGTCAGTTCTACTTTGAAAGTTCAAAAGGATATCAAATTTTCACATCTATTTTCAACACGCCCTAAAGGCCTTGCCTTTTCAGCAAACCTAATTTTTGCTAGCTATCGAGCCCAGAGATATGAAAGATGCTTTTGGGGTTGAATTTAGAAAGATTCGATGACTTGTTTGCATCAACCACTGAGAAGAATCGTTATCTTCAAGTATGAGTAATGGCCAAAAAGGTTTGCCACACGCTCTTAGCAAATTTTATCTCCAGTATTGCATCCAAATTGTGTTAACTGTTTGGTGCAGATATTCCTCTATGTGATTTTATATGATCCGGGTAACTCATTCATTGAACAACGTCTCATTAGTTGAAACCCTTCGGTTGTTACGTCTTATTTATCATCTGGTTATAGCAATAAAGTGGGAATCCCTGTTTGGCGGTTTCATAACCTTCTTGGATACTGTGTTCTCCATACCAAGTCATTCAAGACTGTAACACAGTCTCATACTAAGTATACGCTTATTCCATACACTTGATATGATTTGTAACAAAACGCTTACTTCAGCAAATATAATGAACAGAAGTTATCAGAAATTGGTGTCTGCCTATCACAAAAATAATATGAGACGTCAAGGAGCAATGTTATATTTTGCTTGACATTTAGTACGTTGCTTGGATGGTTTCCAAGTGCATGCGAGGTCATACATAATGTATCAGGAATTATATCTGGATCGAATGCATTCGTTTCATCTGTTGAACTTGGGTGGTAAAAGTATTTTCAGGCTAAAAGCCAAGTGAATATAAATGTCTGGATACGTTCTATAGCACACAAAAGGAATTTCAAACTACACATTTTATCAGGTCTGTCCAACTCCAAATGTACTGCTTTTGCGTGTGTTTAGTAGGAATCACGTTCGACTCACAGTGTCTATTTGTGCACGACAGGAAAAAAAAATCCAGTATCCGTGTATAAATATGGTGATACACAATCACATATTCATATTGATTGAACTGAATGTGATGAATTTGAAATCACAAAGTATATCAATACTAGCGACAATTCAAGAGCATGCCAGGTCTTTAACTCTGGATCAAATTGAAACAGTTACATACACAGGAACAGTTGCATACTCGTACTCATAGACAAAATAAACTGCATCAGTAGCTGGTTTCAAACGCGAGAAAGATTTGCAAATTAACATAACAAAACCATTACATAGATCAAAACACAACAGTTACCCGAGCTGTATGACTTTCTGTGTGTGCAACTTTGCTGTGTGTTAGGCCTGAATAAAACGACTCCATCTAGCGAAATTCAAAGGAAATGTGGAGATAAACCTTTCCTAGTGCCAGTCAGGGTGTATCAATGTCTGACTCTGTAACCTCACAGTTGACCAGTGCTGACAGATTTATGTGTGGAAATAGCTCAAATATCTGTCAAAGATCAAACCAAATAGACCAAGTCATCAATAAATAACACTTCCCACCACGGACTGGACGTTTACCTGAGTAATAGATTTCCCCAGGAATGGACAGTTATGTCAGTGTCGCGGTAATGCTTCCTTCCATGGGAATGGAGAGGACCAGCTGGAAACGGCAAAACACGTGATATGATACCGTTTTACGAGATAATTACATCGCGATATTTTCTCTAAGCAGGATTTCTGGGAGACCGGTGTGAAAACCTGCATAGTTAGGAAGAGGGACTTGGAAAAGAGTGGTCACAATGGTTCTAATTGGGTGTATTCATATAATAATGATCTGCACATAAATATCACTTACATATGCATTGAATTCTTCTGGAATGTTTTGCAAACATTCTGACGTTGGGGTGTTCGTTTTCAGACCATGGCATTTACTGGTTGGTTATACTTTCAACGTTCAAATAAATATCGATTGCAAATATATATTTTTTTTCAACACACGTTCAGGCCTTACTGCAAACCTAATTTCTGCTATTTGTGAAGCCGAAAGATGTAACTAAGAATGATTATTCAGATGAATCCTGACATAATCCATAACCAGATACTAAAGAGCATCATTCTCAGAATAAAGATATCGAGTATTAAGTTTGCCACACAGTCAGCAAACTTCACCTCCAGGATTAATAAGACTGCGTGCAAATGATGGTGTTGTGAGAGCAATTGGTTGCAGATATTCCGCTATGTGATTTTCTATGAAACGGGTAGTTCATTCATCCAGAAAAACTCATTAGTTGAAATTATTTGGTTATTACGTCTAATTGATTACGTTTTCTGATTTACCTATTTGGTTATAAAAACAGTGTGTTACACACCACCTATCTCAAATACATTGCATCCCTGATATATGAGTGGTCGGTCTTTTGGCATGTTGAATTAGATATGTATCGGAAATTATACCTGGATCGAACACACTTGATTTGTCTGTTGAACTTGGGTGGTAAAACTTTCAGAGTGAGCGCCAAAGCAAATATTAAATGGATATCTGGATATGCTATATGATAACACACAAGGAATTTTAAACTGCTAATCGATGAGGGCCTTCCAAATCCACTGCTAGAACTTGAACATGTCAATATCTATCGTAGAAGCACAAAACATATCATTATCGATGACAACTATAGAATACGCCACGCGCCAACTCTGAATCAAATTGAAACAGTTGTTATTGTGTTTTGAAAAAGTAGCTTCATGAGTAGTATTTGTACGCATAGGCGCAATAAACTCCGTTTGTGGCCGGCGTCATACTGCGAGAAAGCATCGCAAATTAACAGTACAGTACCAATACATGGATCAAAACACAACACTCAGAGGATTTGACGTGCATACAGATTTTTTGTATAGGCTGGACCAAACAGCATCTTACAATGAAGCAACCGACAATGTGCATATATAGACAATGTGTTTTGGCATACGACTGTTTCGTAATCATGTTAATGAAGAACCCCTTTTTGTACCTTGTCTATGAAATATTTTTTCAGTCGCGATTGCTATTTACGTAGTCTAACTGATAATACCCAGAGGAAAATTCGCTGAATTGCAGTTTGTTTCATTGGTCTGATGTAGAGTTTGAAACGTGTGAGCTATATGTTACATGATATGTATTCTTTGGAATTGTCGACCATACCGAAATTGCTTGTTGTTGGAAAGGATAAAAACGATTATTGCATTCATTCCATAACACTGTTTGAAATTTGATATTCTATTTCTCTAAATTTCTTGTACAACTTCCTTGGAGCAACGTGGGAAGAAATTCCTTGCATCATGATTTGAATCAACGCAGACACACCTTGTAATTGTTTTGTTGATGAAGAAGAATCACATGTTAGAGCAGTGAGATTCAGTGGCTCTTACTTTATGAAAGGTACATGTATTAGCATCACACCTCTGGATTGTGATATATAAGAAGAGGTCTACGTTGGGTAACACCTAGCTGCTAGATCGTGATCGTTGAGATATAAATTAACGTGAACCATATCCCATTAAAAAATCATGGGATTAGTAACTCTTCAGGATGCGCAATAATATCTAATAAAATATGCGTCCATATGGGTAATTCTATAGAGACATATTTTATATGTCTCTAATTATTGATATATCACTTGGACAATCAAATTGGATATTCTGATTGATAATATATATTGAATAGCAATTTATAGTGTATTGGTAAGTAAGTATGTTTAAGCTCGTTGCCACTTTGATTTTGGCAATGTAACTGAATGTAACTGGGAACACAATGGAAACCCCAACACTTCGTTTCATGCTGCTCTGATGTATGTGAAGTTATGGAGATGAAAAAATCGGCAGGTGCTCATACTGTCAAAAGTCACGTGGACAAATACATGAACATCGATGCTGTAAATAAAGTGCATTATTTATAACTGCACCATCAAAAACTTATTCACAGCTGCAATTGCTGATTCACTACAGGCCCGTGTCATTCTCCAGCAGTCGAAAAATTTAGTTTGACAACCGACTGCCGAGGTGCTATAAGCTATCCAGACATTCATGAACAACAATGAATTGCTTACTGTTTAATGTCTTCCTAAATTGTTCAATTTCTCTCCAGTAATATATACGTTACTACAAATGTTTGTTCCCAGACTCATCCTCGAGATATCCAAGATTCTTGTGTTTAAAGATCGGGCTGTAATTACCTCGTAATCTGTATCAATCAAAGGTGCTGCCCTTCTCAAGCGGCCATATTCTAATGTGGTAGGTGTTTTTGAAATATTCTTCACATTTTAGTGTGATTCTTTTGTCTGTACAACGTTAAAACGTCCGGTCAGTGATGTTATTCATTGATGGCTTGGTCCAGACCTGCTTGATATCTAACATATATTTGAGCTATGTCTGCTCATAAATATGTTGGCATTGGTCATCTTTCAATATTCAGATGATACATATACATTAGAATAGTCAGGTGGAATTGACGGTGGATGCATTTTACGTTCAGGGCACGAGTTCAAACTGTGAAGAAAAGTTGTGTTCATCCGGCCAAATATTCTGTTCATACACGGACGTGATATTTGATATATAGCAAGGGCAGAATTGATTGAGCATCGTTTTTGTGCAACGATTGTTGAACCAATATCCAGTGTGGAACATTCTCAGAATGGCTAGTCAGAGCTAGAGAGAGCATATCAACAAAATTCCTGTAAACCACATACTGTGCCATTCTGAGGTGGTTTCGTACCAGCAACAAAGGAGCAAGAGATACGGATTGAAAATTTGAGAGAACTGGCCAGTTTAACAACTCGCGCTCTTCGAGCTATGCTGTATAATAGTCTCTGTGCTTGCCACGAATAGGGACAGCTTATGTTACCAGCCCTAGACGATATCTTTCCGGTTGTTGCGATATAGACTGTAGGCCTTGTTTCATGTGTATATTTAGATACAGTATCAGCCGAAGACATACATGACAGTGCACGTTTGAGCTAACGATATATATATTCTTGGCGAAAATCTTCATGTGCTCTTTCTTCGAATTACACTGGAATGACGAGTATCCTCTATACTCCAAAGCTTACAGCTTCCTATATTCCAGAGAAGTATTGAATAACTTTTTGCATTGTATATACAGAATATTCTAAAGTCCCAACTATCCCTACAGCTCAAGTGTCTGTGTCTAATCGTTTTCGTGCCCGGATAAGTGGCAGTGATACTCTTCAGCTATGTAATTATGGAAGTGTTGAGCGATTTGCTGTCTAACATACTGGAACGTAATAGTATTTATCTACAATTTTCTGTCTATTGTCCGTAACAATTTGTTCGGAGTCTTTGTTCACAAAAATATGATGTTTTGATCCTCGTCAGAAATACATGGTCATAATTGACACCTCGTGGTAAACATGAATATTATTGAATATGTATACACGAATATTCATTGTGTATACTGGAATACTCATTGGGTATACATGAATATTCATTCGCAGGTCTTGATATTATATTGGTCGGTAATACTTTCGAAATTCAAATGGATATCAATTTTATACACCTTCTTTGCAACACACATGTAGGCCTTGCCCTTATAGCAGATATCTCTATATTTGTATTCATCGAGCCCAAAGACGTAAACAATGATTTCCAGTTGAATTTATGAAGATTCTATGACGTATTTACGTCCACCAAAAACTGAGAAGGAGTCGTTATCTTCGAGTATGAGTAATGGCCGAAAAATCAAGTTTGCCACGTACTCTTAGCAAATTTTATCTCCAGTATTGATAAGATTGCGTCCAAATTATGGTATTGTGTTAACAGTTCGGTGCAGCTATTCCGCTATGTGATTTTCTATGAAACGGGTAGCCCATTCATCCAACAACACCTCATTAGTTGAAATCCTTCGGTTATTACGTCTAATTTATCATCCGATTACAGCAATAAAGTGGGAATCCCTGTTTGGCTTTTTATTTCCAACTGGGTAATAAAAGCAGTATTCTCCACGTCACGTATGCAAGTGCGTAACTTATCATGTGCGTATTCGACCTTTTCACATGATAAATCAGCTGTGATTTGTGAAATGAAAAGATTATTTTAACGAATAAATTAATCAGAAATGATCATCAAATGGTGTAAGCGCATCACGAAGGCAGATAATGTATAGGATGTCATGGAACAAAATAATATTCTGCATGAAAACTAGTATACTGCTTGGATAGTTTTCAAGTGCATGCAGGGCCATATCTGGAGCGAACGCACACGGTTTGTCTGTTGAACGTGGGTGGTAAAATTTCAAATTTTCAATCAGAGTAAGAGCCAAAGCGAATATTGAATGGTATGATATACTAGGGAAGATTATCAGGGACATTCAATATTTTTTTTATTCATGAATTAACTCTTTTTCTGAAGAGTGATTCACTCCCTGGAAAAAAAAACCTGGGAAACTGGGAATGAAATAGTTAAAACCCGGATTTATATATTAGAACCTGGAATTAACTATTGAAAATTGAAAAACATTCAATTTCAGGTTTTAATGCTTGATTCCAGGTTTTAATATTTAGTTCATGGTCAGATCCGTTTTTGAATATTTAATTCCTGATTAGAACATTTTTTTCCAGGTTTTAATTTCCCGTTTCCAATAATTAATTCCATGTTTGAATATTTAATTCACGGTTTTAATATTTATTCCAGGTTTGAAATATTTATTTCCCAGTTTGAAAATTAGGTATGTCCAAATGCACGACTCTTGGAACTAAGTTGTCCCGGTGTATATTTGTACATGTACGACATAATCAAATTATTTCAATAATATTGTAACCATGCACAATGATATTCATAATCAACCTGCAAGAATTCCGAGCGAACAAAACCGAATCCGTTATCCTAATCCAAGTCCCTTGTTAGGCAAAATCGAGAAAATTTTATGGAACTTCATGAACCCAACTAAATGGCCATAAGATGGTAAAATTTTCCGGTAAGAGTGAACATTTCCTGCCTACATATGGCACCCGTCAATTAGGAAAAAAAAAATATATATATATATGCAAACAAGTCCAGTTGCATACTTTCCGCAGATTTAGTGTACTTGTCAACCAGATTGTGATGACGTCCATACATTTTCTTAATGGAACGCAGCTTATAAACGGATCTATTAGTCTTAGATCTCTAATACTCAAAATGTCCGTATTTAATTTGTAAGCACAAAACATATCAATTCTAACGACAACTCAAGATAATGCCATGTGTTCATATCTTGATCAAATTGGAACAGTTTCAAGCGTTATTGTGTTTAACAAACGTAGCTCCGTGAATAGTAGGCTATTTGTTATCATGGACACAATAAACTCAGTAAGTAGCAGGTTTCAGACTGCGAGAAAGTGCTGCAAATAAACATTACAGAACCATTACTTAGATCAAAACACAACAGTAGCCCAAGCTGTATGATTTGCTGTGTGTTCAACTTTGTGTGGGCTGAATAAAACTACCCTTCCAGTGGAGATCGAAGGAAATGTGGTGATAAACACCGTCGTAAACAGACGAAACGTGAGCAGGGAAAAATCGTTGTAAACATATCATCCCAAGGGCGGTTTCTAGAATTGCTTTGCCACCCGAATAATAATATACATGCTGTTATATAACAGAAGTGTTTGTATATCACGCGTCACGTATTGTAAATATTACTAGTTATGACACATAATGTCAACTTTACTCATAAATCGATATTTGGTTGTTCCACACAAGCCTAATTGATTATCATTTATATCTATATATATATATTAGCTTAAACTCTGGGCAAATTACAGCAATTTGTCAGCAACAATAGCAATTATGTTGCTTCCTGACACTTAATTGCTTGTAATTTGTCACAAACAGTAGGCTATTAGTAATCAACATTGAGCCGTTACCAACAGGGAGATATTATTTCGAGGTGGAACAGACGTCTATATATTTTTTTTAATAAAAAGCTGATTCCAACTATTGATAAACAGAAAACAAACATTATACTGACAAAACGTTTTGCTGAGAGTCTGAGAAACCGCTGTAAGAATTCTATATATGGAAAATTTGCCAAAGGCTTACGTAACATTTTACACAAAAACTACACTTTTTATCAAATCTAGATTAAAAACTACGCATAACTTCCGACAGTTCAAAAATTTCATACATGTAGACAAGATGCCAACTCTCCTGCAAGTTTAGATATTTCCTCCCCAAACACCGCGAAAGTGGCGGGCACAGCCCTCTACCCCGCCCCTGCCAAGAGGGGGCAAAGTTTATCACGAGTGTCCCACCCGCATGCACGAACTATACCGCTCCTTGCTTTGAATGGCGTACTCCGCGCTGGCAGCAGGCGAGATCAGCGTAATCTGCCAACTCTAGACCCATGTGAGTAGAGTTTGGCACACCCCACACGCCCTGCCAACACTGCCCACGGGAAGAGACAAGGGAAGCATTGCCTGCTGCTTCAGAACCGCCCATTGCAAGCGAACTAGCAACTACTCTCCCATGAAGACGATCGAGGGAAAGGCATGAGTTCCCACACAGGAAATTTCAAGACAGTTCGCTCGTAAAACAAGAGACGTTTGCAACGCGCAGGAAGGGATAGGAGGTGTTGTAATAGATATGATTCGCATTAGCGACGGCTCGCCTTGGATAAAAAGATTCTTATTTAAGCCACTTTCCACGAAAACCAAGGAAAGCCGGACTCGCTCTACGATGGGAAAGTAAATAAAAAAACTGTTTTCACTGTTCGACCTCAAGCGAAAGTCACGGGATAAACTTGTCTTTTTCCCTTCCAGTTTCGACTGAGAAAAAATTGCACGTGAGTTCTATGGCGAGATACTCGCGCCTAATTACTCGCCTGGACTTCCGCTGATCCGCGGCGAATATTTAGTGCGGAGCTAGGACAGCCTCCAGTGACGCTCGGTGCGGGATTTGTGTAATTGAACTCGGAGGAACAATCAACAGAAGTTCTCTAGTTACCAGAAGAACTGCGGGAAACCTGCATAGATTGTTATTAGATACTCAACAGATCCCGGGAAAAATTCCGACGTGGAATGCGCTCAAAGCTGAAACAATGGGAAAGTTCTGCGTGGAGAATAGTTGACTCTTTCATTGTTTTATTCAAATTTGTTTGTCTTTTGCTGGCACCAACTGCTCATACATGGATGATCGGATGTCGTAACAGAATCTGAGCCAATTGAAAATATTTGAACTCTGGTCTTGGAAGATACCGAACCACAAGAAAGACCTCCACTTGAAACTCTGCAGATACCTGTTTATCTCCTGTCGCATGCTGTAACTCCTTGTTAAAGAAAAAAGACACCAGCTTTAGACAGAGTGCAACATTCCACCGGAAGCGGAGGACATCTTAGCAAGGGCTCTTGTCTCGTGTCATGGCTGAATGTCATATCGCATCTATAGCATTTATATTGTGCCTCGTGATTCAAGGTATATCCAAGGGCGTCTCTACAAATCAGGGAGTGGGTCTATTATCATGACCCGACTCTGGACGCAAAAAAAAATCGCGTTTTAATTGCGAAGTGCGTTCTGGCGTGGATTGAAGTTGAAAGTGACAATTAACAAGTTGATTTAACAGAAAACCATCGATGCTTTTTGCGATTGAGCTATAACACACACGGACGTTCGCACCGAGGTTCAATTAATTTCAATTAGTTTCGCTTGATCTGTAAATTTAAGTTGCTTGAATGATCTGTAAAAATATAATTGGGGCGATCTTTGCGCTGTGCACACCATAAATGTTTGGTCCACCAATGGCCCATGTATACCAGAATAGAAACACCAAACAATACAACAAGAAGAGTACAGTGGTTTTAGCGGGCCATGCCAGATATAATATATCGTGAGATCGATAAGAAATCATGTTGTTTCCATGTATACGATACTACTTTTCTCCCGTAAAGCCTGGATCCTTTGGATACAAACAACTGCTCGATAGCAATACATCTCTGTATCAATAGGAAGATACCAGACATAGAGGGAACAGTAATATAAGATGTCGAATACGACCCCATAAAATACCAATCTCTTTGGGTGTGAAATACCAAGGCCACATAAGCCATACATAGTTGCCTTCCTTCCACAATCAAACTTTTGATTTAGACGACGATTTGCACAGATTTTATGAGCACGTTTTGCGAAACAGTGTATTTATTGGCAATAGATCTGGTGTCACGGAAAATATCTAGTGGAAATTCAATGCTAAATCTTCGATGGAAAATTGTTCAACGATAAAACGGAACTATCTGAAACGCGACGAGATAGTGTTACTGGTACCATCTCTGCCACGACCACGGCTACCAATTGATACAATTACCTCTGTTTATGGAAGGGAGAAATCGCTCGGTCTAAGAAATCAAAAAAATATATTAGCGTTCACTCATCGAGGGTTATAAATGGAGATAGTAGAATTCAATAAACGCTTCGTATATATTCCAAATGATCAGAATGCTACCAGAAAAGAATATGAACGCAGTTCAATCCATCGCGTGGGACAAACGAGAGTTTTCAAAAGCATACAAAAACTCCGGCGGGAAATGTTCGCCACTCCCGCGTTATCCAATGTACTTGCACTTTTGCTATGTTATTTAGAACAAGATAATAACATTTAAAACTCAAACTAACCGTGATTTACCGTAATTTCTCTTTCAGTTTCTTGGACGTGCGACAACGAGACCGAGTATACCTGTATCAACCTGAACTGTATCCCGCTTGAAAAGGTCAACAATTCCGTCAACGATTGTGGAGATAATTCTGAAGAAGGTAATTGGTCCATACAATCCAATCTCGATATAACGATAAAGCCATACAGTCAAATCTCGATATAACGGCATATACCATAGAATACAGTCTATAAACAGTATCGATTATGCAATCCAATCGCGATATAACGATAAAGCCATACAGTCAAATCTCGATATAACGACATAGACCATAGACTCCAGTCTATAAACAGTATCGATTATGCAATCCAGTCGCGATATGGCGATACAAACCATACATTCCAATGTCGATATATTATAATGGCGTGGACCAATACAGTCCAGACTCAATACAATAATATAAACCATTCAGTCCAATCTCAATATAACGACATAGACCATACAGTCCAATCTAATTTGGAAATAATGAGGTCATCTATAGAGTCTGGTCTTGATAATCCTTGCTGTCGAGAATCACAAAATGCATGTATGATGAATAAATGAGTTGCCACTCGGTTTCCATTGATAATATTCATTCTATAAATGCAACTGTTGTTCTCTTATAAACGTTAACTATGTTGGCAGGATGTCTGTGTGTGGCAGGATGTCTGTGTGTGTGACTGTGATTGATATGAGCTGTGTAATATAAGTATATTCTAGTACAATTATCGGATAATCGTTTTGTTTTCAGTTGGGTAAGTTTTCATTGTAACTCAGAGAGTCGATCAAATGATCCCAGAACATACTAGATCTATCCTTGTAGAACAGTTTCCAGGTGGATAATGTGATTTTGGTCTTCGTTTTATTGCTGTATATCCTGAAGATCATTTGGCCGTTCACATGCAAACTTTTAAACGGCGTGATTATATTATTTATTATTGACGTGATATTTGATTGATAATGTCCCCTTCCTACAGTACCCAACCCTTGTAAATCCCCGGCGTTTTCCTGCTACAACACGAACTGTGTGCCAGCAATTTGGAGTCTGGACGGGACGGATGATTGTCACGACGGATCGGACGAAGGTGGGGACAGGTGCCTGGAGGGTTGCCAGGACAAGTGCCTAGACAATGTCCTGAACAGGTGCCTGGACAGGTGTCTTGACAGGTGCCTGGATAAGTGCCTGGACAAGTGTCTTGAGAAGTGCCTGGATAAATGCCTGGACAGGTGTCTTGCAAGTACCTGGACAGAGTCTTTGACAGGTGCCTGGACAGGTGTCTTGACAAATGCCTGGACAAATGCCTGGACAGGTGCCATGAAACGGCCTGGACAGGTACCTGGAAATGTGCCTAGAGAAGTACCTGGACAAGTGCCAAACAGGTGCCTAGACAAATGCCTGGACAGGTGCCTGAAGAGGTATTCAAGTACCAGGACAGTTGCTCTGGGCCTGAACTTTGTCCTTGACACTTGGCTGGTCCACAGCAAGATCCAAAACACACCAGACCCCGTAATGGCGCATGTCCCCACTGCTGTTCTGTGTATACACATGTATCGTATATATATTTCTGGATCTGTATATCCTGGTGTTGTTGCTCCTCAGGTTTCTGTCTTTAACAAAGAAGTGTTGCATGATGGGATGCAGTCACGTGGCTTACAACGATAACCGGATGTGACATCTGCGCATGCTCGTATTGGTGGAGGCCGCATTGCGCATGGTCAACTACATTTCGTATATTTCACTGAATATATTTTCTCCCGCACTTTTTCAGATGTATATGGCTGGATTGAATAGCCATGAGCATGCAGGAAATGCCTACGTATCATAGTTTTCTAATTTTTCTAATCATGATTAGCTCGCTTCTTCTAGCTCGCTCTCGTGACTTATTTATTAAAATGTACGTCTTTTTCTTCTCCCCCCCTTTTTTCTCTCCCGCTTTGTGGTGGTTATCGGCCGGTCGGGCGTTATGTAGTCGAGAAGCCATGTAAATCGGGCAGTTTCAGTTGTTCTAACAGAAAGTGTTTGGTGCTGACGTGGCGCCTGGATGGCGAAGATGATTGTGGCGACATGTCTGACGAAGGTAGCCAGCGACACCGCGCGCGCATGCGCACTTTAGCCAGTCTAGGCGCATGTCTTCTTCTGCCAATTTAGTGCGTAACTTGCGTCTAAACAGTCCTCTTAGCACTCGCGATGTCATGGTTTGCGGTGAATTTCCCAATTGCTAGCACGGCTAATAAAATAATGTCACGGCGGTCCAATTTGTCAACAATTTAGTGAGTGACCCGATTTCCGGTAATATTTTCAACTAAAGATTAATCAGATTTTACCCGAATTTCTTCAGTTTTCTCTGTTCGTCAAAATTATCCACAGTGAAGTAAAAAAAAAAAATATCGTAAATCAAACAGGTTTTGTCTGTATAAGTATATCGAGCGGCATCTTCTGTGACATATTGCTTTGCTTCGGTTCTCTCAGCAGTTATATTCTAGTACGCACCAGTTCTGAGGAGTAGAGATAGGACTTTGCACTGTTTAGTAATTAGGTCACGGCTTCGTAGAATCGGCGCGAAATTGCGATATTTAGTTTGAAAACGTCAGATTCCCCACCATTTGTGTGTTCGTTCCCACCGCGCGCTATGTCACCAAGCTACCTGCTTACATCACCCCTCATTCGTTTCCAGCACGTGCCTGCATGTAGCTAATGTTGTATTAGCAGTATGCATGGCTATGTCTGCAAAGTGTGTATGCCGGTGTGTGTATTCTGCATTCGGAAAGTACGTTTTGTGTTTGTCACGCCTTCTTGGGCGTAGGCTGCGTGTCATAGTGTAATGTGATGGGCTTGCGGCTCCACCAGCCAAAACAAATTGAAATGTAAAGCGTTATGGGTATGGTACTTTGCGATGAGTTCCGTGTGCTAATTATTGTGCCATCACAAAATTATTTTTTATTGGTGTGTGTTGTCAAAATACAGTATGTTTGACGCATGAATTGCGTCGCATCTTTGAGTGAGAGAATGGATGAATATTTATTCTCCAACACCTGCATGTCGTTTTACATGTAGAAACCCAATGCACGGATTAATGCTTGCCAGAATGCTCGTATATGTTGTGCTTTGTAACATTAAATTGAATGTGGCCATCTTCGAGAGTTATAAGGATTTTGCAAAGATAGCAAACGTGTGAATGAATACACACCCACGGTCCTTATAACTCTTTCTAACCATCAAATCAGTCCCTAATCAAGTGCCTGTCAACGTACAATAACTTGCATGTTTCCATTTACCCTGACAACCTCTCTCCCTACCCCACTCTCTAGTGACCGAACCCTGTCGCCCTGGGGCTTATACCTGCCTGCATGCCACGGGTAATTCGCGCTGTAAGCCCCAGATATGGGTGCTCGATGGCATCCTTGATTGTCCCCACAGCGATGACGAGGGTGAGCATAGAACCTCATGGTAACACGCGCATATCCAACCGACTACTAGCCCATGGTAACATAACTGGATCCTAGTTTACTACTTCTTTATGTTGACCCTCCCCGGTAGTATTTATGTCGATGTTTTGGTTTGTTAAGTAAATGACAAAATCATGATAATTTACCACACTATTATTAATATTCCTGGTAACTTATCATGAGTTACCCTGAGTGATATTTTTTGAAGTTCAAATTGAAATACAAATGGAAGTCTATTTAAACATGTAAACACCAACTCGTAAATTTTCACAAATGTCTTCCCATACACCAGTATAAACGCCAGTAACTAAGCCACCCCCTCCTCACCATGCACCCTCCTTCCTCTATACAGCTAAGATCATCGGGACGGATTGTAGCATGGTATCCGGATGCTGTGACTGTCCGGATTATATCCCGAACTCGGAGTGTCGGAACGAATCCGGATACAGCACGGTGACGTGTCAGTGCCTATCCGGGTTCTACAGTGATGAACTGGGCCTGGAGTGCATCCGGCGTGAGTAGCTGTCATTTCTAATAAAAAATGGGTTCGATTTCACCCTTTTATGATGTCGTTTTATCATAAAAGGGTAACATATAAAACATAAAATAAATAAACATTAAAGTTTTACGGGTATATGGCACCAAACAAATTACACTCTTCAATTGATAATGTGTAAATTTGCATATAGATCTACATATCAAATTAGTGATACCGAAAGAATGACAACGAAATAGAAGAAAAAGAGTTCTAAACCTAACTATTTCATTCGTTCCATTTGTTCCATTCCAGGTGTGATCGGTGACGACTGCGCCGTGGACGCCGATTGTTTTAACGCCTTCAGTAACAGCAGCTGTGTGGACAGCGCATGCGCGTGTGACGTAGGATATTACGATAGTGCGGACGGCACTCACTGTGTGGCGCGTGAGTCGAACGACGTGAAAACATTGAACCTCTCTCATTTATAGCCAATTTATCATTGAGCTTTTTTTTTATTATCATTGGGACATTTTTTTGTGTGACATAATTTGTTCGATTGACAATAAAGAAAAACCTATAAAAATTATAAAATTAGCAACAACATACCGTTCAGTACATACGCTTACCCGAAGCATGAAAAAATAGTACATAGATTAGAATCCATTGGTGAGGCAATGTATATATATCCCGCATAATAACATCATGATTTGAGTGCGATATATATCTTTCAGGTATTATCGGCGACACGTGTGCGCTCGACGTGGACTGTGATACTGTAATCCCGAGCAGTAACTGTACGGACGGGTACTGTGTCTGTGACTCGGGCTTCTACCGGAGCGAAGACCACACGCAGTGTATTCTCCGTAAGTAGTCGTTAGTATTGTGTGTGGTTCTTCTTCTCGGCGATTCATCAACTTTCCAGTACAGGTGCTTCATTCTTAGGCCGTCGTGAGAACAGACGTAGGGAGCAATGATACATGGAAAGTTGATGAATTTGATATTAATACATATTAATTTGATATTTTAAATCATAATAAACAAATTTTTAGATAAAAATTAAGTTCTCTTATGAGCAGTTTAATTGTAATTCGATAAATATTATCTACTTAGTCAATAGAAATGCAATTTCATTAGATGACAATATATACATGTAGGCACGTAAGTGTACACTAGTATGTGTGTATTTAACAGCATGCAACGTTTCCAATGCATGTAATAGAAACATATGCATAACTGTTGCAAGGAATATTTACCGAAATAGCATTTTTGAGGCTTTTTTGTGTGGCTGCATGAAACAGTATGTACATACAAATGCACACACAGCAACACTCAAGCGGATCATGTCGGATTTATTGGCGTTTACATCATATCAAACTCTTTGTGATGTACATGTACTAGTAAATTTTAAAAACAAATTCAATCTGAAGTCCATATAAATTCCAACCTATGAATCTGCACTTTCAGTTAAATTTGGTCAAACGCCAATCTGTCCATGCATCCTTGTGAATTACTTGCTTTCTGAAATAGTTTGCTTAGAGCATTTCAAATACCTAACTAACAAAACGGGTAAGTACATGCAATCACAAATGACCGCATTTATGCTTGTACTCTTATGCGATTTCCAATCATTGCTAGTTAGTCAAGATCATACCAAAAGCATTCAGTGTGAACTCAGTCAGCTAGTAGACACTTGCTTCACATTGTTTTGGGGTTTTTTTCATCACATTCATCCACATGTCCGTATTGTTCTTTGTGGCCTATTGCTGTGCTTTCAGTGTTATCTTTCTCCTAACTATTATGTCCAATCTCGTGTTCATCAAGTGATTCTTAAATGTTTCAAACTTTCTGTGAGCGAATTGGCGTAGATAGTCTTTTGCAGCTCTGTGTCGAGTTTTCTCAGGTTTTCAACCCAGCCCCTTTTGGCTGACTATATTCACACCTAACATCAAGTGACGTCTCTTGTCTGTACGTTATGTGTCACACTTTGTTAATCCTCTTGTTGATCATTTACACCACAGTGTAGTTGTTTGTTTGTTTACGTGTGAACCTATCACGTCCTTCCTCTCCGTGTGGTACGCTTGTACGCTTCCCCTATCTACGAGACAGCTATGGTTGGTACTCAGCAAGTTCCCACCACTGTCAAACCCTTGTACTGTTCCAGGCAAGATCCTGGATGAAACCTGCGAGTTGATGACCGACTGTACTCACGCCATAGACTTCAGCCTTTGCTCGAACAACACGTGCCTGTGCCACTCTGGATACCACTACACCGAGGATCGATCAACATGCTACCTGCGGAGAATCGGAGACGACACATGCGAGATCGACACAGATTGCAGCGATGCTGTTGAATTTAGCAACTGTACGGATGGTACTTGCTACTGCGATCGAGGATACAATGCCATCGAGAATGGAACGGAGTGCATCATCAGAAAAATCGGTGACGCGACATGCGAACTGAACTCGGATTGCTTCTTTGCTGTTTGGGACAGTGTCTGTGACAACGGAACTTGCCTCTGTGCACCTGGATACCAAGTGTACGAGAACAACACCGTTTGCACTCGGCGTAAGATCTTCGACACAACATGCGGTTCAGACTGGGACTGTTATAATGCCGTCGCTGGCAGCCAATGCCCTAACGCCACGTGTCTTTGTCTGAATGGCTACCAAGTGAACGAGGAGAGGACACTCTGCAACAAACGTAGGATTGGCGATGACACCTGCCAATCCAACCTAGATTGTTCTGCGGCTATTGAATACAGTAACTGTACCAATAACACGTGTGCTTGCATATCTGGATACCAAGTCAACAACGAAAATGACACTTGCATCAGACGTCGCATTGGAGATGAAACTTGCACTTTGAAATCGGACTGTTTGGATGCTGTTGACAACAGCTGGTGTTCCAATGGCACCTGTACTTGTTACTCAGGCTACATAGCCAAGGAAAACAACACAGTATGTAAACTGCGAGTAATAACAGATCCATGCACTATCGATCCTGACTGTTCAGATTCAGTCGCGGATAGCATATGTGAAGCGGGTCAATGCCTCTGCAGACTTGGGTACAATGCTTCTCCGGACCTGACGCTATGCACGAGGAGACGGATAGGTGACGCAACCTGTTCCCTTGAGGTGGACTGCTCAGCTGCTGTAGACCAGAGTAACTGTACTGAAGGAGTGTGCGAGTGTGTCTCTGGGTACTACCAGACTGACAATGGCACGGTTTGTACGAGACGTAAGTTCCCGGATGGAGGTCTCACTTGACCTCTTTTGTGTTTGGCAGGTTCCAGTGAAGAGGCATCAAGTGACACAGTTTAATTTCAACACATTTTTATTGAAGCATTGCAAACTTTTCATGCCAAATAACCGAGCAAGCCCCGATACACAAGTGCATAATATCAGAACAGAATATAAAGAATTAGTAATGTTAATGAGCTATACATTAAGAGAAGACGAAGTAACATATAATTAGCGACATTAGACAGTTTGACATGTTTGTCAGGAAAGTGAGGGGCTGGAATTACATTAAACAGCTACAACACGGTTCCTTTTACCAATAAAACACAATTTTCCTTCATATATATATCGAATGTATTAAAAGAAGCCAATAGAAACCCTGGTCAAACTTCCATACATGTCTAGAGCCACGCAGCGGTGATTAGTAGCATCCAATGTAGATAGCCCGACATATGGTGATGTAGGTCCCGCTTATTTCGGACGTCATGATTTAGTGTGTGCTTCCACGAAGTTCCATCATCCCCACCACCAACATTCAGAATTCTCCAAGATATAGAAGTTGACTTTAAACGTTAAAATTGTTTTACTACTTTCACTGAAGAAGCCTCGTCATAATGTAGCGGGACATATTTCACGAGGATGCCGACAACCCATTAAAACACAATTGGAACCTAATGAAATATATCATTATATGCCTGTTTGATTGGACATCACTACCAGCGCAAACATACATGTACAACTATAAATATGCTGAGAGATATGATTGATATCTTGACAAGATCGAGCTTTGGTTTATCTGGAAGTTCTGAGCTGCATGACTTCTTTCATAGCAAGATTAACTTGGTCTAACAAAGTTCAAATCGTGTATGTTACTTTTCTAGTCTTGTCTGCATATAGTGCTATAGTCGAATATAGAATGACGTAATGAAATAACAAATTAAGAAATTGGAATGGTAGACGTACTGATCAGATCTGAATGAAAAGAGCAATATAACGTTATGATATCAGGCATCATGATGGATCTGTTCTGGTGAAAAATGTTGTTGAACTCAAAGCTGTTAATGTGAAATGTTCTTTCTCTTCCTCTTCTTCCTCTATCAATCCATTCGGCATCTGCGTCATCATCTTCTTTCAGGCATCTTGGGGGACCACTGTTTCTATCCACCTGATTGTACTAACGCTGTCCCTGTTAGCACATGTTCTAACACCAAGACGTGTGTCTGTCTCACTGGCTATCACTCCTCTGCCAATCTCACCTCCTGCCCACCAAACGTCGTGGGTGACACCTGTACCAACGATTTGGAATGTAGCACTACCATACCCAATGGGCAGTGCGAGGTTGGCCAATGTGCCTGTAAGTTGGGATACCATCAGACTCTCTCCGGTGATACATGCGCACTGCGACAGATTGGTGACTCGACGTGCTCAAAAGACTTGGATTGTTCTGTTGCCGTCAACAACAGTGAGTGCAGTAAGGGGATATGTGTGTGCGGTCTTGGATACCAGCCAGCAAAGTCGAATGACACATGCTATTTACGACACATCGGCGATGACACATGCTCGGTGGACATTGACTGCGATGCTGCCGTGAAGGATAGTGAATGTGTCAGGGGAACTTGCCTTTGTCAGATTGGATTTCAAGCTACCACCGATAACACCACCTGTAATAAACGACGCATTGGTGATGAAACGTGTACCATCGATAAGGACTGTTCAGCTGCGGTTGGACATTCACATTGCTTTTCCAATACTTGTCTTTGTAACATTGGGTACTACCCGAACCATGACAACACAATCTGCCGACCAAACAGGATAGGCAATAGCACCTGCGACGAGAACAATGAGTGTTCCACGTCAGTTCCTTTTAGCTACTGCACTTCAGTGTTTAAGAACTGCTCCTGTCTTGTAGGAAGGCACCCAACGAGTGACGGAGCTCACTGCAAACTTAGACGAATCGGTGACGAAACTTGCAAGAATAATGTTGATTGTAATGCAGCTGTTCCTTTCAGCTCGTGCGTGAATGAAACGTGTACTTGTCTCACCGAGTACCACGCGGTAGAGGAGGGTACAGTGTGTACACTCAACAGGATTGGGGATTCTTGTCTGATTGATGATGAGTGTTCACGATCGGTGAACCACAGTAGTTGTGATGCAGGACAATGCACATGCTTTGATGGCTACCGACCAGCAAATAAGAAACAAGAATGTGTTCTGCGAGTCATGGGAGATATTTGCTCCGTTGATTTGGATTGTTATGCTTCGGTTAACTACAGCCACTGTGAATCGAACTTATGTGGCTGTGACACAGGATATAAGCCGGTTGCCAATGGATCCCTGTGTGTGTATAGGAGAATTGAGGACGAATGTTGGATTGATGAAGATTGTACTGTTCCAGTTGACTACAGTGAATGTCAAAACTTTTCTTGTGCTTGTCAAACTGGATATAAATCTGTCAACAATGGAACAAAATGTGTTTACAACATTCTAGGTGACCAATGCCAAAGTAGTGAAGAATGTCTAGTTCCGATGAACCATACATGGTGTCTCAATGACACATGCGCTTGCCAAATTGGATATCAGAGTGTAGGTCCTTCCACGTGCCAGCTCTTGAGGGTAGGTGACAACTGTACGAGATCACTGGATTGCAACACGGCCGTTTCCTATAGTGGCTGTGTTGAGGATACGTGTCAGTGTTTCCATGGCTACTACGGCGCCTTCCTGTCTGACGCATGCGTGCTACGGCGTATCGGCGATGAAACCTGCACGAGGAACCTAGACTGTTACAGTGCGGTCAACTACAGTCACTGCGAGAACAGGACGTGTCTTTGCGATGACGGCTTCATCGCCACGGAGAATAACACAAGATGTATCCCTCTAAGGATAGGTGACACATGTGATGCGGACTTCAAGTGCCGTCTATCCTTCAACTACAGTCGCTGTGGTGACACGTTCCAAGACGACGAATGCGCCTGTATATCAGGGTATCGTGTCGAAGACATTCGTCAATGCGAGCTAAGTACGTACGTAGTTTGCGGCGCCTGCATCAGCTGTCAAAGGCTTCCTTTCGGACAAGACTTATGTACACTGTCTGATATGTGAAGCAGCTTTCAGTGTCTCCCCACTTGTCGCTTTCAATGTGGAGTTGCTTGTGAGTGTCATGATTATTTGGTCCCATATACTGTTTTCCACGTCCATGCCACATCACGATTTAATTTGCACCAGTTGCACATTTCGTGAATTTAATTCCAATCGTCCAGGAATTGTTATGATACTTTCTTTTATTTCATACTCGCCATTTGCAGTGATCGTATACAAATGCAGTTATCACCATCCATCTTTCAAATATACTCATCTGTTTCCAGTATGATTTGCACATTATATTCTTTTTCAACCGCCGAGTCATTCGTTTTGCTTCATTTTCATTTCTGTTTTTCTCCTTCGGATATTGGTTCAAATTATGGTTTGATGGTTTTGATTTGATATCTATATCACTCGTGATTTTCGGTCCATCAAAGCTTCAAATAGCTAGTTGTGGAAATGACTCACCTTCTTGGCTCTCACATTTGATACACATGTAGGGTAGTGCATTGCATTCCATGTAGTTTCAGTGCATAGTTGCATGTTGGGTAGCCGATCAGTGTATTAGATGTTGTCAATAATGTCATAATGCATGTTGTTTTGCACGCAGTACTAATATTTAGTCTCAGGTATGATCGTGGAATGGCATGTACATCAGGAATCTTGGATGTTTTGATATTTTGGGACATCTTGGGAGATTTCCGTTGGTTGCTCGATCGGGACAATCACCCAACAGCTTGTACGTTGATTGTCTTCTACTAACCGTGTAGCTTATAGAGAAGTTGCCAGAACTGTAAAGTCCACTCTGCCACTTTCAGGTATGATCGGAGAAGGGTGCACACACAATCACGAATGTTTCGGAGTAGGTAACAGCTCGTGTATAAATGGCACGTGTGAATGTGGGCGTGGCTATAAGGGCGACCTAGGCCCCGCCTACTGTAACATGCGACGTATTGGCGAGGCGTGCCTGGATGACCCAGATTGTCCAGTGATTGGTAGCCTATGCCTAAATGACACGTGTGCCTGTGATGTTGGCCGACTGGCGACCGTAGACAACCGATACTGTCCATTCCGTGTTGTGGGCGACCCGTGCAGTGACGACTTGGACTGTTCGGTCGCCATGGCACATACATTCTGTAAAACGACCGTGATGGGGCGCAACTGTAGCTGTGATGCGGGCTATGGAGCGCCACTAGGGGCAAATCGCTGCCTATCTACGGACAGTGTCATGGATGTTGTTCTCTTCGCAATTAGTGTCCTTCTAATCTGCACCATTTCCATTATCATCATCGTGCTTATTTTATACTTTAGACAATTGTATAAAGAGACGGGTAGGCGGGGAAGAAGGTCAATCGACGACGATGAAACGGATTCCTGGACCGAGCCCATCCATAACGAGAACAAATCATTGTAATCGATAATTTTCATATGTTTTAATACGAAAATTCAGTCTCCCTGAACGAATAGGCGATATATTTAGGTCATTGTTTATTGTGAAACAAATTGGAGCTTCAGAACTTCTATTATTGCATTTACTCGTATACATATGTAATTATATCAATACATGTGATGTATTCATTCTGCTTTTTTTCTCGTTACGCATTGAAATGTGTACACTATATGCAATAACAGCAATATATATGCTTTAGGCCTACGCTAGTTATGAAACCTTTAGGTATGAAACCATTCTGGGAGAATAACTGCTAGTTCTAGACAAAATTGTTTTTTTTCATGGAAAAAATGTAAAAAGTCTACACCCAAACTGCTCCAAATCCGGTGGAAATTATTATCACCGTGTATATGACTAACTAGTGTTATTGTGGATAAATGAACTAACAATATGTAATATGTAGATGCTTTAGCTCAATCGCAATGTGGAGTTTTTTAAGCACACGCTTACGGTAAAAGCTCTTCAGTCGCCGCTTCATTCATAACGTCGTTGGAGAGCTGTATAGTTGTACATTCATATAGATAGGTCGATGTTTATATTTCTTGTTTTAA
The DNA here is from genome assembly GCA_949152475.1 of Terebella lapidaria. Taxonomy (NCBI): domain Eukaryota; kingdom Metazoa; phylum Annelida; class Polychaeta; order Terebellida; family Terebellidae; genus Terebella; species Terebella lapidaria. The sequence goes on from OX424567.1 coordinate 15,091,882, forward strand.
ATATTCCAAGATAGTACAGGTATGTGTATATCGGAGCTGTTTTTTTTACCAATAATGATAGGGCCTATCATGTTATCCAAGATATTACATATCATAGATACTAAATGGTGGTATATGTTACATGACAACGGAAGTATCTTCTGAAGCAATAATCGAATATATTGCTGGATATTATGTATATATATTATTGGATTGTTCTTGACATGTTTGTTTTGAAAGAACGAAATTGATATTGTAATAGTTAAATACATGTATGTTGAATAGCAGACATTGTTTACATGTGTGTGTATCAATTGTCAGTAAATAAATTGATAGAAACGAAATAATTTTATCCTAACTTTTAATTTAATCGAATTATGGAAGCGTAAATCTAAAGTTGTATTGGTGAGTGAATATTTCTTAATTTATCAGAGTTCTAAAAAAGTTTTTAGAATTGTATAAAATGCAAAGGTACTTTACTATGAACTATTTGTATTTTGTGTATTGACACTTTGTGTATTCATACTTTGCAGGGAAGGTCTATGACGAATGCATGATAAACACCGACTGTAGTGATGCAATACCCTACAGCTTCTGTGACGAAAGCAGGTCTTGTGACTGTTTTCCTGGGTATATGATTTCCGAGGACAACACGACGTGCACAAGACGTGAGCTTTCTCAACTATTAGCAGATAATATCCTAACCCTATTGTATTTCTGCTCTTATAGACACTTGTTACAGTATATATATTTTTTAACATATGGATCCTTCAATTAAATATGGCGAATGACTGGCAATCATTTCTGATTGCCATTTTAAAGCAATGAACGAGCAACGATATTGCACTGAACTGTTGCACGTCCTCAAGTTGCACGGTGGATAGTTCATGTTTTTCACCACGGTTTAACTTTGCTCTCACATTAACAGGTACTGTAGGTAGTCCTTGCGTGAACAGTGACGAGTGTCTACCAGTCATAGACAACAGCGAGTGTGACGTCACTTCCTCTTCCTGTCAGTGCTTGCTCGGTCACATGGCTGATGACGTCAATTCCACGTGCAACATACGTGAGTGCAAGTAGTAAATGAATATTATATTTACTCTAATTATAAAAAAAAAACGTCGAATAAATTGTTGACCTGCCATTTGTGAAACTTCTGATACTTACAAGAAATGTCTAATCATAACGTTCCCGCGAGCAGGAAACGTGACTTCCCCGTGTGTGACTGACGTGGATTGCACGGCCGCAATGACGTTCAGCGAGTGCGAGAACGACACAGAAACGTGCCAGTGTACTTATTGGTACATGCCTAACGAGAACTACACTGACTGTATCATCCGTACGTATATAGAGCTTACAAACTGTGTGCATCGTAGACATATTCGTGATGAGAATTTTTATTCGTCCAAATAAGAGTTGAAAATAATATTGGTGAAAATTGCTTGAAAATTTTATTGAAACATTCGACCCACTCATAATTCTAAAAGAAATAATTTTTAAGAACAAAATTTGAATTGTTTTCTGCAATATATATCATGTATGCTTTATTCTCCTGTCCACCAGGCCCAACTCTAGCCCCATATGATGCAATCCCTCACCTCGAACCTGTGACGTGTAGTGAAGAGTGTACCAACAACAACAACACCGAGTGTGTCCCAGAGCTAGGCGTCTACCAGTGTCGGTGTCGGGGCGGGTTTGCCCGGCGCCACCCTACAGATCCCTGCCTTAGTAAGTCATTTTATGTAGGGGAAGGATCGTGTGGTTTTGCCCAGGAGATGGGTGGCTACCAGTGTTAATGTCGGGGCGGGTTTGCCAGGTGCCACTCTACAGGTTCATGTTTTAGTAAGTCATGGTGTGTAGGGGAGGGTTGTATAGTAGTGTCCCAGAATTATGCGTTTCAAAGTGCCGGTGTCGGGATGGGTTTGCCAGGCGCTACTCAACAGATACCTGCCTCAATGGTAAGAAACTGTTGAAAGATAGAGATGGTAGTGCAAGTGTGTCCCCAAGTTAGGCAGCTTGCTACCTGTTTCATTTTCAATTTTATATCACAAGACTGAAAAAAAACACACAACATTCTTTTTATTACAATTCACCAGGATCAAGCGGGTTCGCTATCAGCCTGAACATCACATGGATAGCGGGCCACTTTGCCTTGGAGCCGTTCTACTTCATAGGCCGGAGAAGCAGCGTTATGACGGCGTGGTCCAACCGACTCATTGCCAGCGGGGTTGGTACATGCTAAAACAATTCAGTTGAACTGCTTGTCAATTACAGATCAGTCACTATAACGTGAATCGACAAATAGTTTTGAAGCATATCACATTGATGTTTATTTTAATTTATTATGAGTATCTAGCTATTTTTATTGGGATATTTTTAGAAAGTTTTTTTTTTCGAGTAAACAGTACAGTGGCAAAACTTTTGTGCTGGTGCGGAATAAAGCTTCCTCTCGGGTGTCTTTGCCGACACCTTCATCGAATTTTCAACAATATACCACCCGTCTACTGACATCATTCCACATTCCATACAGATTGATCAGATGCTCGTGAACACGTCCCTGGAGCAGTACTACCTGGGCAGTAAGGTGTACCGCTTCTCTGACGGCAACCCTGGTACGCTGACGGACTTTGCCGTGTTCTTCGACAAGAACTCGTCAGTTACACTTACCGAGTTTCAGGAGCACGTCTGGATGTATCTCAACAGGTGAGCTGTGGCTTCCGTAAGAGAGTGGGGTGATCAAATTGAAGACTGAACGTCGTAATTCATAGTTCCGACGACATCCCAACAGGCCACGCCCCCTTGGCAACCGCAGGAAAAGTCCCACAAACATACCATGTGCTTTTGCTTGAGCAAGTCGGGAATAATGTAACTTTTGCTTGCTTCTGTTTACACATTCGTTTTCTAAAACAATACACCATATTTCACATGTCTATACTCATAAGGGGATGGAGAATATATTGTAAGCTTAAATATTTAACTTATTTGGCTTTACTTGGCCATGAGTGCATCAGAAGTACACTATCATCCCACTTCACTCAAGAGGTTGGGCTGTTAAACACGCCGGTTTTGTTTGTGGGACTTTAACGTTTTGGCGCGTTTTTTGACGTCTTTTGATTGGGTAGTAAATATGGAAGTGGGCGGGGCTTATGTATCATCGGAACTATGAATGGATGGCTGAATGAGAAGTTTTGGTCCAGAGTTTGTTTCGAAACTAGTTTTGATCTCATGATTTTCTTCTTCGAATTGTCCGATATAGGCCTATGCAATTACATGTATATATACTAAGCCATACAAATTATTCACAAATCAAGGGGCAATATGAAGACAATATGAATTTGATAAAAAAAATATTCTTTCAAGGAACGTTGCTTCAGAAGGCGTATATTATAGTGTATCCTTGTCCTACAGTTCAGCGGGAGAGGTCGGCACCAGTCGTCTTTATATAGATTACGCTGACTTTCTGGACATGGAGGAAAGCACTGTACAAGGTCATTATAGCTATAATAAAAAGTAATATCATTGTGATAATAGTTGTAATGATAATAAACCGTTAATAATAGGACACCTTTGTGTTAATGAGTGAACTTTTGTTGATCATTTCTCTTTGCACTAAAAACCTCACTTTCGCTCTCTTTTTACCAAATCTCATTAATTTATGACATCATAACACTTCCCATACTGCTTGCAGACTTGAACGAGTGTGAGCCTCTGATCAGTCCCCTGAATGATTGTCACGAGAACGCGTCCTGTATCAACACCGTGAGCTACTTCATGTGTGTGTGCAGGCCGGGCAACAGGAATAGAGCTGGGGCACCTGCCCTATACAGGGGCCGGGATTGTGAAGGTACCGTGTTTGGTGACTGGTCCTAATGGTTGTATGAAATCTAGTTAGCATGGACCAAGGACTGATGAATATTATTGGGTTTTTGGGAGGATTCTTGTCGAATTTAAAATGTATGCAGTATTCCTGAAATGTGATGTATAAATGCATGGGTAATAACATTTGCTCATTGAAGCTTTCGGAACATGACATGATAATATTATCAAAATCCACTTAGTTTTTATAGCTGCATCATGCATCAGATACCATCGTTCAAATTCTATAATATATCGTCTACGTTCCCAAATCAGAGGAATTTATCGATCTAGTCACGCCCTCTATCGGAGAATCAGCGACGTGAGTTGAAGTCTAAACAAAGACACGTGGTTTTGATGTGTTTCTATGGTGACGGGCTTTTGTCATAACTCTCTGATCTATCGTGATGTTTTATTTCTTCTCACTGTGAATGGGTATATTCGACAGAAACCTTTCTCAATTCTTGACTAAAATTCATCACCTAATGAACTTATAAATATATACTAATGACAACGAAAGCTGTCGCAAATATACCCATATGAAATATACAAATGAAATCTCGAGTGCTGTGCCTATATTTCTTTTTTATCTACATGATAATATTTCACTTTTTCTACACTCACTGGTGCTGGGCATCCGATAATATATTGTATATATATATTGATGGAATATAAACCATTCATATCCAACAGGTGGATGGTCATTTTTCTCTCTCGGTTTATTTCACTGTGTGATATAAATATGATATATAACACTCTAATAACACTTGACTTGCACTCTAAGTGAAGCTTGCACTTATACCTCTGTGTTTACGCTCTGTTGACAGTTGTTCCCAGGAGAACTCGTGAATATTATAGGTTGAAGCGGAAAAACAGAAGGTAGATGTCACGTGACAATAAACGGGGTTCACACAGGAAGTTCTGATCTAACACGTGTTCACTATAAAGACAAACACATACAGTGGGGAGAGTGTAGTAGTTTAGATATATTCACATTTCTTTGTATTTCAAAGTTGAATTGTATTCAAACCAATGTAGTATGTATGAAATGATATGCAACTTGACGATTATACTCATATTTGTAATCATCAGCCTTTTGGAATGTGTTGTATAAAGTGTATGATAACTAATGATATATGTTTTCTTGTGGTACAGATGTGCAAGTGGGTCCTGTGAAACGCGATGGGATTGTAAGTGTGACATTTTTAGTACAATTCTACCCACAATAATAATAATAATATGGATGCATAATAATAGAGCACACATGAACATGAACCAACCTTTAGATGACTTTGTTTTAACGTTGTTTCTGTTTTAGTGGTTATTTAGTGGTTATCGGTGTGACATTTTTAGTACAATTTTACCCACAATAATAATAATATGGATGCATAATAATAGAGCACACATGAACATGAACCAACCTTTAGATGACTGTTTCTGTTTTAGTGGTTATCGGGGTTCTGACAGTGATCTTCGTTTTACTGGGAGCAATGCTCATTCTCGAGATTGTTTGGAGAATCAAACATGACATGCCCAGGTAAGAAGAATTAAACATCCAAGCGATAAATCCGATTCTTATACTTATTTTTACAACAACAACAAAATATTTTTTTAACAAAAAACTATAGTTTTATATAATAGTAAATTTGAAGCTAAACCATCGTTTCTGATTCACTAATTTACAACAAAATACTATCAGACGGAGACGATTCATTCAAAGATAATTGCATGTACTCTTTATATACAGTGCAAATTACTTATAGTTCACACTGTATTCATCAACGTAGCCGACGGCGGAAAGCGGCCGCCAAGCGGCGAGAGAGAAGCCGCCGGCCCAGACCGATGAAGAAAACCGTCAGCTTCAGTCCCACCACACCCGAATACATCGAAAACGACACCCAAGTCGACGATAAAGGTAAAAGAAATGACAATTTCAAAGACCTCATTGAAGTTATGATGAGGTGTGTTTTCAATGTTTATTATCCATCGTATTTCTTTTTGAAACTGGATTGATACGGAAATACATGAGATTTGTTTTTTCGAAAAAACATATATATATATTCGATGCGTTTTGTCATTTGCAGCATATTAGAATGGCATACTGGAACACTCACAAGCAAATGCCGTTTTACTCACCTTTCTATACTCCAGTGTGTTCTGTTTTCTGCAGCAGAGCTGGTGAACGACAGTCCACAGGAAGGCGAGGTGAATCTGGGAATGACCAATGACGATGCAGGATGACGATGACGTCACCGTGACGTCATCATTCCTCCCGCCATTTGTGATGTAATGACATCAGGGACACCCCCTCTGGCTTCCAATATTTCCGCAAATTTATTGATGTATATAACATGCATGTAACAGAGTAAATTTATATATTGTGTATGTAGTAGGGTCTGTTGCTTTGTTTTGCAAACATAGTAAAATTCTTGAATGAATGAACAACCTGTATATTTGATTGTTTATGTATTCCATACTATGTTTTTGTTGTAGTAATCATATTGTTAATCGTACTATTATGTTGTACATGTAATGGTGTAGTATGTATTATTTGTTCAATCAAACATGTGTAACATAAAATGTAAGTTAAGTGTTTGTATGTGACTGCACATGTTTGTGTTGATTTATCATATTTCTATGATCTCATATCGTATTGATATCAATGTGCAAGGCTTCCGATAACATATTTAAACTGTCGTATATATGCAAGATTCGCATCAATGGTGCCATCAAAGATTTCCCCCGAAATAGCATGAATTTATGATCTTTATAGAAACGTATGCAATAAAACAGATTTTAGGCATTATTACTGATGTTAATGAAAGTGGATCCTATAAATTTGTTATAATTTTAGCTATTAAACTTCCATAGTGTCAATGTCGTGAAATTAACATTCCCTGCGCTACGTTCATTATGAGAACGAATATTCATGAGGTTGTCAGATTGAATATTCATGAGAAAGAGTTGTCATATTACATATGGTTTTTGCTGCGATGGCTTTTGAATTTCCGCTGTGGTGGGTTAAAATTGTGCCTATTCCATTTATGAGCTATTTGGTGTTACTTTTATTGATGGTTATCAAATAAATCGCTTTCATTAGATACCTGTTGTTTTCCTTTTCGAGTGACCACAAACTCGCAAACTCACTCAGACAAAAACATTTACATGTATTATAATAATGTTCATATTGTTAGATCGGAATATGAAAAACGAAGAGATCAAAAAATAAATTCATATCCAAATCAGTCTATTGATATAATGTGAAATTTTCCCATCCATAATTTCCCAATTTTGGTTCTAACAAACAATTCGGTCTCCTTGGAAATAAAACCAATCTGTAGTCGAACATCCAATATCCGTAGTCGAACGGCGCAGTACTTGCTCAACATGATCAGTCAATTAATGTATCAGTATTTTACGAGCTATCGACAGGCTCCGTTGCTGGACTTTGGACACACTAAAACTTTATGGCATCTTCAAGATCATTAGTTTTATCGATTTGTGAAAACACGATTGACAAAGATCGAAGCACCTGAGTGAAATCTCGGATTGTCAAATTCAAACAATTTGAGACATTCGCGGAAAATCTAGTATCCGGTGAGTGTTACGTGTTTATTACGGATTATTATAAGAACTGTTGTATATTCATATATTTTTGTTGAATTATATTCATGAAAACACAATCGTTGACAGGATCAGCGGTCCTCTTTGACACAATAAGCCATCATTAAAATTCGCGGGAGCTTGCAATTTCTCAAATGATTTACAAACTTTCCACAAACCTGCCTCCTGCAAATTAACGTTCGCATAATCTGAATAGCCATGACGGCATGATAATCACATATAGTGAGGAATTTAATGTGATGAATTATTGTGTGTGATGTTGACCTCATCTGGTACAAGAAAGAAACTGAATCGGTATAAATTGTTGAACCTTTCAACGAGTATACTAGTAAATCCAATACTTACAAGCACTCCCAAATTGAATGTACGATATTATAAAATTACATGAAAAACAAACACGAATATCACTGAAATATCGACGAATTCGCCGTGAAAACCCCATGCATCATAACACCATGTCGATGGTCTGTCAACAGTGATACGCACGTGAACGTTATGACGTCGTTGTCCCGCCGTGGATCTCTCCTGCTGTACACCTTGAGCCTGTTCCTCTTCTTGTTGGCCTTCGTCAGTCCCTGGTGGAAGGACTCGGGCGGAGACGCCAAGGGGCTGTGGTACAAGTGTGCCAAGCCGAACCGTGTACGGTGGGAGTGCTCCGGACTCGGTACTACAGGTGAGGGTTGATTTGTACGTACATATATGGATGGGTCTTTAAGATCTGTCAGGGTGATGCCTCGATTGGGCGGTGGGGGGGGGGGGGGGGGGGGGGCGCCGGCTATACTCTTCAATATATTCGGACCTATTCGGAATTACCACATTAGGATTAGGATTTCAATGAATACTCTTTGTATCAGTGTACGGAAGAGGATTAGGGCCAAGCAACTAAAAAAAAATTTTCGATTTGTCGACTTACGTATCTCGATAAATCGACTTACTATCTCAATAAATCGAGATATTATCTCGATGAATTGACTCATTGTTCTCGATAAATCGACTTATTAATCTCGATAATCAACTTATTTATCTCGATAAATCGAGTTAATTATCTCGATAAATCGAGTCATTTATCTCGATAAATCGACTTATGTCTTAAGCATTTAAAGTTCAAGTAAACTGGAAATATGCCTAGAGTCACATTATTTATATTGAACACTATATTGAGTAGGCTTATATGATCGACCATTATGACGTTAAATATCGAATAATACAGAACAAACTACCGAAATAAAAACTATACTGAAGTTATTATATCATATCTCTTCAAACAATGCAGCATGTTCATGAATGAAATTGGTATACTTGTTTTTCTTTTTTTTTTTTACTTATTTAGCTATTAAACATGGAATGATTTATATTCGTAACGTTATCTGGAACGGCTTCTTCAATTGGATGTTTTGGTATTATTTCAGTGATTAGTGTAATGACTGTTGAACTCCATATAATTTTCAATATGAGTAATCAGTATATATTCTTTATCCTATCGTTTTCAAGGTAACCAATGAAATGGTATATGGCTTGCCTATATTACGGTTGATGTATATTCATTTTACTTGTACTTTAACTGTCTGAGCCATAAGTCGATTTATCGAGATACGTTAGTCAATTGATCGAGATACGTAAGTCGATTTAAATAGAAAAAAAATCTTTTAGTTTGGTGGCCCTAATCCTCTTCCGTAATCAGTGAATACTCTTTGTTATCACATGTAAATAATATGTGCAGTAGACTACTAACTGTAGGCCAATAAACTTTGCTAAGTTCCTATTTATTACGGTGAGAATGTTGTTTCAATAACAAACCAAAATACATCGACCATTATTCGCAGATGATAAATACGAGGCGGTCCAGGCGATGATGTGTCTCGCGCTGATTGGCTACATTATTATGCTAATTATGTATATAGTGTGTATCAGAAATGATATGTCCAACATGCGCATGATCAGCTGCACAGGTGGAATAACAGGTATCTCATGAATATTCATATTGACTTCTAAAATATCTGCTTAAATGCTGTACTCTATATAATTAGAACATAAGCATAATTCTGAAAATTGTAATATTCATTATTATAAATGTAATAATGAAATAAAGCCGTATTATCATGCCATCGCAACTATGAAAACATAGGATATTTTATTATACTCAGTACCTGTTGTTATTGCTATCTTGCAGTGCTCTTCAGCCTTCTGGGACTGATTCTATTCGGAGCGGTTGTATACTACAGAGCAGGCGGATTATTAGCCTGGTCCTATATCATGGCGTGTGTCAGTTGTGTAATTCTGCTAATTAACAGTATCATGACGTATTTCGTCACGTGATCAGAGGCCACATTACGTGACCGAATGTACGTGAACTGAGCTGGATTTAAGACAGAATTATTTTGTGAGGGGTAAATTACGTGGTATATGTAACTTGAAATGCATTGTGGATACTGTTTGCTAGTGAGCAAGTAAGCATATGCAGCTGCAAGCATTGTTATATAATTCCGCCAATATTATATGCATCTTTACAACGTGAAGACCGATTAAGTTTTAGTGGTTGACGTCCCGTGGTCCATGATATATGTTCTCATGTGAAAACATGAGTATATGTTATGTGCACTTCAACGTAGTATATATCACTATACAGGTTTACTTCTAACCACGGTTTAATAATGAATGGATTGTACATAATGTGGTGAACCGTTCCCTGGTAATCGAAATCAATATTTGTCATATTCTAGTCGGTTTATATCATTTCTACACACGTTATGACAGTTAATGGGTCACTTTAACTTTGGTGTTGAAGTTAGTGTTGAGTTGCAAATGAGTCTGCATCAGGTGTAAACGTATTATGGCCCAACACCTCACTAAATGAAACCCAGCCGAGTTAAGTGTTATGAGCTTCTGAAGTGTTGAATTGACACCTTGCCAGCACTTCATTAACACATTTGAAACACTTTTTCACTCCAAACACTGAACCCTGGTTCACAAAAATACCAAAATGAGATGATTTATAATTGCTAAACCTTTCGTCAAACTGTCATATTCCATAGAGCATCGTTTAGGATTAAGTGCAGACGTCAAATGAAATTCATCTCGAATATAACTCAACCAAAACCCAAGTTAGAGTGACCCAGTATGTTTATCATCGTGTATTGTGCATTCATCTACATTTCCAAATAAATCAGTGTAACTTCTATGAAGGTTTTCAGTTATCTTGAATGCCGTAAACGTACTTTCCACGGGGCATTAATCTTATGAGTTTTCGTATCTCAGACTTTTTTAATATAAATTTGTGATTGTATGTCCTCAATGCTTAACTTCGAGAGGATTTATTTACGATTTCATTATCATCGTGAAATCCATAAAATCCACCTTGAAAATATTACGTTTGCGATATGTTTCTTTCCAATGTTTCCATATAATCTATGCAAAAACGTTGTCGTACATAATAATTCCAAATTGCTCAAGAGATAAACACATTTTATTGGAATTGTGATACAAAAATGTAAAACTTATATTATTTACAATACGTACGACACTCGTCTATATATCTACTCTATCTACTCGACACTTCTCAAATTTAGTTTTTACCCACCTTGAGATACATGGCCATATCTACATATTACAACTAGATCTACCCACGAAAAAAGTATTATTTACATATAGCATGAAAACCTAAGATAAAAACACACTTTCTAAGATCAAGATATACATTTGCCACCTGCAATATGTATACACTCAAGTCCAATCTCACTCACATATTGATATCGCTGGTATTTCCTGCGGGCAATAACACACTGATATATCACTCCTCTCTTGAAAACCTGATTGCCCACCCGGGCAATATGAGGATATATGGTACACCTGTACTATCTATCTCTGCCTGCCACACGAGACAGATAATCGTGCCTGTGATCTAGTTATATCTGTTAACACTGTGACCTCGGCACTTGTCCGTTCAGACTCAATTCTAGAGATAAATCACGTTTGGGTATTCCTACTTACAACATGTATATACAGCTTATTCTACACACATCAGTCATCTCTAAATCTTGCGAACCGAGAATAAGTGGCAAGAAACGCGAAAAAAAAACTAGTTACTTGCAAGCAAAGCAAACCACGTGAACAGATAAAATTATAACTCCGTTTAAACGACACTTTTTATATAGCATAGAGGTATAATGTTAAATAACGATTCATCACAAAATACAAAATGATTGGTTTATGTCTATTTGTTCATTTTGATGTGGCACATATACTATGATATCGTTGGATACTACATTACACACAACCACCCGCTATTATTTGTAAGCCTATATTCGAGCTGAGCCTATTCAAAATGTATAAAATCCTGAGATGTGATATCCTCTGTAAAGTTACATACATCAGAAGCACCATTCGATTTCCGAATCCATGCACTTGTTAATAAATGTACACATAGAGCCGTAATAACCAACAGTAAATATAATAATGATCAAGTATGAAACTTTACACATATGCGGCAAATTCCTACTTGCAAATGGATTTCATATTGAGCAAACCATGTCCGTACACTTATGGTTGAAATTTGTTCTGCACCCGTATTACATTTGATGAATTTACAGGCAAATTAAACTTGCTGTGTTGCAACATCTATTAAAAAAATGGTCTAAATGGTATGCAAACGCTCTTTGTTTGATATAGTTTGGCACTCGCATGATCCAGTAGAATATACATTCATGATCAGCCTATACAAAATATACCGTTCCTCGCAACCACATCAAGTCACTCGACACTACTTTTTACATAAACTAATGCTGCTAATTGATGTCTTATGGTAAAACAAAACTACACATTACTGAAGAGTCATGCAATTTTCTATCTTCACTTTCTTCTGATGCCCAAGACACTGTTGTGCAGACGTCTGCGTTCGCTTATCGTTCTATCCACGATGGGTTTACAGTACGACTCACAGGCCTCCTCCGTTCTAAAGTTGTTTGCGTTGCCACGACAACCCCCGAAATCGAACGTCTCACATGATTCAGTGACCGGATTGTAACGCCATCTTTGTTTGCGCGCGCGACAGGGCCCGCGATCTGCAGCCAGCGAACAGGTCGACACTGCAACGGGAAAACAAAGCATAAGACACGACATATTTGTTACAATCTTTGCTGTAGAAGTCATTAAGATATGGAAATTCATTCAACAGGAGGAACAGGTACAAATTGTTTGATATGTTATGGTCTAGTTTGACTCAGATTACATTGAGTTATTATTGACTGATACACCAAGTATACATACGCCTGGATTCAGCCACACTGAGGGGGACCACTCGGTTCCTTCTCTTACAGCGGCAGGTGTCGCACCCGTTCTCGTCCGTCTCGTAACCCGCTGGACAGTACCGGGCACAAGTCAGTGGCATGCATCGGTTTGGCGTTCCTTGAACACCCTCCTGCTTACAGACGCACATCTCACAACCGAACCGGTCTACTTGGAATCCTTGTGGGCAGAATCTCGCACAGCTGACAGGATCGCACCTTGATGGGTCCACACAGGTGCAAGTATCGCACCCATAGGCGTCCTTCTGGTAGCCGTGTTGACAGTGGCGCTGACAGGTGACAGGGGGACATCGACGCGGAGCAGGATTGCAGACACAAGTGTCACAGCCATTGGCGTCTTTTTCGTTACCATATTCGCAGTGATGCTGGCATCTGATTGCTCTGCACTCGTTGCAACGGCAAATCTCGCAACCATTTTCATCTATTTGGAATCCGTACTGACAATACAGCTGACATCTCAATTCAGGACACACGCGAGCTTCGTTGCAACGGCAAATATCGCAACCATCTTCTCCCTTTTGGAAGCCGTGTTCACAGTACATCATGCACATCATTGGACTGCATTCATTGCATTCACAGATCTCGCAGCCATTTGCGTCAGTCTTCAGCCCATGTTCACAATATCTATGGCATCGAACTTCAGGGCAAACTGGAGCTTCGTTGCAGTGGCAAATATCGCAACCATCTTCTCCCTTTTGGAAGCCGTGTTCACAGTACATCATGCACATCATTGGACTGCATTCATTGCATTCACAGATCTCGCAGCCATTTGCGTCAGTCTTCAGCCCATGTTCACAATATCTATGGCATCGGACTTCAGGGCAAACTGGAGCTTCGTTGCAGTGGCAAATATCGCAACCATCTTCTCCCTTTTGAAAGCCGTGTTCACAGTACATCATGCACATCATTGGACTGCATTCATTGCATTCACAGATCTCGCAGCCATTTGCGTCAGTCTTCAGCCCATGTTCACAATATCTATGGCATCGGACTTCAGGGCAAACTGGAGCTTCGTTGCAGTGGCAAATATCGCAACCATCTTCTCCCTTTTGGAAGCCGTGTTCACAGTACATCATGCACATCATTGGACTACATTCATTGCATTCACAGATCTCGCAGCCATTTGCGTCAGTCTTCAGCCCATGTTCACAATATCTATGGCATCGGACTTCAGGGCAAACTGGAGCTTCGTTGCAGTGGCAAATATCGCAACCATCTTCTCCCTTTTGGAAGCCGTGTTCACAGTACATCATGCACATCATTGGACTGCATTCATTGCATTCACAGATCTCGCAGCCATTTGCGTCAGTCTTCAGCCCATGTTCACAATATTTATGGCATCGGACTTCAGGGCAAACTGGAGCTTCGTTGCAGTGGCAAATGTCACACCCATCTGCATTTTTTTTGAACCCATATTCACAGTACATTGCACACATCACTGGACTACATTCATTGCATTCACAGATCTCGCAGCCGTTTGCATCGGTTTTCAGCCCATGTTCACAATATCTATAGCATCGGACTTCAGGGCAAACTGGAGCTTCGTTGCAGTGGCAAATGTCACACCCATCTGCATTTTTTTGGAACCCATATTCACAGTACATCGCACACATCACTGGACTACATTCATTGCATTCACATATCTCGCAGCCGTTTTCATCGGTCTTCAGTCCATGCTCACAATATCTTCGGCATCGGACTTCAGGACAAGCTGTTCTCGATGGTGCCTCATTACATCGGCAAGTATCGCATCCGTCAGCATCTTGTACATAGCCATGTTCGCAGTACATCTGACATCTGAAAGTTGGACATACATTGCAGTCGCATGTTTCACAGCCATTGGCATCTGTCTTGAATCCATGTTCACAAATTCTCTGGCATCGAACATCTGGACAAGTACGTGTTGGTTCAATACAATGGCAGGTATCGCATCCATTTGCATCCTCCTGATACCCATGTGGACACTGTCTCTGACAAGTTACTGGGCTGCACGCTGGTGCTTTGCACGTACACGTAGGACATCCGTATCTATCAGTTGTGAAGCCATGCGGACAGTACTTCGTACATCTGACAGCGGGACATCTCGGACCAAGCATTCCCTCATCAGCTGACCGCTGCAGACAACTACATACAGGACAGCCCTGACTATCTGTACGGTACCCATTATCACAATACCGATCACACATCAGTGGTGCACACTGGATACTTGGAGGCATGTGGCAATCACAAACTTGACAACCATTGACATCTCGCGCATAACCATGACGACACGCCAACATGCATGTCACTGGTTCACAGCGTACTGGTGCAGAGTTACAAGCACACGTGTCACATCCTCGAGCGTCCTTCCTATATCCATGATCACAATGCAGCGAGCACATGACAGGGTCACAGACAGGCGGTTCTTTGCACTGGCAGATGTCGCATCCATTGGCATCGACTTCAAATCCGTAGGTGCAGTACATGGCACACTGGACTGGACTACATTGGGGTGGACCCTTACAGCTGCATATCTCACAACCAAGCTCATCTGTTTGGAAGCCATATTCACAGTACATGGAACACACCACTGCATCACACAGTGGCCGGTATAAACAATAGCAGGTGTCACATCCATTCTCGTCCTTCACATAACCAAATTCACAATACTTTTGGCAATGTACTTCATTACAACTTGGTGCAGCATTGCATATGCAGATATCACAACCCTCTGAATCCTGGCGGTAGCCATGTTCGCAGTACATTTGACACTTGAATAGAGAACATTCATTGCAATTGCAAGTTTCACAGCCATTTTCATCTGTCTTGAATCCATGTTCGCAATATCTCTGACATAGAACATCGGGGCAAGCTGAATTTGATAGAGCGTCATTACATTGGCAAGTGTCACATCCATCGGCATCTTGTACGTAGCCATGTTCACAGTATATCTGACATTTGAAGGGAGGACATTCATTGCACTCACATATTTCACAACCTCTGGAGTCTGTCTTCAGCCCATGTTCACAATATCTATGGCATCGGACTTCAGGGCAAATTGGAGCTTCGTTGCAACGGCAAACATCACAACCATCCTCCCCCTTTTGGAAGCCGTGTTCACAGTACATCATGCACATCACTGGACTACATTCATTGCATTCACAGATCTCGCAGCCGTTTGCATCAGTTTTCAGCCCATGTTCACAATATCTATGGCATCGGACTTCAAGGCAAACTGGAGCTTCGTTGCAGTGGCAAATATCACACCCATCTGCACCTTTTTGGAATCCATGTTCACAGTACATCGCACACATCACTGGACTACATTCATTGCATTCACAGATCTCGCAGCCGTTTGCATCGGTTTTCAGCCCGTGTTCACAATGTCTATGGCATCGGACTTTAGGGCAAGCTGAATTTGATGGAGCTTCATTACATCTACAAGTATCGCATCCATCTGCATCTTGTACAAAGCCATGTGCACAATATCTTCGACAGCTGAAGGGTGGACAGTCATTGCAGTCGCAAGTGTCACAGCCATTGGCGTCTTTCTTGAATCCATGCCTACAATATTGCTGGCACACCACTGGGTCGCATTGGGGCCGTTCATTACACTGGCATATTAGGCAACCGCTGTTGTCCGTTTGGAATCCATGTTCGCAGTACATCTGACATCCAAACTCTGGACACGGGGCAGGGTTACACTCACACGTATCACATCCATTGCGATCTTTCACAAAACCATGCTCACAGTACCTCTGACAAAACATAGGACTGCATGGTCTTGCCAGTCTGTTGACATCTACACCCGCCTTACATCGACATGTCTCACATCCCTCTTCATCCAACTCATAGCCATGGGCACAGTGACGTGAACAGGATACAGGACTACATTCGCGACAGTTGCAAGTGTCGCAACCGTTTTCATCGACCACGAAGCCATGTTCACAATGGCGGGAACAGCGTACTTCAGGGCACTCCTCTACGCATGCACAAGTGTCACAGCCATTTTCGTCCTTGATGAAGCCGCGTGGACAGTACAGCTGACAGGTGACCGCTGGGCACATACCTGCAAAGAATGTGACATCACATGCAGGACTTCTGAAGGACATTTTGGAACCAAAGTAGGATAACCATAGCTTGAATACACAATTGAGAACAGTGCATTATGGTTATTTCAGTTTGTTTCAATACGTGGATAAACACTGATGAAGGACAATAATTTAAATTTCAACTATTGAAACACCACTCGGAATTAGTGTTAGTAAATCTCAGTTGGGACCAAATGTAACACTCCACGTTCAAATTATTCTGTAAATTTCACAACTTCAATATCTGCATCTTCAAAATTGCATATCTACATACATCAAATTATGCAATCCATTCTCCGAGCAATTTTTCGGTTACGCAGCCAACCCTGTCATACATGGTTGGTTTATGTACCTATGCATGCAGCTTCGCAATCAGTCTGAGAGTGAAAATTGTTGCCATTTGGTCGACAGCCACCATAGACGAACTGTTCACAGCGGCCAGTCGAGGGGTTAAAGTACCAACGTATCTTGCGAGCCCTACATGGTCCCGTCTCGTATGGGAGAAAGCAGTCACCTAACGAGAAATTGTCGAGTATGTCACATTCAATGTGAAATATAATAATTTCATGGTAAATGGAAGTTTCCAAGCCAAAACTGGATTGATCCATATAAGCGATGTCAGCAAAAGGATAATACTAGCAAAACTATCACCGATTGGTAATATTATGACTGCAGAAATTCAAATAACGAAGCAAAAAGAGGTGAAGGTGACATGAGTTGCACTTTTCCACTAATGCTCTGATCGATCATACTGTAAGTATGCAACAAGAGTTATTTTGGCAAACAACATGCGGAATTTCTTGCTGATGAAAAATATACAGAATTCGAAGCTATTTAACTTTGTCACAGAACACAGCCACCGAATTCATTGAATCGAGAGAAGCAAAAACCAAGAGAAATCAAGAAAAGAATTACCTGAAATTGGCACATTTCAATTAGGCAATTCTACGAAAATTAGACGTAGCAGAAAGCGTAACTTTCATCCAAGCTGAGAGCATTTTGCAATATAGCAACGCAAGCATAAGCATTATGTCAATGAACAAAATTTAAGCTAAAATATGAGCAGTATTTGAAGCTAGATATGAAAGTGCTATCGAAGTATCCACTGCAAGCCCACACCAGTGTTAGGAGTTTAAAACACACACGTAGCAGAAGCAGCGGCGGTCAGTGTGATCACCTGAGGTTTCTTCAGTAAGAAGTGCGAGAAGGATTTGCACAAGCCCGCGTACTGGGCTTATGCAAATGCTCTGATCGATCATACTGTAAATATGCAACAAGGGTTATTTTGGCAAACTACATGCCGAATATCTTGTTGATGAAAAATATACAAAATTCGAAGCTATTTCTCTACAAACTTTGTCACAAAAGACAATCACTGAATTCATGGAATCTAGATATGAAAGTGCTATCGAAGTATCCACTGCAAGCCCACACCAGGGTTAGGAGTTTAAAACACACACGTAGCAGAAGCAGCGGCGGTCAGTGTGATCATCCGGGTTTCTTCAGTAAGAAGTGCGAGAAGGATTTGCACAAGCCCGTGAACTGACCATTGGATGTTGGAACACTCTGGACATGTGCGGGGACCCCGGGAGCCGCTGACCGCACGACCCCTTCACACTTCCTTCTACAATGGCGCCGTGACCGGAATCGGTTACGATTGCCCCGGCAGCCGCTGTACATGAACTGCTCGCATTGCTGCGTGTCAACATTGTAGAAATACATCTCTGTGAAATCGGTGCAGTCTCCTGCTTCCTCTGGTAACTGGCAGATCTCGTTCCAGTCTGCGAGACACGACATAAACACGTGACGTCAGTGGCAAGCGACCAATCAGGACTTTCTTCGTCAAATCATTCATCACTCGAACTAACGTGAACAAAATACTCAAAGTAGATACAGATAATATTCTTCACTATATATGAATGGCTTTATATCAATCCATAAATATCGTTGGCATGTTGGGTTGTAAAATATAAAATGTCCCATTAGCTACGTTGGTTCCAGAGGTGTAGCAACAGAGAAGAAAACTGACACTTCCGTCTAAATCGACCATTAATGTTTCGAATCTATATAAAACTCCTCATGTTTAGTCTGCACTATACACCACTTGCAGATACAGGCTAATTTTGTGGAAGGCTTTGATTTGGGAAATGCTGCAAGACGTGTCGCGAAATTATTCCAATTGTACAAATACATTTGTAAGTGAACATCCCATGAACCATCTAAATACTACAAATCCCAGTTTTTTTTTGTTTTTTTTTTTGTTTGTTTTTTTTTTTTGGGGGGGGGGGCGCCGTAGCCTGGAAAGTCCATGCATTTCAAAATATCCAGACTGCACAAATACTGTTGTAAACTATATCTAAAATATCATCTGGAATACTACCGAATCCCAATTTTTTTTCCAGTTTGCTACGACGCCCACGTACCCCCCAGTCCGGAATGTTCATACATTCAAAATATAGAAACTGCACGAATACTGCTGGAAACTAGCCCTTACAAATCATCTGGAATACCACCAAATTCTTTTTTTTTTCAGTGGGCTGATGAACCCTCAAAATCCCAGACCAGGTTGTCTATAAACTTCACAATATCCAGACTGAACAAATACAGTTGTAAACTACACCTCGGAAATCATCTGCGATACTACCGACTCCCAGACCCCCAGCCCGAAGGAGCTGCCCCGCTCACTCTTCTCCTCAAAACTCTTAATATCCGAACGGAATCACCCCTATATCAAATTCCTGGATCCGCCCCTGTACATTACTTGCTATCAGAAATACATAACGAGAGATGTTCTGGTGCTATATTGTTTCCTTTTTTCGTGGATGGGGGGGGGGGGTGTTCAAACGTATATCTGTCCATCACAACATCGAGAACTAGATAGATATCCACATCAAACACTAGAGAACGACATGTTTTTCTTTCGTGTTTTCAAGATAGTTGGGGGGGGGGAAGACGGGGGGGATAGGTTTCCGCGGACCGGCACACGAGTACCCAAGACATAAGTGTATATGATTACTCAATAAGCAACAGTAAAAAAAAACTCGCCCATGAAATATCCATGATATACATCCCGAAATTTACGTGACAACATTCAATATCACAGAACTATAACATTCACGTGTTTTAATCCTCATTTTTGAGGACCACGTTGTTTTTTATACTTAAGCTATGATCTGTCTATGACTGATGTGTTGTATTTGGTCAAGATATGGCCTCTTGAGCAGAGACAACACTGATAAGGAAAGACTCTTACCTCTGTCTCTGTTCGCCTGATCCAAATCACGATTTCTTGGTAGTCCATTAACACAAGTCGCTATCTGGGAAGGAAAAGTCGAGTAAACGTATAAATTATATCGGTGAAGTATCGCCTCTTGCAAAGTACTAGGATCCTATGATGCATTATGTACTTATTGTTAGAAGAAAAATGACTGAAGCACAAATGATATGCCATTAATCACGTACTAGTATAAAATGTAGGCCTACGTGTACATTGTGCCATGTTTCGTTGTTTCATAAATTTAGCATTTGAAATAGCATACTTGCATTTTGAAAGCACACGAAAAAAACATTGAAAACTGATTGTGAATTTGAAAAATAACGGGAATCCACATTATAATTGCATGCCAATTATGTATACATATTTATATATACGAAATCTGAAATAGCTATCTACTTACGGCTTGAGCAAATGCAACAAACACACAAACACTCCTCTTCATATTGTGCCCATTCTTTATAATACTAGTACGTGTGCGTTTTCATTCTTTCATTACCACAACCGAATATCGCATGCTTTCAAATTTGGCAAAAAAAAAAACAATAATGAAATAGGAAAATTAATAACTTACCGATATAGCGCTGATTAGCGCTAATCGTAGCGTTCCTTGCATTTTTCTCGTGTGTATGAACTTGTTATACGAATATTCAATAAAACTTTGAATTCAGCAATGATCCAGTCAAAACGTCTCTTTTCCCTCGATGCAATGGAAGTGTTGCATATGTTTCCAGTTATCCTCACGAGTTTTTTGCTGTGTCGTTTGCATGGAAAAAGTGCCCGACACGCATTATATATACTGCCCGAAAAAGCGGTTGCTATCAGTGAAAACCTGGACTACGGACCTATCGACAAATCATCGGGGCGCTTTTCTGGGTAGCCGTCGGGGTAAACAAACATATATCATAGACGAAAACACAGGAACGAGTAGTTTAGCACTGCGTACAACCGGCCACACCGACTAAAGACACTGGTGAAGTTTGTGTTATTTTGTACGATACGCAAGTGTCACGGCATGCAAAAGGTGTAATATACATATGGCAAGTTTAACCATATACCAGTTTTTTTTTTTTCAGACGAATTTGTCAAACAGAGGAGCTGATTAAAAACACTTTAGGAACAAATAAAATAGGAGAAGCAATCATATCTAGCGCTGCTGTGCCAGTTGCACGTGGTGAATGTGACCCAGATTTGTTAGTACGACGGAAGTCGTGAATCACGGAATGAACCGAACAAAGCCGACCCAGAAATTAACTTGTCTTCAGCGAAACGCGCGGAGCCAGCTGACGACTTCAGCACACCTTCGTTCCCGACGGTGAGATGAAGTGACAGGCACCCGTGTTTGTTTTTTTTCATGGAAACCAATGATGGACATACTTCAGGGTGGTAGTAAGGTTCTCTGATTGGTTCAGTCATTGATCAAAATGTATTTCTTCGTGACAATCATGAAAACAATTGTCAGATTATGTGTTTTCCTGTCATTTCATTATGGATATTCATTATATGGATAATCGATTTATCGATATTGATTAACTAAATTATAAAATTCCAAGGACTGTAATCACAGCATACGATTTTTCTTTCATTTAGCACAAATTTACACCATGAACATCGCTATGGTTTGTGCGCGTTTGTACATGTGAATTTGGAATGGAATCCAGAACAAAATCTGGAATGGAAAACAAGAAGACAAAATCCGAGGATTTTTAAAAGTATTCTCTGGATCAAATGTCTTCCACGTTTCTATATTCAGGAAAAAAAGATAGTGTTTTCACAATGAATTAGTGAAACAAATTGTGTGACTGTCAGGAATACGGGTAATTGCCTCCGAAATGTATACACACGTTTTTCTCAGACTCGTCAATAACAAAAACAGCCGCACAACGAACTCCCCCCCCCACCCCCCGAGCCACAACTCCCCCCCCCCCCCCCCCCCCCCCTCCCGACCCTCCCCCACGCCACCACTCTGCCACAACCCATACCACTGTTTACTATAAAGAAGATCAAATGACGGACCATCGCCGCGCGCGACCCGCACGGGTCAAGGTCAAAAGCCCATAGCAACCAAGCCATATAGCTATCACCGCCGCCCACATGGGCAGTCGGTTTGTGACTTCTAGAGGAAATGATTTATCGTCCTCTCAAGTGGATGTGGGAACTTTTGTCTGAGTAAATCTACTTGATATCTACCAAGAAATGATCCTATTGAGTTTATAGCCGTGTGATATATTACAGCTTTTACGCTGGAGTGTGGGTGAGTTTTTTCTTTGGAAAAAAATATGAATACTAGTATATTGGGAAAATTACATTTATAATTCAAACATTATATCAATGGGCATGTAAAATAGTTATAATAATTGTATGCAATTTATACTTCCAAACCCGCCATTGAATTTTAAACAAAATATTAGAAAACCAAAGTAGTTAGGGGGGCACTTTAGGTCGGTTTTTCCAGGTTTCGGGGGTTTTCCCGTGGTTATATGACGTCACTTCCGGTTTCGGTTTCAGTGGTTATATGACGTACTTCCGGTTTCGATGGTTATATGACGTAATAGGTGGTTATACGACGTAATAGATGACGTAATAGGTGATAATATGGCGTAATAGGTGGTTATATGACGTAATAATGACGTAATAGGTGGTTATATGACGTAATAGATGACGTAATAGGTGATAATATGGCGTAATAGGTGGTTATATGACGTAATAATGACGTAATAGGTGATATGGCGTAATAGGTGGTTATATGACGTAATAATGACGTAATAGGTGATAATACGATGTAATAGGTGGTTATATGGCGTAATAGGTGGTTATACGATGTAATAGATGACGTAATAGGTGGTTATATGACGTCACTTTCGGTTTCGGTGGTTATATGACGTAATAGGTGGTTATATGACGTAATAGGTGGTTATATGACGTAATAGATGGCTATGTGGTGTTCATGTGACGTAATAGGTGACATAATTGGTGGCTACACAATAGGGGTACATAATATGTGATTAAATAATAAGTGGATATGTAATAAAGGAACATAATAGGCTTTGGGATTGGTTACAATATCACTAGTGTCCCCTCCCAAATCAAATACACTGATAGGTCCCCACCATTACATAACCTACCCGTGCCGAGTCATTCGAACGGACCAATAGGATCCCGCCACCGCGTAGCGTACCCACGCCGCATCATTCGAACGGACCAATAGGATCCCGCCACCGCGTAGCGTACCCACGCCGCATCATTCGAACGGACCAATAGGATCCCGGCACCGTGTAGCGTACCCACGCCGCATCATTCGAACGGACCAATAGGAGCCCTGGAATTCGTACAGGTTCAGACAAGTCCCCTACGCTCATTAAATGACGTCACTGGCGTCCCCCATTCGAACGGACCAATCAGGCTTTTTGTATAGGCCATATTCTATAGGCCCTACTTAAGTTTTAACTTTGTATCAGTATATGCACACTAGGAAATGCATATTCACAAATGACTGTATATCGCAAAATAAATCTTTTACACACTATATAGCCGTTCTTCTCATTTCAACTTTTAAAACTGAACAATTGAATCATTTAAATCATCGTGCAAATATTTGTTGTCACCCCTATTCCACTTGTCAGATTGAACCAGTCACATCAAGCTTATCCTCAGCCATTATGTATAATACATGTCCTGAGTAGATTGCGGGTAAATTATGAAACATATTGTTGAAATTGTAATGAATCACCCCTTGTATGGCTTTATCTTGCTACCCTGAGAGGACGGGTAAACACGGGTAGGTGAATAATAATTGTAAATTGAAAATCCTATCTGTATAGGATATGATATGATATCTTTTTTTTCCGTGTGAAGTATCGTCGTTTTTTATACTTTTGAGCGCGCGGTTAAAGTCGGCAGTTGAATCACAGCCTAATCGGTATGCCTTGGCGACTTGGAACCTACGGTCGAATGGTCCCGAACCTGAATGACACCTTGGCCCAGTGCTCGAGAATTATCGGGGTACGGGATATATAATTCCCTTTCACCAGACACTTAGCGTGTTATCGCGGCCTTGTACCCTCACGGCTCAAACACACGTCATCGTAATTTGGCTACTGATAACCGTTTACCATCCGCGTTTAACCCCTTGTCTGCAGGTACTGACGGCTCAATGCAAAGTAAAAATACTCAGAACATTGAAGGATTTAACTCGCCATTGCACAATAAGCGCAATCTTTCAGACGAACCAGCGCTCGTGTATATTACGGGAATTTAATTATATTAAATCGTGTTGGAACCAGTCATATATTCTCTACGAAAAACGGAAAAGGGGAGAAATGCATAGCTATATTCTGTCTAATCAGACTTGTGTGGAACATTTTAAATAAAGTTATCATTCCGTGCTTACCCCCGACCTACAATGTGTAACACGCTCTAGTCTGCATCCACCACGATGTAATATTTTCACTTTTTCTGTACAGGTCTTAACCCCTCGCGGGTCACCGACTGATGTTGGAGAATGTTATGTTATAACATTGGAGAATGTTATAGATTGAACGTTATCACAGCCGCGCGCCGAATAGCCCGATTACATTTTAAAAATATACCTCCTTTCAAACGAATGTAGTGCGTGGTTTAATCCCGTATAATGTTCTACTATTGGTCATTCGATGCGAGTGTATTCTGCTCTATTTATATTTAGCGTTGGCCGGCCCTGTGAACTGCCCAGCGCGGTACTGTTGTGTACACGCGTACCAGCCCTGTACTGAAGTGCGTGTGGGGTAACCTTGAGACAGGCGTGGGCCGGATCCTCTGGCTGGCTGGTAGAACGTGTGCGCTGTGAATATCGATTTTTCTTTGTTAGGGTTGGAAACTCTCGAGGCCTCCAGGTAGATCCGTATGCGTTATAAATCTGTATCCCCGTGTTCCGCGTATTCTCGGCGAGACCGAGTCAAACTCTCTCGGCACATCAACTGTCCAAACGGTACATTATATTTTGAAATATATATCCTCATTTTGTCGCGTTCTCGTAGACTTTGGAATGAATTTATCCAGCTTCTCACTACTCTATATACCCACGCGCAAAGCCGTGACGTAGAGTATCGCGTCGCGTGGGGTAGGGGAGAATGCCTCTATCCTGGCGTAAAATATCGCGTCACGTGGGGTGGGGGACGCGGATACCAGTTGCATACACTCCCGGGGTTCATAGACTATAGCACGCAAAAGCTTCGGGTGGGGGAGTGAAATGGAAGTAACGTGGACAAATACGGTAGGCGTACTTCCGACCAATAGTAACATTTTACGAGTGTAATCCAGTTTTCTGGATCCAGCATGCTCTAAAAATAGACATCCTTCCATAATGCTTATTCATATAACTCGAGCCGAATTCGAATGAAGTTCCCCCCGCTACCGGACTGTATATAGTTGCACCCAGCCGGGGTAAAATAGTAATTCTACAATAAATATATGTATCGTATCAACCCCGGAATGTCCATAGAGTTACACCATTTCATTACCATCTCAATTTGGGACAACGCAGTTAATGGTTTGTTCTCCTTCTGCGCTATATCATTATTAATCATTGGTAATAATAACGCAGGTCGCGCATTTATTCTTCGAGGTGTAAAATATTGATCAAAATAGCATATAAGGATTTTGACTGATAATTTGAACCAGTTATATATTATGGTCTGAAAAATTAATTTGCGAGCATGTATGTTCATCGGAGAAAAGCGTGCGGGGGGGAGGGGCGGACTTGTGGAACCTGTGTCAGCGCGAATACACGCGGCATTGGGTGTGGGCAGAGTGATACACGGCGGTGATAGTATAGGTGGTGGGGGGATTAGTTAGAGGCGATTCTACGCCTCGGGAAAGTTTTAAAACTGATACACGTTGTGCTATCGCGCAAGACTTTTCTTTGTATGCCTTGTCCGATGATTCAGAGACGGTCTTCATTATTTGTTTTTTGTCGTAAGTTATTTTACAGTTTATATCACATTGAGCGTGCATTATTATCCAACGTGCTTCATTTATATATGCTTTATCTAACGCGAAGAAAACATGTAAAACATATCATACATGAAGAAAACGAGTAATTTTTCCAGTTTTTATTTCACAGCACACATCTACAATATTTACAATTTCTACACTACATTTTTTTGGATTTTTAAAATATATTTTTGTATTTTTGTTCGCTAAACTACGCATGCACAATATACAGTTATCATGGCAGATATGGGGTAGGGTTTCTTAATATTCAATGTCCTCATCCATGGAGTCCTCTTCTTCCGGCTGAACGATATCGTCGAAGAGATGATTGAGTTTCTCCATGGACAAATTAAGGGCTTCCTCGAAGTTGGCTCCCCGTCCCATATATTTTTCCACAACTTTCATGATTTCCGTGTGGATCATGCTTCTTTGCAACAAATGGTTCATCTTTACCATGGTTTTGTACATTTCCATCAACCCCGTCTTCATTTCCAGTTTCACCTCATCTTCGGGCAACTCGGGTGTATATTCCATGACGCGATGCAGCAGGTACTCGAAGGCCGTTTCGCATATGTCATGGTCCTGGACTCCCTTGCATCCATTTTGGAACCAGCTTACGACTTGATCGAACCAGTCATGTTTCATCATGCTAGCCATGTTGAGCGCATCTTTGAATGTAGCACCTCGCGCTCTGTATTCTTCAACTGCCTTTTCAATTTCAGCATGAATCCGACTTCTCTGGAGCAGATGGATGCAATTCGCCACTCTCTGGTAGGCATTAATCAATTCTTCTTTCGTTTTTTGCGCGACTTCCTCCTCCGGCACTTCTTTTTCCTCAATTTCGCCCTGAACAGACTTCAGCATGCGTTTGAAGGCGCTTTCGTCCATTTTTCTGGGGAACTCGTCTTCCGATGACTCATCATCGTGTGCGGGACATCTCGGCAAATGCATTTGTAGCTCGTAGTTACTCGAAAACCGGGCTCCGCAGCTGAAACATTTCGCTGTCTTGTCCGACTGCCATCCCACGGATTTTGTGATACTTTGAGATGATGCGGGCTGGTCCGGGGCTGGACTCTCATTAGACTGACTCGAAAGGGGGTTCGGTCTCAGGCGTTTATCTTCCTGCGTTGTCGGCTTCAGGTCCACGACGAGATGTCCGTAGGGCTTGACGGTTGCTCTGTCGAACTGTTGAAGAAACTTTTGGGGGCAGGTGGGATACATTTGCCTGGCCAGGGTCATGATTTGCTGCTGATCGATAGGGTTTCTGAACAGAGTCAGATAATGACAGTTTCTCCTCTGAGTCGGGTCCTTGCTGTAGTAGAGGTTCTGGTTCAAGCAAATGACGCTCAGGTTCCGGTGGTGGCTCCCTTCCGTGAACATGTCCGTGATTCTCGGATCCTTGGCGGAAATAGACATGAGGTCGTCCAGGACGATGACGTTATTGTCCGTAGGTGAGATGAAGTCATCGGAATCCAGATTGATAGGTATCCCCTGTATGAACTGCACAGGAGGCTGCACACTAGACCTTATGATGTCATAGAGGGGTTGCCATCTCTTGTACAGCCATATGATCCTGGTAGGGGCGGGGAATATTTGACCGGACTCCAAGAGGGATTTTACCCAAGCCGTCTTCCCACACCCAGTAGGTCCTGACACGTTCAGGGTGAAGGGGTGTTGAAATACCAGGGGATCCATATAATTGACCGACCAGTGCTTTTGCTGCTGTGGCTGAGGCTGAGGCTGCCAAGCCTGTGGCTGTGGCTGAGGCTGAGGCTGTGGCTGAGGCTGCCAAGGCTGAGGCTGAGGCTGAGGCTGCCAAGGCTGAGGCTGTGGCTGAGGCTGCCAAGCCTGAGGCTGAGGCTGTGGCTGAGGCTGAGGCTGTGGCTGAGGCTGAGGCTGCCAAGCCTGTGGCTGAGGCAGCCAAGCCTGAGGCTGAGGCTGAGGCTGTGGCTGAGGCTGCCAAGCCTGAGGCTGAGGCTGTGGCTGAGGCTGAGGCTGCCAAGGCTGAGGCTGAGGCTGAGGCTGTGGCTGAGGCTGAGGCTGTGTCTGAGGCTGCCAAGCCTGAGGCTGAGGCTGAGGCTGCGATGGATAATCCATATGGTGCAATTTTTGATGTCTTTTCAGGTCTTGCTTCCAATTATATGTCTTGTGGCAGAGAGCACAAGAATTCATGTTGCCTCTTCAACGTCTCTTCTTCGAATGACAGTCTCTAGC
Source organism: Terebella lapidaria (assembly GCA_949152475.1). NCBI lineage: Eukaryota > Metazoa > Annelida > Polychaeta > Terebellida > Terebellidae > Terebella > Terebella lapidaria. The sequence continues at coordinate 15,120,168 of OX424567.1, forward strand.
TGATATCGCCACTTTTATACTCTTCAGGACCACTTTTGTTGTATACTTCAAAATGATGTCTTCCCTTGCTTGATCAGCAACTTGGCCCGTTCCACAGTCTGTTGTGTTGGTGTGACTAACTTTACCACTACTTTTTCTGTCTTGTCCGCATTTTCATTGACAGTGTGGCTCTTTTTTTCCTGTTGATATTTCTTCCAGGCATCCACTGCGGGAAGGTACGGCTTGAGGGGCATGTTGATCCTTCGGCATCCGAAATGTGAATGAGGAAAGAGCTCAGTACAAAGACTTAAATAGTTTTCTCCTTCGAAACGCTCGATTCTGATTGGTCCGTTCGAATGGGGTGACGCTAGTGACGTCATTTAACCAGCGTGGGGGGCTTGTCTGAACATTTACGAATTCCGGAGCTCCTATTGGTCCGTTCAAATAGGGGACGCTGGTGACGTCATTTAACGAGCGTGGGGGACTTGTCTGAATCTGTACGAATTCGGGGGCTCTGATTGGTCCTTTCTAATGGGGGACGCCGATGACGTCATAATTTACCTAGCCTATTTTGCAACCGCCTATTACTTAATCACCTATTATGAAACCACATGACGCATAACCACCAAAACCATGTGACCTATAACCATCGAAACCACGTGACGTATAACCACTGAAACCGAAAGTGACGTCATATAACCACCTATTACGTCATATAACCATCTATTATGTCATACATCATATAACCACCTATTACATCATATTATCACCTATTACGTCATTATTACGTCATATAACCACCTATTATGCCATATCATCACCTATTACGTCATCTATTACGTCGTATAACCACCTATTACGTCATATAACCACCTATTACATCATATTATCACCTATTACGTCATCTATTGCGTCATATAGCCACCTATTACGTCATTATTACGTCATATAACCACCTATTACGCCATATTATCACCTATTACGTCATCTATTACGTCATATAACCACCTATTACGCCATATTATCACCTATTACGTCATATAACCATCGAAACCGGAAGTACGTCATATAACCACCGAAACCGGAAGTGACATCATATAACCACGGGAAAACCCCCGAAACCGAAACCTGGAAAAACCGACCTAAAGTGCCCCCCTAACTACTAACCAACATAAACATGATAACATAATAAACACGAAAATCGGAAATAAAGAATCCAATAAAATTGATCTAGAAAACCAGATCATACCAATGGAATTCACTATGGCAAATGAACTCGTAATCCGAGTTAGCATCAGGCCTTTCAGGGATGATAGACGGGGTATTTTGCTGCTCAAACATGAATGAAAGTTAAAAAATAAGTGGACATGTCCTTTAAAATTCCCACAATAAATTATGAATTTCCACAATAAATTATTGTAAAACATACACTTCTTAAAATGTGTGCTTGTGTATATGTCAATCATAAATACACTATCACAGAACGCAAAGTTAAAACAGCACCATGGGTGTTGTAGCTTACCGGCAGACTTGCTGTAGATCAAACGTGCTATTGAGCCTTAATACTGAAGGTAATCTGAGGTCAAGTTTACGGTCACCGCAATATCTAACATGTACATGATATATGATTAACTATGTTCACGCAATATAACCATAAGATATGTCTGTCATCATTTCGTCTGCAGAGGCCAATTTCACGTCAAGTGTGACCTTTAGATCTCCCACTCAAGGCCATGTGTTCATAGATCATGTAGATGCAAGATGGGGAATAGCCCCCATAGGAAAGAAACAGTCTATGGGCCTCTCCCGGGCTACTCCCCATCTTGCGTTGTACGTATTTTGTATTATGTACTGTCTGTACGTAACTTCTAACCAAGGAAATGTATCATTGGACTACCTATTCACCTGATTGGATTGCCACAGTGTATCTCTACATTTCTTCAGTCATTTGGATCAGTAAAACTGGAACTCAATATTGCATCTTGTTTTCATTATCACCAAGAACCCGAAAGGGGGACTGGTGATAAAACACAGCTGGTCACGGCTGACTAGGTTTTTGTATGATTTAAAACAGATAAACATCTCGAGTAACAGGAGATAATTCAACCTAGTCTCTGGCTGCCGCCCCCAATCATTGCGAATAACCCTATGTTCCTCGGGGTTTCTCTATTTCATAATACAAACCTAAGCTCCATCTATATGTTCTGTTTTGCTCTAATGTGTATTTATAGGAAAATGCATTATATGACAAATCCAGACGGACGACGGAAAAATAACGACAATATGACCGGTAAGCTACAAATATTTCCTCCGCCTGTGAGCATATATGTATATTCAAGAGGCATGTAAACAGCGCCTGAATTAATTCTTTCAAACCTAATCGCTGGTACGTGTATGGAGTCTGAGGCCTGATAGATTCAGAGGCTGTATGATAAACCGTGCTGGGGAATAACCGTTATGATCAATGTTACTATGAAAAAATTAGCCCAATGCCAAAAAAGGTTACCGGACAATTTATGTTTTATAATTTAGATATTAGCTGTCATGTAACGTGACCTCGAAAATAAGGTCACTGGTCAAACTCGAGGTGACAAGGATGTTCAGCATATATCATTCCTATAAGTCCACAATTGATTGCCCAGCTGTTAATTAAATAATAAAAAAGATATTAGCAATTTTGTGTTCTGACCTTGAAATTAGGTCAAAGGTCAAATTCAAGGTCGTCAAAATATTCTGCATACATCTTTTCCTATATTTCCACAATTTATTCTCAAGCTGTAAAGTCGATAATAAGCAAGATATCAGCCATTTAGTGCTCTGACCTTGAAAATTAGGGTCAAACTCAGAGGTCATGAGAATATTCAGCATATATGTATTTCCTATATGGGCACAATTGATTCCTAAGCTGTAAAGTCGTTAATAAGTTACATGTCAGCCATTTTGTGCTCTGACCTTGAAAACGAGGTCGAAGGTCAAGTTCAAGGTCATCAAAATATTCGGTATATATCATTTCCTATATATATCCACCATTTATTATCAAGTCGATAATAAGTGAGATATGAGCCATTTTGTGCTTTGACCTTGAAAATGAGGTCGTAGGTCAAGTTCAAGGTCATGAGAATATTCAGCATATATCATTTCCTATATGTCCACAACTGATTAAGCAGTAAAATTGATAGTAGGCGAGATATTACCCATTTTGTTCTCTGACCTTGAAAATGAGGTCAAAGGTCAAATTCAAGGTCATCAAAATATTCAGCATATATCATTTCCTATATGTCCACAATTAATTCCTAATCTCTAATCTCAATATTAAGTGAGATATTAGCAAAAATGTGTCCCATTATAAAGCATAGGAGAATTTAAAGTGGCATAATCGGCTTTTGGCTTTCTGGTTGAAAGTGATCAATAGCGGTTCACAGAGCAACTGTACAGTGCAAAAGTTCTGATGAACACACGAATTTGTCTAAATTTGACATTGAAAATCGTATTTTTAAAATAGTCTCGCACGGAGCAGTTCCCATGCAGTGGTGGAAAATATTGCTAAAAATATAGGAAAAAATACACAGCCCGGTCACTTGAAAGTTGTATATGTTTTATGGTGATGAAACCCCAAATATTCAGTTTGATTCTTTTGAGTTGCATATAGCGATAATATAGTGAAGTTCATGTCTTTGTTTATGTCAGCACGGATGTAAATAATTCGTTCACATCGTGAGTTTTTTCAGCATATTAAAACTCTTCTACAGGGTAGTGCAGGCGCATTGTGGAGGTTGTAGCGATGTTATATCATCTAATATTATGCTAGCCAAATGATTTATAACGAATTTTAGAAACCGATTATCCCACTTTAACATGAGGAAGTGCCATTAGGGACCCGTCAAAAAAATCAAAATGGCCGCCATACGCAGACCGGCGATTCAAGGGCAACGAAACTTATACACTTCACAGAAGTATTATGAGAAGAATCTTTTGAAACAAAAATCTCAAATCTGATCACACAGTTTTTGAGAGAATGGCCGCCAAAGTCCAAAATTGTCCGTTTTTTGACGAAAACGGACACCATTTTGAAACAAAACATTTTTTAAAATAACATAAAACTAAAAAATACCTCCTTTTCGAATTATTTCCAGGTATCTTTTCCCAAATTTTCTGAAAGATTGATCCGTAAACTTTAATGATAAAGATGTGGACGGACGACAACGACGGACGACGGATGCAACGCCACGGCAATAGGTTATCGGACCATTGGGCTGCATGGTAACCTAAAAAGTCGCGAAAACGAGGAAATGCTTGAACAAGAAACATTTTAATACATTAACACACACAGTCACATAATACACAATGTAGATGAGTCCTATACATATGTAACACAACTGCAGCAGTACACCCGTCCGCTAAACATCTATACCGATAGCTCGAACATAGGTAATTATATAATGTACATGTATAAGCTCTTTGATATTAGGCTACATTAGAAATACCCTTATGTGAAATCAGTGTGAAAAATGAAATACACTGCTATTTACTCAACATACGAAAAACATACAACACATCAACAAAAGAGTTTTCTTACATAGGCCTATTTGAGAACAGTAAGAAGTGTTTTGTGTAATACTGAATACTGAATTCTGTGCACAGTTCTGATCAAAACTTGACCTCGAATCGTTCTAAACTTTGATAATATGATCACAATTACCCACTATAGATAATAGATGCAATGTACGAGTTTGAGTTTGGAAAAAAAGACAATTCAGTTACCATTAAACTCTAAGTCATTGAACATGTGACGATGAGTGCCTGGGACATACACAGTTTTGATACAAAACCTTGTTGTATTGGACCTGATTTATTCACGTACAATTTGCTTTCCATAAAAGTGTGCCTGAAGTTGACTAATTGTAAACATAACTGAGATAAAAATTTTACCGATTCCATGATTTGTGCTTAGGAAAACCATTTGGTGGAATGCGCATTTCCAGACATTTTCTCGTTAAGTACAATTTTCTTTAATACACATATGTCATGAACAGACCATACATACTACCATTCGCTTGAAACTTAGATGGCCATCCCAAACAGTCTACATGTGTGACTGAAATTACATTTTTGTAAATATACTCCGCCAGTTCACAAGTCGAGGTATGTGACCTGCGAGGCGGAGCAGGCGCCTAGGAAGCTGAGGACGGCCGCCGCGCCCATCATCGAGGCCGTGGTCCCAGTAGCGTCCACGATACTCCCCATACACGTGGACAGCAGGAACTGTGCTACGAAAACCATGGCGCTCACCTGGCAGTGGGAGAAATTAGAAAACGACGTCTGCATAATATTATCGAGGTTATCGACCTCATATGATTCTATAAAGTATATTTTCGTTCGAAACTCATTCCCTAAATTTCAATTTCGAATTTGCATTTGTGGTGATTTCATGCTTTGTCAGAGTGGAGCAAAATATGCAATTCACTGAATTTTACATTTTATTTAAAAAGCGCATAGGTCTACTTATACCACTGCAATGTCGGTGCCTAAACCACGCGTGCTATGTTCCTGTGTCTTGTCCGCCTTCTGATCCGCCTCAAACTGTCAACGGAAATTCACCAAGTGATCATGTCATACCATGGTTACCGTACTAAATCATAAAACATGATATTACACAGTGGTGGATAATCAATACATACAGATGTTGACAATAATTTCTGCATGAAGTTGATCAACTCAAAATAACACTAATAAATGTACCACCGAAATTACGTTCACGGGTATATGCAAATCAAAGACTCCAAATGTCAAAATGACCCCCCACACACAATTACATTACCACGCGACTTCGTTAATCAGCACGAGAATCAGAACACATCATAATGTAAGCTACCATGGGACGCTTTGACTGGATACGAGATTTTCATCATTTCTGAACGTTTGTATTTCAATATGGTCAAAGAGGAATGGCATTAGGGTGCCGTAAACTTTTTGGGGTTTTCTTTGTGAAAGTTAACTCGTCAGTATAGCTGTCACCACCCATTTTCATCTCAAACTACCTGCGAAATGATAAACTTTGGCCATTTTCACTAAAATTTATCTTTCTTTTTTTAATAACTGCGAATACAAAAATTTTCCGAGATTCTGTTTATTCATCAACCAATCGGTGTGCATGTTCTTGATAAAAAAAAATATGGGGGTTCACCGCATTCATATAAATTCAAAATGGAGAATTGTACCTAAATTTACTAAAATTTTGAAAAATTCACTGACTTTCACGACTTTCACAAAATATAACAGAAAAATACACAAACCGTTCCGGTGGAATGGTAGTGAGCCACCAACAAGTACGGCATCGTGAACAGAGTGGCATACATGATCCCAGCACACGGCGAGAACACCACAATCGTGTACTTGTTCCTGGTCGTAGCCATAACGACCGCCCCGACTGTATACACCAGCTGGCTAATCATGTACACCGGGCGGGCAGCTGTCCAGAATTATAGTCATACAACGTCACAGAAGAAGGAAATCCAAGAATTTCATGCAATCTACATTGTACACTAAACACAAGCCTGAGGTCATATACTAATTCATGGCATGTATGCAACACATTTATATTAACATTCATCTGTCAGAGTACACCTCTCAATTTGCAAAAATAAACCAGCAAATATATTTAAATACCGAACCAACATTTGAAATATACCAGCTGTTGACTTCAGGAAACTCTCCTTACACCAATACCAATAAACTAATACTTACAGAACTTGTTGACGAGCCACTCGATGCACAGCGAGTACACAGCACAGGAGAACGAGTACAGAGACATTCCCACGCATCCTGTACGCACGCCTTGCTGGTACAACTCATACCGCTCAGAGCCTGGGGGAGCCGTGGGGTCTCCCCCGTAGACAGCTTGTCCCACGAAGTCCGTGAAGAAGAGAGAGTAACAAACCAGGCTCATCCAACAGAAGAGGTTGGTTAGGCAGAGCATCCGCAAACTGGGAGGCATTTTGACGATGGACTTCAGGTAGGAGGTGAGAGTGACTTCAGATATTGGAGGTAGTGGTATCTTGTCAAGATTCTGGTGTGAGACTTCCAGGTCCGGCCGGGTTTTGCCATCTGGAGTTTGCTGGTAGAACTGTAGGGAAGCGTCTCTCTGGATGGTATCCATGGGTTGATCAACGGGTCCGTTCTCTCGGGGAGTACCATTCTGTCGTTGCGGATCGATGTTCACGGTGGTTTGATTGACAGTACTTGTGCCGTAGGTCTTGGCGTGTGTGAGATCCGCGGTGAGATCTGGTAGCGGATTAGCATTTGGACCATCCTCATCACTGCCTGACTCATTGGCAAATTTCTTGTACTTGACTCCGCGAACTTTCTTCTTGCCGCCTTGTAGTTGTTCTTTCGTGACGCCGAGTTTGGAAAGAGGAACTTCCTTAATGGCAGTGATCGTTAGGAAGAGGAAAATAAGATACAATACTAGAACCAAAGTGAAGACGATGTTCACTGGGCTGCTAATGACATCCGTGAACTTCGTAGTGTTCCAATCTATAGCTCCCATGATGTACCCGATGCTTCCTCCAGTGCCAGCCATCACTGTGAACGTGGTAAGTCCTAGCGAGTGGTCCGCGGGGACTGTGACATCAAGGAGGTAAGTTCGACATGGCGACTGGCAGCCATCACAACAGAAATCCAAAAGCATCACGCCAATTACAGTGAAGAATACACCCCATGGGTGATTGGAAGTGCGAGGCACCTCGACGTTTGGAGTTTCGATCGTCGAGAGGGAAGTTATGTTTCCATAAGTTTCATTTGAAAGTACAGATGTATGAATGTAACTATCCCCGAATAAGGTGCTCAGTTGTCTTCCATGGGGGACCAATAATAGTCCCAGTATTATTCCAACAGACAACCCCAAAATGAATGGTCTTCTACGTCCGAGTTTTGACTGGCAACGATCACTCATCGATCCCAACACAGGCACCAGGAAGAAGCCAAGGAAGGGACTCAGGCACCAGACTAGAGTCATGTACGTCGCTGGCAGGCCGATCTGCAGGAGGATGGGACTCACGAAGGCCGTTTCAGCCGAGTAGCAGAACTCGATCCCGCATACGGCACAGCTGAGGAGTACCAGCTGTAATCGAGACTTCCTCTGGAGTATGTGGGAGAAATCCCCGTCTTGGTCTATCAGTCGGGCCGAGACAAGCCCGAGGAGGCGGTCATACTGGGTCTCCTTGAGGTTCTTGACGGCCCTTAGGGACGAGGTGAGTAGTCCCAGAGACATGTTGTCTTATCGGTCGATCCAGACAGCTAGGAGCAGGACCTGGCTGTGTTGGAGTTAGTGATACGATTGCTGTCAGCAGCTGAAGGTTCAGACTCCCTCTCAGTGGCGTACGTTCTATATAATGAAAGAAAAACATATCTTAAAAGGGCAAGTAAGATTATAATGTGCGTAATTTATCATGTTGCCAGCACTATGTAATCATATATATTTCATTTTCATATACAGGGCTTTAAGTCAACGTGTGTTTATTCAGAGTTGGATCTGATTTCAATATAATGTACGTGGTTATTGTTTCGAATTGTATGAACATCATTCACACCGAGAAGAAAATTTATACGCATGCGTAAGTAATGCAGCGAGAATAATCCAAACGTACCTCTAATATATGCATTTCTTACCCAATTATCAAATTACCAAGAGTCTGTTAATTACTTATTTCCGAATTATCTCTCAAATACCTTTTCACTTAAATAAATAGCAACCGTCTGCTTCAAATAATATAATTGCTATAATCGCCACTCAGCATTTTAGTCGCCAACCTTTTATCACACCTCATTCTTGACTCTCGAAGTCCCAGAACATTACATTCCCTCGCACAGCTAGCCTTTTGATTATGTGACCTCGCCCTTTAAATAAATTCCATCCACCCCACGCCCCGTTTTTGCTCATCTTCCGTCTGTCCCACTCACTTCACGTGTCAACTGATTGTCTCTGATTAACTCCGGAAACCCAATTAGCGCCTTCCGGTTCCCGCTGATGAGTATGACAAGCCGCGTTACACTTTGTGTCAGCTTTTCTATGATTGAGATCGTTATACGAAGCTTAGCTCGCTCCTGGCGCTTTCGGTCGGGAACTGGTTTGGTCGGGGTTTCGTTCGGTCCTGTAGAAAAGAAGAAAAAAAAGAATTACGGTGTGGAACAGAGCATTTTCTCGGCATGACAATGGGAAACTGTGATAACTTCAAGTTGGCGAGTATAATGCTGAGATTATGTTTATCATACATGTACATATATGTACCTCCCTATAATAGACTCGTTACTTTCTATATATATCTGCTCTAGTATATTTCCCAAATGTTGCAAATTACTGTATAAAAATAACCGTCAATGTGATCACTTGGAAATGCATATTTTGATTTCCTCAACTAATGCAGATGATATTATTTGCAATCCTACAGGCATTGAAACAACATATTCTGTTTTTGCTAGAAGGACAACAACAAGTTTTATGATAAATTGCCTGTGTGGGTGTTATCTTTTATAATTATCTTTATAATCAGTCACTATATTGATAACTGTGATCATCTCTGACCTGTTCTATTTTAGGAGCACGGGATATTAAAAAAGGGAATTAGAATCGCAAACACGAGCATAGCAAAGATTACAAAATGTATCGGTTTAATTAATGTTCGTTTCCCTCTACTCTTGTCTCTTACATTATTTGAGAACTTATTGTGGTTATTGTGGGGGGAAACTGGGCACGAGTCAGACCGAATCGTTGTCCCGGGCAATGCGTCATATTTAACTACCGGAAGTGGAAGCCATAAATAACGATGCATCATGGGTTTGTTACGTCACAGCGGATGTGCAGTGGCTCGGTACTGCCTACAAATTGAGATATATTTCATTCTACTCACGTTGGGATTAGCCCGATATGACGCAGGGCGGTTCTCAGACCGCTTATTACCATAGATGGAAATAAGCTCTATCGTTTGAAGTTTTGCTAATTTTATTCATGCAGCGTGTGGTTCCGCAAACTATCCAAGTAACATTTCATTCTGAAATGGACTGAACTTTTTGTAGACTCAGTAATATAAGTCGAAACGCTCCTAAATTAATAAAGTAACAAACACGACGAAATATAATAAGTGGACTTGATAGAACAGCCAAAATTCAATTTTCAATTTAGTGTAAGGTATATTTTTCTTGTGCGTGATTACTGGAGAGGCAAAACTATTCATCGGAAGATACAACAGATTGGTAGCTTTACTAGACTCGGTATTAAGAGCATTGCGATTTAAACCTGTGGAAACTCTTCGGTTCGTGACAAGAATTGGTGATGGGGCCGGGGTAATCACTGAGTTGAATACGTTCAATATGTGGCCGGTCAAGACGTGGGGACTTCGGGAGTGAGGGGAGTCAACCCCAATGGGAAGTAGGCCTACACTTGGACACGTTTTGTTCTGGGTCGAGATCCCATAGATCACGTATCGACTCGATATTGTCACTCGAATTATTTGTCCCTCCCGCACACTCTGTACACCGGCTTCTGCGTTTGTCATAATCCCCACTTCTCGTTTGTTTTTCATCGTCTGCTTCGCTGGTTTAATCATGTCATCTGCATGGTGATGATTTCAGTATGTCCACTGCAGATACCCATTCATATGAATACAATGTCCGTCCGATGCAGCTTATCAACATGCCATGGGATTACAAAACAAAAGATATATCGAATTATTGGGAACCTTGTTTAGCACAATCATGTTTTGACCAATGGTCGTGATGGATGGGTCATATTTCAGCAATATTAATGGAAGTTTTTTTGGAGTTGATTAAATCATAACAGTGTTCTGAAAATCCTTTCTTATGTAAGGTTATTGACTACCGTCCGCTCTTCGGGATCCCCGAGGATAGTCCTCTCTCATCCGAGTCCTTGCGGACGCGCATCCGCTATTCCGGATCCTCGCGGCAGGGCCGCTCACCGGAGGTCGCGGCGGACACGGTAACTACTTCATCATTAACGGTAACCAGGTAACAGCCCACCCGACACTCCCAGGCCTACGGACACCGTTCAGAAACTGGTTCATCACCACGGTGTTAACTGGCGGGGCCTGGCGAGCCGCGGTCTGCCTCGGGGACGGAACCCCGTACAGTCCGACATGCTGGCCAGAGCCTCTGTCACATGTCCCGGGAAGGGAGAGAGCTGGCGATCCACAGGGCCGAAGGCCCCCGAGTCAGCAACTCGTCTCTCCCAGCCCGGGCCTCCCCACGGAAATCGTCCCCAGGGCTCTAGGAGCCCACTACTCAGACCCAGGGAACACAAAGCTCATGGCGAGCCTCGTGTGCGTCCTAGTCTCGATCTTGGACAATCTCCTCGAACGAGTCGCTTCCAGTGTATATATAATACACCAGAAACTGCAGGGCGCACGCGAGGTTAAATCGATCCATTGTTATAGTTTACTGGAGCGTAAATTACAATACGTCGCCGTGGCAACGCACGCTCGAACGGAGCATGTCAAAACAAGGCCAAGTACAGAAAGGCCACATAAATGGCTTTTATGTTTACAATCACCTGCCGCGTGCTTAGGGCAAAATCGCCACATTACCCCCTTCTTACAATGTTGGTCCCCAACATGTTCCGCCCGCGCCCAAAATGCTCGAAACCCGACGAAGGCTTCGCATGGCGGGGGCCGGAAGAAGGCACGATGGCAACGCCCGGAAGTCACGGCGCAAACACTAGGACTTTAAGAGTCCCTTTTGGAAGAATGGGGAACTACCCCCGGACTTATGGAGTAAACTATAACGCGCTTTGCAATTTTGAATAAATCCTCATAAACAAGCTAAAATTTTGACCGAGGTGGTCCAAAACCGTGTGATGACCTTGGAAGGTCATCCGTTATAAAAGGACGGTGTGTCGAGTCTTTGGAATATCTTTAAGATTAAACTTTAAATTTAGAAATTTTGTAAAACGACACACCGAGTGATCAAAAGTGATAGTACCTCCAAAAATGTTGCCGACCGCCCTGCCGGCCGGCTCCTCAGATCCGCAGAGCGGGTCTGAGGCAGGGCGGAGCCGCGGAAGCGACTCCGGCACGCCCGCATGACATATGTACATCTAGCAGACACACATACACCTGCGGACAGCTGTCGCAGACAGCTATCAAAGCCAACGCGGCAAGCCGCATCGACTGCCAGTATCTGTATACTGCAACCCGCACAGGCCTGTGTACAGACACGCAGATGGACGGACGTCTGCACTTACATGCAGCCGCCCGCCCGCCCGCACATCTTCAGCACGGCCCGCATGGGGAGTTTACAACTGACAAAATCACCCGCATCTCGAACACCGGACACGCGGATCCCGCGGAATCCAGCGCCGCATCGGCGGACGAAATGCGGATGGCACAAAACACATGTGCTACACATCTGGAGATTAATAAAAATCCGAGAACGACATTTTTACATATATATACATGTAACAAATGACAGCTATACTACACGTGCAGCAATGCACGCGGTGTCGCTGCAAAACTCTGTCCCCGGTCTTACTGACACACTGCCGAACCAACATACAAACACCATAAAACTCATGCGGAGGCAGTCATTTCCCTCCGGTGACTCCAAATCAAACCATGTATACGGGTAGAAACGCATTTCTATCCCGGGGGACCTCGCAAATAACTACAGTAATTAAGATCAGTCATTAGCTAAAGCTTCCGCACTGGCGGTAAATGACGTGAAACTAATCACCAAAGCAAGGTAGAAATTGGGCATAAAATTGACAGTAACCACTAACTTGTGGCTTGTACGAATATGTCAGACGAAAACAACAATAAATCGTCATTCTCCAGTCTTTTCAAATATCACAGCAATCCGTCACTGTCAAGATTAGCGCAACTCCTTACACCCCTCTCGCGAAAGCAGAAATCTCCCGATTTCTTACTCTCTATTGCACCGGAAAGGAAATTTCACATACTTGACTCACTTTGTATCAGTAAATGAGCAAGAACAGAATTCTCCAGAGACATGCCGCACACTTGTGGCTTATAATCCTCCCATAAATAATAAATGAGATGGAAAATAAACAAAATCACTCCCCATAGCCGCTGGCACGCTTACAGGGCGATCGGACATACCCATGACGTCCGGACAGACAATCGGGCGCCCTATGGGCGTTTGCAAAGCGCCCACTAGCAACCCCGACGTACTGCCCGGCCGCGGAGCGGTGCCCGGTCCAGCCCAGAGCCTCCTCAAACGACTACCGGAGCGCGGAGCCAATAGATTTAGACGCGGAGCCGGCATGGTCCATAACCGCACTGGTTAGGGGGCGAACCCTTCATACCGGCGCCCAATCTAGAGGCGCCCAAAGATGGTGAAAGCAATAGCCGGCGGACGTCCGGGGCTGCCCGCGGACGGAGTCCAGGCCGGACGTCTACCATTGTACGGCGTATTGCCCTTATCCAATGAAGATGAAATTGGAATTAGAAGCCACCACAAGTGTTGCGCATGTAATATACGACCCCCTTCTTAGAAGGAGGCCGGGGTTCCGGTCATTCCGGCCGGACCGCGTATTGTAAGGTACGATCCGGACGAGAACGAGCGTCACCCGCTGCCGCGGCTGGTCCGCACACGCGGACTTAACAACCGCTCCATTATCATAATGGATAGTCGGTTTCCTGCCGTAAGAAACCTTAAACTACCATAACCGCAATTACAGTAGTGGCTCACGGGGGATAACTACACCGAAGTGCGTCATCTTAAAGCGCCGCGGACGCCGGACGAGTCACGCGGACGAACCGCGGACATCAGTCCTCATCTGCGGACACTATCCCCGCGTCCAGAGCCAGTTCCCCAAATCCGTGGGAAGACGCTTCTCCCGTAGCGGACGTAAATCCCAACCTCAGTCTGGCCATATAAGAGGTTGTCCCGGGACCAGGGGCGTCCGGCCGAATCAGTAAATTCGTCCGGCCAGCGTAACCGTTGTGCGGAATACGCCGGACAGCCGTCCATAAGGTGCGGACAGGCCATCCGCACGTCCCTGGCGCTAGAAACTACAGGAGGGCGGATGCGGAGCGGCGGCGTTACGACATGAAAGTCTCCGCGGACCTCAACTCCGAAGATGGCCACAGAGTAGCCACCCGCGGAGGTAAGTCGTGCGGACTCTCACGGAACGACCTAAAACCCATCCATAGTATGACAGACGGGTACCGCAGACGCATCCGCATGGGCGGAAGGTTATTCCCACCCATACCGGGCTGGCGCACGTGGTTTCCGGCGTGGCCGCCCGTCATCCGCAGGTACTGGAGGGAGTGGAGGTACCTGCGGATCGCCGTCATCTGGCTGATAGCCACCCAGTCCATCATCTGACGGGTCAGAGAGGTCCGGGAGGCCCACCATACGGCGCACACGCTCGTCCGGAGTCCGCGGATGCTGACCGGACGGATCCCATACGGGAGCATCATCCGGTTCCGCATCTTGAATTAGCGGATCCATGACAAGCGGGCCCTCGTACTTCTTCAGATTATCGATATGGACAACCAGAACCCTGTCCGGATCGGAATCCCTCCGGATCCGGTAGTCCACATCTGTCACCTGTTTCAGTACGGTAAACGAGCCTATCCACGGCTTAGCAAATTTATTGCCTTGCTTAAGCGGCGGATAATAGTAGCGCACCTTGTCGCCTTCCGCAAAAGCTGGCCTACCCTTAGCATGGGCGTCATAGCCTCGCTTCTGCCGGAGGGCTGACTTGTCCAGGCGCACGCGCGCGAAATCATGGGCGTTCGCCAGGGCGCGGCGAATCCACTCCACGTATTCCGGACCGCACTGGGGTACCGCGCCGGTCTCTGCCGCAGTTGGATACATAATATCCACGGGCAAATTTAACTCCCGGCCGTACAACATCGCGTGCGGAGTAACTCCGGTCGAAGAGTGGACCGACGACCTGTACGCCATTAAGACATACGGGAGGTGGTCATCCCAATCATTCGCACGATCATTTACAAAGGCCGCCAGCATGTTGAGGACCGATCGATTAAAGCGTTCGACCTGGCCATCAGACTGGGGCCTGTAGGGGGTGGTCCGCACCTTGGTACTCCCTAGCATCTGTGCTAGGTTCCGGAACAGGTTGCTCTCAAATTGCGTGCCCTGATCCGAATGTACCTGTTTAGGTACCCCATGGTACACCACCCATCTATTCACCAATAACCGAGCTACCTCGTCCGCAGTCTGGCGGCGCAGTGGGTAGGCGTCGGTATACTTGGTAAAATAGTCGGATATCACCAGGATGTACCGGAAACCGCGCGGGGTGACCCGGTGGGTATCCAGTATATCCAGAGCTATCCGATCAAACGGCGCGCCCGCCTTAACCGTGGTTAAGGGGTGGCGGCCAGGAGTCGGGACTCCTTTGCGAGCTTGACACCGAGGGCAGGCTGCGCACCACCGTTGCACGTCCAAGCTGCTACCAGGCCAATGAAAGCGCTGTTGTAGCCTATGGACGGTCCTCCGGATTCCCAAGTGACCGGTCACCCGGAGGTCATGCAACTGGTGGAGGACTTCTTTCCGCAGCTCCGCCGGAAGCACCAACTGCCATATTGGAGGCAGTGGGGTCGGTGGCTCATAGCGCCGGTATAAGAGGCCATCCCTCAAGGAGAGTCGTTCCCACTGAGATACTAGAGACAAGGTCTCCTCCCTGTAGGTCTTTCGCTCATCCTTCGAGGGCTTCTGGCCGGCCTCAAGGGCTGTGATTACCGGTGCCAGAGCTCTGTCAGCTCTCTGCGCCGCAGCTATCTGCGCCGGAGAGTAGCCACCCAAGTAATTAGGCTCCTCATCCGTCGCGTCCGGCTGCGCCGCAGCGGCCATCACCACAGGGGGCAAGGACCGCTCATACTCAGACTCTCCAGAGGACGAGGGTACCCACGAGGAGTACACCGCCGGACTCGAGGAAGACTCGCTGGAGCTGAGCCGCACCTCCGCTTCATATGCGGGACGCCCTCGCCGATATCGGCGGGTCCGCGCGCGGAGATGAGCCCTAGACGCTCCGGCCGCCGTGTTGTTAGAGGGGGCGGCGGCCTGCGGTCTCCCCGGAACGTCCAATTCCGAGTCTGAGGACGAATCCGCGGCTTGCTGGAATGGTGCCATCCCTGCACAACCTGGATTCTTGCACTTATGACAACGGGACAGGCCGTCCGCGTTGCCGTGCAACTTACCAGCGCGATGCTCTATCTGCATGTCATACTCTTGGAGTTTGACGAGCCACCGCGCCACCAAGCCATCGGCCTCACTATAGTTGAGGAGCCATCTCAGCGAACTATGATCAGTCCGCAAGCGGAAATGGCGTCCCAACAAATAGTGCCGGAAGCGCTTGGTCATCGTAACCACCGCGAGCAACTCGCGATGAGTGGTACAGTAGTTCATTTGAGAGCGGCTCAAGGCCACACTCGCATAAGCTACTACCCGCTCTTGCCCGTCCACGATCTGCGAGAGGACACCGCCGAGCGCGAAGTTACTCGCGTCGGTGTCCAGGATGAACTCGCAGTCCGGACGAGGGTGCCGCAGCACCGGGGCCACTACCAAGGCCTGCCGGAGTCCCGAGAAGGCGTTAGCCTGCTCGGCGGACCAAACAAAATCGGCGCCCTTTTCCGTGAGGACAGTAAGGGGACGCGCGATCTCCGCAAAGCCGCGAATAAACCTGCGGTGGTAGCTCGCGAAGCCCAAGAAGGACCTCACGTCCGCCACGTTACATGGCGGAGGCCATTTCTGTACGGCCGCCACCTTTGCGGGGTCCGGTCTCACTCCGGTGCCTGTTACCATGAAGCCCAAGTACAGGATTTCCTGCGCGAATAGCTCGCACTTACTTGGCTTCAATTTAAGCCCTGCTCCGCGGATGCGATGGAGCACCATCTGAAGGTTGGTGAGGGTTTCCTCGAACGACCGGCCATACACGACGACATCGTCGATGTAGACCATACATCGCTTCCAGAGGAACCCTTTGAGTACCATCTCCATGAGGCGCTCGAACGTCGCTGGTGCGTTACAGAGCCCGAACGGCATTACCTTGAATTGGTAGAGCCCGTTCTTGGTAACGAAGGCAGTCTTCGCCCGATCACTCTCCTCCATCTCCACCTGCCAATACCCGGAGGCCAGATCCAGAGCACAGAAATAGTGCGACCCGGCCAGGGCATCGAAGGTATCCTCAATGTGCGGGAGAGGATATGAGTCCTTCCGCGTGGCATCGTTGAGTTTCCGATAGTCCACGCAGAACCTCCACGAGCCGTCCTTCTTCTTCACCATAACCACCGGACTGGCCCAAGGGCTGTCACTGGGTTCGATGATGTCCAAGTCGAGCATCTTTTGCACCTCCTGGTCTATGACCTCTTGGTGCACTATTGCTGCCCGACGAAGACGCTGCTTGAGAGGACGCTCGTCCACGAGGTCGATGCGGTGCTTGGCGACGTCAGTCTTGCCAACCGCACCATCAGGACCCATGAACACATCCGCATACTGCCGCAGCAGTCTGCGGAGCGCTTGGCGCTGCTCTTCATCCAACCGGTCCTTCGGAACCCGAGATTCCAAATGGTCCGGCAGGGTGAACGGATCATCTCCGGCGGCCGCCGTCGCGCACGCAGCGCGGCAGACCGGATCGTCGGGGATGACACGACTCGAAGCCGCGGGAATAGCAGTAGCTGCTATGCATCCGCGCTTCAGTACAATCGGAGCATCCGTAGGATTCACCACGAGGATGGGCATCGCGCGGGGGTTGGACATGACCAGGGCCCCACCCAGCACGAGCCCAGTTCCTGCGGCGAAACTGCTCACGGGTTGCACTATACACGGACGACCATCGAGGGGCATGCGGGGACGCCGCGGCCTCGTCTCGATGATCATCTCACTCATCGGCGGCACTACTACAGTGCGCGATGTCCGCATCTGGAATGAATGCATCGGGCCCGAGCGGAAGAGGAAGTGTGTGTCCTCTCCCATCCGGAACTCGCCAGCGCTAAAGTTGGCAATCACCCGGTGGACCCGTAGGAAATTCATCCCAATTATCCCGGCCGCTCCGATATCCGCCACGATCGCCTCTGTCAGATACACCTTGTCCCCAAGGGTAATAGGCAGATCGATGATGCCATGGATACGGATGCGGTTGTCTCCCGCTCCGTAGAGCTTGTACGGTCCGGGATCTCGCAACTCAAGGTTGCGGAGTGCGGGTTTCTTCCTAAACGTTCCGGCGGCCACGAGGGTCACCTCCGAGCCTGAGTCTATGAGGAACCGGACCGGCTCCCGTCCGAAGGACAGGGGCAGGTACCAGCAGGGGTCCCTCACCAGCGCGCAGGTCGGGCGATACCTTTCGCACGCGCTGGGCTCATCTACGGAGTCCTCGCCATCCGCCTCAGCCGCGGAGGAGCTAGACTGGTCTCCAAGGACTACTTCCGGAGAAGTCATATCCACTTGGGGTCCGTCCTGCTCATCAGCGGGTGGGGCGGCATCGTTTGCCACCGAACAACTATCCCCGGACGCAGTGTTGGTCGCCACCACGTCCGGATCTAGTTTCCCTGCCGCGGGTTCCGATTCTGCTGTCCCGGAGGACCAGACCGGAAGGAATTCCTCCGTTGCGGGCCAGGGAGAGCTCCCTGGTATCCGCGCGACCGCAGGCGTTCCAACAACTCCGGACACTTCAGCCAAAAGTGTCCCTGCTTTCCGCAGAAGTAGCAGGGACGGTTCTGAGCTGGTCCGGAGGTGAACGCGCAACATTCTGCGGCTCCCGGAGCTTCGAGCCCGGCGCAGTGCGCAATCATCTGCGCGGCGCCGAGGTCGTATTCCTCCATGTCGCACTCGTCCGAAGGCGAGCGCGGCGCGGCGACCGGTGCCGCATGTGCGGGCGCCCCTGTAGAGGGTGCCGGCGCACTAACCCACTGCTGGGTAGGTTCCCTGGCGGGTTCCCGGACGACCGGGTCCTGCCACGGGGTTACCTGCGATGCCTTGACCGGAGGAGGAGTCGCCACCTGCGCGGGTACAGCCGGGGCCGGAGCCGAGGCTGGAGGCAACTGTCTAGGACGGACAGCCATCTCAAGCGCAAGCGCGGAATCTATCGCCTCCTCCATCGATCGCTTTTCATGGGTGGCCAGCCCGTACGCTAGGTGGTAAGGCTGGCCATCGATGAACTGATCGATCAGCATCGTCTCAAACCGTCTGGAGTCCATGTCCGGAAAGGCTCTCCGGCCGAGTATGCGTAAGCTGTACGCATAGTCTGTCACGGACTCAGTCGGCTGGCGGATACGCGCCTTGAACTCTCGTTCAGACTGCCGCCGATTGGTCGTCGGCGGGAACAGCAGGCGGAGTTGACGAGCAACCTCGCCGAACGTCACTGTTCCTACCGGCAGACACGGCATCACGCGGAGAGCTTTCCCTTCCAGGCTCCCCGCGAGGACGTGTCCAGCCTCAGGCTGGGACCATCCTTCGTACACGGCGGTACGCCATACCTGGAGCAAGTAGTCCTCCAAGTCGGCGTTATCCCCGTTGAACCGTTTCCGCCACGAAGAGTGGTCGGGCCCGTCATCGCGTTTGTTACGCGCCCGACGTGCGGTCCCGGCTCCGGGGTCGTCCGTGTACTGCGGCAAGTTCCGCGCGCTTCCCGCGCCTGCGGCGGAGTCTGCCGGAGCAAACATCGACGCCGCGGACATAGGAGCAGGGAAGCTCACGTTTGCCGCCGGGATCATTCCCGCCGAAAACCCACTCTGGCTAGGTGCGGGCGGGGCTCCCATCGAACCTACTGGGTAGGCTCCAGAAGGGGCGGCAAAGCTTGGGGCCGAAGCCGCCTGTTGCCACTGCCCGTCCGACACACTGTACGTGCCAGGGTAAGTCGACCACGCGGCTTGCGCTCCAACCGTCGGAACGGTCGACGCGGTCGCCAACGTGGTGCCTCCGAGCCGCGGGGCAGGCGCGGGTCCCATTGCGGGGGCCACTGGCGCCTGCGGACTCGGCAGGACTTGGGGAGGGGCTACTGGCCCAGACATCCCCGGACTTAGGGTGACCGACGGGTCAACGCTCGAATGCAGCTGATTCCGCTTGAACAGTACAAGCGCCTCGGATATCAGCCACCTCTCCCTCTCCGTCAAAGGCCCCGAGTTGCCTTGTGACAACGGAGAAGGGGAGCGGTTCCGCCGGTCTGATCGTCCCTGATGGGGCGACCGGGCGCGGTCATAGCGCCCGAGGGGGGCCAGCTCGCCAAGTGCGTCGGTGAGCTGATCCACCACACTGCCCGGTGCGGACCGACCAGGACCTATGCCGGAGGCTCGCGAGGGAGCCCACCCGGCCGGGTGCGGCATCTGGTATGACTGGTCCGCTCGTCCAGAAGGACCCGCATGCATTGGCGCTCGATTCCGGACGCTAGAAGGCGTCTTAGGGAAGGGTGCCATTTGCCACGGATCTGTTCTGGGCACGGGCGGGCGCGGCGTAGAGCCGTTGCCAGCTCCACCCACCGCGCCTAACACGTCAAGGTCCGGCCTTGACGGCAACTCCTGCTGCGGCCCCGCGGGGCCCGACTCTACGTCCGAAGACGGAGCCAGGGACGCCGGAGTCGTCTCCGCGGACGGGGTCTTGTCCACGGAGGTTTCCGCGCGTTCCTTCCGGCCGCCGGAGTCGTCCGGAGACGTCTCACGGGGGCTGTCGCGCGACCGGGTGTGGTCCGCGACATTTCCACCCTTATCCCTCCCCTTGGATTCATCGGCCTTATCTTTGGCCTTCTCTTTCGCTCTTGTCATTTTTTCGAGACGTCCTTGAGGAGCGGGCGATCCCCAGGGACTAAGGAGGCTACAACACTGTGACGGTAGGCTGCGATGGAACACTGTCGGACTGATCCTGGTCACGGCACCAATGTAAGGTTATTGACTACCGTCCGCTCTTCGGGATCCTCGAGGATAGTCCTCTCTCATCCGAGTCCTTGCGGACGCGCATCCGCTATTCCGGATCCTCGCGGCAGGGCCGCTCACCGGAGGTCGCGGCGGACACGGTAACTACTTCATCATTAACGGTAACCAGGTAACAGCCCACCCGACACTCCCAGGCCTACGGACACCGTTCAGAAACTGGTTCATCACCACGGTGTTAACTGGCGGGGCCTGGCGAGCCGCGGTCTGCCTCGGGGACGGAACCCCGTACAGTCCGACATGCTGGCCAGAGCCTCTGTCACATGTCCCGGGAAGGGAGAGAGCTGGCGATCCACAGGGCCGAAGGCCCCCGAGTCAGCAACTCGTCTCTCCCAGCCCGGGCCTCCCCACGGAAATCGTCCCCAGGGCTCTAGGAGCCCACTACTCAGACCCAGGGAACACAAAGCTCATGGCGAGCCTCGTGTGCGTCCTAGTCTCGATCTTGGACAATCTCCTCGAACGAGTCGCTTCCAGTGTATATATAATACACCAGAAACTGCAGGGCGCACGCGAGGTTAAATCGATCCATTGTTATAGTTTACTGGAGCGTAAATTACAATACGTCGCCGTGGCAACGCACGCTCGAACGGAGCATGTCAAAACAAGGCCAAGTACAGAAAGGCCACATAAATGGCTTTTATGTTTACAATCACCTGCCGCGTGCTTAGGGCAAAATCGCCACACTTATTTTCCTATATGCTTCATACTCGTTAAATAGTAAAAACCAAGTCGTGAGCGGATGACTTTCGGGGAAAGATATGGTGTCCGTCTGCTTTACAAGATCAATACCAATTCCAGTTAACACGAACTCTCCCCAAGATAATTTGTCACTCTTTGAGTTAACGACTGGAGATAATTAGAAAAGGTCAAGTACTCGATATCACCCGGATAGTTCATTAAAGGCTGTATTTTCAGACGCAATAACTGTCGAAGTGTGTAGCGTTAAAGAAAATGCATTAATTATCATACTGGGCAAATAATCACAGTAACAATTCGCCAAGAGAATTTTGTAATGTTGATCATTTCGGCGGTCTCTTAGTTTTCGACACTCACATTTTCCGATGCAAACTGTGCCTAGACACAACACAATCACCGTCTCGCAGAACGGCCAAGAAGTCCATACAAATGGACCTCCTTAGTTGTTGCCATGCAACAAAAGCACGAGGGTCAACAGAGCTGGCGACATGACAAGCCCATTTGGTTGACACTGGGAAGGGCAGTTGCTCCATCTTAATTGGAGTTAATAAAGCACGCCTGGTGACATGGGTTTGGACAGTCCGCAAAGGACATCAATGTAAGTGCGGCAGAATTCATTCCTGTGCGCAAATTTTACATTTTTGACATTCTGTTTGATCATCTACAGTCATTTATTACGACGGGCGGTATATCAAAGTTGATAAAAAATGACATAATATTTTATGTGTATGAAAAATCGAGCCAAACAGAACACTAAGCCGTTCATTGAATTGAATTACGAAGGAGTGGCGAATTTACAAATGTTATTCTTTTGTTGATGGAATTAAGAAGTACAATAAATTGTAATCTTTCTTTTATTGTCTGTAACAACCCAATCACCAAACTCGGGACTAGTCAAGAGACATGTCCCTTACTTTGGCGATAGGTCCTGATTAAACCGGAAATTAAATTACATTAGTTCCGCTTGCAGGGAATACGTTGTTAAATCAGGCAATGGCTTGTGTAATTGCGTGTGGGGCATCGTCCTCACGTTGAACAGCGGTGTCGAAGTTCCTTCTTATAAACGTTTAGACCAACTAAATAATAGTGTCAAACGAACATATTTTGAACATGCATTTTTTCTTGTAGTTTAATGTGTATCAATTGCACATTCATTGTGTATGTCTTATCCTTGTGTATAATAGGCCTACTACGGTTTTCACACTTAAAAGTAATACGGCGAAGAAAATATACCACATCACAATATGTTACAAACAACAAACTCATTAAATCAGGCGAGAATCTTTTGCTACATATAGTTATATCGACTGGAAAACTGGAAAACACCAAATGAAGATTTCCATCACGCACTGTCTTCTTGGATGAATGGACTCATCTCAACTCAAGTGTGCTGATTTTCTCACACATCGCTCGGCATGTAATCGTGGCAGGTGTATTGAAATTCATGCAGGTTCTCATCTTTTTAACCATTAACGTAGGCTGCCCTCTTCGGTGCTGACACCGTGACAATTCTATCTTGAAATATGTTCATCGATACTTAAAAAATACAGTATTAAAAATACTAACTGAAATGTGAATTATCTAAATATGGTCACGCTAAATACGGCCTCACTCTATCGTATTAATTCATTAGGTGAGACTTACCTTGTGTGATTGTTGCAGATGTTCCACATAAAATTGGTGAAGAATCTGGCGGTATGAATATGAAACATTAAATATAGTCCTATCACATCCCGAACATTTTTCACCTGTTCAACATCGCCACCGAATGACCATAGAGTTTCAAATTGCAAAAGCGGCGTCCAATACAAACGATTATTACGTAGTTTGTGTGTCACACAGTGAAAACATCCCTTCCCCCTGCCGTTCTACAACCGCATACCTGAACGAAAGGATAAGTTAATCACCGATATCGTAGTGGGCGATGACTATTCACAAATCGCTGGTGAGCACTGAGCACTAATCGACCGCCGCAACACGATCACGGAGCAATCGCATCTTCCTTGAGTCCTTAAGAGCGCGTGTCTCCGCGGTCGGTCGTCTGCGGGTCGAGTGGCGGGAAAAAGCAGACGACGTCACAGCGGGAAACAGACGCCCGCGGACAGATCGTCTGCTCGTAATCCCTGCTGTCAGAACCAAGCTCCTCTTTCCAATTCAATTTGTTGCTCTCGAGTGTTCCTTCAACGCCTTTGTGCTGTTTTGATCGATTTGACACGAGTGAATGTATCGCTTGACAATGAATTTAGACGACTCGTTGGTGACATACTGTAAAGAGTTACATTCAATTTTTAGTTCCACCGACTTTTTGTGTGTGACGGAACTTACACGTCATATCACATAATCCTTCTCAACACGGATTTGATAGTGTACCACTATGACAGACCCATGTAATGTGTCATATATTTCAGGGCGCGTGGACTTGTATTTTCCCTCAGGCGATTGATCCCATGACAACCACTCCTCTCCCTTACCCCCACCCACATATTCTGTTGGCAGTTTTATTGAGCTCGTTTTATGAACACCATACAGACTTGGCTTTTTGTTGGGCAAGGATACCACCTTGATTGAAATGAAAACACGAGTAGTCCGGCTCGATCCTTAGACGTTGTAAGCTACTCTGAGGTTGCTTAGGCGACAAGACTAGGCATTGTATCTGCGACCCTGTCATTACATCGTACAATGTAGCTGGGGGAATCTGGCGTGGAAGTGATAAACTAACATCGATGTAAATTCATGTAAAGTCGTTTCTTACGCTGGCATGGAAAATTTGTTTCGTTCTTCTAGAAATACGTTTTGCCAGCAGGTTACTCCGCGGAGTGCCTTTCGACGGCAGGGCGAATACTTTGACAAGACAAGACACTAAGTCTTATAGCCTTGTCTACGGACATGGGATATAAATGGAGACGGTGAAGCGGTCTTGATTGGCCTGCGGCTAATAATACACCGGTCTGACGTCACACGCCCATGTCGTTACCATGATACCGTTTAGAAAGTTTCAAAAGGGTATTGATGGCCATATTTATGGCACAGCATCGAGACTTTCGAACCTATTATAACACATCAATTTGTTTTTGCAACTTCAATACATGTGTGATTATGGTTCCACCCAACTTCCGCAGTTTTTCAATAATATTCTAGGAGGATGCAGTCTTTCAATTTGTTTGCTGATGTGAGAAAACTAATTATTTTACTATTTTATTCCTAACGCTCGCTCTTCCCAGCAAACCTGATTTTACCTGTTCAATAATATTATATGATATTCTTGAAAATCCTTAAAATTTCCCGATTTTGCCTCATCCTGGACACTGAGTTTTGATAGCTCAGAATACAGTCGATTTACTGGTGTATAGAAGAAAAATTACATTTCACAAACTGTCTGCTTCTGATGACGCCAGTGTTCTTCGAAAATTTACATATTCAGTGTTCTTCGAAAATTTACATATTCTGGTCGAGCTTTGTCTTACATATGAGCTGCATCGTGTACAGTAGAACTCCAGTAATGTGGTCACAAATCGGACCAGTGATTTTGGCCACATTATAGGAGTCGCCACATTATAGGACTCCAGCCATATTTTGCACCGGCCATATTGTTTATCTGATGTTAACTCAAGCGAAACTCAACATATATTATACAATTTGTACATGTGTATGAGTTGGATAAAACATGTACATGTAGTTTATATGTGAATAGCATTTTATTAAACCAAGTTATATCATAAATGTAATATTTGAAACACAAATACTTGAAAGGCAATACAGTTTACTCCCAATATATTTAGAACAACTGAATGTCACTTGTATTGAATTTTGCGCATTATGGGCCTTGTTTCAGTTGTATTTTCGATATGAAATTTGAAAAGCAGTTGATACATAAACGCAGAATAATATCACCAAGAACACGCGATATTACTCAAAACAGCTACCTAATAATTCCTCAGTCTGGCCCACTTAGAGCGATTCAAGCGAAACGAAACTTATACACGTCACAGGGGTACATATGAGGAGTATTATAGGCCTATATGCATCATTAAGAAAAATAATACAGATTTTGAGAAAACAACCATCAAAGTCCAAAACTGGCCGCTTTTCGTCAAAAATGGTCGCCATTTTGAAAAAAATCCAAAAACTAAAAAATACCTCCTCGAAATATATTTATTTATTCATTTTTGTGCGAAATTTCAGAAAGATTTGATTATTAACTTTAAAGATAAAAATGTAGACGGACGACGACGGACGCAACGCCACGGCAATAGGTTATCGGACCAAAGGTCCGGTCACCTAAAAATTAACCATTTTTGTGCAAAATTTCAGAAAGATTTCAATGTAAACTTTAGATATTAAAACGTTGACGGACGACGACGGACGACGGATGCAACGCCACGGTAACCTAATAAATTTAAAGTTACCAACACGCTAGGCTGTTGTCTGCCGGGGGTTCGCCTCTACCGCGTTGTTACCGTGTTGCTGCCGCGTCCATATCGGAACTGAAATGTTGGCACTGTGTTGACAAATGGGCGTGTCGGCGTCTGCCGGGTACCCTATTTTCTGAGCTCGATGTTTATGTTAACGTTCTAATGCCTTCAAAAGTCCGACACATGGTGTAAACAAGTGAAAAATAACAATTCCCAATTAAGTACACTTTTATAATATATCCGATTCCATGTCCGAGGGTGTTATTAAAAGTTGTGCATTGAGGTTGCTACACTGGGACTAACAGTTTGAAAGAAAAGTGTCTTGCACTGCGACGATGTAACACTAAATTCAGGGATGGATATTGGTGGGGCATTTGTGGAATTTATCGTTTATCGCTGAGCCCGAATTATCGAAGGAAATGCTGTACAGTGTTCATCGTAAGGTAGGTTTAAATGTAGTAATTTTAGCGACTGTAACTCCCGTCCCTCCCGCGCATACATATTTCCACAACAAACATTCATTCTACATGACTTACATACAGGACAAGTACACACTATACGATCACAAGCATAAACTCCATGTAGTCATGGTTACACACACAGGTCGAACCACGCACCTGCGGCCCCATTTATTCGGTACACTCGACCCAGTACATTCGGCCTTGACCTTCACATGCATTGACTTCTAAACATAGAACTTGACACACATACCCCACGCATCACGTGCACAGTTACAGTCAATACAAGTCTTGACACGCGCCGGGGAAACCCACTTTCCCGGTGAGATCAGCGCATACCAGCATACATCCAACCAATCACAACACCGCATGCACTTGGCGGGAAATTAAACAGTCACATGTTCCCCCGGCCCCATAGAATCTGGGCAGTTGAGTAGAAGTGATCAATGGAGACGGTCGTGTTTTGTATTGTAACTAGAAGAACGGCCGTGAACATATAAGTGGATATATAAATATAAACGGTGATATAAGGATATTGTTGTATACGAAGGACTAAAATATTTAGAGATATAATTCGACCGGGAAATCACCGACATAGGTGTGAGCGGCCCTGATTGTGAGTGATTGCCGACATCGGACATTTATCATCACAATAAACAGTTTAAACTACCGGCTTGTGGTCTGTAGCACAACATCACAGACATTCGGCCTGATACGGGCCAGAGAACCGTATTCTCTACATTGGCGCCGTTCGACCAGGATCTGAGCTAGTCTTGGATTCTCGACCCAGACCTGACCGGCATTGATGGCATTGGCCCCGGGAGCTTCCCGCGGTGAGCCACTCGACCCCACGGATGACGAGGTAACGTTCAATCCGAACCCGGCCTTCCAACCTTCCAGCCCCCGCTCAGTCGTCATGAGCGATACGGTCCCGCTGTCGCAGGAGCAACAACCAACCGGCCTGTTCGACTCCTTCGGTGACCATTCGACCCTGAGATCGTCTTCGCCGCCCGCCGACCTGGTGCAGGAGTTCCTCGACGAAGACCCGCTCGCGCCGTCACACACAGTAAGTGACATTCTGCGTGCACACGCTAGAGCATATTCGGCTACGTCGGCTAGAACGACCCAGAGACTATCAAACTCTGCTGACAAAAATCGTATATCGACCAAGAACATTCAGTGATAAACGTTCAGCCCGTAACCATAGATACGTCGATGGTTACGCACCCACCAAGTAACTCTCGGATTCGACAGTGGGTTTGTCAGTCTGACAATGTTCCGGAAATGATTCCGCCGAGCGCTTATTCGGCGAATCGACCCCTGGCGCCGCCCATGACGCCGAGACAACACGACCCCGCGCCAGAAATGTACTCACGCATACCGACCGAGCCAACGGTGGTAGAGTACACACGACCCAGCCAGGTGAGAGTGACAGCCGAGAGCATCCCGGTGACGACCGCTATCTGGTTTGCGACACCTCCGTAACCGCAACGACCCAGCGACACGACGACGGAATTCCACGCCACCACACGGCAAGCGCGACCTCGACCGGCACCCTCGACGTCAAGTCGCCGACCCTGCGACCCCGACACGCCGACCTCTGACACACGCGCTCCCGCGCCGATCATGCACCGACCGTCGCCGACTACCGGAGAACAACCGCGCTTCGATCCTTCGCAAGATCAAGTTGTGTCTGCTCCGGCAGAAAGTGTTGTGCCAATGATCGGACATCCGATCTCCCAATCAGTCGGAAACACCAACGGATATGGTGTACCGCCAGTCGGGTACTCTGGCGCAACAAGCGGTGTTCCAAATGGAGTAGCTGTCGGATATTATCCACCACATGTCGGCTACATAAACCCACCGCCCGGATATGGTGGCGTTCCCAGCGTGATAGCTGACACCGGCTATCATGGTGCACAAACCGGATTAGTGTACCATGGTGTGGGCCCAGATGGATCGACATACCGATATCCACCACCGGCTGTATTTCCACCCTCAGTCGGGATA
Source organism: Terebella lapidaria (assembly GCA_949152475.1). Taxonomy (NCBI): domain Eukaryota; kingdom Metazoa; phylum Annelida; class Polychaeta; order Terebellida; family Terebellidae; genus Terebella; species Terebella lapidaria. The sequence goes on from OX424567.1 coordinate 15,148,635, forward strand.
CCATGGGTGACGCCATCATACAGTCATCCGACCCCCGCTATGCAGGCACCACACGACCCCAGCCACGCGACGGCACCACCCGCCGCATCGCTCGCCGTCTCCGCGATGACAGCGCCAACCGTCCCCGCTAACGCGACCCCGATCGGCCCAGATACAACGGCTCCGGCGACTTCGGCTGCCGCGATTCCGATGGCCACTGCGGCGACTACACCAGTTGCGGTGAGTGTTGATACGCCCACGCCACAGAGACTCACGTCTGAGCCCCAAACGTTGGCTACGGCTAAAACGGCTCAATGGCGTGCGACATTCAAGGAGGGCAACCTCACGCAATACATCCGGAGCTTTGAACAGTTCACGGCGGCCTTCACTTATACCGACCTTAACAAGACGACCACATTCCAGAGCACGCTACGCGGTCGCGCCGAAGCGCTGGCTCTGAACATTCCAGTCGAGACTCCCTGGGAGGAGTTCCGTCGCCAACTCTTGGAGGGCTGGGAACCCGCGCCCCGTCGACAGTCCAAACGGGACGATTTTCCGTTCCTCAAGTGGGAACGAAAGGAGGACGCGGAACACTACCTGGAGCGACTCCAAGCTTTGGCAGAGCAAGTGTTCGACGACGTCACGCCAGAGTCACGGCAGCGAACTGTAATTTCGCAATTCGTCAACGGCCAACCCGACCCCATTGCCGATAAACTGTTTTCACTTTTAACAGCTACAGTGAAGCACTAACGGCCGTTCTCAAGGCTGAGAGTCGCCAGCAGAGAACAACAAGAGATCGACACCGGGGCACACGACGTGCTGACATTTCCGCAAGCGGATATGCGGAAGACGACCCCGTTAATGGAGAACTGTCCTGTGCCATGGGACAAGTCACTCAGGGGGAGACACCAACCCCAGAGCAAATCGCGGCCTACTACGACCCCGCGGACAGCGACACCACCGGCCTACAAGGATGTGACGAACATTCAGTGCCGTCCTGCTCACACGAGTGGGTGGCGGAAGCTTTTCGGAGCATCCTCAGTGACGATAACGGGCTATGTGAAGAAGCGGCCATCTACTCTGTCCTGCGAACTACGGCCCCGATGAAAGGTGATCGACCCCCGCAACTCGGACGACCCATGGTATGCTTTTTTTGCAAGAAGCCTGGTCATCGCTGGATGCGGTGCTTTCGGCTTAAGGATGTGCTAGTGCGCAACGGCATGAAACCACTAGCATTTCGACCTAATGGTCCCGGTACTGACAGAAGGACAGCTCAAGTGTTGTCAGTACCCAACCAAACCGGTAACCAAACTAAACCGGCCCCACCAACACCTCCGACCCCGTCGTCAAACCAGTAGTGGAAGGTGCTGAGGAGCAAGGGCCTTCCAGACGACAGAACAACGTTCCCCGCTCCACACCTGTGGTCGCCACGACTACCGCACCGGTAGCAACACCAGTAACGACCCCACAGCCGGCCCAGCCCACACCTCAGCTCCTTGAAGGGGTGTGTACCAAGTGTCGAGCTCCGACCCCGAAATCGGCTCCTTTTCATGAAGGGGTGTCCGCACCACGACCGCAACGGCCACCACGTGGAAGCCGTCATCCTGAAGGGGTGTCACCCCCGACCGCCGACGGCACCGGAACGGACAGCATGTCCGAGGTTGAATGGATCTCCGACGACGGAGGATTCTACGCCTTTCCGAGCGGACCGGAATCCAAGTTACCGCCTCTTCATACGCTTTTCAAGCCGCTGCCAGACGACCCCGAAATTCCGCGTGTCATCAACAACTCCAGAGCCGCAAACAAGTGCTGGAAATTGTCGGTACACGTTGGAAACAAGACGATAAAAGCTGTACTCGACTCCGGAGCACAGATCTCCCTGCTCCGTCGCGACCAGCTACGACACGTCCCCGCCGACCAGCGACATTTGCGATCTACTTCGGCTACCATTCGTGACGTCAACGGACAGTCAAGCCCAATCGATGGACTGATCGACCTTCCAATACAGGTCAGAACTAACCATATGATTGTGACATTTTGTGTGGCTGACATACATGACGACATGATTCTCGGCATGAACTTTTTCCGGCAAGCTAACGCTGTGGTGAATTACGGTGAAGGGACGATACAGGTACACAAGGAGATCCTGTTCGCGTACAAAGACATTGAGGCCAATGTTGTCAGAATGGCCGTGCGTCGAGCTGTCACCGTCCCCGCATGCAGCGAAGCAATAGTGGAGCTGGTCCCGACTTCCCGAGTTCGAGTCCGTCAACACCCGAGGATAGTCCAGCCACTAACGACCTTTCCTGAGGAAACTGACCTCATCATGGGGAGAACACTTACGACCCTGAATCGGCAGTGCGTAAAAGTGTCGGTAGTCAATCCAGCCGATACCGGCATTACGCTTACCCGTTCCGACCCCGTCGCAATAGCCAGCCCTGTCGAGAGTGTCGTCAGAGCTCTGCCACGACCCGGAGAGGAGCCCGACCCGTCCACGGTAGACGCCAGTCACTACCGCGACCTACCGCCACATCTACAAGAAATGGTGGATGGCGCTGGACTAACGCCAGAACAGCATCGGCGCTGCGCTAACCTAGTTCACCAATACCAGGACACTTTCATGCACCCAGACGGCCAACTGGGACGGACCCAAGTCGTCCAGCATAAGATCGACACCGGCAACTCGGCCCCGATTTGGCAACGACAGCGACGCGTCCCCCAGGCGCAGCAAAGCATCATCGACGAAGAAGTCGACAAGATGCTCCCTTTGGGGTGTATTGAGCCGTCAGATTCCCCCTGGAGCGCACAGGTAGTGCTCGTACGGAAGAAAAACGGACAAGTACGCTTCTGTGTCGACTATCGGCTCCTGAATGACGTTACCCGCAAGGACTCGTATCCCTTGCCCAACATTCAGGACACTCATGACGCCCTGGCAGGCGCCAACTACTTCTCGGCCCTGGACCTAGCCTCCAGCTACTGGCAGGTCGAAGTCGACCCTAGCGACAGACTGAAGACTGCCTTCGCCACAAAGAAGGGACTCTATCAGTTTAAGGTCATGCCATTCGGCCTTAGCAACGCCCCGGCAACCTTTGAACGGCTTATGGAGACCATACTCCGTGGTTACTTGTGGACCCGGTGTATGTGCTATCTCGACGACGTGATAGCTTACGGCAGAACATTCGATCAGGCACTCGCAAACCTGGAAGCGGTCCTGGATCGGATCAGATCGGCAGGCCTGAAACTTCAGGCCAAGAAGTGTGAGTTGTTCCAACGGGAAATCTTGTACCTAGGGTTCATAGTGAGCGGCCAAGGAATCCGAGTCGACCCAACAAAGTCAAAGCCATTAGGGAATGGCCGACCCCGTGCGAGATCACCGACGTCAGGGCTTTCCTGGGTTTCGCCAATTATCACAGGCGATTCATCAAGGACTACGCTGAGATCGCTGAACCTCTCGTAGCGCTCACCCGAGGTGAATGCCACTTCACTTGGGGACCGGCCCAGCGGCGAGCTTTCCAGCGACTCCGCGACGCCCTCATCAAGGCGCCAAAGCTCGCTCACCAGACCCAGAATCCGGACGACTACTTCATCCTCGACACGGATGCAAGCGGCTTTGCTGTAGAGGTGCCCTCTCGCAAAGGGTTAACGGGAAGGAAATCCCCATCAGGTTCGCCAGTAAAACCCTGTCCCGAACCCAAAGGAACTATTGCACCACTTATCGGGAACTGCTGGCAGTAGTGGAGATGGTGCAGCACTATCGGCATTATCTCTGGGGCAGGAAATTCCTCCTCCGGACCGACCATAGCTCGCTGAGGTGGCTGAAAAATTACAGCGACGCCGACGGCATGCTCGCTAGGTGGCTCGCCAAGCTACAGCAGTATGACTTTCGGATAGAGCATCGACCCGGTAAACTACACGGTAACACCGACGGCCTGTCACGGTGCCACAGTTGTAAACACCAAGACTGTCCCGGACGACTCGTCACACCTCCGACCGACCCAGAAACAAGTTCCGGAGAACTTCCAGTTCGTCGGATAACTGTTGTTCCGACCCAGACAAGGGCAGACCTCCTGGACAGTGATTCAATAACATCACCGGTCTTGCCCCAATTAGTTTCGGCACGCCAAGTTGTTCGAGTCCGTGCTTTGGACGCCACACTTGATGGACAAAAATGGCTTTTGGACTATTCGACCCAGGACATTGTCGCGGCACAGCAAGCCGACCCCAGCGTCGGAAAAGTGCGGCAATGGACATTAGCCGGCACCAAGCCCGACTCTAGAGAAGTCGCCCGCCATGGAGAGGAGGTAAAGACACTTGTTTCCCGCTGGAACCTCCTGGCGCTACAAGACGGAGTGCTGGTTCGACATGTAAAAACCGACCCCGCCGGACGGCCTGTGGTGCAAACCGTGCTCCCCGTAGCACTCAGGACACAAGTTCTGCACCAACTACACGACCTAAAGATTGTCGGACATCTCGGCATACAGCGTAACATCGAAAGAGTCAGGCGCCGATTCTACTGGCCCGGCTTGGTGTTGGACGTCGCCCGCTGGTGTGCCCGCTGCCCGCAATGTGTGACCCGCAAGGGTAAACCGGCCCCAATAAGATCGCCCCTGACACAGCTACCAACAGGAGCGCCATTCGACAGAATAGCAATGGACATCCTCGACACCCACAAGGTCACGGGACGAGGCCATCGGTATGTACTAGTCGTGTCGGACTACTTTACGAAGTACACTGACGCTTTCCCGCTACGGCGACATACGGCCAAAAATGTTGCCGACACCTTGGTGAATCGGTGGATAGTCTACCACGGTGTCCCCAAGGCGATCCATAGCGATCAAGGTACCGAGTTTGAGTCGTCCCTGTTCCGGCATGTTGTGCGTCTACTGGGCGCCAAAAAGATTTGTACGACCCCATATCGACCCCAGAGCGACGGCCAAGTTGAGCGCTTCAATAGGACATTGCTCAACATGCTGAGTGCATTTGTCAGCGATCGTGCAAACGACTGGGACTTGCACTTGCCATATGTGTTAATGGCCTACCGAACCTCAGTACACTCGTCCACGGGATGCACCCCGCATCTGATGGTGTACGGACACGAGTGTAACTTGCCAGTCGACCTCATGTTCCCGACTTACGACCCTGAGCCTCTACCTCCGTGTGGTCCGGAGTATGTGGAGTATTTGCGGCAAGCCATCAGGACGGCCCACGGTTTCGCCCAAGACCATCTCGAGAAAGCGGCAATTCGACAGAAGATGGGTTACGATGCCCATGCAAAACCACGACCCCAGTTTCAACCAGGAGAACTGGTCCGGTATTATTATCTGCCACTCACGCAGAATAATAAGTTCGCTCGACCCTGGACTGGTCCCTGGAAGATCATCGACCGTGTAACCGAGGTGGATTACCGAATCGCCCTGGTTTCCAACCCTCGGAACACTCGTGTTGTTCATCTGGATGTGCTCAAGCCATACGAAGGTGACAATCAAGCGGCCCACATCTACTCCGACCCTGTACGACCCACAACGTCGTCAAGTAAATCCGACCCGGAACAGTCGCCCGACCCCATGGGACTTCTCAAGGAGTTCTACTACCCTTGGGAGGTAACAGTGCAAGATCGGCATACCGATTCAGACCAAACTGCCGAGTCTGATTCGCCAACGACCCAGAATCGTAAATCACGATCTCCGACTTCATCCGGCTCAAGTCGACATCGACAACGGAAAAGATCACGCAGATCAAGTTCCGACACGCCGAAACCGGCACGCAAGTCACGCAAGCAAAAGCCCGTGATATCATCCGACCCCGAGACGAGCGAGGCTACGCCCCTGCCTGCACGACCAAGTCGACCCAAACACCACGCATGCAGACCGGCCCGATATAGATAACCCCGGCCTTGTTATCTGATTGATACCATTGATGATGAATTATGCATGTCTAATGGACTATGATATCGTGTCATTCCTCACAATAATATATTATATTACAATAACAATATATGCATTTAATATGTACAAGATGTCAGTGAGGCGAATTCGATATATATACACTTGATATGATTTCATAATTACGATGCTGGTGAAAAATTGGTTGCATTATGATATGTGTTTCAACCCCGTATAACATGTACCATTGATCAAGGCGTATGTTACGCAATGACTAAGATTATCATGTAAAGCTTCCATCCATGTGCCAGCCGAAGGGGATAAAAACTAGTCACACCGTGAGTAAGGCCACTTAGTTGTCGAAGAGGTGATAGTGTGATTCGTTCCGGGGTATGGGTCGACAGAGCCTCTACCCACTCCATGTAATATTCGGAGGAACGGCCCAGTGGTACGGGAACCAGTCACAGGAAGCTATCATGCCAAGATGCGGCCTGTCAACAAATTCATCACCCCAAATATTCAAAGCGCCATGGTGTGACCGACCCAGTTCATTGCAATTTCGACCCCTATAATATTTGCGGCCCCGTCGTCTTGTGAACTGGCTGAAAATGAACGGAACGATGTCCGCCCCTGTGAGTGATTGATATTAATATCTCAGCCTATGTTAACTGTGTGTCGTCTGCAAAACAGCAACTCGACCCCGTAGTTTATTGTGCGCTAATTGGTGGGAAAAGGAACGATCAAAGAACCAGTTCACAAGGTACGCACGAGCGCAGATGAACATTTAAGCTATTTACAGCACCCACATGAAATCTCCCCTGATAAAGACAATAGTGAGTCATCGGGCAAAAAGAGCCCAGTAATTCGAACAGTTGATTAGCATAAATAGACAATGTATCGAAACGTGTTATCCAGGGGACGGCAGTTGGACATACGGAAATCTGGACAGTGTGAGGACACCCCCTACTGTCGTAATGGACTGACCCAAGAGGTCAGAGAAGGATCGCTCTGCGTTTCCTTGACGACGGCGCCGCCTTGCTGTGTGTACGCTTGGAACAATGATACATAGCGTAAAGACGTTTTCTATGCAGATAGAGAGCGCCCCCCGACCCAGTTCTAAGAATCGAGATGCTGTCAGCATCTTTGTGTACGGCTGTGAAGATTAGCGGCAATCAGGTCAGTTGCGCCTGAGACTTTGGAGAAGAAGGACTGTGCTGAAGTGTTGAATTACGTGAAATACGGACTATTGTTACAAAAACTGTGATAATCGAATATAATTGTCGGCTTGTGAACTTTGATACTGTTGAAATCCTGGTCACAAGACTTTGGGAAATAATTCGGCATTGTGTTATCGGCATCTAAACTAGGCTGGTTTTGAAGAAATCGGGACTTAGTTACAGCCGGCCTAGTTAATACTTGGGAGTATTTCGGCTCAGTTTCGGCCCGTCAGCATGGCTGATAAACCCGGGGATGACCGGGACAAAGGCGACCCTGATGATAATCGGCCCCGCACAGTAAAAGTGGACGGCGATAAAATCACCGTCCAAGTTGTCGACCAGGGTGAGGAATCGGATCACCCGATAATCGTCCCCGACGACGATTCTATGTCCGGCCCCGATTCACAGTCCGAGCAACCCGCTCAAAGCGGCCCCGGAGATGTCGCGAGTGAGACGGAGAAAGGAGCGCGACCCAAATCGGCCCGAGAAAAGTTGGCGCAACGAGGATCGCGCCATACCCCAAGTCCGACTCCGGACGACATCTTTAATATCGACCCCGAGCGCTTCCGCCGACTCGAGGAAGGCGGGAGTATTGTTCAGCATGCGATCGAGGCACGACAAGCGGCTCAGGAGGCTCAGCGAGTCGCCGCGGCGAGCCATCAACCCGACCCAACAAATCAAGTGATCGCCCCGATCGCTCCGGCCCCGATTTCACCAACTACCAGCTCAACGGTAGTACGACCTTCGGCTTCCCGTTCTCCGAACAAGAGAACGTACACTTCATTTAAGAAGAAACATGGAGCGGGAGCCCGATCGACATCGAGCAGTTCGTCGCGCTCTAGTGGCGGATCTGCTATTTCGACCCCGACTTCGACTTTCCGTCGGCAAGTGGCGGAGCTTATGGAGTTGGTGCCACCTCCCGTGACACCTTACGGAACTCGGCCTATAGACTGGAACAATGTTCCACTCGGCAAGCGGAATCGGAGCGCTGGATACGGCCATGTCCATAACTTCGACGAGCCTTCGACCCTGTCGGAGGGTAACCTCCTCACGCTGGCCCCATTACAACGCGGAGACGGCCGCTACGAGTGCCCCTTCTGTATCAGCGAGGAAGAGGGAGCAGGAGAGCGGCAGTGGTCCACCGTACCACGACGCGGACCTTCCCGGACGGCCCAGAACCTCGACGCGCACGTTTTGGCGTATCATTTTCCGTTCATACGCTTTTTCGTGCGACAACTTCCGGACATTGGCTCAGGAGGAGATGTTCCGGCACCTGTCTCAAGCGACCCCGCAACATGTGACGTCGTTTCCGTTCTACCAGGAGGGACGACTATCGGAATCCGGCCCCATGCTCGTTAGATTCGCGCTACGCTGCAGAGTCGACATGCAGCCGAACCCGAATTATCGACCCCCAAGAGTTCCGGCCAACATCCCGATCTTCAGGAGGGATGTTAACACCGTCCTGACTTTCGGCATCTGGCACATGGCGCCAGAACTATTCGACCAGTATCTGCCTAACTCGGCCCCAGAAGTGCAACAAGTTCTCCGTCGACTTGAGTATAACCGTGCTACGACCCCGGCAGACGAAATTCGGCTAACCCGCATGGTCAGTGACATCGATACCATGAACACGCGGGTTCGAGTACGACGACCCAGTACAATTTTCTTCGTCCGGCCCATCAATTATCAAACAACATCAGTGAGCACGGCGGAGGAAATCCCGACAACGACCACCGGTGTTTCGGCCTCGGCGGTCGTCACTACGGCTTCATTTGCGTCGGTAGCAGCGCTGGCGACAACTCGACCTGTCACCACAGTGACGTCTTCGACCCCGTCCAGAGTTCGGCCTTCGGACATCGTACCCAGGCGGATGGTCGTGGAGCGACCCACGGCTCCCAACGTCACAGATTACCGAGTTCATGAGGGATTGGTTCCTCCACCGGAGGATTACCCGCCACTCCAGAGTCGACCTCCGAACGCGACCTCGACATCGGCATCACCCGCCAAGGAGACTCTCAAAACAGAGAATCCAGCTGGAGATCGGCCACCTCCGCTCAGGGAGATAGCACCCGGATCTCCTGTACATTCGTCCCCGACACCATCACCGACCTCGGAGTCCTCACCAGAGCCTTCGCGACGGATGGTGGAGCCCGTCCCGCTACCACCGTATCTTACGGAGGAAGTGGAGCCTCTGCGCTCCGTACTGACACGCGGTACAGACGGAGATCGACCCCGACTTCAAATGGACGACCCCGGACAGCTCGAGTCGCTCCACCGGGATCTTGATGAACGGCTTCCGTTTCATGGATCCGGCGAGTTTGTGGCGGATTTCCAGTTCCTCCGGCAGCACGGAAGACGTCTGGCGACCCGTTCGCTACCCGGCCTACAGGCATTGCCCGGCCAGAACCCCGACCTTAGGGACTTCTTACGGGATGAAGATGCCCAGCGACTCCCGAATTACCTCGGATTCCATGAGGACTTCTGGACGGCTCGTCTCGAACAGGCCGCCCATAATGCCGACCCCTTGCTCTTACCCTCAGAACCAGAAGAGCATCTTCCGACCCTGGCACTCGCGCGTGCTGATGACCTAGTGCATCAGTACCTACGGCCAATTCGTCGCGAGTACATGTCGGCCCTGGATCACCATATCAGGCAGGCGGAGTACAACGGCCTGTCTGTCGGCTTCGGGATGGGTGCTCTGCATGAGCGCCACCAGCCCACGTTCCCGGACACCCTGTCCGAGGAAAATCTACGGCTCCGAGTCCGCGTGACTCAGTTGGAAGACCAAGTCGCCAACCAACAACAGGAGATCGCTCGACTCCAAGCGACTTCGACCCCGACCCCATCGGAAGCACCAGCTTTGACGACCCCGTCTACACCGACCATTCCGGGGGAGCTTTTGGCCACAATTGTGTCCATTCTGCCAAGACTGCCCCCGGACGAACAATTACAGTTGATGCGACAAGCATCGCCAGCGGCCCCGCAGGCGTGAACGGGAAGAGAAATAGGCTCGGCCCCGCACTGTTCGGCCCCTTGGATACGGCCCCAACTAGAACGGCCAGTCATCCTGGTCACGGACTCATCATAATGTAAATAGTGTACATGTCAATATAATATCCTAGTCACGGCATTTCGTTTTATCCATGTAATTAGTTAAGTTTAATCACATTTTTCTGTTTCAGTTCATAGACTTTAAATAGTTTCCGTTTCATTATGAAACGTCGAGGAGTTTTGTTCATACATTCCATATAATTCATTCCATTCATTGTTGTGCATGTATTTGTAAATGTATCATCGTAGAGACTGATGACGGACTGACTGCTGACGTTTACTTTGACGGTTAGGAATTTTTATTGTATGAAGTGTTTTCTCATTTCGCGCGGTGTGTGTGTGTGAGTGTTTCGGGTTTTGACCTTTTAGGACTTCTTAGCTTTTTATTGTTTAGTTTTGGCGACGGTAGTGTCCGGGGAGGGTAATCCCGAGGGCGTAGGATTAATGAAGGGGTGTTATGTAGTAATTTTAGCGACTGTAACTCCCGTCCCTCCCGCGCATACATATTTCCACAACAAACATTCATTCTACATGACTTACATACAGGACAGGTACATACTATACGATCACAAGCATAAACTCCATGTAGTCATGGTTACACACACAGGTCAAACCACGCACCTGCGGCCCCATTTATTCGGTACACTCGACCCAGTACATTCGGCCTTGACCTTCACATGCACTGACTTCTAAACATAGAACTTGACACACATACCCCACGCATCACGTGCACAGTTACAGTCAACACAAGTCTTGACACGCGCCGGGGAAACCCACTTTCCCGGTGAGATCAGCGCATACCAGCATACATCCAACCAATCATAACACCGCATGCACTTGGCGGGAAATTACACAGTCACATGTTCCCCCGGCCCCATAGAATCTGGGCAGTTGAGTAGAAGTGATCAATGGAGACGGTCGTGTTTTGTATTGTAACTAGAAGAACGGCCGTGAACGTATAAGTGGATATATAAATATAAACGGTGATATAAGGATATTGTTGTATACGAAGGACTAAAATATTTAGAGATATAATTCGACCGGGAAATCACCGACATAGGTGTGAGCGGCCCTGATTGTGAGTGATTGCCGACATCGGACATTTATCATCACAATAAACAGTTGAGTTTGAACTGCCGGCTTGTGGTCTGTAGCACAACATCACAGACATTCGGCCTGATACGGGCCAGAGAACCGTATTCTCTACATAAACATGGGGAGTGAAGAAATGATGTAGTATGCCCTGCCCTGTTCTGCCACGCATGAACACGCTTTTGTATGAAACGGGTACATGCCGAAGGTCGAGGGTTTTCTCTATTCTAAACCATACAGAACACGTTTTCGTTCGTCATTAGTAGGTCAGTGTGCCTTGTATCACGACGATAGGCCCTATACTATGATATTACATGACAATATTATTTACATGGATGCACACAACGATTAGATGCTGATCGCCAACACTGAGGTGAGTGAGCAAGTGGATTCCTATTTCCTGAGAAGCGTTTTCGCAATATTTTGATGTCTATACTCTGATTTTTAAAACTCATTCACATTGTGATTCGCTCTTATTACTGGAATGCTACGTGTATCGTGTTATAATTTGGCACACTTCATACTAGTATATGGGAATCAAACGCCAATACATCATCAAACTTCTATCGCAAAAATTGAAAAAATTGACAATCGACCACAATGTTAAAGTTCAGTACAATAGGGATACCAGGCAACTGACCATACTTCGGGATTTGGCCGTTTTTATACCACGGGAGAGGGTATGTTTGTATGATTTTGGAAAAGAAAACACATTTGGGTGATCTCAAAAGCGTTTCAACTTTAGCGTTTTCGAGGTGAAGTAGGCTTTTCAACGTTTTCCAACATTCTCAACATGTCAAGTTAAATGTCAAGTTTCACATGTCATTAGAAAAATGTCAAGTTATGTCAAGTCACGATCACGATTATATCTCTCAGTATATCGCTGAACTACGGACAAAGCAGGATATAGAAATCATATTTTAACTGTCCTCTCAACCAAAGAAAATCTTTTTGTCTCAACTAAACATATCGGATATTGACCAGTAATTCAGCACGATTTTCTACTAATACTGCCATTCACAAATTTTATCCCTCCCATTCCCCTTAGAAAGACGAATATACAGGATATCTCTAACGATTTATCGACCTCCCAACCTACATATTGGTGATTATATTTTGACTCAACTTTCCACTGACAAATAAACTCTAAAAATAATTTCAAGACCAAACCCATGGACGTTTCACAAAATCGGTGTAAATGGTCAAATCCGAGTGATATCATAGTATCAAAGTCAAAACAATGCGGTCATCATAGGCACCCAGCCAGCTGAGTGTGACATCAGGTGTTCCGGAAGAGTGGGCATTTTCCTTCCCTAAAATGTGACACCCATTGTGATAAATTCAGTTGCGAATCGAAACGCAATGAGTATAATTTATGCAGAAAATCACGGAGATCATCGGAAGATGGGTTAATCTTTTATCGTCATGTGTTCCAGCCCATAAACACTGATAAACGATCTCAGCTTAGCGGACAACCGGTTAATTAGGAAAAAAAAAACATGTTTCTTGGCTCTGCATATATGCATGTAGTTATCTCGGACAGTATCGTGAGTGCAATAAGAACGCACGCAATTTCATCATAATGCGACACAGAACTACATTAGCTGTATGTGTATAGGATAGATTGAGCACGTTATATGTTTCCTTATACGTTTATCTTGATGGCAAAACTGTTGTCAAAATACCCGATCTGATGACAGTTCAAACCATATTTGCAATTGCAAATCAGTGCGACGTACTGATCTTATCAAGACCTTGAACATAAGGTACCATGTAAGAATTTCGAAAATGTCATGGAAATCGCTATGATAATAATAACTCCGGCTTTTGTTCAACTGAAAAATCCGGGTTCGTCAGAGAGATGTTTCAATGATTCAAATCAGTGGAAAATTGAACCCTCAACCTCTTTCAATTAGCAATTTGAATTACACGTAGTTGTAATAATAGCTATGTAGTCAACTAATTCGATCGATTGAGAAAGTCAAAATGCCAGGGTAAATGATTAACCAATATGGCCCATAACAATCACGTTGCTAACGGCAGTATGCATCGAAAAAAAGAGGTCGAACGATACACTAACTGTTGAACAATTGTGCGCTGATATCACTGGGTAAGTTTACTGTGAAAAGTATATCTAGTTGAGCTTCTTTACATAATTATAGGAGCTATTCCAACCGGAATGTTTGCTCGGGAAATTTACACTTGAATATTTATGTAATAATCCTTAAGAAAATGGAGTATTGTTGTATGTTGTCTTGATAAAATGAACACAAGTTGTTGTAATCTTGTTTTGGAAGAGCTTAATTTTTGTAAAAAGAACTTTATTTGTCGACGTCATGGATAAGTAATGAAGTTTTTTTTTAATGAGGAATCAAATTTTCACCCTAGTTTTAGGCACTAAATCATTGTAAATAATTCGGTTCTGTTAAAAGCCAAAATGATTAGCATAACGATCTGCATGCTTCAATATTTTTTAATATGAGGCATCTATTCATAGATTCATACAGTTTATTCAACATTTTAATAACTGTTACAGTAAGCTATAAACAACTTGTGTAAAAGCCAGTACACACCGGCCTCCTACGTTTAGATTCACATTGAATACATATTTATGCTGTTCCCTTCAGCTGCTGCAGCGGGCATGCAGGCGTCAACTGGCTGACTCAAATAGTTTCATTTGTATTAAAAATAAAATTAAACACAATTTGATGACAAATATGCACATATCTGCACTTCATAATCGAACACAGCATGCAGCAGGTGCATTTTGTGAGAACAAATAGGTTTCGTTGGGTGAAAATATATGTGGACACTGCTTTTGTCCTCTTTGTACTAGCATTCTTCATGTATTACACGATTAAACGGGATTTATTATAGTAAACAATAGATAATCATCTATTATTTATTTTATACCCTGAGTACAGCGTGCTCTCTATTTTCCCTCTCACTGTCAGCAATGGGATTAACCCAATGACAACAAAAGGGAAATATCTTTGAAGAAAAAGAACACCAAAAACTGGGACATATTGTCTACCCATAGTCACGATCAGCACACACACATTTTATATCCAATGTTGAAGACGTTATCTGTGAAACTATTGTTATATGACAAAAAGTTAAACATCCCGAACAAATCTCACATGGATCTCTTTTGTCCGCTCACTATTTTATGATCGTTTTATGGACTCACTTTTTGAAGCGTATATTCAAATTGTGTGATTCGCTACTGAGCTTTTTACACGTGAACATTCTGTTCTGGCATGCGCAAATATGCCCCCGAATGGAGAGGTACTAGTCTGTACGTTGGCTTATCTCTGCCATATAATATTATTACGTTTATTTCGTAACTATTTTATGAAAGATGTGCATTATATGCATTATACATTATATAATTAGATAATAATTATATAACAATATAAACCAAGCAAATATTTTGATCCATATAATAACTATATGTTCCGTGCTTTATTATACGATTTATTCAGGAAAACTGTTTCGAATAACCATTGTTAACTAATACTCGTGGGTAAAGTTACGGTCCCAATGTTACGAATGTTGGTGGCGAATCACTCGTGAGGAATGTAGAAGCACGGCTTGAAGATAAAACCAATACGATGCAATGTGAATCAACAAGTTATTGCTTCTAGTACAGCGTAACTTTCTATCTGTATTCTTTTACCGGTATTCCTTCTTTCATCGTTGTACATCGCCATTGTCGTACTGCACTTTTAAGGTCCGAGAACCTATTGCCGTGGCGTTGTGATAGTCGTCTGTCGTCCGTCGTCCACATTTTTATCTTTAAAAAAGTTTACGGTCGGATTTTCCTTAAATTCTGCACAAAAATTCATGAAAATATTTCAAGAAGGAAGTCTTTTGTTTTGTTTTTCACTCTCGCAATTTTTTCATTTCAAATGGCGGAATTTTTCGACGAAAAAAAATTGATTTTGTCGTTGATGCATAACACTCCTCAAATGTACCCCTGTAACGTGTATAAGTTTCGTCACCATTGAATCGCTCGAAATGGGCAAGTTTGGCCCAAACTCGGTCCAAATGGAACTATCCCGTGTTAAGTTCTCCAATGCTTTATAATGGGACACATTTTTCCAAACATCTCACTTAATATTGAGATTAGAGATTAGGAATCAGTTGTGGACATATATACTGAATATTCTCGAATTCTCGAACCTTGAATTTGACCTTTGACCTCATTTTCAAGGACAAACAACAAAATGACTGATATCTGGCTTATTATCAACTTTACAGCGAAGCATCCAATTGTGGAAATAATAGGCTGATAATAATATTAATAATGTAGGAATATTCTCATGACCTTTGAGCTTATTTTCAAGGTCAGAGCACAAAATGGCTAATATCTCGCTCATTATCAACTTTACAGCTTAGGAATCAATTTTGAACATATAGGAAATGATAAATGCTGAATATTGTCATGACCTTGAAACAAAAATACTATTAGATACTATTTGACCTCATACTATAAAAGCTTTGTCCTCATACTAATAAAGCTTCGATCTCATTTTCAAGGTCACAGGACAAAAGGCTAATACCGGTATGTCGTTTATTATCGACTATAATATAGTCGTTTATTATCGACTATAACACTATAATCGACTATAACTATTATCGACGTATACTATGTCGTTTATTATCGACTTTGCAGCTCAGGAATCAATTGTGTATATATAGGAAATGATATAATGCTGAATATTCTCATGATCTTGAACTTGATCTTATTTTCAAGGTCCACAGCACAAAATGGCTAATATCTCGACTATCGACTTCACAGCTTAGGAATCAATTGTGAAAATATTGGAAATGATGTACGCTGAATATTGAATTTGACCTTTACCTCATTTTCAAAGTCACAGGACAAAATGGCTAATATCTCGACTATCGACTTCACAGCTTAGGAATCAATTGTGAAAATATTGGAAATGATGTACGCTGAATATTGAATTTGACCTTTACCTCATTTTCAAAGTCACAGGACAAAATGGCTAGTATCTCTCGTCTGAATTCACAGCTTAGCGATCGATTGTGGACATATAGGAAATGACATATATGCTGAATATTCTCGTGACCTTGAATTTGACCAGTGACCTTATTTTCAAGGTCACGGGACAAAATGGCTGATGTCTAAAATATATATTGTCCGGTTATCTTTCTTAGCCATTGGGCTAATTTTTTGAAACGCAACATTGCACATCATTTGATGTAGCATTGATTTCCTTTCCGACTCCTTCTACCGCCGTCACCAAGTCACGCTGTTTCGTAGTGCGTTGTTGTTAGGTCGTTCCGGATCGCCCTACTACAGTTCTACATCGCCGTTACAGACAAAAAGAACCGCAACGGAGGTAGAAAACACAGGAAGGGATTTCGCAAAGACTCGAAGCGACGCAGAGGAAATACAGGCGAACACACAACGATTGTGAAAAATTCGTGTTCGAGCCACGATTGTTTTGAACATTTCTAAATTGTCGTGGCGCCTCTGCGACCTCTCCGATGCACAACGAAAGAGATGCCAACCTACAACGAATCACAGCGATGTCGGCGGATGTCCGCACGAATGTCAATTTGTGTTGTTCGCCACCCACATTCGTGATAGTGGGACCGGGGTTTAACAATACCATGAATTAATGCACTGCCTACAACGTTTACTTGAATCAATATATGAGGCATGAAATTTATCATTCATGAATCGCCCACAGACATACTTGATTTATAGTCAATACTAATAAAGTTTATTGTGTTTCGGGTACATGTTTCATGTTGGTTCGGCTGACGTGTACCTGAATAAAAGTGTTCTTTTTTATATTGTAATTTCTACATTGCAGTTGCCACGTGCATACGTGAACAGGGCATGATACAGTACATTAATGTATGCATCCATCTGTTGTTATTATCGCATGTACAAGATATTTGTATTTCAAATAATAAATTTAATATGGTTAGCACAGTGCGTATTAGGTTACGCCCGTGACAAGCTCGATGTTAGGTTATCAATATTGACGATAGTATCATTATTGCATTCACGTAGTAAGTGTAAATGTAGCATTTTTAGTGACAGTAAACGCCCGTCCCCTCCCGCACACATCTTCATGACAACTCGCCCACGCATATTCTACACACCACGCTAAATATAACCACTACACGATCACTACACGGACAAAACATACAAAACCACGAATAACCACGCGGCCCCCAAACAAGGCAAACACAGGTCAAACAGCTCACACCTTCGGCCCCGTCCAATCAAATAATTCGACCCCAGTACACCGGCCTTGACCTTCACATGCACATACTCATTTACATAGACATCACATGCACAGCATTCAGACCCAAACATGTCTCGCCACATACCGGGGAAACCCACTTTCCCGGTGAGATCAGCACACATCAGCACATACATAGCCAATGACACAACTCCGCTCACACTTGGCGGGAAAATACATGTACTCTGTCCCACGGCCCCGCAAATCTGCGCAGTTGAGAAGAGACTTTCACGGTGAACAGACGTATAGCAGATAGGAGATAAATAGCCGTGATTATAAGGAAGTGGATATATTTGTGAACTGTATAAACTGGAATATAAACTGTGAGACATATAAGAAGGACTATAATATAGCATATATAAGGATATAATTCGACCGGGAATATCACTGGACTTTAGGAGTGATTGTCGGCCCTGATTGTGTGTGATTGAACATTGGATATTTATCATCACAATAAACAGTTGAAATATAACTGCCGGCTTGCTATTAGCACAACGACCCCGGAATAAGTCGGCTTGATATCGGCCGTGAACGATATTCTTCACATTGGCGCCGTTCGACCAGGATCTGAGCTAGTCTCGGATTATCGACCCCGATTCGACCGGCAGAAATGGCGATGGCTCCGCCGCTCGACCCTACGGATGACGAGGTAACGTTCAATCCGAACCCGGCCTTCCGACCTTCCGGCCCCCGCTCAGTTGCCATGAGCGACACAGTCCCGTTGTCACAGGAGCGACAACCGACCGGCCTGTTCGACTCTTTCGGTGACCAATCGTCCCTGACTTCGTCCTCACCACCTGAAGACCGCATCGGAGCGTACCTCGACGAAGACCCGCTCGCGCCATTACACACAGTGAGTGACATTATAAGTGCACACGCTAGGGCGTACTCGGCCACGCCGGCCAGAACGACCCAGAAATTACGAAGTAACTTTACCGGCAGAGACTATACACGCTCACGTCAAAGAGCGAGTGTATGTGATCGTATCGTACATTCTACAATGAACATTCGGCCTGTAACCATGGATACATCAATGGTTACACACCCGCCAAGCGACCCTCGGATACGGCAGTGGGTCTGTGACAATGATAATGTTACGGAACTGGTACCGCCGAGTGCTTATTCGGCAACCCGACCCCGGGCGCCATCAATGACGCCAATGCAGTACGACCCAGTACCAGCGGTGTACTCTCGTCTACCGACCGAGCCGACCGTGGTAGAGTACATTCGACCCAGCCAGGAGAGAGCGACTACAGGGAGCATTCCAGTGACGACTGCTGTCCAGATCGCGACATCTCCAAGTCCGCAACGACCCGGCGACGCGACAACAGAATATCGCGCCTCCACACGACCAGCGCGACCTCGGCAACCACCATCTACGTCAAGTCGCCGACCCTGCGACCCCGACACTCCGACTTCCGACACACGCGCTCCCGCGCCGACCACGCACCGACCGTCGCCGACTACCGGAGAACAACCGCGCTTCGATCCGTCACAAGATCAAGTTGTGTCTGCTCCGGCAGAAAGTGTTGTGCCAATGATCGGACCTCCGATCTCACAATCAGTCGGAAACACCAACGGATATGGTGTACCGCCAGTCGGATACCCTGGCGCAACAAGCGGTGTTCCAAATGGAGTAGCTGTCGGATACTATTCACCGCATGTCGGCTACGCGAACCCACCGCCCGGATATGGTGGCGTTCCCAGCGTGATAGCTGACACCGGCTATCATGGTGCACAACCCGGATTAGTGTACCATGGTGTATGCCCAGATGGATCGGTATACCGATATCCACCACCGGCTGTATTCCCACCCTCAGTCGGGATACCATGGGTGACGCCTCCATACAGTCAACCGGCCCCTGCTGCACAAGCACCACACGACCCCAGTCACACGACGGCACCACCCGCCGCATCGCTCGCCGTCTCCGCGACGACAGCACCGACCGCCCCCGCTAACGCGACCCCGATCGGCCCAGATACGACGGCTCCGGCGACTTCGGCTGTTCCGACTCCGACGGCCACTGCAGCGACTACATCAGTTGCGGTGAGTGTTGACACGCCCACGCCACAGAGACTCACGTCTGAGCCCCAAACGTTGGCTACGGCTAAAATGGCTCAATGGCGTGCGACCTTCAAGGAGGGCAATCTCACTCAATACATTCGGAGTTTCGAACAGTTTACTGCGGCTTTCACTTACTCCGACCTCAACAAGACGACGACCTTCCGGAGCACGCTACGCGGCCGCGCTGAAGCGCTAGCTCTAAATATCCCGGTCGTGACTCCCTGGGGAGAGTTCCGTCGCCAACTCCTAGAGGGCTGGGAACCCGAGCCCCGTCGACAGTCCAAACGGGACGATTTCCCGTTCCTCAAGCGGGAACGAAAAGAGGACGCGGAACACTACATGGAGCGACTCCAAGCCCTGGCGGAGCAAGTGTTCGATGACGTTACGCCAACGTCGCGGCAACGAACTGTAATTGCACAATTCGTGAACGGCCAACCCGACCCCATTGCCGATAAACTGTGTGCCCTCACTTTTAACAGTTACAGTGAGGCACTGACGGCCGTTCTCAAGGTAGAGAGTCGTCAGCAGAGGACAGCCAGAGATCGACATCGAGGCACACGACGTGCTGACATTTCCGCAAGCGGATACGCGGAAGACGACCCTGTCAATGAAGAACTGTCCTGTGCCATGGGACAAGTTACTCAGGGGGAAACACTAACCCCAGAGCAAATTGCGGCCTACTACGACCCCGCGGACAGTGACACTACCGGCCTACAAGGTTGCGACGAACACTCAGTGCCGACCAGCTCACGCGAGTGGGTGGCTGAAGCTTTCCAGTGCGTCCTTAGTGACGAGAATGGACTATGCGAGGAAACGGCTATCTTTTCTGTCCTGCGAACAACGGCCCCGATGAAAGGTGATCGACCCCCGCAACCCGGACGACCCATGGTTTGCTTCTTTTGCAAGAAGCCCGGCCATCGCTGGATGCGGTGCTTTCGGCTTAAGGATGTGCTAGTACGTAACGGCATGAGACCGCTAGCATTTCGGCCTAATGGTCCCGGTACTGACAGAAGGACAGCTCAAGTGTTGTCAGTACCTAACCAAACCGGTAACCAAACTAAACCGGCCCCACCAACACCTCCGACCCCGTCGTCAAACCAGTAGGGGAAGGTGCTGAGGAGCAAGGACCTTCCAGACAACAGGACAACGTTCCCCGCTCCACATCTGCGGTTGTCACGACTACTGTACCGGTAACGACACCAATAACGACCCCGCAGCCGGCCCAGCCCACACCTCAGCTCCTTGAAGGGGTGTGTACAAAATGTCAAGCTCCGACCCCGAAATCGGCCTCTTTTCATGAAGGGGTGTCCGCACCGCGGCCACAACGGCCACCACGTGGAAACCGTCGTCCTGAAGGGGTGTCACCCCCGACCGCCAACGGCACCGGAACGGACAGCATGTCCGAGATTGAGTGGATCTCCGACGACGGAGGATTCTACGCTTTTCCGAGTGGACCGGAATCCAAACTGCCGCCTCTTCACACACTCTTCCGGCCACCGCTAGACGACCCCGAAATTCCGGCTGTCATCAACAACTCCAGCGCCACCAATCACAAATGCTGGAAGTTGCCGGTACACGTCGGAAACAAGACGATAAAGGCTGTACTCGACTCCGGAGCGCAGATCTCCCTGCTCCGACGCGATCAGCTACGTCACGTCCCCGCTGACCAGCGACATTTGCGGTCTACTTCGGCTATTATTCGTGACGTCACCGGACAGTCAAGCCCGATCGATGGACTGATCGACCTCTCAATACAGGTCGGAACTAACCATATGGTCGTAACCTTTTGTGTGGCTGACATACATGACGACATGATTCTCGGCATGAACTTTTTTCGGCAAGCTCACGCTGTAGTGAATTACGGTGAAGGGACGATACAGGTACACAAAGAAATCCTGTTCGCACATAAAGACATTGAGGCCAATGTTGTCAGAATGGCCGTGCGACGAGCTGTCACCGTCCCCGCACGCAGCGAAGCAATAGTGGAGCTGGTCCCGACTTCCCGAGTTCGAGTTCGACAACACCCGAGGATAGTCCAGCCACTTACGACCTTTCCCGAGGAAACCGACCTCATCATGGGGAGAACACTTACGACCCTGAATCGGCAGTGCGTAAAGGTGTCGGTAGTCAATCCAGCAGATACCGGCATTACGCTCACCCGTTCCGACCCTGTCGCCATAGCAAGCCCTGTCGAAAGTGTCGTCGGAGCTCTGCCACGACCCGGAGAGGAGCCCGACCCGGCCACGGTAGACGCCAGTCACTACCGCGACCTACCGCCACATCTACAAGAAATGGTGGATCGCGCCGGACTAGCGCCGGAACAGCATCGGCGTTGCGCCAACCTGGTTCACCAATACCAGGACACATTTATGCACCCAGACGGCCAACTGGGACGGACCCAAGTCGTCCAGCATAGGATCGACACCGGCAACTCGGCCCCAATTCGACAACGACAGCGACGCGTCCCTCAGGCGCAGCAAAGCATCATCGACGAGGAGATCGACAAGATGCTCCGCTTGGGGTGTATTGAGCCGTCAGATTCGCCCTGGAGCGCACAGGTAGTGCTCGTGCGGAAGAAGAACGGACAAGTACGCTTCTGTGTCGACTATCGGCTCCTGAATGATGTCACCCGCAAGGACTCGTATCCCTTGCCCAACATTCAGGACACTCATGACGCCCTGGCAGGCGCCAACTACTTCTCGGCCCTAGACCTGGCCTCCGGCTACTGGCAGGTTGAAGTCGACCCCAGCGATAGACCCAAGACTGCCTTCGCCACAAGGAAGGGACTCTATCAGTTTAAGGTCATGCCATTCGGCCTTAGCAACGCCCCGGCAACCTTCGAACGGCTTATGGAGACCATACTCCGTGGTTACTTGTGGACCCGGTGTATGTGCTATCTCGACGACGTGATAGCTTACGGCAGAACATTCGATCAGGCACTCGCAAACCTGGAAGCGGTCCTGGATCGGATCAGATCGGCAGGCCTGAAACTACAGCCCAAGAAGTGTGAGTTGTTCCAACGGGAAATCTTGTACTTAGGGTTCCTAGTGAGCGGCCAAGGAATCCGAGTCGACCCCAACAAAGTTAAAGCCATCAGAGAATGGCCGACCCCGTGCGAGATCACCGACGTCAGGGCTTTCCTTGGTTTCGCCAATTACCACAGGCGATTCATCAAGGACTACGCTGAGATCGCTGAACCTCTCGTAGCGCTTACCCGAGGTGAATGCCACTTCACTTGGGGACCGGCCCAGCGACGAGCTTTCCAGCGACTCCGTGACGCCCTCATCAAGGCGCCCAAGCTCGCTCATCCGACCCAGAATCCGGAGGACTACTTCATCCTCGACACGGATGCAAGCGGCTTTGCTGTGGGAGGAGCCCTCTCGCAAAGGGTTAACGGGAAGGAGATCCCCATCGGGTTCGCCAGCAAAACCCTTTCCCGGACCCAGCGGAACTATTGCACCACCTATCGGGAACTACTGGCAGTAGTTGAGATGGTGCAACACTATCGGCACTACCTCTGGGGTAGGAAATTCCTCCTCCGGACCGACCATAGCTCGCTGAGGTGGTTGAAAAACTACAGCGACGCCGACGGCATGCTCGCTAGGTGGCTCGCCAAGCTACAGCAGTATGACTTTCGGATAGAGCATCGACCCGGAAAACTACACGGTAACGCCGACGGCTTGTCACGGTGCCACAGTTGCAAACACCAAGACTGTCCCGGACGACTCGTCACACCTCCGACCGACCCAGAAACAAGTTCCGGAGAACTTCCAGTTCGTCGGATAACTGTTGTTCCGACCCAGACAAGGGCAGACCTCCTGGACAGTGATTCAATAACATCACCGGTCTTGCCCCAGCTAATTTCGGCACGCCAAGTTGTTCGAGTCCGTGCTTTGGACGCCACACTTGATGGACAAAAGTGGCTTTCGGACTATTCGACCCAGGACATTGTCGCGGCACAGCAAGCCGACCCCAGCGTCGGAAAAGTGCGGCAATGGATACTAGCCGGCACCAAGCCTGACTCGCGAGAAGTCGCCCGCCAAGGAGAGGAGGTAAAGACACTTGTTTCTCGCTGGAACCTCCTGGCGTTACAAGACGGAGTGCTGGTTCGACATATAAAACCTGACCCTGCTGGACGGCCCGTGGTGCAAACCGTGCTCCCCGTAGCACTCAGGACACAAGTTCTGCACCAACTACACGACCTCAAGATTGTCGGACATCTCGGCATACAGCGTACCATCGAGAGAGTCAGGCGCCGATTCTACTGGCCCGGCTTGGCGTTGGAAGTCGCCCGCTGGTGTGCCCGCTGCCCGCAATGTGTGACCCGCAAGGGTAAACCGGCCCCAAAAAGATCGCCCCTGACACAGCTACCGACAGGAGCGCCGTTCGACAGAATAGCGATGGACATCCTCGACACCCACAAGATCACGGGAAGAGGCCATCGGTATGTACTAGTCGTGTCGGACTACTTTACGAAGTACACTGACGCTTTTCCGCTACGGCGACATACGGCCAAAAATGTTGCCGACACCCTGGTGAATCGGTGGATAGTCTACCACGGTGTCCCCAAGGCGATCCATAGCGATCAAGGTACTGAGTTTGAGTCGTCCCTGTTCCGGCATGTTGTGCGTCTACTGGGCGCTAAGAAGATTCGTACGACCCCATACCGACCCCAGAGCGACGGCCAAGTTGAGCGATTCAACAGGACATTGCTCAACATGCTGAGTGCGTTCGTCAGCGATCGTGCAAACGATTGGGACTTGCACCTGCCATATGTGTTAATGGCCTATCGAACCTCAGTACACTCGTCCACGGGATGCACCCCGCATCTGATGGTGTATGGACACGAGTGTAACTTGCCAGTCGACCTCATGTTTCCGACCTACGACCCTGAGCCTCTACCTCCGTGTGGTCCGGAGTATGTGGAGTATTTGCGGCAAGCCATCAGGACGGCCCACGGTTTCGCCCAAGACCATCTCGCAAAAGCGGCAATTCGGCAAAAGATGGGTTATGACGCCCACGCGAAACCACGACCCCAGTTTCAACCAGGCGAACTGGTCCGGTATTATTATCTGCCACTCACGCAGAATAATAAGTTCGCTCGGCCCTGGACTGGTCCCTGGAGGATCATCGACCGTGTAACCGAGGTGGATTACCAGATCGCCCTGGTTTCCAACCCTCGGAACACTCGTGTTGTTCATCTGGATGTGCTCAAGCCATACGAAGGTGACAACCAAGCGGCCCACATCTACTCCGACCCTGTACGACCCACGTCGTCGTCAAGCAAGTCCGACCCAGAACAGACACCCGACCCCATGGGACTTCTCAAGGAGTTCTATTACCCTTGGGAGGTAACAGTCCAAGATCGGCATACCGATTCAGACCAAACAGCTGAGTCTGATTCGCCCACGACCCAGAATCGCCAACCGCGATCTCCGACCTCATCCGGCTCAAGTCGACATCGGCAACGGAAAAGATCACGTAGATCAAGTTCCGACACTCCAAAACCGGCGCGCAAGACACGCAGGCAAAAGCCTGTGGTATCTTCCGACCCTGAGACAAGCGAGGCTACGCCCCCGCCTGCACGACCAAGTCGACCCAAACGCAACGCACGCAGACCGGCCCGATATAGATAACCCCGGCCTGGTTATCTGATTGATACCATTGATGATGAATTATGCATGTCTAATGGACTATGATATCATGTCATTCACAATAATAATATATTATATTACAATAACAATATATGCATTTAACATGTACAAGATGTCAGTGAGGCAAATTCGATATATATACACTTGATATGATTTCATAATTATGATGCTGGTGAATAATTGGTTTCGTCCCCGTATAGCATGTACCATTGTTCCGCGTGTGTTACGCACTAACTAAAATATCATGCAAAATTTCTATCCATGTGTCAGCCGAAGAGGATAATAACCAGTCACACCGTGAGTAAGGCCACTTAGTTGTCGAAGAGGTGATAGTGTGATTCGTTCCGGAGTATGCGTCGACAGAGCCTCTACTCACTCCATGTAATATTCGGAGGAACGGCCCAGTGGTACGGGAACCAGTCACGGAAAAGCTATCATGCCAAGATGCGGCCTGTCACCAAATTCATCACCCAAAATATTCAAAGCGCCGCGGTGTGACCGACCCAGATCATTGCAACTTCGACCCCAACAATATTAGCATCCCCGTCGTCTTGTGAACTGGCTGAAAATGAACGGAACGATGTCCGCCCCTGTGAGTGATTGATATTAATATCTCAGCCTTTAATCACTGTGTGTCGTCTGCTAAACCGCAATTCGACCCCGTTAGTCTACTGTGCGCTAAACTTGGAAAGAAAAGGAACGATAAACTGTGCAGGTCACAAGGGTCGCACGAGCGCAGGTAGACCCTGTAGCTGTTTACAGCACCTACATCATCTCCCCTGTTAAAGACAATAGTGAGTCGTCGGGCAAAAAGAGCCCAGTAATTCGAACAGTCGATAAGTACATTTAGGATATGTTTTGGAACGTGTAATCCAGGGGACGGCAGATGAACATTCGGAAAACTGGACAGTGTGTGGACCCCCCTGCTGTCGTAACGGACCGGCCTGGTAGGTCGGAGAAGGATCGTACCCGCGTTTCCCTAACGACGGCCCCGCCTTGCGGCACACACCCGGAACAACAACACGCTGCATGAGGATCGGATTCGAACAAGTATAAGGCCATACTTCAGAAAACATGGCAGAATTCGACCCTGAACAAACCCGAACTATTTCCACAATCGACCCAGTGAACTTGTCGGCCTCACATCACAGCGGCCCCGCCGTCTCCTGCCAGCAAATGTGGTCGGGAGTAGTAACGAACTTCGGCCTTGAACTGCCGGCCCTGTTGTGTCGGCCCCACAGGATAGTGACTTGGAAATCCTGGTCACGCTGATCTGCTCGACCCTGAACTGTCGGCCCAGCATCATGTCGGCCCTATAGTGACATGGGAGAAGTAATCCTGGTCACTGTAATCACCTTGGTCACGTAATTTGTCCATTCTACTAGAGAATGTCGAGGAGTTTTGTTTAATCACATAATGTCATCTCATACTCGTTGTTGTGCATGTATTTGTAAATGTATCATCGTAGTGACTGCTGACGGACTGACTGCTGACGTTTATTTTGACGGTTAGGAATTTTTATTGTATGGAGTGTTCTCCCATTGTCGCGCGGCGAGTGTGTGTGAGTGTTGGGGTTTGACCTTTTAGGACTTCTTTAGCTTTTTATGTTTAGTTTTTGTGACGGTAGGGTCCGGGGAGGGTAATCTCCGAGGGCGTAGATTAATGAAGGGGTGTAATGTAGCATTTTTAGTGACAGTAAACGCCCGTCCCCTCCCGCACACATCTTCATGACAACTCGCCCACGCATATTCTACACACCACGCTAAATATAACCACTACACGATCACTACACGGACAAAACATACAAAACCACGAATAACCACGCGGCCCCCAAACAAGGCAAACACAGGTCAAACAGCTCACACCTTCGGCCCCGTCCAATCAAATAATTCGACCCCAGTACACCGGCCTTGACCTTCACATGCACATACTCATTTACATAGACATCACATGCACAGCATTCAGACCCAAACATGTCTCGCCACATACCGGGGAAACCCACTTTCCCGGTGAGATCAGCACACATCAGCACATACATAGCCAATGACACAACTCCGCTCACACTTGGCGGGAAAATACATGTACTCTGTCCCACGGCCCCGCAAATCTGCGCAGTTGAGAAGAGACTTTCACGGTGAACAGACGTATAGCAGATAGGAGATAAATAGCCGTGATTATAAGGAAGTGGATATATTTGTGAACTGTATAAACTGGAATATAAACTGTGAGACATATAAGAAGGACTATAATATAGCATATATAAGGATATAATTCGACCGGGAATATCACTGGACTTTAGGAGTGATTGTCGGCCCTGATTGTGTGTGATTGAACATTGGATATTTATCATCACAATAAACAGTTGAAATATAACTGCCGGCTTGCTATTAGCACAACGACCCCGGAATAAGTCGGCTTGATATCGGCCGTGAACGATATTCTTCACATAAATAAGATATTTAGAAAATATTGTTTGATGAAAAGAGGAATATAAGGTTAGTTGTGACGACTGACGAGGGTCATGCATATCCAGTATCAATGAACTTTATGTATAGCTACGTAGGCTACATATCCCACTATATTGCAAGATTCCACAATATTTGTTTCCCCCTCTTCATCATATTTTATTTTCACTATTATTCATTATTAAACAATCAATTGATATTACCCGAATAAAACACAGTTTTGACCAATAACATGGTCCTATACGTTTCCGGCCATGTTCGTCAAAAACATGCGTTGTAGCGTTGTGCCGCACATGCACCGTGATGATAATATTAATTAAAAACAAACGACAGTGATGCGAACGGTTTGGTGGAATTTGTTTTACTTCGTCTGCATGACGGTTCAGGTCCACGAAACAAATGCGATATTTTAAACAAGTATATTTTACTAAATATTTAGTCTAGAATGCCTGACCCCTTCAATGCATGGCCTGGCTCGCAATCATTATGGACACGCATGGTACCAAAAACTTGCATGACCTGTGGCGCGCTGCGAAAATCCACAACCTTATATTTCGTAATTTACTGTGCATTGTGTCATGATAACTTGGTTATTCTTACATAAGCATAAAAAGAATAGATAACCAAACGGATTCGCATTCCAAAGACAGAATCCATGGTCTGTTTTAAAATTGATCTGCAGGCAAGTTTGATGATTTTAGTTCACATATATTGCAGAATGACGTGTGTTGTGATCATGGCCATGCAAGGTATAAGTGGGCATGTTTATTAACATATTAATGATATATTATACTATTAATATTGATCTTTTAAAAAAACTGATAGTTTTTCGAGGTTTCTGTTTTTAACATCAAGATTGTTACATAATTGTATTCCTTGTACACTGATTCACAATCGTCTTGACCACGACTGATTTAACCGACATAAAGTTTGCAAAAACGTTGCTAGCGACATCCAAGTAGATGTTCCGTAAAAAAACACAAAGAAACTGTTGACGTTCTTCAGTTCATTTTGCTTCTGAAATATATTCGACGCTGCACCTAATTCCAGTTTGTCGAATAGGACATGGTCAAAGTTAATGCCATTAAATGTGTTCAAGGCCTTCACTTTCGACTCCGGTCACCAAATTCGAGCTGTCAAATTAGACTGTCACAGGAAACTTGTGAATGAAATTAAGAACGGCAACTTCACTCAACTTTGTATGGTATAATCTCAGCCTGCAGCATGCAGAGGGAATCTGTGCAGACTATTTAAAGAGCGAGCACTGCAGCCAATCAAAATCCTCCATACCATCACCCTAATCGACCTCCGATCACTTCTCCTCAACGATCATCATCCAGAGCCCTCCATTCAGTCACCTCCTCCCAGTCAACATGGTCAGTCCCAAGTACTCTGGAACTAACACTTTGAAGAAGTTGAGAACTGCAACGGTATTGTCAATTTTCAATCCAAACTGAAATCTCATCTGTTTTAATTTGCTTAAGTAATTTATATCCACCTCTCTGTGTTTAAGCGCTGCGAGAGATATTTTATTCTATGAGAATAAACTTATTATTATCAGTACTATGCCAAATGTTATCTCAGCACAGCTCCTGATAGTTATTCAAGCATGAATGAATATTCAACAGTGTTATATCCCGAAAATAAAACTGAAGAACCGATGGTGACTCTCTGCGTAGAATATACTCCATTGTTTCGAAAATCTAGGTTTTCAAGGTCAAATGTCAGTCTGATTGTTCGGCAAGCTGTCCGATTTCATCGAATCTCAATGCTCTGGTCAAACATATGTTTCCACGTTTTTGTGACTTTGGCCTTTGATTTCTTGAATGTCATCAACAGAATCATGCCTTGCCTTCAGACTTCCTGTTATGTCTGGAATGTGTGAAAAAAATATTGTTTCAAACATTTATTTTACCTGGGCCTACCAAAAAAGATAAGCAACAGTTGAATTGTTTGCTGGATACGTACGAATGTATACAATTAATTTTGTTACACAATTCATGTAGTGATGTATTTACTACATATGTACTAGTATAGAAAATGCAATAGCACATGGAAGGATGTTTTTTTCTGATATGAGAGAGATATATGTTTTCCGAAAAAAAATAAATGTTTATGACCATGATTTGGAATTTGGATATGAATATCAGGTTGGACCTCTTTTCTACTCACAACAAAAAAAAACATGCACAGCCCACATAGTGAACCGTTCACATACTAATTTTCAATGGTTATTCACGCTTTACAGAACTATCGAATAATATCATCCAGTGCAACATCTGACACCACGGCGTCAGTGTGGCTCAACATGAATAACTCAACGAAGCACATGTCCGGTGTGGCTACAAGTTACTGTGACTCGGAACCCTGACTGAGCAGGCAGAAACATCAAAATCATGGTAAGATAAGTCCTGAATTTACCTTTCGCGTTAAAAAAAAAAATTTTCATTATTACAAAAAACACATTTTTTTTTTTAATTACACAAGATATCTAGTTTTTATCAAGTGTTTATTAATACTTTGCTATATGATTTTTTGTGTGTTATATTTTCTTAAAGACTGCGCCGGATGAAGAGGACTGTTCCACGGATCTTGACGTATCCACTCTTACGCATGACTTGGACTTGTCCAGTCATCCGTCCTCCGATTCTAGCGAAGGTTTTCTGGAACCGCTTCTATCTGATACAAGCGACAGACCAACACCACTTGAGGAGACTAAAAGTAGCCGTTGCCTGCGTGTAACATGCGGCCGCTTCATATACTTCGATGGAGACGAGTACAAGGAGAAAGAGAGGAAGTCTCTGTTACAGCTCGTCTACCTGAGCTCGGTGGTGTGTGGAATAGGGTTCAGCTACGCGGCTGAGACGGCCTTCGTCAGTCCCATCTCTTTAGAGATTGGGCTTCCCCCCACGTACATGTCAATGATCTGGTGTATAAGTCCCCTTGTGGGGTTCTTTCTGGTGCCAGTGCTGGGCTCAATGAGTGACCAGTGTCAGTCCAGACTTGGGAGAAGAAGGCCGTTCATCCTAGCTTTGTCGGCTTGTATTATATTGGGTCTTACACTGATACCCCACGGAGTAGAATTGGGAATATTAGTCGGTGACACATATGCGATCCGGACTGGATCTTGGAACGTTACACATGAGCACTTCACCAATCTCACCGAGTATGTTGAACCGGAGAGTGTTGAGCCAAGAAATCACCCATGGGGTATATTCTTCACCATACTAGGTTTAACTTTACAAGACTTTGGTTGTGACAGCTGCCTCTCGCCCTGTCGGGCTTATCTGTTGGATGTGACGAATCCGGCTGACCATTCCAGGGGCCTCGCAACCTTTGCCCTGATGGCAGGCTGTGGCGGATGTTTTGGCTCTATTCTGGGAGCTATTGATTGGAACTCAACGGAGATTGGTAGAGTCATAAACGACCCATTTGATGTTGTATTCACATTAGTTTTGGTTTTATTCGTCATCTTCCTCTTGCTCACTATCACCGCTGATAAAGAAGTACCGCTCCCCAAACTTGAAGCCTGTCGAACTCAGGGCGACAAGAAAAACGTCAAAGGTGTCCTGTACAAGAAGTTTGAAAATGATTGTGACAGGACTGATATCGTTGATATCACTTTGGATTTGACACAAGCTAAAAACTACGGAACAAATTTTGAAGCTCCAAATGGAACCATTAAAAACGGCGCTGTGTCACCCATCAAAAAATCACTTTTGAAGTCATCGCGCAAGTTGTCCAACGACGACCCCGAAGAAAACCCTCCTCACTCATCAGAGGAAGTCATCACGCTCACCTACTATTTAAAGTCCATCATCAAAATGCCCGCGAGCCTCCGGGTCGTGTGTCTAACGAGTGTCATTTGCTGGATGGCGCAACTGCTGTATGGGATTCTGTTCACGGATTTCGTGGGCCAGGCAGTCTATGGTGGTGACCCTCTAGCACCTCATGGCTCGGAGTCGTACGAGTTGTATCAGCAGGGCGTTCGAACAGGGTGCATTGCGAAGGCTGTGTATTACCTCACGATTGCTGGGTTTTCCACTTCGATCAAGTGGCTGGTAGAACGTTTCTGTGAGTACATCGCCTTGAAATTATGATTATGATAACATTAGACAAAGTGCTGCTTCTTATGTTAATGATGAAATGGCCTCCATCTCTTACAGCGGCTCGGCCAGTCTATATACTTAGCGAGTTGGGATATTCCGTAGGCTGTGTAATCATGGCAGTTACAAGGGATAAATATGCGATGGTGGTACTAGCACCGACTTGTGGAGTTATGTACGCCACACAGTTCACCATGCCATACCTTCTTGTGGCCCACTATCACTCAACCGGATTGGTATGTAACGACGCTCTTTACAGTATCGAATCTTACAAATTTAAAAAAAGAGTACACAATCTTGTCATGTGTTAAGTTCTCTCGTGTGTTGATTGACAGTTTGAAGCAAACCAGAAAGAAGACAGAACAAAAGAACATAGCAAGCGTGGTCTTGGTACGGATATTGCGGTGGTGAGGAACTAAAATTTTTAACACATGTTTTCATAAGGGTGACCGAAAATTACTTTTTTGTTGATCGTCATACTTGAATTATAAATATCCTGATATGTTGTCCCCCAGGTCAGTGCGACCATGTTTGTGGCACAGTTCGTTCTGTTGGCATTTTTCGGGATGATTGTGGACGCTACAGGGACCACTGTGACTGTGATGTGGGCTGCAGCACTTCTCAGCTTCTTGGGCGCTTGTTGTGCCTCTCAGATCACCTATCTCGGCTTGTGAGGAATCAACACAGCCCGCCGCATAGGATCTGCACTTTCTCTTCCTCTTTCACCCTCTCCTGGATGAGAACCTTATCCTGCAGGCAAACCTCATTTGCTGTAACTTGGAATCAGCTAGCTGGATGTCCGTGAACTCAGGGAGCAAGCAACCAGTGTCATGAACGTTGAACCCTCACTGGCTTTCTGCCTGATCTTGAGCCGATATACATTCGATAGGAGAACGTTATCCACTCAATGTGGACTGTGATGGGCAGAGTGTCCTCATCTTATATGCCTGGAAAACGTGATCATAATGTTATAAAAAATCTCACGATGACAACTTTATGTAAATCTGGCTTTTAATTCCACACGATGCAAGCATTAATATCATCTGCATTTCAAGTGTTTAAAATAAAATATTTAGTCTGCTTAAAAAATCATGTACAACGAAAATAAAAATTAGGCCAAGGGCCAAAGATAGGTTACCGGACAATGTTTAATATTTTAGGTGTTAGCCAGGTCACTGGTTGAATTCAAGGTCAAGAGAATATTCAGCATATATAACATTAAGCATATATCATGTCCACAGTTGATTGCTAAGCTGTAAGTTCAATAATCAGAGAGATATTAGCAATTTTATGCTGTAGTCTTGAAAATGAAGGGGCAAAGGTCAAATTCAAGGTCATCAAAATATTCAGTGTATATCATTTTCTATATCATGTATATCATGTCCACAATTGATTCCCAAGCCATACAGTCAATAGAGGAGCAAGATATGAGCCAGTTTGTCCTTGGACCTTGGAAATGAGGTCAGAGGTCAAATTCAAGGTCACGAGAATATTCAGCATATATATCATTTCCTATATGTCCACAATTGATTCCGAAGCTGTAAAATCGATAATAAGTGAGATATAAGCCATTTTGTCCTGTGACCTTGAAAATGAGGTCGAAGGTCAAATTCAAGGTCATCAGAATATTCAGCATATATCATTTCCTATATGTCCACAATTGATTCCTAAGCTGTAGAGTCGATAATAAGCGAGATATAAGCCATTTTGTGCTCTGACCTTGAAACTGAGGTCAGAGGTCAAATTCAAGGTCACGAGAATATTCAGAATATATCATTTCCTATATGTCCACAATTGATTCCTAAGCTGTAGAGTCGACAATAAGCGAGATATAAGCCATTTGTGCTCTGACCTTGAAAGTGAGGTCAGAGGTCAAATTCAAGGTCACGAGAATATTCAGCATATATCATTTCCTATAGGTCCACAATTGATTCCTAGTCTCTAATCTCAATATCAAGTGAGATATTAGGCATAATGTGTCCCATTATAAAGCATAGGAGAATTTAACATGGGAAAGTCCCATTTGAGCCGAGTTTGGGCCAAAATGGCCCACTTCGAGCGATTCAAGCGCAACGAAATTTATAGACATCATAGGAGTACATATGAGGAGTGTTATTTATCAAAAAGAAAAAAAGTTACTGAACAGATTTTGAGAAAATGGCCGCCAAAGTCCAAAATCAGGCATTTTTCGTCGAAAACGGCCGCCATTTTGAAAAAAATGCGAAAATCAAAAAACTAAAAAATACCTCCTTCTTGAATTATTTTTAAGTATTTTTGTGCAAAATTCGCCTGTAAACAAAAAAGATAAAAATGTGGACGACGACGACGACGACGGACGACGGACGACGGACGACGGACGCAACGCCATGCCAATAGGTTATCGGACCATAGGTCCGGTAACCTAATATGCAATGTGGAACTCTACAGTACTCTCATACAACACATTTCTAAAACCACAAACTATAGCTCGCATAACAGCTCTGTCAATGTAAATCTCAGGAATCTCCGCCAGTATCTGGATCGACCTACTTGCCTTAAACTCGCAAACGATTAGTGATTACTGCAATAGCGCTTTCGTTAACCCTCCTACCTTAGCTGCTCTTCAAAGGATCCAAAACCTCAGAGGTAAAATCATTCTTAACCGGTCAAGATGATGCCAGCTCTACAAAGTTACACATCTATCTGTTGTTCGAGCCAAGTACAAAATTTAAATTGGTTTTAAATGGTTTTCAAATGTTTTCAAGGGCTACATCGAGCCCTCAAATATCTGTCCTCTACTGGTCCGTCATGGTCCCAGTCGTGCCTCAAGACGTTCAACCAGAAACGTCATGTTCCACTCATCAAAAACTTCACAACATTTGCTGACCAGTGTAGCTGGATCTCGTGTCTGGAGGGCCCTGCTAGACAACCCCAGAACTTTTACCAAATTCGTTACATCTGTCTTTATGTATTCCTGATTTCAGTTAAATCTTAAAACCCACATATGGAGGCGTTATTTGATCATCCTCTTAAACAAATAATACATCGTCAAAGGCTATACCTTCCATGTTTGTACAGTGCAGAGAGCTGCGTTATCATGGTTATGAATGCACTCTCAAACTGAATCTGAGTCTGTATCGTATTCTGCCGCTTCCGTCTAAAAAACCCTCATGCTCGTACAAAGTTGATGGTCTACAACTAATATATTGTAGCGTTATGACGTGGTGTGCGCAAGTAGTGACACCACGGTTATGATGCCTCAGTGTGGGCGGATTTATAAGACATTCGGTGACACTCCAGTAATGGGGTTTACCTCTTTATCGTGGGGTCGCCGAACCCTACATTGGTGCCGTACCTTTCGAACCACTGGGTTCTCTCGGCGTTGCTCCCGGGTCGGCCCCCGCTGTTGACTCACATCACCGCCATGTTGTTTGTGGTTCGATGTGGCCTGTGATGTGGCTCAACAGTGGGATATAGGTCTCTTCGAAAGGGGAAAGCACTGTAGCGTTATGACGTCGTGTGCGCGAGTAGTGACACCACGGTTATGATGCTGCAGTGTGGGCGGATTCATATGACATTCGGTGACACTCCAGTAATTGGGTATAGGGCTGGAAAGCGGAAGTATGATCGGTGATAAATTCCAATGAAATATTCGTGAATAAGGCGTCGCCGGGGATAAACCCAATTATCGCCCATTTCTAACAACGTCAATAACTGCTGAAATAACATGTCTTGTGTCAAATAACTTTAGCGAAAGTACAAAGCATTTACACTTGTGTGAAAATTCATTAGATTAATAGGCCGTCTGCCGGCAATTTTGCTAGAGCAAGGCTTTATTCGAAGTGCCGTTTTTTTCAGTGTCTCTTCGAAGCTTGGATATGTTGTGGAATTGGACAATTTTTATCTTTTACAACAGTTTTTGTATATCTTCATCGTGTATGGATACTATAATACACTAAAGACATCGTTTTTATACTTAGAATCACCATATTAAATGCACCCCCATGTTAAAAGATAGGGAGGCGTCAGGTGCTTATCCCCAGTCCGAATAAATTCATTGGAATTTGTCATCGATCAGTACTTCCGCTTTCCAGCCCTATACCTCTTTATCGTGGGGTCGACGAACCCTACAATATTAAGGGAAATGCAAAGTATGAAAAAAAAAACACTTTCAATAGGACGTCAATAACAAATAAAGTTGAGAAAAAGATAGGATGTCATTTCAAATCGGTTTTTTTTTTTCACAGGAATCAATCAGAATTACGGCTTGATGATTTGGAGCTTAATTAAGTATAGGCCTCGCCTCGTGTTTGTGTAGGCCTATATGATAACTTTGCCTCACGGTTCTCAATTGATCGACTGCTTTCGGACGTTTTTAGCCTTAGATGGAGTTTACCACGATGGCCCGATGATATCAGTCTTCAAAGATTTGTTCCAATCCTATAATGCGTACCTTTTCCAACTTTTCAAAGCTATTAACCTTCCGCCATCGTCCGTACTACCGTAACGTATCATCACGTTGCGGTAGTAGGGTTCCTACAGTGGTACTATTGGGCCGTCGCGATGTGAAAATACGGGTACGTTATGACTCTTTATTGATTACGCTGTCATGGTGCAATCAATGTTTATAAACACGTTAGTCAAGAAATCGCTGCGTTGCCGGTATTTGTGCAATATTGCGAGTAAATCGTGGATATATGAGGCAAAATACCAATCCATAAGCACAATGTATCGACAATATTGCAGAGAACAGGCAGGAGATACGGGCACGCCAGGTGCGAACGATAAAAGGTAAAGTAAACCCTTGGTAGCGGGTGTTTTTTAGAGTACTATTCTAGTAATCAATGCAATGATTACGGAGTCCTCATGGTGCATTTTGAACGAGCTTTCGAGTTCCGTTCCGGTTTAGAGTCTCGGTGACATCAAATAGAATTGCCAACATGCTTCTTGGTGAAGCTGTTTATGGCATTTACAGTGGAATATCACCCCCTGTTCGCGGCACAGCGGTAAATCAATTCTTGACGTTATCGGTTCTAAATTCTTGACGTTATGTGCGAAATTCTTGACGTTATGTGGGAAATTTTTGACGTTATCTTTGTTTATGTTTTGTTCTTCCGCGATTTTAGCATGAATTAACTCATTTCGCTCAGGTAATTGGGAAAAGGGTGAATATATCTTCGAGTTATGTGTTAGAGGAAGCATTATGATATCCCAATAACCCAACGAAATGTCAAAAGATTTGAAAATCATGCCTCGTAGCGATTTGAATGTGATAGATGCAGTTTGTTCCCATATAATGATTCAGATATGATCTCAATTTGAGCTTAAATATAATGACAGCTAATTTATCAGTAAGCACTGAAAGGGTTGATGCCAAGATTTTAAATTAAACATATTTGTCAGTCGTTTTCACCCAGCAATGAAAAAGTTCGTTATTCTTGACGTTAGTTCGTCATGCTTTACGTTATTGATGGCGCCAATAATTTAGCGCCATGTAGAAATGGGAATGCATGCATGTAGATTCACTCATTAATAATACTTGTTCCATATCAGCTTTATATAATTATTTAATGCATTTCCAATCTTTTCCGTGGATATACAAGGCGATACCATCAAGAACCATATCCATATCGTCAAGAATTTCCAACATAACGCCAAGAATTTAAAACCGATAACGTCAAGAATTTATTGACCGCTGTGCCGCGAACAGGGAGTGAATATGAACAGATGAATAATTCACAGCAAAATGTCATAGGCAAGGATTATGAAGGAAATTCCAATTGAAGAGGCTATTACCTAGATAGCACGCTTAATTGGGACAACATTGGCGATTGGTTGGGGAAGTCGGCATTGGTAATACAACGCCGGTCTATGGGCGATCCAACGAATGCTACTATTTTTTCTTTAAAATAAAAAGTCGAACATGATCATATACTGGAGTTGATGATGGGCATCAATTATACGGAAGTATTTCTCAAAGTTACACAATAAATGCTTTTGTTTTCTTTTTCTTTTTTACTATCAGACTAGTCTTGCACGAGGAATCAATTATAAATTGTATAGTTACATCATTGGCCCAATATGTTTTTATAATGTTGGGCCGATGCTGAGAATTAAGTGTTGGCCAACGTTGGCGTCGTTGGCCCAATGAGCACCACAAATATAGGCCTAGGCTTGATATTGTGTGCCAACGGTGAGCCAAATTTCATCTTTATATGTTGGTCAAGTGTACATATAAACCTGCTAACTGGGTCTAGCGTTTGACAGAAAAACACGTAGGCTCGTCACGTTTGAAATCGCTAATTATACATACGCATAACAGATTCTGTTCGAATTGTATGAATACATAATGACTTGAGAAGAAACTCATGATTTTTCTCCAGTATGACGACATCAGCAGAACGAGCTGGTGACCCAATCGAACAGACCATCGATGTCACTGATGAGTCAACAGCGTCAAAGACTTTCAAGAGTTCTGTGGTGATCATCCCTCCGGAAGATTGCTGGGACCAGATTCAAGCCATACGAAAGTGAGTTCGTGTCAAATCTGTTTCTTCACAACTGATATGGAAAACATTGTCAGAATTTTTTGATCGACCTATTACCGAATGTGAAAGGGCCCAGCATCAGGGCCCAGCATGATCTTAACCACAAATCCTGGGATGACCTCATGTTGAAGACATGATTAATGTGAAAGAGTAACGTGACATTTATCATGTCAATGATTCCAGTATAAGAGACAATTTAAACAATTGTGGCGATATTTGCCCTTATACTGAGACAGGTATCGGGCCAATACGTGCTTCACATCTGAGGCGCATGTTTCCTTTGAAACGTTTTCTATTATAAGTCAGTTACACTGCGAGGCGTGTTACAATAGCACGCCTCAGTTTCTTTTCAGTTCTTAGTGAGAGTCTGAGAGGGATGGACGTTGAGGCATGGTGTCTCCGTCCACTTCTGAGTAGAGGGTAAACTTGCCATCGGGGACTAGGGAAGGGTGTGGCTATGTATGTTCTTGCGTAGACGGCTCGGTCTTCCCCTGGTGGTGTGCGAACTATTTAAGCTCTAGAAGACTGTCAGGCTACCTGGAGTTCTATCTCTGTGTGTGGACCGCCGCTGAGGCCAGGCGAATAACACACCCTCGTGTCCATGTGCCAGAGCTCCTTTGTGACTTTTGGCCTTGTGCACAACGGACAATACGTATGTGTACAGTACTAATCATAGATATGTAACCAGTCAAAATATCCAACGTACCAACTCCTGGGTTCGGCCCCTGTGGTGAACGTGCCACATGATGGCTGGACAGCAATGCCGTAGAGAGTAGTGATCATAATACTGCCAAACGTTACGCAATAATCAGAAGACGCCGAAGATGACACACTCCAGATTATATCAAAGCGGTGAATCTGAATTCATGTATTGACAAATTGTATTCATGTCGACAGGGTTCACGACAAGGGGTACGACCGATGGATGCCACATATCAACCTTCTATACCCATTCTTGGCTGACGTGGATGACGGCAAGGTGTTCAAAGAGGCAGCTTGTAAACTTCAACAAGCTCTTCATCTCTTGAAGCCATTTCGAGTCCGCATGTCCTCGAAATCTTTCTACTTCTTCCGGCATAAAAAATTCTGCACCCTTTGGCTGAAGCCGGATGTGGTCAGTTCTGACACAGTAGAACCGCAACCAACAGGGTCACGACCCATGTCTTCTTCCACTGATGACAAATCCGAATCTAGTCTAAATGAAATCAGTCAAAATACAGTAGACATCACGCATGCCAAAGCTACTCCTACAGAAGGTGCTAGTACTGATAGGAAAGTTGCACAAGAGTCCGTTTTGGAAGGACTGTCGAAGAAAGAACGCAAAAAGTTAGAGAAAGCTAGACGAAAACAAGAAGCAATCGCCAAAGAGCTAGATGCACTAGGTGAAAGTCATCCAGCCATACTGGACTTGCAACGAATTTTGGAAGGGGAATTTCCCGAGTGTAATGACGTCAGCAACATATCAGAGCGAGGCTTCACACCCCACATGTCACTCGGTCAGTTCTCTTTGAAAGAAGTGGAATCTTTCAAGGAGAAGTTCCAGCAGGACTGGCAAACCCTCGAGTTCACCGTGGACAAGGTGTCTTTGATCAGCAGAGTTGACTTCCACGACCCTTTCCACGTCAGGGAAAATGTGTCACTTGGGACTCAACAATGAACGTTATATAGCCCACAGCTCATTGGCGTACATCAAATCACCCACATTTCAATCCATGTTGACAATAGACAGACATTAGCGTGTCTTACTGTTTGTATTTCTTACCTGCTTTATATTCATGTATAAACATCTCGTCACAAATTATCAGTGTCTATGTGTCGTTGATTGTATATTGGTCACATCTCCACATATTACAGCAGATACCTTGAAATCGCATGGAGGAAAGTCACTGAAGTCAAAAGATGAAATTTATTGCTCAATATATGTATAACACAGAAAATTGAGCCGACTCATTGCAACAATGTGTGGGGACACATGAAGGCCTACTTGAATCACAAGAAAACAACATCTGTTAAATTCAACAAGAAAATACAAATGTACATGGGCAATATTATGTACTGCCGAACCCTCAATATTATCAACAACATTAATATCGATCACAAACATGTCATACTAGAATGAGTATGTCACAATAACCAAAACCAATGACACCAGTGCTGGCGTGTCCATGCACAATCATGACGAGGCCAGCATCCTGCCCCTGAGGTGGAGGACGATGGTGGGAATGTCCATACCCAGGACCAGCCCGAGCAGGAGTACAACCACCACGATAGCTACAGTACCTAGGCTGATAGCAGACGGACGGGCATCAGCCTCTGTGTATGGTATGTCTGGGTACAACATCTGACGCCGGGCTTCCACGCTCATATACTCAACTATGAATACAAATATACATAGAACTTGATTTATTTCAAATATGAACCTTACATTACTATGATCTAGTCGACTAAATTTAGCATGGAGGTAAGATAAAAATCCTGAACTTTGTCTCTAAAATTAGATTAAGATTCTTCGTAAAATAAGCTCTTGGTCGTTTTTTGTGGCATTGGCCTATTTAGTACCTCGTCTGTGTTGTCTCTAATTATTACAAACAGCTCGAGTTCTCACGAGAACAACAAGTTATCAGAATCATGTTAGATGACGTTGGAAATCATTAGATTACCTTGACACTCAGCCACCTGGCAGGGTTCATGTTGTTCCCCTGTATCAGGACATGGAGCGCCCCCGTACCGAGGTGGCATACACGTTCTCGTTCTACTACGGATTCCTGCTCCACACGTGGTACTGCACGCTCCCCATTCAGTCCACGCTAACCACTCTCCATCCACTTGACAGTGCTGTGTGTTACATGCACTCGCAATCATGGCATAGGCTGGAAACATGGAAAGGACAGGCTTGAGAATAAGGGATAAGTGTATTTGTAATGCACAGAACTATATAGAAGAGTGATGACATAGGCACATAATTGTCATAACATGAAATTAATACAAGCAGTCGAATAAACACTAACACAAGTCTGAGTCGTATCCCTCTCGCCACAGAGTGTACGTGCATTGTTCGAGACCAATGCCTGAGCACACAGCAAATCTGAATCGTACTCCTCTGCCACATGGTGCACTACATTCAGACCAATAGGACCAGTGGTTCCAGGACAGCTGTAAACCTGGGTAATCTGGCAGTCTCGGGATCTCGTCCTTTGAAGTGGTGCCTGCAGATGCCCTTTGGGAGTCAACTGTACTTGCAGGCGTTTCGTCAGTGGTTACCATCATTGTGGTGATTTCAACATTTCCAGTTGTTGGTTGGTTGTTGTTACCTGGTTGTGGTGGTTCAGTTGTTGCTATCTCATCAGGAACTTTTTTGGGTTGATTAGGTTGTGTTGTCGTGGTTTTAACTGGTACAACAGTAGTTGTTGTTGATTTAATTGCATGAGTAGTAGCCCTAGTTGTCGTTTTCGAAGTTATTGTGGATGGTTCGCTTGTTGCATCTGCTGAATACGGCCCTGTATTTCCTCCTGGTATAGCTTTACTTGAGTCATCAGTACTCTGCGTGTCAGACGTATCACTTGGTATATGTGTGCTTGTGCTTCCTGCAACATCGTTATTGGTGTTTCCTACGGAGGCATATGCTAGAGTGTTGTCTCGAACTGTGGACCTACTTGCACTATCGGTAGTGGTCTCTTGTCGAGCATCAGGGGAACTTGGACCGGTTGTCGTAGTGTCAGATGTTGAATGTTTTGAAGATGACGAGCTGGTTGTCTCTTCTGTTGAGATCAGTGTTGACGGACCATCCACTTGATGTGTGGTTGTTGGCTGAAGTTTCGAGGTACTGGTCACGGTAGAAGTTAAATCAGGTGCCACTGTCATTGGATGTAGCGACGTTGTACTGGCTGTCGCAGAAAGAGAATCAGGCCTCACTGTGGAAACCTCATCTGTCGTACTTCTCCAACTGGTCCTCCTCTCTGGTGTAGTAGACTCCATGGTTGTAGTGCTGAATTCCAAGGTTGTTCTCTCCGCTAACCGGGTCAGTTGAATGTGAGGAGTAAAGATCAATTATAACCTGGTTCTATAGGAGGAAATAGCCAGACGGTGATGAAAAAAAAGTCACTTGCTGATAATATATATGTGTCATATCAACAAATGAGGGTTTTTACTGTAGGTCTGGAGACTTCAAGTTTATGTTTTCTTTTCTACGTTTACCAAGCTATAATACTCACATTCGCGACAGTGGCTGAAGTATGCCCAGTCGGTGTCGATCCACCGTGTGCCATCAGAATTGGATAGATCAAAATCCGTGCCTAAATTATTAGGTGTACGGCGAGGACAGATGAGATCGCTAAGCTGTATGGGAAGTGGCTGGTTGAACAATGTGTTGTACTCCTTGATCCAGCTCATACAACAGTCACATACCAGCGGATTCTCCAACAGTTTGACCCTGATATGACTCTTGATTTGGTGGTATCTAACATTGGGCTGAATAAGAATCATCAAATCTTTTATCAAAGTCTTGTTCTAGTTGCATATATATTGTGATGACCTTACATATAAACATATACATGTACATGTATATCTGTATCTCTGATTTCTAATGCACCGATGCTAGGTGATAGTAAAAAACATCTGAGATTATTACGCTAACAACCTGTACAATTATCATTGAGCAATAGAAAATGACACACTAACAGTAAATGTTGATA
This sequence comes from Terebella lapidaria, assembly GCA_949152475.1. Classification (NCBI taxonomy): domain Eukaryota; kingdom Metazoa; phylum Annelida; class Polychaeta; order Terebellida; family Terebellidae; genus Terebella; species Terebella lapidaria. The sequence goes on from OX424567.1 coordinate 15,191,654, forward strand.
TTTTGCTGAATAAATTTGATATCATTGCACAATATAAATATATATTCTACAGTACCTTAGTGAAGCATGTGATGTTATTACTGCTCAAGTCAACAGACATCAAATTTGGGTGTTTAACGAAATCCGATGTGATTTCTGAGAACCTGTTGAGCCGCAAGGACAGTTTAGATAGACTCGTTGCCTTTCTAATGAGTGGGAATACTTCATTCCACACCGACAAACTGTTGTCATCCAAGCTCAACTGTTGAAGCGTACCCATGTGCGTGAAATTCGAATCACTCGGCACTGATTGGATATTGCAGTCATTCATTTCAATGGTGGTTAGTTGCCTCAAATTCATCAAGAAAGAGGGGAAACCATTCAGTGGATTTTCAGAAAGGACCACATCGTTCAACTGGGAACATGCTACCTTGATTCCTTGTGAGGATAAATCGTTACCATCAGCTACTAATACACGAAGTGTTCCGTTTAAGAGGTTAGTGTTGTCGCACAAAGTCAGCATCGTGAGTTTGTTGTCTGAAACCAGCAACTTCTCTAGGGGTATGTCAAAGATGTTTTCATCCGTTATCTCCGTAAGCATATTTCCACTTACATCGAGTATTTTCAGATTCGTTGGAGCACACGTTACGTCGAAGGGCAAGACGCTTATCATGTTATAGGAGACATTCATCACAGTCAGTTGAGAGTCTCCAAGCCCCACGCTGCACCATGAGAAGTCAACGATGGGGTTGAAACTCAGGTCCAATTCCTCGAGGAGCTGTAAACTTTGGACATCGGGCATCGAATGGAGACGACATCGGCTAAGCGACAGAGAGTGGAGTGTGCTTGGTAGACTAAAAAGGTCCAAACTTGGAGTGTGCATGTGGTTTTCACTGAGATCCAAGACTTGTAGACTCTGGTACCCGTCAAAAGCAGCAGGCTTTATCTCTGATATACTATTGTTGCGCAGATCAAGTCTTTCAATTGGCACGATGCATGTTACTTTCGGTATGTCTTTGAGCTTGTTGTTGGCCAGTGTTAAAACTTTCAGATGGTTGAAGTTATCACATAGAAAGTTATATTCAATCGTTGTCAGCTCGTTGTCATCCACATGAAGATATTCCAAGTTTCCTACGAGCCATAATCCATTGAGAACCGTCAGTGAGTTTTCAGATAGATCAATGGAGAGAACCGAACTGTGACCTTCAAAGATGGTAGTGTTTACTTCGCCACTCAAGCCAGAATTTCTGAAACTAAGGCTTGTACACAGTGTATCATGGATCATGTACATCGCTGATATCCAGAAGAAAGACAAGGCGTATACCCTGGCCATGGTTCGCAATGCAACTATCAAGACGAAATTCAGATAGGAGTCGGTACAAGATTACAATACCCTATGTTGCGTAGTTTCACTGCATTGCCTCTTATGTTATTGATCCAATTTCCATATCCACAATTGTGCTGTATCATTTATCCTCACGTATGTATTTTAAACAAGTAATTTGTGTTGAGGTTACATAGAATGACATCAAAATATGACATCAATCATGTGTGACCCACTGTTGCACATGTCATGCAAAGTTATGCACAGTCGCCAACGATGAAAGACTAAACTTCCATCAAACTCCCTATAACAAAAGTCGTGTCATCTCTTCCCCGATCACCGTCCATTAACACGTACATGTACACGGCACGGCCATTCAATAGACGGAGGTCATGTTTGTGAGCTAACAATGAGATATCACTGAGCAACATTGGTGTGGTGTTTAAACGCTAGAGCGTTGGAAATTTGATTATATGCCGGGCTTATTGATGCGAATCATTGTGCTCTGGTAGCAGTGGGTGGCTAATTCAGCCTTTTGTCAGAAGCATCGCATGTGTCCGGGGTTTATATAAATATGAATAACAAAACAGTCGTCGAATGACAGTTTTCCAATCTTGTTTAGGAATTCAGACTACCGTTTTCATGGTTCAATGCCCATTTTGTGTTTATATAGATATACACCTACATGATATGATTGTGTACCGTGGTGTTATCTGACCGTGTGTCTCCACATTTCTGCACTTAATAAAATGTACCTCGTCGGATTGTCTTCCCCTTTCCTGGTCACTAGCCATTCTATACATACAATGTATAATGTGTTTAAACGCATAAGTAACATCACGCACATCATATAGCCTAGAATGATGCCATATCACTTATCCATGCGGTAATCCAAATCGAATGTCAATGCCATGTATAGTACGACATAATTTCTCATGTCCTGTCTATATCCCAGCCAACATGGATTTCGATGACCTTGAACAAAACTTCAGCGTGTTCTGAATTCTCAAACATAACAACATCTTTCTATTGATTTTGAGCGTGTGACTCTATAATGAGCATGAATATTGGACTTCATATATACCACAATGAAGCTCTTTTTTTGTGACCTTGAATATCAGATTCATGACTTAGAACTAGAAATTATTGAGAAAATCAGGCTCCAGAGACAATATTGTCACAGATATAGCTTGAATTCACATCAGGGTTGGGTTCAATTACAAAATTCAATTATAATTACAATTACAATTATGATCCCTGGAACGGCATCAATTACGATTTCAATTACAATTACCCTCCTCCTTTTTTATCAATTACAATTCTAATTACAAATACGGTGTCTCCAATTTTTCCAATTACAACTACAATTATATATTCCAATTACAAATAATTACCAATTACATGTTGCCCAGTTATAGCATGAATTAAAAAACGAGTATCCCTTTATAAAATAGTTTATTAACTATAGCGTGATTTAGTGAATGAATGGCATACATATACATGTTCATCATTCATGCATGATAAGTTGAACACATAACAAGCTCTACATGTGTACATGTTGTGTCATTCAGTCCTTGAGGATGTGCGAGTTGCACCTTAGGAACATAAGTTCCTCGAAGCGGCTGTCACTGAGGAGGCATCTATCTGGCTTGAATACTTTGCCCGCCACCGAGAAGAGTCGTTCTACTGGGGCGGATGAGGCTGGCACAGATAGTGATTGTAGTGCGAGGACACACAGCTCTGGGAAGTTCTTGTTGTTTTGCTCCCAATACTGTAGTGGATCTGTGTCCTCGATAACTGTGGGCTGGCTCAGGTAGGTTTCCACTTGTGTCGGCGTTGAAGTGTTGGAAGCTGTAGCTGTTGTACCCATGAACCGGAACAGCTTACATTTCTTGGCGGATGGAGGAACATCAGTGTGCGGAGTTTCGGCGACTTGGGGTGTGATTGCGGCCACTCGTGCTGTCAACAGGCTTCTCACTGTGTCGATCTCATCTGGGGAACACCACTCCAGCTTCCATCTCGGATCAAGGGCTGCTGCTAGCTGGAAAGTTTCACTTTCTTCGTAAGTGGACATGCGTTTTTTCATAGATGACTGCAAAGTCATCATGAATTTTGACTTGTAAGTAGCTGACAGCTCCTGTAGTTCAGCATTGATGCCACGAATGCAAGGGATGACCAGGCTTGACGTTGGGAGGTATTCTCCTTGGCGCTGGTCCGTAGCAATCTCGAATGGTGAAAGAATATCCGTGGTCTCTCTCAGCACAGTCAGCTCATACTTGCTCAGTTTAACTGCAAAGTCCAGCTCCTCGAACTTTGTGGGGTCCACTCGGAGAACAGATTTTATCATCTTGAGCGTACTGTTCCAGCGTGTGTCATTCTTTGCCTGAAGCTTAGGTTCGTCACGCAGGATATCCGAGGCCAAGCAAGATTGACGTACATGACTGACCAGTTTGGATGCTTTGGCGATGATCGTAGCGACAGTGCCGATCTTCTGCAACCCGTCCTTCACGACAAGTTGGAGTGTATGCAGAAAACAGGATATGTGATTCGGCAGGAAGTCAAAGTTGATACCATCCACGGCGATCAGGTCATTGTCCTCTTCTTCGTCCTCATCATCTGGGCTGTTATTGTCGATTGTGTAGCCTGGCAGCTTGACAAAAGCTTTCAGCATATTAGCTGCATTGTCAGTGACGACGGTGACCTGTTTGCTGTCCAGACCGAAGCTGCTCAACACCTGCTGATAGGCAGCGAGGATGTTCTCCCCTGTGTGTGAACCTGTGAAACATCGGCAACCTAGCATCACACTTTTCATCTTGTAATCTTGAGTGTAGTGGCAAGTTATCCCAATAAATGCACGCATGTCCCGGCTACTCCAAATATCCACAGTTACTGAGATGGCAGGTAGATCAGACAGCTCGTTCATCACACGCTCGTGAAGGAGTTGAGTTTTTTCTGGAAGGAGTTTTGTGCTTAGATGCTTTCTTGACGGCATTGTGAATGCAGGCTGTGCTATTGTTAGGAGTTTTCGAAATGCTTGATCCTCAACACGTGACAGTGGCTGAAGCGATTGGGTGATGAAGTTGATCACTGCGTTGGTAAGTTCTGTTTGTCGGCTGTCTGTCTTTGACCACTTGGAAGGATGCGCTCTGATGAAACTGGTGACTTGCATCTGGGTGTCAGGACCAGAGGTACTCGCCTCAATTGTGACACCAGGGTGATGCCTCTGCAAAATAGGAACATTTAGATATTTATGTGTACAATAAAAAAAAACAATGCATGATTCATTTTCATTGAAACGTTATTTCATCAATATTACAAACTTTTGCAAGTTTACAGGTTACAATCAAAATTATTACAAATCCACCAATGATCAAGTATAAATCTAAATTATAATGATTATACTTCTAATTCAAGAGTCAAGTATGTACACGTAACTTCCAAAATGTTATCAGTGTTATTAATGATTAAAACAAAAATGTGCTTACCTTCATGTGAGTGTGAAAGTTTGATGTCGCAGCGTATGAGCCGGACACAGGTCGTCCGCAGTGCTTACATTTTAACTTGACTTGCCCCGCAGAACTCCCACTTGTAGTGTGAAAATGGTTAAAGATTGGAGGCGGCATTGTGTGTTCCGATGACAGTCTAGCAAATGACTGACCTTGTATGCTCGACTCAGGAGACTTTTATTCAGATAAAAGCTGGCACCCTAAGAACACACCATGGCAGATCCCTTCACTAACATTTAATCAAATCTGGCAATGTCTGATATTACATAACAACTTCCTGCCTGTCCATGCTGGTTACAGTACTGTTTTCAGTGTATGTTTTTAAACATCCAAAGATCCACTGTCTGGATCAGAACCCCCTTGACCCATTTTGATCAGTAACTATGATAGCCATTGTCTTGTACAAGCACTGGTCTTGTTTTGTCTTGTCATTAGGTTGGTCAAGCAGTGAATACATCACAGAGATACCGGTAGTGTAGCTTTAGAAGCCAAACTGAGGACCTGGACTGGAGGCAATTAACCAAGTCCATTTGTCTTTTGATCTACCTTCTGTAAACATCATTGATGACTGGAAAAACAGTCTCTGTATGATCAGTACTAATAAATTATATGAATTGTTGTACTAGTGCGATATTTTAAAATTTAAAAACTAGAACTTGAATATCAATATCATGGTTTTTAGCATAAACGATATTTATTCCACAAAAAAGTACTTCTTTCAAATGTAAACCGTCTATATGACTGTTAATTTATCAGAAAAATATGGTGGGACTAATGAATTTTCTTTTGAAATCGATGAAATTACTAAAAACAATTCAATTACAAAATTCAATTACAATTTCAATTACAAATACGAACATCTTAAAATTTTCAAGTACAATTATAATTACAATTACGGACATTCTAAACTTTCAACTACAATTATAATTACAATTACGGTTATTAAAATTGTTCAATTACAATTACAAATACAATTACGACCAAATGTAATTAATTACACAATTACTCGATTACAATTGTAATTGAACCCAACCCTGATTCACATTGTCCATGTATACATGAGAGCCTGAAAATTAAAGATATATTTGTAAAATAGTATGACCAGGTCACTGGCTGAAAATGAAACTGTGTTGTATTACTTTTGATCTAGATACTTCAGCCTGGGCGAATTTCGTGGTTGAATTCGACAATTTGCCCACTTTCAATTATTTAGATTGACCTTTAAGTTACAAAAAGTATATGATTTCGCAGCTATAAACCTATGAATTATCATTTTCTCACCTGTAAGAATACCTATGTGAGCATACATAGAAACCCGCTGTATATAGCAGGCATCTCTGAACCAAGGTCATTGGCTTGTGTTCGGGACTGGATCGGCACATCGTTCCAAAATCCATAATGTGGATCTGAAGGACCAACTTATAGCTTGTTCACATAATTAGGTCATAAATATTTCATGTAGGCGTAGGTCCCGATATAAAGCAACCGTACAGTAGCATCTCTGGTCTTGCCAAAGAATGCATGTTTCGGGCATAATTCCTGGTGGGTTTTGTGCCTTTATGTGAACAATAAAAACAGATCTGAACTTGATGGACAGTGATTTGACAAAAAAAACTACTTTAGTAGCTTTTACAATGTGAATAACAATGTGAGTACTAGTAGGCCTGCCAAAGCTGAAAGCTCGTGCACATAACAAAAACCATACAAGGACAAATTCAATGATATCGCTAACCATGCAGTGATCTTCAAGACAATAATGTACAAAAATGTGAATATATGAGGTCAATACAGCTGGCGAGATAGATGTGCCCATATAGGCTTGTGAAATTATGGTTCGAGTTTTCAAGTTGGGTGACAAAGCCATTGATTATTTGTTAACTTTGTCGTAGGTTGAAATATGGTGGGAAGTTGAAGTTGTATGCTTAATCTTGAAATCATAAATAAATATTTTTACGGACCGAGGTAGGCCCTAATCAGGGAAATTTGCAAACTGTGATCTCCACATCTAGGCCGGCCTTATCGAGATACCGGTATTGATCTGAGAAGTCTCCTGCAGGTCTCCGTCCAATGAACAGCGCAAATACTGCAGCCAATCAAAACGCGCTGAATATTTATTGCGGTTTGAAGGACAGCGGAAGCACGTTTTCCTGTTTACAAAAGTGGGAAGTCATGTTCGCGAACTTCACCAGTTCACGTCGTTTTGAATGTGGCGCAGTTTGACTTTTGATATAGATCTAGTGTAGGTACACTGGTACGGGTATTTATCTCGCCATAATTGTATCTGTTGTAATTGCTTGTTTCACTACCACTGCTCACTGTCTGCACCAGTCCAAAACGCGTGCGAAGATTATCATTTATTTCAGATTTGTCATTCTGTGCTGCTCATGCCATGGTCACGGTGCTGCTTATGTAATCAAATCATTTTATGTAATCTCTATCTCTGGTAGTGTGGTAGGCGAAGGCTAATCATAATCAGCTGGTTGGAACTTGGTAAGCCTATCCCTGGTAAATGGTAATATTAAAAGTAACACTCTTGAGGAACTAACAGACTAACAGTCATTCTGATTCAGCATTTCAGGTCTGTTTGTCATGTTTGTTGTCGAACTGCATTTCAGGTAGCTAAAGTAAAGTCAAAATCAACTCAAAACCTCATAAGAGTCATATGAGTTTTAGCCATAACTTCGTTTAGGGTGGTCGGATCAATTTAAAATTTCGTTTATTTCCCTTTGGCATAAAATTGTATATTTTCACCAAATTTCAGACTACTATCTTGAAAATTGAAAAAGTTGGCAATCTACTCCAATGTAAAATTTCAAATCAAACATGAAATTTGCGAGTCTGAACCATATTTGGCATGTTGTTCGATGTTCGCATTGCACGGTACCTTATAAATATTTTATTAGAATACACTTCTATGATTTTTCCTGCTCAAAAACTTTCCTTATATTACATTTCTTAGTGGAATAGAGATCATGTAAACTCTGGATTTGCTTGAATTCCTGTGATCGGTTTCAATTGTGTCCAACATTTAAAATTACGGTAGATTGCCAACTTTTTCAGTTTTCGCGTCAGAAGTCTGAAAATTGGTGAAAAAATATGGTTTTGTGCCAAATGGAAACGTGTAGAATTTCAAATTGGTTCGACCATCCTAAATTAAGTTATGGCCAAAAATCATATGAGGTGTTGTGTTGAACTTGAGTATATAGCCCTAGATTTGACTATTCATTTGGTACATTTTACCCTTCGGAGCACCAAATACAGTCATAAAGGCATTCGACCCTGAGTGTTCTAACAAAAATTGCGGCAGCTGTAGCATCTACAATACACTTGATAACTTATAACCCAATTTCGTGTGAGAAAGATTTAATCATTTCCGAGCAAAACATCACTATCACTGTGTCGATCACTTTCACAGATTTGCCAAAAATAAATTTATATCCACAGCGCCATAAAATTGGAGTTTTCTGGCCCCTTCTGGCAAGCGGAAAATGGCCATTCACCTTTATGTACAGCATTGATTTTACGATGACGTTTCAAGCAGTTGGGGATTGAGTTAAACAATATTTAATTAACCGCAACCCCTTTAGTAAAGTGAATGTGATTGGTTTCAATTATATGGAAACTTTCAAAATATAATCTTAGATTCTTTTTGTATTTACAGGAAACGCCAGAGTCAGTGTGACAGTTGCCATGGCGCAATCTTTGTGCCGGTTTGCTGCACGCCAGTTACGACGACTCGATCATGGCCAGCTTCTGCGGGAAGTTCTCGAGCAAGCAGGCACAAAAAGAAAAGGACCAACAGCCCTATATTCCACAGACAATGGGAGCCGTGTCTTAAGTCATTCCACGATCCTGCTACAGGACGGCTTGGAGATACAGGAGCTGCCACTCGTGATGAGAAGAATGGAGGCTCGAGAGTTTCCGTTTACAACGGCAATGTACACAGGGGAATCCCTGCGGAAAGTGAGCGAACAGGATACAGCGTTCCAACTACAGTTGTCAGATGCTACAACGCTACGCCAAGTGTTCAGTCTGCTGGAAGTGCCAGGAGAAAGGGTTTGTATACTCAATTTTGTGATGTTCTTAGAGAATTTTCAATGTACTGGTAGTCTCTTTTTGTGTACATTTGTGATTATCATGATTATGATTGATAATAATTGTCAAGTTATTTGACTTGAGCTACTGAATACTTACATATTTGCTAAATGATGTTCATCGCATTCTGTGCTACAGTATTAAGTTAGAATTTATCCTGCATATTATGCCTTCACAATGTAGTTAACTGGCCGTATTTTGTACCTATAGGTGACCGCCTACTCGGCATCGTTTGCCTTGCAACGACTCTGCAGTCTGCAGGAGGGACGTGATGAGAACCAGTCGTTCATCCGGAGAGCAATTCTCAACGAGCTTTGCGAGACTGTCACTCGCGAGATCCACACGCTCACTACCGAAACACTGATAGGTCTCATAAAGTGTTACCTGATCGCTGGCGACTATGACCAGAAGTACATTGACAGCATCAACAGCGAGGTCGAGAAACGTATTGGCGATGGTCTATTCTCGATTGAAGAACTCTGTGTGGTTGTCGACTTGCTGAGCAGTTCGCCCCGTGGAAGTCAGGACCTCGCGAATAACATCTGGATACACATCGGGAATCGGTACAGTGAACTAGACCACAATAACTTGCCGAGACTGTGTAGTACGACATGTATAGTACGACATAATTTCTCATGTCCTGTCTATATCCCAGCCAACATGGATTTCGATGACCTTGAACAAAACTTCAGCGTGTTCTGAATTCTCAAACATAACAACATCTTTCTATTGATTTTGAGCGTGTGACTCTATAATGAGCATGAATATTGGACTTCATATATACCACAATGAAGCTCTTTTTTTGTGACCTTGAATATCAGATTCATGACTTAGAACTAGAAATTATTGAGAAAATCAGGCTCCAGAGACAATATTGTCACAGATATAGCTTGAATTCACATCAGGGTTGGGTTCAATTACAAAATTCAATTATAATTACAATTACAATTATGATCCCTGGAACGGCATCAATTACGATTTCAATTACAATTACCCTCCTCCTTTTTTATCAATTACAATTCTAATTACAAATACGGTGTCTCCAATTTTTCCAATTACAACTACAATTATATATTCCAATTACAAATAATTACCAATTACATGTTGCCCAGTTATAGCATGAATTAAAAAACGAGTATCCCTTTATAAAATAGTTTATTAACTATAGCGTGATTTAGTGAATGAATGGCATACATATACATGTTCATCATTCATGCATGATAAGTTGAACACATAACAAGCTCTACATGTGTACATGTTGTGTCATTCAGTCCTTGAGGATGTGCGAGTTGCACCTTAGGAACATAAGTTCCTCGAAGCGGCTGTCACTGAGGAGGCATCTATCTGGCTTGAATACTTTGCCCGCCACCGAGAAGAGTCGTTCTACTGGGGCGGATGAGGCTGGCACAGATAGTGATTGTAGTGCGAGGACACACAGCTCTGGGAAGTTCTTGTTGTTTTGCTCCCAATACTGTAGTGGATCTGTGTCCTCGATAACTGTGGGCTGGCTCAGGTAGGTTTCCACTTGTGTCGGCGTTGAAGTGTTGGAAGCTGTAGCTGTTGTACCCATGAACCGGAACAGCTTACATTTCTTGGCGGATGGAGGAACATCAGTGTGCGGAGTTTCGGCGACTTGGGGTGTGATTGCGGCCACTCGTGCTGTCAACAGGCTTCTCACTGTGTCGATCTCATCTGGGGAACACCACTCCAGCTTCCATCTCGGATCAAGGGCTGCTGCTAGCTGGAAAGTTTCACTTTCTTCGTAAGTGGACATGCGTTTTTTCATAGATGACTGCAAAGTCATCATGAATTTTGACTTGTAAGTAGCTGACAGCTCCTGTAGTTCAGCATTGATGCCACGAATGCAAGGGATGACCAGGCTTGACGTTGGGAGGTATTCTCCTTGGCGCTGGTCCGTAGCAATCTCGAATGGTGAAAGAATATCCGTGGTCTCTCTCAGCACAGTCAGCTCATACTTGCTCAGTTTAACTGCAAAGTCCAGCTCCTCGAACTTTGTGGGGTCCACTCGGAGAACAGATTTTATCATCTTGAGCGTACTGTTCCAGCGTGTGTCATTCTTTGCCTGAAGCTTAGGTTCGTCACGCAGGATATCCGAGGCCAAGCAAGATTGACGTACATGACTGACCAGTTTGGATGCTTTGGCGATGATCGTAGCGACAGTGCCGATCTTCTGCAACCCGTCCTTCACGACAAGTTGGAGTGTATGCAGAAAACAGGATATGTGATTCGGCAGGAAGTCAAAGTTGATACCATCCACGGCGATCAGGTCATTGTCCTCTTCTTCGTCCTCATCATCTGGGCTGTTATTGTCGATTGTGTAGCCTGGCAGCTTGACAAAAGCTTTCAGCATATTAGCTGCATTGTCAGTGACGACGGTGACCTGTTTGCTGTCCAGACCGAAGCTGCTCAACACCTGCTGATAGGCAGCGAGGATGTTCTCCCCTGTGTGTGAACCTGTGAAACATCGGCAACCTAGCATCACACTTTTCATCTTGTAATCTTGAGTGTAGTGGCAAGTTATCCCAATAAATGCACGCATGTCCCGGCTACTCCAAATATCCACAGTTACTGAGATGGCAGGTAGATCAGACAGCTCGTTCATCACACGCTCGTGAAGGAGTTGAGTTTTTTCTGGAAGGAGTTTTGTGCTTAGATGCTTTCTTGACGGCATTGTGAATGCAGGCTGTGCTATTGTTAGGAGTTTTCGAAATGCTTGATCCTCAACACGTGACAGTGGCTGAAGCGATTGGGTGATGAAGTTGATCACTGCGTTGGTAAGTTCTGTTTGTCGGCTGTCTGTCTTTGACCACTTGGAGGGATGCGCTCTGATGAAACTGGTGACTTGCATCTGGGTGTCAGGACCAGAGGTACTCGCCTCAATTGTGACACCAGGGTGATGCCTCTGCAAAATAGGAACATTTAGATATTTATGTGTACAATAAAAAAAAACAATGCATGATTCATTTTCATTGAAACGTTATTTCATCAATATTACAAACTTTTGCAAGTTTACAGGTTACAATCAAAATTATTACAAATCCACCAATGATCAAGTATAAATCTAAATTATAATGATTATACTTCTAATTCAAGAGTCAAGTATGTACACGTAACTTCCAAAATGTTATCAGTGTTATTAATGATTAAAACAAAAATGTGCTTACCTTCATGTGAGTGTGAAAGTTTGATGTCGCAGCGTATGAGCCGGACACAGGTCGTCCGCAGTGCTTACATTTTAACTTGACTTGCCCCGCAGAACTCCCACTTGTAGTGTGAAAATGGTTAAAGATTGGAGGCGGCATTGTGTGTTCCGATGACAGTCTAGCAAATGACTGACCTTGTATGCTCGACTCAGGAGACTTTTATTCAGATAAAAGCTGGCACCCTAAGAACACACCATGGCAGATCCCTTCACTAACATTTAATCAAATCTGGCAATGTCTGATATTACATAACAACTTCCTGCCTGTCCATGCTGGTTACAGTACTGTTTTCAGTGTATGTTTTTAAACATCCAAAGATCCACTGTCTGGATCAGAACCCCCTTGACCCATTTTGATCAGTAACTATGATAGCCATTGTCTTGTACAAGCACTGGTCTTGTTTTGTCTTGTCATTAGGTTGGTCAAGCAGTGAATACATCACAGAGATACCGGTAGTGTAGCTTTAGAAGCCAAACTGAGGACCTGGACTGGAGGCAATTAACCAAGTCCATTTGTCTTTTGATCTACCTTCTGTAAACATCATTGATGACTGGAAAAACAGTCTCTGTATGATCAGTACTAATAAATTATATGAATTGTTGTACTAGTGTGATATTTTAAAATTTAAAAACTAGAACTTGAATATCAATATCATGGTTTTTAGCATAAACGATATTTATTCCACAAAAAAGTACTTCTTTCAAATGTAAACCGTCTATATGACTGTTAATTTATCAGAAAAATATGGTGGGACTAATGAATTTTCTTTTGAAATCGATGAAATTACTAAAAACAATTCAATTACAAAATTCAATTACAATTTCAATTACAAATACGAACATCTTAAAATTTTCAAGTACAATTATAATTACAATTACGGACATTCTAAACTTTCAACTACAATTATAATTACAATTACGGTTATTAAAATTGTTCAATTACAATTACAAATACAATTACGACCAAATGTAATTAATTACACAATTACTCGATTACAATTGTAATTGAACCCAACCCTGATTCACATTGTCCATGTATACATGAGAGCCTGAAAATTAAAGATATATTTGTAAAATAGTATGACCAGGTCACTGGCTGAAAATGAAACTGTGTTGTATTACTTTTGATCTAGATACTTCAGCCTGGGCGAATTTCGTGGTTGAATTCGACAATTTGCCCACTTTCAATTATTTAGATTGACCTTTAAGTTACAAAAAGTATATGATTTCGCAGCTATAAACCTATGAATTATCATTTTCTCACCTGTAAGAATACCTATGTGAGCATACATAGAAACCCGCTGTATATAGCAGGCATCTCTGAACCAAGGTCATTGGCTTGTGTTCGGGACTGGATCGGCACATCGTTCCAAAATCCATAATGTGGATCTGAAGGACCAACTTATAGCTTGTTCACATAATTAGGTCATAAATATTTCATGTAGGCGTAGGTCCCGATATAAAGCAACCGTACAGTAGCATCTCTGGTCTTGCCAAAGAATGCATGTTTCGGGCATAATTCCTGGTGGGTTTTGTGCCTTTATGTGAACAATAAAAACAGATCTGAACTTGATGGACAGTGATTTGACAAAAAAAACTACTTTAGTAGCTTTTACAATGTGAATAACAATGTGAGTACTAGTAGGCCTGCCAAAGCTGAAAGCTCGTGCACATAACAAAAACCATACAAGGACAAATTCAATGATATCGCTAACCATGCAGTGATCTTCAAGACAATAATGTACAAAAATGTGAATATATGAGGTCAATACAGCTGGCGAGATAGATGTGCCCATATAGGCTTGTGAAATTATGGTTCGAGTTTTCAAGTTGGGTGACAAAGCCATTGATTATTTGTTAACTTTGTCGTAGGTTGAAATATGGTGGGAAGTTGAAGTTGTATGCTTAATCTTGAAATCATAAATAAATATTTTTACGGACCGAGGTAGGCCCTAATCAGGGAAATTTGCAAACTGTGATCTCCACATCTAGGCCGGCCTTATCGAGATACCGGTATTGATCTGAGAAGTCTCCTGCAGGTCTCCGTCCAATGAACAGCGCAAATACTGCAGCCAATCAAAACGCGCTGAATATTTATTGCGGTTTGAAGGACAGCGGAAGCACGTTTTCCTGTTTACAAAAGTGGGAAGTCATGTTCGCGAACTTCACCAGTTCACGTCGTTTTGAATGTGGCGCAGTTTGACTTTTGATATAGATCTAGTGTAGGTACACTGGTACGGGTATTTATCTCGCCATAATTGTATCTGTTGTAATTGCTTGTTTCACTACCACTGCTCACTGTCTGCACCAGTCCAAAACGCGTGCGAAGATTATCATTTATTTCAGATTTGTCATTCTGTGCTGCTCATGCCATGGTCACGGTGCTGCTTATGTAATCAAATCATTTTATGTAATCTCTATCTCTGGTAGTGTGGTAGGCGAAGGCTAATCATAATCAGCTGGTTGGAACTTGGTAAGCCTATCCCTGGTAAATGGTAATATTAAAAGTAACACTCTTGAGGAACTAACAGACTAACAGTCATTCTGATTCAGCATTTCAGGTCTGTTTGTCATGTTTGTTGTCGAACTGCATTTCAGGTAGCTAAAGTAAAGTCAAAATCAACTCAAAACCTCATAAGAGTCATATGAGTTTTAGCCATAACTTCGTTTAGGGTGGTCGGATCAATTTAAAATTTCGTTTATTTCCCTTTGGCATAAAATTGTATATTTTCACCAAATTTCAGACTACTATCTTGAAAATTGAAAAAGTTGGCAATCTACTCCAATGTAAAATTTCAAATCAAACATGAAATTTGCGAGTCTGAACCATATTTGGCATGTTGTTCGATGTTCGCATTGCACGGTACCTTATAAATATTTTATTAGAATACACTTCTATGATTTTTCCTGCTCAAAAACTTTCCTTATATTACATTTCTTAGTGGAATAGAGATCATGTAAACTCTGGATTTGCTTGAATTCCTGTGATCGGTTTCAATTGTGTCCAACATTTAAAATTACGGTAGATTGCCAACTTTTTCAGTTTTCGCGTCAGAAGTCTGAAAATTGGTGAAAAAATATGGTTTTGTGCCAAATGGAAACGTGTAGAATTTCAAATTGGTCCGACCATCCTAAATTAAGTTATGGCCAAAAATCATATGAGGTGTTGTGTTGAACTTGAGTATATAGCCCTAGATTTGACTATTCATTTGGTACATTTTACCCTTCGGAGCACCAAATACAGTCATAAAGGCATTCGACCCTGAGTGTTCTAACAAAAATTGCGGCAGCTGTAGCATCTACAATACACTTGATAACTTATAACCCAATTTCGTGTGAGAAAGATTTAATCATTTCCGAGCAAAACATCACTATCACTGTGTCGATCACTTTCACAGATTTGCCAAAAATAAATTTATATCCACAGCGCCATAAAATTGGAGTTTTCTGGCCCCTTCTGGCAAGCGGAAAATGGCCATTCACCTTTATGTACAGCATTGATTTTACGATGACGTTTCAAGCAGTTGGGGATTGAGTTAAACAATATTTAATTAACCGCAACCCCTTTAGTAAAGTGAATGTGATTGGTTTCAATTATATGGAAACTTTCAAAATATAATCTTAGATTCTTTTTGTATTTACAGGAAACGCCAGAGTCAGTGTGACAGTTGCCATGGCGCAATCTTTGTGCCGGTTTGCTGCACGCCAGTTACGACGACTCGATCATGGCCAGCTTCTGCGGGAAGTTCTCGAGCAAGCAGGCACAAAAAGAAAAGGACCAACAGCCCTATATTCCACAGACAATGGGAGCCGTGTCTTAAGTCATTCCACGATCCTGCTACAGGACGGCTTGGAGATACAGGAGCTGCCACTCGTGATGAGAAGAATGGAGGCTCGAGAGTTTCCGTTTACAACGGCAATGTACACAGGGGAATCCCTGCGGAAAGTGAGCGAACAGGATACAGCGTTCCAACTACAGTTGTCAGATGCTACAACGCTACGCCAAGTGTTCAGTCTGCTGGAAGTGCCAGGAGAAAGGGTTTGTATACTCAATTTTGTGATGTTCTTAGAGAATTTTCAATGTACTGGTAGTCTCTTTTTGTGTACATTTGTGATTATCATGATTATGATTGATAATAATTGTCAAGTTATTTGACTTGAGCTACTGAATACTTACATATTTGCTAAATGATGTTCATCGCATTCTGTGCTACAGTATTAAGTTAGAATTTATCCTGCATATTATGCCTTCACAATGTAGTTAACTGGCCGTATTTTGTACCTATAGGTGACCGCCTACTCGGCATCGTTTGCCTTGCAACGACTCTGCAGTCTGCAGGAGGGACGTGATGAGAACCAGTCGTTCATCCGGAGAGCAATTCTCAACGAGCTTTGCGAGACTGTCACTCGCGAGATCCACACGCTCACTACCGAAACACTGATAGGTCTCATAAAGTGTTACCTGATCGCTGGCGACTATGACCAGAAGTACATTGACAGCATCAACAGCGAGGTCGAGAAACGTATTGGCGATGGTCTATTCTCGATTGAAGAACTCTGTGTGGTTGTCGACTTGCTGAGCAGTTCGCCCCGTGGAAGTCAGGACCTCGCGAATAACATCTGGATACACATCGGGAATCGGTACAGTGAACTAGACCACAATAACTTGCCGAGACTGTTCCAAAGTTTGAAGTATTTGCCGCCATCACAGCGTTTCCTGTGGAAGCTCGTTGACAAGAGAGTGTCGCTCGTTTGGTGGAAGTTAGATCCCAGAGATATTGCACTAGTCATGCAGAGGATGACCCTTTGTAACCACTTTCATGGCACGGTTTTCAGCCTGGTTGGAAAATGGTTGCTCACTAATATCCACGATGTCAAGGACTCCCAGTTAAAAGATATAATCGCCGCCTATACGCACTTCAATTTCAGCGACACAAATGTCGTGAAGTCTCTGGAACGTTATGTCGTTGCCAAGGCAACCACGATGGATAAGACTCTCCTAGCGGTCGTCATGGAACACTGTCGTAGACGGCGGTGTATATCCCCGCGGATCTTCAATGCTGTCGCTTTGGATTTCCAACGGAACGGACACCAGTACGCCGCTCACGAAATACTGAATGTCCTTCGCCCTTTCGGACAACTGAACTACGTCCCGCCAAATGCCACGCAACTTTTTCTTACAATAGAGGACGTCCTAAGCAAATCATTCAATGACTTTGACGCTGCATCGATAATCGAACTCCTGACCTCGTTTGTGTACATTGAGCGATTTCCCATCAACTTCCTGCGAAAGATCTTTACGCCTCACTTCCTTTCGAAGGTTCGGCAGATTCCCCATGAGCCAATACGACACCGGACTGGACGGTATTTGATGGAACTGCAGGCAGCCATCATGCTGGAATCCCCAAAACAGTACATCAAACCACTGGGTGGGGACAGCCTGGGGCTCTCCCTAACATGGCTAGGTCAGTCTCACTCGAATAGAATTGATCGTGCATCTACTACCAATAATACTAATATTATGACTTCTAGCCAGTATGGAGTTTGTTTAATCCATGATTCTGTGAGTTTGGTGCATTTGGTGGAAAATTTGTGTATTGTGTACTGCAGAAAGCCGATACTTCAAGCTGCACGTTTCGATCAGCAAGTCCCTCTCTGGTCTGATTGGATCCGGGAATTTTTACGAGGTGGAAGTCCCCAGAAGTACTCCACACATCATAGGTGAGCAGTATGATTAGCCAATTGTAGGAATAAGTCTGAATTTTGAATCCTCCCACTTTTCACGAGAAATGTTTTAGGGGATATACTGCAGAATGGAATTGAACATTTTTGCGGTATGATATTTGTAGGCATAACAGTAGAGCTGCGCTACAACAGAACAACATCCAACTTCGATTTCAAGACTAATCATGACCATGACTGTTTTCAGACTTTCAGATCAATGTGAACAAAGATGGTGGAGTGATGAAAGCCACACGAGACACCCATAAACAGGTCGACAAATGGTGTGTATTGATGTGTTTTCTGCTGTGGTGTCACAGATTATTGACATTTTATAGGACATGAATGCAGTAGTTCCCTACGCGAATCCCAATCTATTGTGTTTTGCTGAATAAAAAAAAATATTATAAGTGTCATTATAAGTGTTATGCTGAATATTCAATGAGTAGTTGGGTCATGTTGAGAGTCAATGAGCGAGTTTATGTTGTTGTCATGTTTACTGGTCACCATACATTGAACATATCTCGTTGTGCCACAGTCTGGCCCTGATTGGCATGATGCCAGAGCACTATTGTGTCAACACACAATCTCTCATCGGTGAACAAGCAATGAAGAAACGACACCTATCTGCTCTCGGCTTTACTATTGTGGAGGTAAATATTGGCTGATGTCAGAGAGATCTCTGTGAAACCTATATTCTGTATTTCTTTCTGGTATTGAGGTAGATAGAGAGGAAGAAATAGAGCATAATATTATAACACTTCATCAGTTTATAAATTCATTTCATAAAAGTAACGTGAAAAAATTAATATACTTTGATAGATCTCCTAATTGCTATATATATATATATGCATTATCTATAGAGCTAAGTTTTTTGGCATTCGGATTACATGATGTCCAATATTTTCTCCCCACTGTGTAATTTTTGTCGTAAATCTTTTGACTTTATTTCTGCAGATACCGTATGAGACGTTCATGTGGCGATGTGAGACGGCTGAGGCCAAGAAAAACTACCTGAAACATCTCCTATCAGATCATCTCGATCTATCTGCTACAGATGTTTGAAAATTACTAACAGTGTCAGTGTAGTGTCATCTTCTGTTCAACGTTATATGTCCTCGTTATGACTGGATCATAGTGTGACCACGTTATGTGTGAAATAATACACTGTTACTGAGGCGATATACACGATATCATGCCGAGCGTCAGCGAGGCGTGATGATTGTGTATATCGCCGAGGGGTGACAGTGTATTATTTGTCATACATACCGAGTAGAACCGATTGTTTTTATTGCCAAAAACGACCAGAACCTCCCCAAATAATGTGGAATGGTCCTCATATCGCCCCTAGAGCGGGATATGAACAATGGACTCGCCCGTCGCGCTTCACTTCAGCAAGGCCTTTACATGTGAGACATACCTCTGCTCCATACGTAAGAGCAATGCATAAGCTAAACTAGGTGGCGCTAGTGTTACCTGGTACCGACACCATTTTTATGTTCTATATCCTGGCTATGATAAGGGAATGAATTTCGTTTATTGACACAACTCCTGGTAATGCCATACAAGGCCATAAACGTTAAATTTGTCGTGCGCCTTCTACATGCAAATGATAGACTGAATACATCTAGACTGATCATTGATTGGTCATTCCAGTCATACATCCGTATCATTGACAATTATACTTATATCACCAACCCTCCTGTTCGGTCGCTGCTTTGACACCTATCGTCAAATGGATTTGGGTTCAGTATGAACACCACAAACATATTGCAACATGGTATCTATATAATTCTGCCTCGACCCACAGTGTGTGCCGTCAACCGAATTAACTTTCGGCAATGATGACAATGACTCAAGCAAACAAACGGGTGTTGTTGTTGTTTTGGCATACACAGTTTGTACACTTGTAGTTGTTGTTGGCTGGTTCCACGCATGAAGGCGCAATATCGCCTCGTGGGATTTTTCATATAACACACTCTCTCTAGGTATGTATGACTAATGGATTTCCAATTATATGAGTTGAGATTTGAAAGATGGGGAGAACATACCCTACATTACAATTGCTCGTTTGTGCAAAGAATGGGACTCCATATAAATGCTATCCTTGCCACAGAGTGTTGTCATGCAGTGAACAGTTTTATGGCTTTATTCGATATCATTATGTAAATTTTGGAAAACAAGTGTCATCAGAAACCCATAAGAGACTTCTGGTGTTACTGAATATACAATGTGTTGATAACATATTTTGATTCGTTTGGAGATGTATACTTATGGGATTCTTTTTAAATCATGGATTTAAATGTTGAAGGTAGCCAAGTTTTTATGAAAAAATGTGTAAATGCTCACATATGCTATGTTTCCTGAAGTTTTGCTGAATAAATGCGATGCCAGGACAATTTATTGTTTGATTCCAACACTTCGTATTAAAGTGATAATGGCATAAAAACTATCTTTTCCAAATCAATTACATATATGCATGTGGGCACAGAAAAATAGGTTACGTAACAAACTATGCTTGATCAGATGGATAAATCAAGCATATGACAGTACTAGCAGCCGCTTTTGTTTTGTTTTGTGGGCCACTCAGAGTTACCTCTGACTTAACCTATTTCACGCTTGATTGGCTTGAACATATACAAGTAAGCTGGAATCGCACTGCATCAAGGGATACACAGCACCGAGAATGGCAGTAATGTAAACAAACTCAAAATATCTCCACCAGAAACTCGCAACGAAATCAATTAGAAAGGGGTGTCTGTTTCGACATACAAGTGCAGATATATAACATGTTTTCTTCATTCGATCAGAATGGTATGGAAAAATGCATAACTTACTGCCAATATCACTTTAAAGTTGACCTGGATACAATGAAAACTTGCAGTTCATTTGCCAAACTCGTAAGAAAGAAATGTTTCAATTTCTACGATATTGATCTCAGTGACATACCGTTTAATTAATTAAACGTTTGCTTTTGAGAAAACGAACCATTGAAAGCAAGTGCCACTCTTGGCAAAATCTTCCCCAGTTCATTCTCCTTGATGCTCCACGTGGTTTTGTTTACATTCCATATTTGGGCGAATCAGGTCATCCGAGCTTGTATCTTTTCATAAGAATTCTTTGATCAAATAACAACTGATAAAGTGTACTTTATTGCATCGGATAATCGATCTTGATATCAAAAATGATATTTTTCAACTTTTGGGATGGAACATTCTCAAAAACTCGCGCTTCCTTCTAGAACTACATTTTCAGTGAATGAATCATCTATTTTTTCCGGGTGTTGGCAGGCACTTCCGGCTGCAGAAACGAGAAAATTTGTTTTGGACCTAAAATTGTTCTAGTTTCATGTCAAAAATAAACAATCCACATCGCCAAGAATGTCTTCCAAATTGAGAAAAGCCGTAGAAGAAATCAGAGACCACAATGCCACGGAGGCGGATTTGGCGGACAAAGGGATCACCGACTTTTTCCCAGCTTTGTGTAAGTTTTCACTCACTGACACTCACCTGCTCACTGACACAGTGGCTCGTGACCATATGTGTGCGGTAATCATGTAATATATAATATACAAGTGAGGACACAGATTTTGACAAGTTCTGGCCACAGAGTTCCGAGGTGCATGTCACACAAAACCAAAGCGATATATCGATCACAGATACTGTCCTGATTATCACAGACGTGAACAGGCCTTACCATACATGCAAATATTGTTAATTTTTCGATTTTTGTTACATTTGTATTTTCCGTGAATTTGTTCGTATCGGAAGTTGATTTTTGTAAGTGGGTATGAAACAACTGTGAATTTCGGATGTACATTGGGGGACCCGGATCTGGTCCGGGTATGTGATCCGACTTCTCACCACAGCATTCGGTTTACATGCAGGTTCAATCCCCGGCCTTGGCAGTATGTGAGGTGGAGTGTGGTCGCCAAACCGGGCAAATGTTTTACGAGGCTCTCTGGTTTCCTTTGACGTTAATGACCACCCTTACGCTAGCACCATTCAAGGGCAGTGTCCTGTCCTACTGCAGGCTAAATGTTTCAATGTAAGATTTGACATCAAAAATTTAAAGGGGGATATTTTCCGGATTATGACATCAGCATATCAGATCCATAATCAGCTGATTGTGTGATGCTCCCTGATTGTGTAATTCGAGTGGTAGATTTGAAAATGACAAGACTGCATCCTTGATGAAAATCACAGTGAACAAACAAACACAAAGTTTAAAATTAAGTTTAAAAATTGAAGGACCCAATTAGTTTAAATCAACTGAGGTTGGAAGAGAATGATACATGGTAATTAAGGCATTTTGGCAGAAATGCTTTTATGGTTTTAGCAGAATTTTTTTTTTTTTTTTTTTTTTTTTTCTTTTTTTTCTTCTTCCGCCACTTTTGGTTTCCGGACGATAACTTTAGATTGCCTTGACGGATCCTCGTCAAATTTTCACCACAAGTCAGAAATGATATGTGGAAGAACCCTATTCTTTTTGAGCCGGATCCGAGGTCCGTGAGGATGAAATCAAGGCTAATTCTGAGACTTGGTTTCCGGACGATAACTGGAAAAATATTTACGCAATAGTTGCAGAACTCTGCATGGAGGTTCATGTGCCACCAGGGAAGAACCCTATTGATTTTGGGATCGATCCGTCAAACGACCTTTAAAATAAACGAAATAATTTTTTGCTGATTCATCCTTGAGGCTTCCTGCATATCTCAGAAACCGTGCATCGTAGAGCGAAATGGACGTTATTTTCGGACTCATCGCCCTAGACAAACATCTCTAGGGTGTATTTTTTTTTGATCCGGCTCCGAGGTCCGTGAGGTCCTTGAGGATGAAATCGAGGCTGATCTTGAAACTTGGTTTCCGGACGATAACTCGAAAAATATTCAGGCAATAGTTGCAGAATTTTGCACGGAGGTTTATATATCAACAGGGAAGAACCCTATTGATTTTGGGATCGATACGTCAAACGACCTTTGACCTAGAGGTCAAAATAATTTTTTGCTGAGTCATCCATGAGGCATCCTGCATATCTCGGAAACGGTGCGTCGTAGAGCGAAACGGACGTTATTTTCGGACTCGTCGCCCTAGACAAACATGTCTAAGGGGTATTATGGATGAACTTTGACCTTGACCTTGAATTTTTTTGCCGAGTCGGCATTTTTCGTTTTCGTCGATATCTCGGAAACGGTGCGTCGTAGAGCGAAACGGACATTATTTTCGGACTCGTCGCCCTAGACAAACATGTCTAAGGGATATTATGGATGAACTTTGACCTTGACCCGAAATTTTTTTGCCGAGTCGGCATTTTTCGTTTTCGTCGATATCTCGGAAACGGTGTGTCGTAGAGCGAAACGGACGTTATTTTCGGACTCGTCGCCCTAGACGAACATGTCTAAGGGGTATTATGGATGAACTTTGACCTTGACCCGAAAATTTTTGCCGAGTCGGCATTTTTCGTTTTCGTCGATATCTCGGAAACGGCATTCGTCGATGGTCTATGGTCCGATAACCTATTGGCGTGGCGTTGCGTCCGTCGTCCGTCGTCCGTCGTCCGTCGTCGTCGTCCGTCGTCGTCGTCGTCGTCCACATTTTTATCTTTTTTGTTTACGGGCGAATTTTTCTGAAATTTTGCACAAAAATACTTAAAAATAATTAAAGAAGGAGGTATTTTTTAGTTTTTTGATTTTTGACTTTTTTTTCAAAATGGCGGCCGTTTTCGACGAAAAATGCCTGATTTTGGACTTTGGCGGCCATTTTCTCAAAATCTGTTCAGTAACTTTTTTTCTTTTTGATACATAAGACTCCTCATATGTACTCCTATGATGTCTATAAATTTCGTTGCGCTTGAATCGCTCGAAGTGGGCCATTTTGGCCTAAACTCGGCCCAAATGGGACTTTCCCATGTTAAATTATCCTATGCTTTATAATGGGACACATTATGCCTAATATCTCACTTGATATTGAGATTAGAGACTAGGAATCAATTGTGGACATATAGGAAATGATATATGCTGAATATTCTCATGACCTTGAATTTGACCTCTGACCTCAGTTTCAAGGTCAGAGCACAAAATGGCTTATATCTCGCTTATTATCGACTCTACAGCTTAGGAATCAATTGTGGACATATAGGAAATGATATATGCTGAATATTCTGATGACCTTGAATTTGACCTACGACCTCATTTTCAAGGTCACAGGACAAAATGGCTAATATCTCGCTTGTTATCGACTTTACAGCTTAGCAATCAATTATGAACATATAGGAAATGATATATGCAGATTATTGTCATGACCTTGAATTTGACCTTGGACCTCATTTTCAAGGTCACAGGACAAACAGGCTAATATCTCACTTATTATCGATTTTACAGCTTAGGAATCAATTGTGGACATATAGGAAATGATATATGCTGAATATTCTCGTGACCTTGAATTTGACCTCTGACCTCATTTTCAAGGTCCAAGGACAAACTGGCTCATATCTTGCTCCTCTATTGAATGTATGGCTTGGGAATCAATTGTGGACATGATATAGAAAATGATATACATTGAATATTTTGATGACCTTGAATTTGACCTTTGCCCCTTCATTTTCGAGGCCACAGCACAAATTGCTAATATCTCTCTGATTATTGAATTTACAGCGTTGCAATCAACCGTGGACATGATATATGCTTAATGTTATATATGATGAATATTCTCTTGACCTTGAATTCAACCAGTGACCTGGCTAACATCTAAAATATTAAACATTGTCCGGTAACCTATCTTCGGCCCTTGGCCTAATTTTTTCATTTCTTGGTTATTTCAAACACTGAGATATGTCGTTTTGAAAGGTATCATTAGTGTACTACATGTCTCGTTGAAATATTAAAAGCGGGAATGCGATGGAAACAAATGGATGTCATGTCGCATACTAGTATATGGAATGAAGAGATTACTGCAAGTAGAAAAATGAAATGCGATGTGTGAGGGGCGCTAAAAGTCGTGAGCATCTGCATTTTTGTTGATGGTATTTATCCACGATGTACAAAATGCATTATTTCAATAATTATGCAAACAAATAATAAATAACTATGCTTGAGTGCAAAGTGTCAATACGCTGTTTATGTGGGGTTGAGAAATGATGTCCAGTGACCAGTCATGGCTTCTGCACCAGGATTCTCATCGTTGGCGATGAGGAAGCTAATAGGTGTACCCCGATCTGGCTCATACATACATCACACAAAAGAACTACCCTCAGTGGAAATATGTGCGTGCACTTTCTTGTGTTATCATGAAGTTTCATCCCATGAATAAATTCATCCATATAGTCTTCATAATCGCCGTCATGATTTTTGTGAGCGTCCGTGCAAATATATTACACACGTACATGTTAGGTTACCGGACCTATGGTCCGATAACCTATTGCCGTCACGTTGCGTCCGTCGTCCGTCCGTCGTCCGGCGTCCGTCGTCCGTCGTCCGTCCACAGCTGTATCTTTAAAGTTTACAGGCGGATTTTTCTGAAATTTTGCACAAAAATGCCTAAAAATATTTCAAGACGGGGTTTTTTTTTAGTTTTTTGATTTTCGCATTTTTCTCAAAATGGCGGCCATTTTTGACGAAAAATGGCCAATTTTGGACTTTGGCGGCCATTTTCTCAAAAACTGTCTGATCAGTTTTGAGATTTTTGTTTCAAAAGATTCCCCTTATGTACCTTTATGATGTGTATAAGTTTTGTTGCCCTTGAATCGCCGGTCTCCGTGTGGCGGCCATTTTGAATTTTTGACGGGTCAGCGAAAAAAATTTTTTTGGACCCAAATCGCGTTACTATCCATTTCGGGCCATTTCTAGGCAAAAAAAAATTTTTCACCCTTTGAAAAAAATTTTGGACTTAGAAAATTTTCGGCACCTTTTTCCTTCATAATGGGAGCTGCCCGGACTGTACTCATAGAACGCTTAAAGATAGAGCTTAGATATTGGCACTTTCAAATGGGAAGTCATATATGGCGACTTGTGTGGTGACCTTGAATTTGACCTTGGATGACCTTGAAAGGTCAAAATAGCCATTTTTGAGTCGAAAAATGCCCAAATTTGCAGCTTTTCTGTCTTTTCTCGAAAACTGTCTGATCAGTTTTGAGATTTTCATTTTCAGAAGATTCCCCTTATGTACCTTTATGATGTGTATAAGTTTTGTTGCCCTTGAATCGCCGGTCTCTGTGTGGCGGCCATTTTGAATTTTTGACAGGTCGGCGAAAAAATTTTTTTTTGCCCCAAATCGCGTTACTATCCATTTCAGGCCATTTCTAGGCAAAAAAAAATTTTTCACCCTTTGAAAAAAATTTTGGACTTGGAAAATTTTCGGCACTTTTTTCCTTCATAATGGGAGCTGCCCGGACTGTACTCATAGAACGCTTAAAGATAGAGCTTAGATATTGGCACTTTCAAATGGGAAGTCATATATGGCGACTTGTGTGGTGACCTTGAATTTGACCTTGGATGACCTTGAAAGGTCAAAATAGCCATTTTTGGGTCGAAAAATGCCCAAATTTGCAGCTTTTCTGTCTTTTCTCGAAAACTGTCTGATCAGTTTTGAGATTTTTGTTTCTGACAGAAGATTCCCCTTATGTACCGGTACCTTTATGATGTGTATAAGTTTTGTTGCCCTTGAATCGCCGGTCTCCGTGTGGCGGCCATTTTGAATTTTTGACGGGTCGGCGAAAACATTTTTTTTTGCCCCAAATCGCGTTACTATCCACTTCGGGCCATAATCTAGGCAAAAAAAATTTTTCACCCTTTGAAAAAAATTTTGGACTTGGAAAATTTTCGGCACTTTTTTCCTTCATAATGGGAGCTGCCCGGACTGTACTCATAGAACGCTTAAAGATAGAGCTTAGATATTGGCACTTTCAAATGGGAAGTCATATATGGCGACTTGTGTGGTGACCTTGAATTTGACCTTGGATGACCTTGAAAGGTCAAAACAGCCATTTTTGAGTCGAAAAATGCCCAAATTTGCACCTTGTTTGTCTTTAATCGAAAACTGTCTGATCACTTTTGAGATTTTTATTTCAAAACATAGTAATTGGGGTTTTTGACATGATGTGTATAATTATGTATATAGTGTATAAAGTGCCTTGAATTGCTCAAAAGGCTAGAAATTTAGGCTGAATAGGCCCCAAATTTAATTTTTGGTCGTTTTCCTTCAAATTTATCTGATCAGTTTTGAGATTTTTGTTATAAAACATGCTAATTGGGGTCCCTGAGATTGTGTATAAAGATGGAGTGCTTCGAATTGCTTAAAAGGCCCCTTGAGTGTGTAAATTGGCCTCTACAGCCAAAAAATGTTTGTAGGTATAGCTGGAATTGGAAGTCATATACATGTATACCACATACATGTATATATGTGACTTTTTTGGGTGACGTTGAACTTGACGTCAGATGACATTGAGTGCTATATCTCAGTGTCACGTCCAACAAGAAATGTGTAAATTTCGTTTATAGACAAAAGACTTGTAGATAGACCTTGTATTTGTATTTTGAACATACATGAATACAAGGTTATATGCTGCACACTTAATGATGACATTGAAGTTCACGAAGATGATTGGTTTATCTTAACGTCATATCTCACCTGTCCTGTTTCAACTAAAGTTGTCCGGTAACCTATCTTAGCCCTTGGGCTAATTTTTTTTTTTTACATGGAACTGCTGATGTTGGAATGGCATGTACATATCCGGGTTGCTATATGCGATTCCAAAATTTGTTCATCGCCACTAATTCAGAAGCTCTCCTCTCATTGGTTGACGATTGTTGAATATTTTGTTTTTTAGCCAATGGTGTTGTACCGGTAGCTGATATTTAACCTCGATCGTCTTCTCTCTCAGGAACAACATCCGATACGAACAAATTCACGGAAAGTTCAAATGTGACAAAAATCAGAAAATTAGCAATATTTGCATGTATGGTGAGGCCTGTTCACGTCTGTGATAATCAGGACAGTATCTGTGATCGATATATCGCTTTGGTTTTGTGTGACATGCACCTCGGAACTCTGTGGCCAGAACTTGTCAAAATCTGTGTCCTCACTTGTATATTATATATTACATGATTACCGCACACATATGGTCACGAGCCACTGTGCTCACTGACTCGACATCAGCAGTGCAACAGACTAAAGTCAACTTCATCTATTAGTGAAACACGCTTTTTGGCTATATTTTCGTTTTGGATCACCGTAACAAGTTGGAATTTTGTGTCTTTATTCATGTATCATGCCACAATTTTTCACCAAATTTCAGAATTCTATCTAAAAAATTGAAGAAGTTGGCAATCTATAGTCGGCGTCATTGATCTGTGAGCGGTGTTTTTTTCGCGATTATTCCGTCAATAATTCGTATATTTCGATGAAATTTTGACAGGAGTGTTATTTTATACTCGCCTGATAGGGTATAAATTTTCGGAGAGATTGGTGTGTAAACAAACAAGTTAGCCCATTTGGCCTATATATAACGAAATAGGAAAACGTCAAAACGTCATCTATAGAAATGCTACGATGATCGGGGGTGGTCCATGGCCGATTTCACCAGATTTTTACTATGGACGAGATAGGCCAACTTTTTTGCTTCACATCCAATCTTCTCGAAAATGCATCCTTAGTTAGGCGGTCATAAGATAACATACCTGTCAAAATTCCATCGGATTATCTCAAATACTGACTGAGGAATCGCCGAAAAAAACACTGCTCACAGACCAATGACGCTGAGTATAACCCAATGTTAAATTTCAGCCCCAACATGAAATTTCAGTCTGCACAAAAACCAACTTTTTTCGATATACGAGTTATATGATGCTTCAAAATAAACATATTTACTTAATATGTACATTGACTATGCCTTCTGACTCCAAAATCAGCGCAATAGGTTAATTCTGTTTGGGCACAAAATCGATTATTGTCCTGTATTTATTGGAATTTATGTTATTTAATTTTGGGGTAGATTTTTCAATTTTTAGGATGGACTTCTGAAATTTATTGGACAATTGCAGCATGATACCCGAATCAGACACAAAATTTCAAGTTGGTCCGAATATCCAAAACAAAACTACGGCCAAAAAGCGTGTTTCACTGATAGATGAATTTGACTTCAGTTTTGACATATTTTTTGTACGGCAGCCTATTTCAAGATTTAATGCATCATGTCATACATGATGATTTACCATCAATGCTCACTCACCTGAGTTGGCCATCTCTACCTCTCCATCAGTTGTCGATTGTTAATGTTGTTAATGTAGCCCAATAGTTCAATTGATGATGTTTAAAATGACAATTTATGTTTAACATTGATCCAAGTGAATGATGAGCGGGTGCAGTCAATTCCTAAACTAGGCTTTTACCAGATGAAAACATATACATGATATATGAACATGTTCATTTCTTTTTAAGCCAGAAACTTAAACATTCTAAACAGACGTAAAAATAAGAAGGCTTACTGTACATGGATTAGCCCCCACCGTGGTGAAATTTAGGTCAATCTATTGGCCACGGTGGGGGCTACACATGATCGCAAATCTGGTCTCTGGTTCTTAGTTCTATGTGGTCTGTTTTTGTTTTCAGTGCAACTGAAAAATCTGACGAGGCTTACGTTGAGTCACAACAAAATTGTTTGTAAGTATTGATTTCTTCGCAAATTTGATAGATCTTCATTTTGTTGATCTATCTCCTCATTGGTGCAATATAATATTTCTGACTTGAACTGTTCATAATTACAGCCGTGCCCCCTGCTGTCGCTGACTTCCCCAACTTGGAAATTCTTAACCTGTTCAACAATCACATTGAGGTAAGTGGTATGTCAGGGAAGATTGTAATGAAGTATAAAGTATGAAAATCAGTATAAAGTATGAAAATGGATTTTATGAAGAAAACCTCCTCAGAAATTTTGAATTTTGATAATATTTAAAAAAGCATGTCATATCCCGTAAATTCTATTTTCAGGATCTACCCACATCAATCAGCACAATGGGCAAGCTGAAAATTCTTAATCTGGGGTAATTATTCTTTTCCAACAGGCAGAGTTCATTTGCTTTGCCAGTTACTATTTGAGAAATATAAATTTTAGGGTTAATTTGCACACAATTTTTGGTGCCTGATTTTGACACATGCTAGAATTAGTCCTTTAAAGATGAAATATTGAATCTGTAACTGTCAGAAGTAGCTGGTAGTACAAAGGAAACAACACAAATTATAAACTAGTAAACAGTGAGTAAAATGTTTTTGATTTTTGCTCCCTGTTATAGAATGAACCGTCTGTACAACCTCCCGCGAGGTTTTGGAGCTTTTCCAGCTCTGGAAGTACTGGATCTGACTTACAACAATCTGACTGAGAGTAGCCTCTCTGGCAACTTCTTCTGCATGGGTGAGGATTAGATATAGCATTTATTGGGCCCACTGTACTGTTCATAATATATAATGTACAGCATGCTGTATATGTGTTTCATTCACTGCATTTATGATAATGATATCATCTACATGTTTTATGCAACATTTGGTGGCCTGTCACCTTTCATGCTGAGATTTAATAGTTTCAGGTCAACATGTTTATTTTGTATTTCTATTGTTGTGCCTACCTCCTCATAAATATTCTGTACAGGATTGAGTCATACAGCATGATTCCCATTCTGAATATTTGCTGTCTTTTCCAGACACACTTCGAGCTCTGTTTCTGGGTGACAATGACTTTGAAACACTCCCAGGAGACATCGGGAAGCTGAAGAATCTACAAATTGTAAGTTTCCAACTTGCCTTATGATTTTTTCTACACCTCCTGTACATAAAAAAACATTCATCGAAGAACAGTTCCAGTGTCAAAAAATTCCATGCCTGATTATTTTGTTGTCAGTTGGTGTTGAGAGAGAACGACCTAGTGGCTCTGCCCAAGGAGATCGGGAACCTCGCACGTCTGAAAGAGCTACACGTACAGGGGAACCGACTGTCTGTGCTTCCTCCAGAACTGGGTAGGTCACGGAATCCCTGTGCACACAACTCTGATACTGTGCATGGATTGTGATGGTGTCTTCTAGACAAACAGAGCCACTTCCTTGCTCAAACTCAGTATCCATTGTCTGATGATCTGCAAATATAGTAATATTTCCATGTTTAAGTTGATTAAGTTGTAAAAAATCATAGCCACAGTGAATGCACAGTAGGGCAAAATGTTCATGGTATACAGTGGGAGCATATGCATATCGATAAATTGTTGTCAAAGCAATTTTAGCTTTAACGCTGACATGCATGTATTAGTAAACATATCAAATTGCACCACAGAAGGAAACCCCTTTTCATGTGTGTATGGAATATTACCGTATTAACATATACAAGACTGTAATGTCTGCCCCAGTGTAAAAATCACAATTGTATTATATATCTAGTGTCTTTTCCTCTGGCAGGTAACCTTGACCTTGTCGGCTCTAAGCAAGTGTTCAAGGCTGAGCACAACCCATGGGTGCCTCCAATCGCCGACCAGTTTCAAGTCGGAATCTCGCATGTCTTTGAGTTCATCCGCTCTAGCACGTACCAGAAGTGAGTCTGATAGTCTTCGTTCATTAACTGTTAATTGTGTTTATCATTGCCATTTGTGAAGTGATGTGATGTTGCAATGACTAATGTATGGTATTTTTGATCAAAGCCACATAGCATTATATCCTCAGAGAAATTTAAATACAGTATCTATTTATGTGTGCTTGAAAGATACAATGTATGTAGTAGCAAACATATTTTCCTGCCTACAAATATTTGTTTGAATTTTCAATATTTCTTTCTTTGAATAATTTTTGGAATTTTTGCCTGCAGTTTGTACGGACGACACATGGCCACAGGTGCAAACCCGCCACCCAAAAATGCGGACAAGAGCAAGAAGATCTGCCGAAAGCGATAGACCCGGGAACTGTCAACTGTGTGGGATTTTGCAATAATGTTTTACTTGAAAGAACTCATTTTGTATATTAAGAGGTATATAAAACAAATTTTGTGTTCAAATTTCAGAAAGCTGGTAAATATCAAGTTCACAACAGGTGCTGAACTTTAGAAAAATATATCAAGAAGAAAAAATGATAATATGGGACCAGATTGGAAAATTTGAATGCTATTGTTAAGAGTTGCTGATAATCCTGGAGAAATAAAAATATCAGTGAAAAAATTACGACAGTAAGGTTTGTTATGGATAAATGCTCACTTGAATCATGTTTTGGGTTGAAAGTTCTGCGTTTTCTAGCAGAATTCATTGTTGCACTGCCATAATGTTTGTTTTGATGTTTCAAATTGTTTTGAATGGAAAATCATTACCACAAGCATGCATACTTGTAAACCAGTATGATGTTAGCTGCAAACATCATGATGTATCTGTTGAAATGACAAGATAGTTAAACTCCACATAAAAGACTAAAGGTTCATTTCATGGTTAATTGTGTACATGATTAATTGTGTATCCTTTACCATGTTTATTCATGGTGTTCAAAATGTAGGTGCTATCTGCCCAGCCATATTTACTCATTGTCCAAGAGTCGGAGGTTATTTGTGTTACCATGGTTACTGTAAAATGTTCATGGACGAAGAACACGTGGAATTGCTACTCTCCATTTGGTGCTATTTTGTACGATATCTCAAAAAATTAGCTACATATTCATGTGCTGTATTTATTCTGATGTAAACATTGTTCTATCGATGTCATTATATAATATATACTCGTAGTTAAATGTGTATATTATGTACTTGCATGTATTTGTTTTGTAGTTTGTTTTGTAATCAAATAAATTGTGTCTTATACTGCTGACAATAGACTATTTCAAATCAATTGGGGACCGGTATCTCTGTTCTTAGCATGTAAATCATTACATTAACCCTTTGACTACCATAAGCGCCATATGGCGCTCTGTATCAATCATTTTCCCCCTTTACAAGAAGTTGGTTCTTTTATAATAAAATGTTTTTGAGAATTCAGAACTTGCTAAATACAACCTCCCACTTTTATATAAGTGAATTATATATCTAATCATAAATAATTTATCATTTTAACAACTGATTGATATATGTGCATGGGATTATCCAGGATGGTGTCCTGTGAAGGATCCAGACAATCGACTATAGTAGTTAAAGGGTTAAAAAGCTACCTAAAATCCTATTTAAGTGTACAAGTTTCATGTCAATAAATTTTGTTTTCATACCATGCTATTTCGTCAAGTGAAGTTGATGTACATGGGACTGAAATTGCCAGTATATCAAAACTAGGCAAGCTTTATAGTGAATGTGCAGACCTGGAGAAAATTAAATATATCGAGATACTGAACAGGCTGAAGGTCCTCTATTTCTCTCTTCAGATTTCCTATAGTAAAGTTGGTCTGAATACACTTTGTTTACTCTGGTTCCCTATTTAAAGATGATTCAGAAATTAATACAGCACACATATTATTATCATCATGGACGTTCATGTATAATTACATGTATTTTTTCAAATTCTGAAGATTTCAATTCATTGCCACACTTTAAAAATGGGAAACGAAAAACACATACATTGCACTACAGTATAGATAATAAATGGTTCATATGGCACTATATACAAATTCATTCACAAATTAAGTATGTATTCATAATTAAAAACAGTTCTGATATATTTCATGTGAATAGCAATTCCAAATTAAAGACCCAGGTAATACATATTTACAATAGTATCTACTAGTAGTATATTACATCTACAGTATATCTACAAAGAATAATAAACAAAAAATTGAACCTGGACAATTTTGTCCGTGATTTCAAGAGTAGCATGCATTTTTCAGGCCTGTGTGATTGACATTTCTCCCCAAGAAAAACGTGCACATCTGACATAAATTACTACGCGGAGGAATATAAATATAACATTTTTGTGAGCAGGCTGCACTTTTTTGCCCGCCTTCTGCCAGCCACCGAAAGCAATCGAAATCTCTCACGCCTTTTGAGATAATTCTTTCTTCCCTTACAGGTAAGCAAAGTGCACAATGTTTAGTCCTCCTTCAAAATATAACCATGCTTTACAAGGATTGCTGTGGTCTGATATATGTCAAGTCATTCGTAGCACGTGGCCGAGTTTATGATCTAGTCGGTCATGTACTTGAGCGTGTGGGCGTGTCCATTGAAAACGTCCAGGCACCTGTCAAATGGGCTTGATTGAATCTATACATTTTGTTAATTGCATTAGGCCTACGTACATCTCACATTTCAAAGACTTTCATTTCATTGATAGATACCAGTGCATACAATAATCAAACCATCTTGTCATCTGCTGACTGCTGCTGACACACTTCAGTTCATAAATTCATAATTTTTCACTTTATTGTAACGTTTCAGTGTTGTCGGCTGTGCTATTGAAGCAGTCGCACAGCGTCACAAAACACAATACACATCCATATATTCAGTTCACAGTACTAGATCTAATAAGGAATTTGCAATACGTCATTCACAATATACAATACTGCCAAACGGTCTACACAAATTACAGTTGAATAGCAAATAACAAAATCTTGTGTTGTGAACAGTATAAAGAAAATGTTCAATTAGCCTTTCTTCTCTAAGGCAATAAGGCATGATCGAGAGATACCAGTATAAGTTGTATCAAGGAAAGCGCGATAAAGTCCCAGTAGTTTGCATTAAGCAGCTACAAAACAAGTTACGAGCCGTCCGTCCTAAATTCACCGCATTCCCAAATTCGCCAACAGGGTTTTCAGACATTGTAATGCGAATGAAACCAAGCAGTTATATCATCAATCGAGACTCTGACATTCAATCTTTGTACCAGCAGTTTGTTTTTCATAGAACAAGTTTCTGAGCTCTGATAATATTGAGTTGGCGAAGTTTGGGATGTGGCGAATTTAGGACGGATAGCTCGTATACGACTGGCTTCTAGCTTTGCTCATCAAAAACAATGTCATGCCGAGTGCAGTTCATGAGGCTTATATTTATCCATCATATTTTGCAGCCTCATTTGCTAGTAATTTTTGGGTTTTTGGGCGGGTTGCGTGCAACCAACCCGCCTATTAGATTGGCGTGTCCGTCTGTCTGTCTAGCCGGGCAAACGGAACGGAGTTTTGGGGATTTCTTAGGGGGAATAAAGCTGAAAACGCCCCACAACCACAGTTTAAGCCAAAAGTGCGGTCTTATGGGGATTTTTTCAGGACTTATGGGGAGAGTTAAGATAGGAAATTTAACATTGGGTCCGCCCGTAACGCCCATCCGTTCACCCGTCCGTCCGTCCGTCCGTCTAGCCGGCCGTCCGTCCGTCAACAATTTCTTGTGAACGCGATAACTTACAAAGTTTTTAACGAAATACCGCCAAAATCATACCAGAGGTGCATCATGAGCAGATCTCGGACAAGTTCGATGATGGGTGACCTTGACCTATTTTTCAGGTCGTGGCAGGACTTCGAACTTGACAATACATGAAAACAGGACTTTGTACCTTGTGAACGCGATAACTTACGAAGTTTTTAACGAAATACCGCCAAAATCATAACAGAGGTGCATCATGAGCAGATCTCGGACAAGTTCGATGATGGGTGACCTTGACCTATTTTTCAGGTCGTGGCAGGACTTCGAACTTGACAATACATGAAAACAGGACTTTGTACCTTGTGAACGCGATAACTTACAAAGTTTTCAACGAAATACCGCCAAAGTCATACCAGAGGTGCATCATGAACAGATCTCGGACAAGTTCGATGATGGGTAATCTTGACCTATTTTTCAGGTCGTGGCAGGACTTCAAACTTGACAATACATGAAAACAGGACTTTGTACCTTGTGAACGCGATAACTTACAAAGTTTTCAACGAAATACCGCCAAAATCATACCAGAGGTGCATCATGAACAGATCTCGAACAAGTTCGATGATGGGTGACCTTGACCTATTTTTCAGGTCGTGGCAGGACTTCGAACTTGACAATACTTGAAAACAGGACTTTGTACCTTGTGAACGCGATAACTTACAAAGCTTTTAACGAAATACCGCCAAAATCATACTGGAGGTGCATCATGAGCAGATCTCGGACAAGTTCGATGATGGGTGACCTTGACCTATTTTTCAAGTCGTGGCAGGACTTCAAACTTGATAATACATGAGAACAATGCCAATTCCTTCCACTAACAGCCCTCCTCGATGCAACCCGCCCAATTGTCGCGGGCGCGACTTATACTTGTTGTATTTGCACTTTTTGCAGCTATTGGATTTTGCGTGATTGAGAAATCAGAAGACTGCCATATTTATAAATATGTTTGGCTTGTTTCTAGATGCGTGTAAAGTTGAGTCATACATTTAATGCTTATAAAATACCACGTGTTCCCATACCAACTGGTACATGTATTTCCTATTTCCTGCAGAAAGCGTGGGCCATGAATAATGTACTGACTCTACTGAGTAGTTATATTTCAGGATGTTCAAGATATATCTCACATTTGACCTTGGGTGTTATTAGTGTAGTCTCTACTAGTCACTCTATTCTGATAATTCAATTATCATGATTATCTCAAATGAAACATTTTGAGTGCTTCCCCCTCCCCCAGCCCCCACCACTCCATACGTAAAGCTCGATCAATTGAGATTCGTTCCAGATTCCAATCAAATTTCAAAACAGTAGGTCATGTCACACGGTTTGCCATGACCGACTCATCGATATTGATGTTGCATTTTTGTTTAATCGGAATGCCGGTACATCTGATTCATTACATGGTAATTTTACTGTACTGCGCTAAATGCTTGATATTATGTTTGAACCAGGATGCAATAGAACAGATGATTTGAGTGCACTGCATTGTTGATGTCCTATTTTGGACTTTTATATGATTATTACATTGTGTGCATATGGTATATTACAGATTAAATACATACTACCGGTAGCAAATGATGAAATGCGAAAATCATGTCAGTAAATACTACACATACAAATATTAGTAGGTGTAAAAAGTGGTATATTTTTACTGGAAAACACGCTTATATAAGATGTACCTGCGAGGCATTCACTCAACCAATGCATTTATTTTCATGTATTGATGTGATGTCGTGTCTCCAATATTTATACATGTACATAAACTTACAACTTCCTCCTTCTCATCGTTGCCTATACGCTCAGTGTGGGCTAAACTGGGAAATTTTATTGCCTATAGTCCAGTGATTCACTGTGAGCTTGACGTCAGTGTACAGTATATACAATATACACATGTATACAATATAGGGTTATGGCCCATGTATATATAGGTAAGGGCTGGGGCCAAGGCAGTTACTGTCACCCACGGCTTGTATCAACATCTGACATCTTCGTAGCTAAAGTGTTAACTAATTTACTGTACGGTAGGTGCATTAACATAACGTTGGTTTGGATGTTTATTTGGAGGACTAGTTACTTGTAAAATATATATAACATCAACAATAATTAGTACTCGGTATGTTACATGTAAACAGAAATACATAATGAGATAAATACATAATCATTATGTATTTCTGATGTAAAGTATTATAACAATGATTCATGCTTCAAGAATGCCAAACAGTTAGAAAATCAATTCAGCAGCAGATGGACAAAATTTGTAGCAATATTTCTGCACCTGTGTAGCATGTGTAGTGTGTACTATTCAAAGATCAACACCATAATAAAATAGTAACGTACACAAATGATGAATCATCATTGAACATGTTGAAGTAACGATGAATTTCAAATTTCACTGTGAAGGTAAGGGGTCCCAGCCCCCCCCCCCCCCATCCGTAAAGTTTGTTGGTTAGAGTCTTTCTGTAGGTGACTCATCCCTCCATCATACCTGAACTAAAGCCTAGAGGGGTGTGGGGGGGGGGGGGTGGAGCAGGGTGGATGCATTACATCCAAAAATCATTGACATGTGTGAAATTGTGGTTTTGTCATTTAGCCTAAATGTAGTACACTAGTCTAGACTGGATAAAAACTCAGCTGTGAGATGGCTACACAGTCTGGCTCACTATCATGTCATGACTAAGCTTGACATTGTGTTGTGAACAGTATAAAGAAAGTATAGAAACAGGTGTCACCTTTGCTGTAATTTGTTCTCATAGCTAAGTAATTAGCAGGAAATATAATATGAAAAAAATTGCACAAAAGTTATTCTGCACTATGTCCTGTATTTTAGACAGAGTGCATAAATAAGGAGTGATCGAGGTGCTGATTATACCTCAGAATTATTTGTTATAATACAGAATCAAAATTATTTGCCATGTACAATATTTTGGCAAAATTATGTAGATCTGTGTCCCTGGCCTTGACCAGGCATCTATGTGTTGTGAATCGACAGCAGATCTGTTATTGATTTTCTGGTCATCAATAATGGATAGGGTGTGTTACAATCATGGGGTCCACCTGTGTGCCATATCCGGGCAAATACAGTCCGTATTGCAGAGGTCCTATCACACCGTTAAGTTACCCCCCCCCCCTCCCTCCCCCATGGCCCAAAGCTGCCCAAATGTTTGGGCCAGGTGTTCAGAATAATAAATATGAAAATAATTTGGCAATGGTATTAAACCTATACATGTAGGCCTATTAATATTGGAGGATTGTTACTGTAGCTTATTGTTGTCTTGTGTATTGCATTAGCAGATTTCGATAATTATGTTATCATGATTATATTTGGCAACTGTAGGTAGATTTGTTATGCATACACTGGTAATAGTTATAACCCTTGCCAGATTTATTGTCTTTCAGAACAGATCTGATTCAGATTAGGCCTTTTCCGTCATTAGATGGCAATAAATTCATGTTGGTCATTGCGAGGATTATGAAAGAACGACATAAGAACAACTACGGGTGCACTATTATATGTAAATATGAAATAACATATACAGTGTGAAAATACACATAAACATTGGAATTTATCGCTCATGGCTACTGACACATACATCAGAGCTGTAAACATGTTAAACCCACTACTTCCAAGAAATTGAGGCTATTCTAAACCCCTAGCCTCGGCCATGGATCGCCCACAGTTATGAGGATCCTGTTTGTATTCTTGATGGTAATCTGGTAATATAGGTTTCCAGGACATAAAGTGCCCCCCCCCCCCCCCTTCCTCTTCTGGCAATATTGCCACCCACACAATTACAGGGCCCAGTACAGTAGATGCTGTTTGTTCTTGAGTAGGAGTTGTATGCCAGAAATTGTTCAGGGCTGGTACTTCTAGTGTGACTACTAGCATCCATATAATTATCCAGTCAAAAATGTTATCTTCACCCACCATTAATTTTGATAATTCACACCGGATTTGAATATATTATAACATAATTAATATTCATATCCTCATTATTACGTGTTTGCACATGATGGAGCCTTCAACAAAGATTACACACATAAGATTCGGAAGTTATCCGTTTACAGTTTTTCACTTCCCAGAGAGTTTATGTTTGCACCTGTGATTTCGCCCAAGGTTCCCCATCTGGTCTGGTCTGGGAGCAATCACACGGCACATAACCAGGGCCCTCACACCAGCCGGAGGCTAGTCCGGCCTAGGTGCTTCACAGAATATAAATCGGGCTCAGGTATTGGTCGAAACCTGGACAAAATTCGCTGGCCCTTCTCTCACAGGAAGTTCAATCCCCCCCAGGGTCCCTACCACAGACATTGGTGGGGGAGGGTGTGTGTGTGTGGGGGGGGGGGGGTAGTCTGATGAAAGTGTAGGTCATGATTAGGCAGTCTTCACAATCTGTTCAGCTATCGTCCTGTCAGTTTTGTTGTAGCAGTCCGTGAGCTTAGGTGGATTGGATTAAAAGCACTTTAAAGGTAATGTTTTTTTGAGCTGCAAATTTTGCACTGATGTCGTGTAGAAGACAGTAATTTTGCCAAAAATAGTGATCATGATAATCAAACATTCAGGTGAACAGAAGTATGCCAGGTTATAGAACGATACCATTCAGCATCGCAAAAATATCGGAGTAAACACAGTGTAAACGAGTTAGTAAAATCAAAGTATACATGAAACTGAAATGCCTCCAATACATTACTGCAGCTCATGATTTCTGCAGATCTCATACATGTATGTGGCACATACATTGGTTTAGGCACTTACAGTAAGGCCTTGAACCAGATTACATGTAGGCATCTACCGGTACACACACCAGGATGCTTTAGAATAGAAAGGATGTTGTTATTTGCAGAGGCTTGGGTACTGTAGATTCCAGGTTGCCATGGATACAGTCTGCTTGTATCCTCAGCATGCTAGAAATGGGGTCATGGAGTGTATGAGATACAGTATATTTGAACTATGAAGATGTTGTTGATGACAATATTTATTTTTCTGTTACAGATCAGACGCACAAAACAGAAACTCATCAAAATGTCTGGTAAGTTGCAATTGTTTAGCATGTTTTGAATTTTTTTTTGAAAAGTCTCAAAATTTACAGCGTGTTGCAAAACTTTTCGGAACTTATACATAATAGAAAATGGTATTTAAAAGACTGATACTGATGCTGACTGAATACATGTATATGTTCCAAGTATGCATTACATCTATAGCATTAAACATGTTAAAAGCCTGGTATTTATATGTTAATTGTTCCAAAGCACTCAAATCAAAGCTCTACTTAAGTACCTCCCCTTGACCTTGATGTAAAACTTACACCAGCATACAGTATGTAGTCCTACTTGTCCTGAAGAGCACCTGGGTCTATAAGTACATGTATGTCAAGAATGTTTGCTTTAACAATATATATGTCCATAGATATAAGTCATGGGTATGCTATAATGGTTTCCACTTATGTGCAATAAAACAATTTTAAATTTAAAGGAACAAAACCACTGAATTGTGCATTGTATACTTCTAACATTCAAGTTTGCTGTAACCATCGGTGTGTTACTCTCAAATTATAAAAAAAAATACATAATATAGAATTATATTTCCGTGTTTTTTGCAGGTTTGGTGAAAGCTAAGAAGTACGACTGGAAGGATTCCAACTTGGCTCTGTTTGGTTCCGACACAGAGAAACAGGTCAAAAGTAAGTCACATGTCACATCACGTCTTTCGTCAAATGTGTTCCAAAAATTTATATGGAGTAAGATGGTTACATGAGTATGTCTCGCATTATTTTGTCTTTTGACAATGCATATACATGTATTTTATGTGGTTGAGAGAAAAAGTGGGAAAAACTCAAATATAACAATATTTTGAATGATTGGTACATTTTATAGGAGTTTAATGGATTAATTCAATGTATGTGTTGATATTCAATATATATGTGTGTCCATATGAGTTAATATCAACTTTAATTTGCGCCAATTTACAGAGGAGTCTGCTGAATGTGAGCCGGCCTGGCAGGGCGCAGGGCAGGAGGTCGGTGTCAAAGTCTGGAGAATTGTGGTAAGTTTACGTCGTAAATATATCTGCATTTCAATAGTAAAAATACAAGATTGATGAAAAATTGATCCACGCTGTGTTTGTTAGATATAGACTTAGCATTTTTTTTTTGCTTCTCAGAAATTCAAGGTGACGGACTGGCCAGCGGAGGATTATGGGAAATTCTACGGTGGCGACTCCTACATCATTCTCAATGTTAGTCATCGCCACGGTGACAACGAAAAGAATCTCATTTTGAATTTAAAACGGAGAAAATTCACATATTTGAATCATATAATGACCTGAAGCAGAAATACATAAGACCTTTTCTGCTTGAAGTATATATAATAGTGCATGGGGGAAATTTTGTTTTGGAACTGTACAATTCAATGTATTGGTTTAAATCTGCAAGACCATGATTTTTTACATGCGTTGCCACATTTTCGCAGACATACCACCCCAGTGAGGACAGTGAAGAGCTGGCGTACGACGTCCACTTCTGGATCGGGGAACACAGTACTCAGGTAACCATAGCAACCATCTTGTCTCCGCGGTGTTGATCAAAATATGTTGTTGATTATAATGATTTTGTGTGTAATTTTGAATTTATTGTAATTCTTCGTATACCTATCTGTTCAAAATATTAGTAGGAATTAGCTTGTGTGCATTTTTGTCTTAAATATATTGAAGA
Source organism: Terebella lapidaria (assembly GCA_949152475.1). NCBI lineage: Eukaryota > Metazoa > Annelida > Polychaeta > Terebellida > Terebellidae > Terebella > Terebella lapidaria. The sequence continues at coordinate 15,233,545 of OX424567.1, forward strand.
TGGTGAACTGTAGTTGTTTTCCATTTTGATTCATGATGATCTCTTGTAAATCTATTTGTGATGAATTTAGTTTCAGAATGTTGTGTAGAGTTTGAGAAACATCATTCACAATATAGCATTATGAAAAAAGGTTCCCCTAATATTCTTTTCTACACGATACATGTATGTTTTTTATGGCCTTTTGTGTATAAATTATGCATAAAGGCATATATTTGTGAGGTGAATATGTAAATATTGACACGGGCCTACGTTTGACTTTAAACCAGATTTAAGACATAATATGGAAGTTCAGGTTTTGTAATGTCTAATATTTAAACACAGGATTTCCAAAGTGACTCCTCTTATCGGCGTATGCCGTATCGCCTATGTTTACATCAATGTGGTGATAGTGTGATCAGTTCCTTGTCTATTTTATCCTTATCAGGAAATTATTGTTATCAGTGATGAGCAAACTTCCTATCACGAGCACTATAATACTATACTAACAGTTCTGTATATTCATGATATATTATTATATTCTACAGCCAGTAGTTGGATTCGGAGATGAATGGGTTTTTTTCAGGCGATTGGATCACTATTACTATTTCAATTTCCTCATGCATGGAGAATTATTTACTATATTCCATCTATGGAATATTCCATCTATGGACATTGCTTCACATGACCTGTCCATGTTTATATGAGTTATTTGTATAAATATATACATAATAATCATTACTGTCATTTACCAATTCAACACAGTATGGTATATAATATAAAGATACTGGCTGCATTGATACATCTGAACATGTGTTGAAAAAACATGTAATCATGGTAACCATACTACGCTAGGATGAGTACGGCACAGCTGCGTACAAGACGGTAGAACTGGACACGTTTTTAGACGACAAGGCTGTACAACACAGAGAAACACAGGGCCACGAATCGTCTCTCTTTAAAACCTATTTCAGAAGTATTACGTAAGTCGTCTCGTTCGAGTCCTCGAAAAAAGAAATCCCGCATACCTCTACGCAATGCTAGCTGTTCTGTCTCCCTAACAACCTACGCAAACTGTTCAAATTTCTTCTCTAAAATTTTGAGTGTTTTGTTGTATTTTCTTTTTCACACAAATTTCTGCTTTGAAGATTTGTTCTTTCTTTTTTTTTGCAAATTTCAAAAAAATGTCCTCTAATGTTTTGTTAAGTTTTCGTTACACTTAATCTCGAGTGTAGGAAATGAAATCGTTGATGTTGGAATGCTATTTAATTTTACAAAATCATTATCATTAATTCATTATTGCACCTTCCCCATGTTCTTGAAATGCAGTAAGTTCAGGAATGAATCTATTATGATATTTTCACCAATTTTCCCCCACTTCATATATCTTACTTCCAATCACTCAAACCTACATCTCGCCCTGCGAACTTTAAATAAAATTATCTACAGCTACGGATGATTACACACCAGATTAAACACCCCTAGATGATGAACTTGATTGGCAGCGGTGAATCGCTTGTGAATACAAAATTAGCTCATTTTCATCCAAGCGTGTTTACAACAACAATATTTGTGGGGAGTGAATCTGCATACACTTCTATACCGGTACATGTAGTCGTGCCCTTCAAATATTATTCCAGAAAAATGACTGATCAACAAATTTCTCAGCTTTCAGGTTCAATGCTTTGAAGACGCCAATAATACTTGATAATCATGAACGTAACCTGACGATTGTTCTTGATTTGCAGTGCTTGTTTTATCCCAGAAAATTGAAAGACCATATACCTAATCAGATTTATCCAGTTTAGTTTACTGGTACATTTGTACGGTGCTTATTTTAATCAATCAGCTTTGCAGTGCTTTCAATTTATACGAATACAACACTTCTAACCCATGCACATTTTTATACCCCCCTCAACCCCCCACACACACCACCCAATGTATCCATGGCAACAGGACGAATACGGCTCAGCGGCATACAAAACTGTGGAACTCGATACATTTCTCGACGACAAGGCCGTGCAACACCGAGAGGTCATGGGCCACGAGTCCGATCTCTTTCTCAGTTATTTCAATTCTATAACGTGAGTCTCCATCGTCATCACGACACCCATTCACGGTCAACGTGTGTTCACAGACATATATTATGTTTTGTATGTAGGTTGATACTTGCTCACAAAACCCCCCTCCTCTCCACATCCCACACTCACTCACGATGTTCTATGTCAGATTGAGGGCTCGGAATTTGATCGGATTTGGTATCGAACCCTTGTCTCTCATTCACTCGCATCCAAACCAAGAATTGTTGCTTGTAATCATTACAAAAAACTTTTAGAAGACCCATTTCGTAAATCATTGCAAATTGTACTGAAAAGAAATACTGAGAAACATAATCGTGGTTTGGATGTACATGTCAAATGGGTGCTGGGTTTGCAGTTGTTTTTACGCAGCCAGTTGCTACAGCATTATGCGATGCTATGCTAAATGTATCAGCAATAATCGTAGAGTAGATCTCGTGCTTCGATTATCATTATGCATAACATATGAATAATTTATCTTTGATTAATTAATGATCATTAATTCAATAGTACTTGATGAAATTGAAATGGAAATGTCTGCCAATTTGCCGAAATTGGTAACAGAATTGCTGATACATTACTATATCTGTTGTATTAAATATTAACGAATTTGCTTCTGGGTGTCGTCTATTCATAGCAATGGCTGTAAATATAGAAGCCTGACTGAATACAAGCGTGATATCGCTACTGACAATATTGTGTAATTAATTTGCGACCTATTACCGCTGGTTATTCAACATAATCCAGCATTCTTGGTTCACTGTTTTAATCATGCGAGCAGCTTTAGAACTGCATGTATTTTGCAGTTTGAAGTGTAGCCTGATTTTGCATGCAAGAATATTTAACATTCATGACGTTTTTGTGTGCACTTGAGCGAATTTCAGAAATGAAGTGTTCAAACTAAACTCAATCATGATTTTAGTATTTGTGTAAACCATGAAATCGGTATCATGCAAATTTTTTTTGTCTCAGTGTTCATGTAATTGTATCCCCCGAACAAAGTTCGGCGGATACTATGGATTTGGCTTCGTCGTCCGCGTCCGCGTCCGCGTCCGTGTCCGCGTCCGTGTCCGCGTCCGCAGAGATTTTCTTGTGAACGCGCTACAGGCCGCAATTCTCATCCGATCACCATTATTTTTTGCAGGCACATATATAATGGTAAGATCCCGACACCAATCGATTTTGGTTGCCGTGGCAACTGAATTGGTCGTTTGGGGACACATTTTGCATTGAAAACAGCCTGTTTGAGACACATGGCTTGTGAACGCGCTATAGGCCGCAATTCTCACCCGATCACCATTATTTTTCGCAGGCACATATATTATGGTAAGATCCCGACACCAATCGATTTTGGTTGCCGTGGCAACTGAATTGGTCGTTTGGGGACACATTTTGCATTGAAAACAGCCTGTTTGAGACACATGGCTTGTGAACGCTCTACAGATGGCAATTTTTGACGAATCTCGATAATATTTGGAAGTGTTGTTGGGAAGGGCTGTCACACGAAACCAATCGTTTTTTAGAATGATCATATACATATTAATATGTTAACAGCCTAACTTATTACAGAATTTTGAAATATCCATTTTGACATGTACGATCATTCCAATAGCCTGTACAGTGGAAGGTAATGACACTGGTTTCTTGTTCAGAATGGAGAACTGAAGTTTCCAGTGAAAACAGGACAATATTACTGAATAAGTTAACATTAGTTCTATTAGTTAAGTCTATTATTGTCCACAATAAAAATAGTTAAGACGAGAAACGTTTATTATTAAGCTCAACAAGGTAAAGGTTTTGTCCAGTACAAATTTCATGGGTGTAACTGAATAAGTTAACATTATTTTTAATAGTTAAGTCTATTATTGACCACAATAAAAATAGTTAAGACAAGAAATATTTATTATTAACCTCAACAAGGTAAATGTTTTGTCCAGTACAAATTTCATTGGTGTAACTGAATAAGTTAACATTATTTTCACTAGTTAAGTCTATTATTGACCACAATAAAAATAGTTAAGTCTATTATTGACCACAATAAAAATAGTTAAGATGAGAAATATTTATTATTAAGCTCAACAAGGTGAAAGTATGTCCAGTACAGATTTCATGGGTGTACTGAATAAGTTAACATTATTTTTACTAGTTTAGTCTATTATTGACTACAATAAAAATAGTTAAGACAAGAAATATTTATCATTGGGCTCAAGAAGGTAAAGATTCTGTCCAGTAGACATTTTATGTCTGTAACCAAATAAGTTAACATTTTTTTTGCTAGTTAAGTCTATTATTGACCTCAATAAAAATAGTTAAGATGAGAAACAATTATTATTGAGCTCAACAAGGTTAAGGTTTTGTCCGGTAGAAATTTCTGGGTGTAACCGAATAAGTTAACTTTATTTTTACATGTTAAGTCTATAAGTGACGACAATGAAAATAGTTAAGACAAGAAATATTTATTATTGGGCTCAACAAGGTGAAGGCTTTGTCCAGTAGAGATTTTATGGCTGTGACCAAATAAGTCAACATTATTTTTTTGCTAGTTAAGTCTATTATTGATCACAATAGCTTTTTATGAAAACATTGATCAACTTTTACTTTGAATTTCAACTTGAGACCATGTTTGGCTCAAATTATGAGTTAAAATATAACTTATGGTGAAAAATTCGATCTGGCTCCAATTTTGTCATCTTGAAATGCAGTTTTGGTCAACTTTTACTTTGAATTTCAACTTGAAAGCATGTTTGGCACATATTATGAGTCGAAATATAACTTATGGTGAAAAGTTCGATTTGGCTCCATTTTCGTCATCTTGAAATGCAGTTTTGGTCAATTTTTAGTTTGAATTTCAACTTGAAACCAAGTTTGGCACATATTATGAGTTAAAATATAACTTATGATGGAAAGTTCGATCTGGCTCCAATTTCTTCATCTTGAAATGCAGTTTTGGTAAACTTTTAGCTTGAATTTCAACTTGAAACCAAGTTTGGCACATATTATGAGTTAAAATATAACTTATGACGAAAAGTTCTATCTGGCTCCAATTTCGTCATCTTGAAATGCAGTTTTGGTCAACTTTTACATTGAATTTCAACTTAATACCAAGTTTGGCACATATTATGAGTTGAAATATAACTCATGGCGAAAAGTTTGATCTGGGTCCAATTTCGTCATCTTAAAATGCAGTTTTGGTAAACTTTTAGTTTGAATTTCAACTTGAAATCAAGTTGGGCAGGTATTATGAGTTAAAATATAGCTCATGACGAAAAGTTTGATCTGGCTCCAATTTTGTCATCTTGAAATGCAGTTTTGATTACCTTTTACTTTGAATTTCAACTTGAAACCATGTTTGGCACATACATGTATTATGGATCGAAATATAACTTATGGTGAGAAGTTCAATCTAGCTCCAATTTTGTCATCTTGAAATGCATTTTTGGTCAAATTTTACTTTGAATTTCAACTTGGAACCAAGTTTGTAAAATATTCTGAGTTGAAATATAAATAGGTGAAAAGATTGATCTATCTGTATTTTCGTTATTTTATCAAACATGTCGAATGGAAATTCATATAAAGAGATTTCAGTGGTGATTTTGAATTCGACCTTCAATAACCTCGGAAAATCAGTGCAGCAATTTTGGTGGGGAAAAGAAAACAGTTGTGACTTGAGATTTAACATTTCTCTGGTAATCTTTTTTAGCCCTTACTCTAGTTTTTCACAATTGACAGCGATATGTTTGGGGCAACAGAGATGATAGGGCTACGGGGGATACACCCAAGCGGTCGTAGGCGACCGGAAGCGTCTAGTTAATATATTGGTCGTGATTCTTTCACAAGATTTCTGAGATTTGCTTAAAATATACATATATGCCAAAAAATGTTTGTGTGCCATACATGTAGATGTTTCACTCTGTCATTCCTGATATATTTCGTCTTGGTATGGGAAGCTATATCTACAATATATATCGCTTTCTATTGACCCACCCATATGTTTTGGGGGATCTGGGCTACATACAAATATCTCCTCAAATTTTGACGTTTTTTTTGTGCACTCCCCTACCACCCCCAACCCCTTCTACAGGATGAATATGGTACCGCTGCTTACAAAACTGTAGAATTAGACACCTTTCTGGACGATAAACCTGTTCAGCATAGAGAGGTCCAAGGGCACGAAAGTTCCCTCTTCAAAAGTTACTTCCCTAAGGGAATTTCGTAAGTAACGGTACACTTAGGGAACGAGTCAAGGGACTTTGTCACCCTTTGACATAGTGCAAAGTTATTCGTTAGTCAAGCTTTCTGTGTTTAAATGGATATATATGTATATATACATGTATATTGTGTCCTTTATGTGGTATTGTTTAACCCTATATATATTTACATTATATTTCCCGTGTTTCAACCAAATTTCACCCTGGTGTTAGGGGATAAGCCTCACATATAAATGGAGTTGTGTGTATATACACAATACATATGTAATCAGAATAATTTAGGCCTACTTTACATGATATTTCACCCTTGTATTTCATCACAAATCGCAGGATAACATGCACATTCGTACATACCTCCATGAATATGCTCATACGAAATATTTATATTATCAGGATTATATGGTGTATATCCTACTCATTTTCAAAGCTTATGAAATCCCATTCTAAATTATATAGATGTATCCAAATTTCATGTTGTTGTTGTGTTTCATTATGTGAATATAATATTTTTGTTAAATGTGTAAATGTTTGTGCAGAAACTGAGCACGAACGATGAACATGTATACAAAGGATTTATTATCTTCCATGAATTTACAACATTAATTTACCAGCCATCCCATTCATAAATATTTTCGTCATTTCGTGAATACATTCGTTAACATTTAACCTTCGGCATGACATTTACACATTGTATATTGAATGCACTATTTACTAATCTTTCGAATGCTCCCAGCTTACAACATCATCTCATTATAGTACCTGCAGTCAATATTGGAAATATGTATATATAAGTAATTAAGACTTATAATTCTTGAAAATGATAAGAGTGTATCCATCTCTGACGAGAATTTTTACACCATTTGATTGCTCATTTTGTGCTTTATTCTAGTGATTGTTGTAAAAATAATGATTATTGATTTCATTATTGATTTGTTTATTGAGTTATTTATTACCTAGCTCAAAATACATAGAAATTCTCCAATATACATGGAAACAAAAATGCACAGTTGAAGACTCCATTGATATAAATGTTGCCATGGTTACCAGGATCATGCGGGGTGGAGCAGAGACTGGTTTCCGTCACGTCGCCCCAGAGGAGTACCAGAAACGTCTTCTGCACTTCTCCGGGTCTCGTCGCAGCGTCACCGTCAAGGAGGTATGTGGGTGGTCAGGCGCTTGGTTGCCATGGACACTATCGGAGTTATATCATACTTGGTGAAGAAATCATCATGATTTTCAGCCATGAAAAAGCATATCTTTCAATGGGTAAATCTGGGCTTGTAAAATTGATAGAATTTTGTTAACTTATTTACTGTTTTCTTTCACAATCTTGAATCTATTCATTCACCTGACCTTTGACCTATATTTGTTTCTGATAGGTTGCTTGACCTCTGACCTATATTTACCTTGACAGGTCCCGCTTGCACGGTCGCGTCTGAACAGTGGCGATGTTTTCATTCTGGACCTTGGTCTGAAAATCTTCCAATGGAATGGCGGCTCCGCCAACAAGGATGAAAAGTTCAAGGTCAGTGCCATAGGTCAAGGTCACATTGCAAGAATTATCTGAAGCTACCTCATAGGGAACGGGAAAAATTATCCTGAAACAAGGACCCAGTCATAATCATCATCGGCATCCATAACTTGGAGAATTTAGAGAGAATATCTGAAACAAGTAAAATTTTAGTTGGTGAGGAAAGATATCTCATCCGAAGTCAAGATGTGGGGTGGATTACGTCCTTATCATCTCTCCGCCTCCCGATGTACCTGTGATATATACACATTAATTGAGTTGTACCACATCACTGTTGCTATGTTTACCAGGCGATACAGTACCTGCAACAGTTGAAGAGCGATCGGGGAGGACGAGCGGACGTAGAGACGGTCGACGAGGAAACCGATTCCAGTGCCGTGAGTTTCCTTCTTCTTCTTCTTCTTCTTCTTCTTCAACGATTGACCTTAAATTCCCAATTACCCCCAAAAGTTGTCCGAGTTTCACAAATTACGTCAGCAACATCTCTTTGACCAATAATAACATTTTACAGAATACATGTACGTCAAAAATGGTGTAAAAAGACTCAAACAAACTGATTTTTGGGGGAGGTCAAATGCCTTGCCAAACACTGGATCTTGTTGTAGTTTTGATATTTTAATTTCGCAATATTATTTTTCGGCACACAGCATGAATTCTATAGCTACTTGGACCAGGACGACGAAGAAGACGAGGACACCCCAGATGAGGCTGGTACTCCGGAGCTTTTCAGGTACGTAACCATGCTGATATTCTGATGTTTCAATTGAGGCTGGCACCCACCCCGAGCTTTTCAAATTTGTTTCCTCGAGCCCAAATTCTTTTCATCTGCAGCTATTACGGCCATGAAACTTTTCATTACTCTGGGATCTAATTATCATTTTTATGGTCTCCTTTATAACATGGGCTCTCTATATGTATATCGCAAGGTTGTTGTTCTGGTCTCCGACAGGTTACGTCACACATTTGAAAATGTATCGTATCCTGACATCCTAAGTCTCTTTATTGTGGTGTTTGTCAAGGTGCTAGATTTATTTGCTAGTACTTCTTCCTGGAATGTTATGGAATGTTTAATGCTGTCACCTGTGCGCTTTTCATTTAGTTCTTAGTGTCACTTAAATTACTTTGTGTGTATGCCTAGATATAACACACTGTCAAAATATGTCATAGTTCTGTACACCTCACAACCTAAATAATTTGATCATTCTGCGCAAGTGAACGCTTTTAGGTGTCGGCCCTGTAGCTCACCATACCAATTTACACTTCACATATCAGGCTATACAAAATATGTCAAGTACCACCTCTCACAACATTATACAATACATGCGTCCTTAAACTGTGTTCTGTTGTTTGTAATGTATTTGTGAAACCACTTTGCGGAATACTGAATAGTGGTTGCGTTTCTCGAATATGATATATGTATATGCAAAATTATGCATGTAGATGGCCAAAAAAAAAAGAAAGAATTTTGAAGGAAAGAAAATAATACACCACACTCTTTTGAGGATCGAATCACTGTGGCGGAAAAGTTCGTGCAATTAAACCAAAAATGTTCTTGGACGAAAAAAGGATTGTCACAAGCATTGAGATTATTTTGGGATTCAAGTTTTGGATCAATTTATAAATGTGAGTATTGTGTTTAGCATGTTGTTATATGGCATGGCTTAATTTCTTTGGGGATGAAACTTCTAAAGTAACTGATTTCGTGTCTCCCTTTCAAAATTGTTTTGTGAACCAAATAGATCAGAAATTTGTTTTCCTGTCGATAGCAGCTGAGTATGCTGACAAAAACCAGAAGCGATTCAGAGATTTGAGTAAAAATAGCTTGGATTTTAAACATGTATCTGCTAGCTGGTCACTCTTCGATATCCAACCTTTGTTTGTTTTTGCCACCTTTGTTTGTTGGCTGTTTGTCAACATGTAAACAACACATTCTTTGCATCGTTGTTGGCTTATGTCTATGTACCATTAATGCATGGCTACACATACCATGGGTAACCATTTGGTAACTGCTTTTGCATTTTAACGTGCATCCCTGCTTCTTACCTCTAAGTTTGTTGGTGTTGGCATTTGTTGTTCACTAACATCACCTGATATTCATAAAAAAAAAGTACTCCTGCCCACTAAGTTTGGCATTAGCATGATATTTAGTAGGCTTAATCCTACTTTAGTTAGCTAAAGTTGATTCTTTATGAGGTGGGCTTGAGGAGAATAAGCTGAATAAAGATGACAGCTAATCAGTATTGGGTGGGAGCACTCTCTGTGGTGGAGGGGTTCGGCGAAACAGGTGTAAATATAGTATGGGGAGTCTCTCGGAAGTTTTATCATGTGATGTATTTACCATGGTAACTTGATGCATCAATGGAGCATGTACGAAACTCACCCAACAGGTGGCAGCATTGTAATAATGCTTACAGTTTTGGTTCCAAATCACCTTTTGTGAATACCAATCTATAGAATTAGGCCTACTTAAAAATTTACTACAGATACTTGTGTTTTGAACATACATGAAAAAACATTAATATAAATATTGTCATAATGAATAAAGTACATTGACATCATAATTTTGACCACTAAAACGTACGTGTAGGCAGCTGCGAACCTGTAATGGGTGATTTTCGTGAACTTGCCCCATTCGTAGTTCAATTCAGGAGCTGGTTATTTGATTCACAAGACCATGTGTGAATCACATTGTAAAGCCCACTTCTATCTATTACAGAGTGTCTGATGCTGATGGCAGTCTGGACAGTGAGAAGGTGAAGGAAGGAGACATTACCATCGATGACTTCTCAAACTCGGTGTGTATGGCTCAATGGAGGTTCGGTATAATGTGTACATTTGTACATCATATACATGGTGGAATATTGTCATAGCCTAATGACCAATTCAGTGCATAATAGCACATAAAAGCCTGACCTGTGATAAGGAATTACCTGTGATTTATTGATGGGAATCGGTTTGGATTTTAAAATCGATTATCGGTTCAAAATCGGTTTGTCAACCAAACTGATCATCAATTATAATCGGTTCACAGCTTCGACCTCGCTCTATCATGTCTATAGTGCTAAACTGCTAATACATGTAATACGTAATTTCGGACAGCCTAACAAGGCTACCTGCTATCACGGCTATGCCCATGAAATAATACAGGATTCATTCACATGATGGTGCTCTAAATTCACAGCATTAACTTGTGACTCATTCTCCCATCTCATGCCAATTTTTGTTCAATGTTATTAGGATTTTATTTATAATTTTTTCTCACGATAATCGATTTTGATAATTTTCAAATCGATTATCGAAATCAGTTGACTTTTTCGACTGATTTTCGATTAAAATCGATAATCGGCCCATCAATACCATGAATAATATTATGATTCACACTAATTTGTGGATTATCCTGAAGTAAGAGATGTTTGATATAATGTGTGATCCTGCAGACGGAACTATTTGAATGACATAGTGACTTTTATAGATGAAACAACTATTTGGCAGAAACTGATGTTTCATTCAACTTCTGGAACCACTTTACAGCTTTGTCATAGCTGTTATGGTATGTTGTGTTGAGAATGAGTTGACGTAACAATTTCTCTGTCTCTCTCTCTCTCTCAATCAGGATGTGTTCATGCTGGACACTGGCGCTGAGATGTTCGTCTGGATCGGCGGCGGTGCCTCCGAGGCCGAGAAGAAAAACGGACTGGCCTACGCTCACGTGAGTACTGTCTTGCATTGCCACGGAAACTATGTACAACAGAACTGCATTAATTTCGCTGATCAATTTAAACACCACAAACCATAGATTGTCAGAAATAAGAAATAATTCTTAGATAAATGACGATTTGATTCGATTTTATCTCTCCAAATTATACAGTTGTGTATTTTTCCTGCTGAATTTCTTTTTCATCCATATTCGTATTTTTGTGATTTCTTCTGTTTCTATGGTTACAGAACCACTTGATGCAGTCCGCCCACCCCCTCATCCCTGTATCCGTCATCAAGGAGGGGCAGCTCAACCGTGGCTTCAACACGGCAGTGGGTTTGGCAGCCTAAACATGGTCACATGATCAGCGGTCACATGACTTCGAACCTAACGGTCACATGATGAAAGTCACTGTATTATCTTGATATACATAGTGTACTACCGCTTGAATTTATTTCCTGTATTTTGTACCCATATACTGCAATGATGTACCGCAATATTTGTACAGCTTTTGATGGCTTTAGGCTCTCTTCTTTTTTAAAGATTTTTGTACGTTCACAAATAAGGATTAAGCAGGGACTTCATCGTTGCATTTGTATAGCTTTTTTCGTTTTTTTTTCATGGGGCGGGAATCTGGAAACCTTGCACACCTTATCGTTGGACCAAGGGGCCGCATATATGTTCAGCTTTTGCATTCGCATTGGTGGCGGAGTTAATACACACGCACAAGAACATTACTTTTCAACATTCTCACTACTGCTTTCTCTGTAACTACGGTAACTGCAAAGCCTTTGGTAAAACATGCTTTACGTTTAGATATTATAGCCATGCACATGATGAAATTACGATAATATTATATATTGGTCATGTGACCAGTGACTTTCTTGTTGCCATAGAGACATTATTACTGTATCACAAAAGACAGAAAAGCAATGTAGCTATAGATCTGATATCCAAGTGGTCAGCGTATTATCCGGAATCTTACATAGTATTACACTAAAAATTTGTCAAGTTATTGCAGCTGTTCAGTGGCATACTTTTTGGCGGTCTATTTTTATGTTGTATTTATTTATTTTTCTTGTATTGTTTGACTTTTGTTTTTCTACAGTATATACTGGTACGTGTACATCTGTTGGTTATATTTTACGAATCAGTGTTCTTAATTGTCAATTTCCCAATAAACATTGTCAACTTCTTGTCTGTTAATACTGTTCAAATTTGATGGTAGATGATGCAATAATTGGTTTTCTTAGGATACATTCTGTGATCATCAAGGTGTCCAATTTTTGACAAGTTTGCAATAAAATCCATTCAGAAAAGAAAATTCCAGTGTCGTTTTAATTTTTGTGCATACACAACCATACATGTATAACAGCCGATGAGGCAAATGAAGAATATTCAGTATAAGGCTGATATTTAACAAGACCAGAGAGCTGAGGGAGATCGAATTTGTCCCTTTCATCAACTGCATCACAAATAATGACCCTCCAAGTCTTAGGTTTCTAGGAGCGTCTTAGCCCTATGACACAGTTTAAAATTCTTGATATTTTTGAGTGCTGAAGTTGATGGAAGAGTTGCACGGGTAGTGCGTGTAACTGCGAGGATAACCAATGAATATTGGTCTCCTGATCTTGAGATTATCTCAAATTCTAGTGATTATACGAGCATTCCTTGCAGAAACCCAAAATCTTTATACTCCAGGGACGAATTTTCACTCCAGTTCAAGAATATTTTTCTCTCACAAATAACTATAAAATGTACATAGCAATGTCTTTGGTACATGCACGACCAAGATATTTGGAAAATTTAAGGTTGAAAATTTTAATATGCAATTCCATGAACGAATCGTTTCGAGGTCTGAATGAAAAAACATACAGACTGTACAGATTTGCCTGCTCCCAATCACAACTATTGCAATTTGCCCTGATTCTCAAAGGAGTAGAGAATTTACTTTAGTTTTCATTCTTTGAGCTTCACTGCTTTAAGGAATATTTTCGGCTTAAATTCGACATCAGTTTCAAATATTAAGTCGCATGAAATTCAACAAAGAAAATTAAAAAATATCCTGCCGATGACACATTTTCTTTTACCCATATATAGTGTATAAATGAAATTGCGAGGTCGAATGGATGATGTGACATGTGGATAAGAATGAACCAGATCGAATGTTTAGAACACTGAATTGTTTCGTGGACGACAGCCATCCTGGGAATTCAAAGTGGGTTTGTAGCAATACATTAGAACTATTATATATGTTGACTTCCTGTCTTTCAGGGTATCTGACGCTTCTGGCTACCTGCAGTTCCTCAAACTTAAGGATGGAGACATCACAAAGTCTGACTTTGACAGCAATGTAAGTCGCAAACTCAACAATTTATTTTCTATTTGGACCAAATTATAATTTCAAATTCCGATGAACATGTTGATACCGTACTCCGAGTTTCACAGTGGTTATTTTCGACCTCAAGTACATTGTATGAGAATTGATTTCTAGTTTTTTCCAGCATTCTGAGGCTTCATACTCATCTGTGATGACACAATTCAGCCTGTCAACTGCAATTTACTGTTCACTTTATGGCTGTATGTTTTGCAGGACGTTTTCATGCTGGACACCGGGAGAGAGTTCTTCGTGTGGATTGGCAACAATGCATCACCCACAGAAAAACAAAATGGCTTCGGCTACGCACATGTAAGTATCACTCAGAAAACGCTCGTGAACAAACAGAAATGATGACCTACAAAATAATATGAGAAAAAAGTTCATTGTAATGAAAGCATGTGAACTTCAATGGGTAGGAGGAAAGAAATTCAACTTTTTGGAATCAAACCTTGTGAAACAGCTGGTATATGCAATGTAAATCGCTGATAAAGAATATGGAGTACAAGTTAAACATACCATCAACCTTGTTAAAAAAATAGCTTGGAGTTTGATAGACAATCTGATTAAAATAAACTTTTTATATCAACATGTTTTACAGAAACAGCTCGCGCAAAGCAAGCACCCAATGTTGCCGATTGTTGTCGTGAAGGAAGGACAGAAAAACTCGGCGTTTGAGGCCGCGGTCAGCATGGCAGCTTAGAAGCTCGATCTCGCATACTTAGTCAAGACATGGATCTGGTCGGGTGTAGATTTGTGCCATTTTGCTAAACGGAGGAGAACTCAGTATTTTTCCTTTTATAATCTCTACATCACTTGATTGAACCTATGCCTTTCATGTAGTATGAAAAATATAGATCTTTGCAGGAATTTATGTGGTATTCATAGATCTGAATGTTTTTTGAAAGTACATGATTTTGTATATTTTGTTACTATTTTTACCCAGGTTTGTTTTTGTACAATTCTTTTGTTCTCTTTGTGCAGATCGATTGAGTGTTCGTGCTTATATCAGAAATCATGTCACAACCTATTTCCTTATGTATTTTGTAATCATGACCCCAAATCGAAAAATATCCAGATACTCTTTGTATGATCCAAGTGAATTGCATTTTTTGCTCTTGAATCACTGGAAGACATGAAGAAGGCAAATGAACGATTATTTGCAGAGTGGCTTTTGCCATCCAGCTTACCGGTAAGAATTGTATGATTTCTACTTCAATAAACAGTTTCTATACATTACTAGTATATGTTCGTGAATCCTTTACTGCCTGAAGTCATTATCTGTGATTGCTCAGAAACATGTCAAACAAACAAAACACCATAAGATATTACTGATATATATTTTATTGCTTGATGATCATGTAGATGATGAAAAATGTATGGTTGCACCTCTAATGCTGTAGCACACAAGATTAGACTGTACAATGAATCATGAAATCACAAATGTACCCTGCACCCTACACGTCTTTTTCACTGCATAGACACTGGATTGCTTAACGTGTATAGATATATATTAATTGAGTTACACTTGTCCTTGACAAAAGGAAGCAGAGGAATAATGTCGACTAACAATTGAGATATGGAATGTTTTCAAATGAGATAAAATTGTGAGAAAGGTCAACAACATACAGTATGCAAGATGCAGGCATAATGATGAATGAACAATATGCAGTGGGACAAGCCTGTAGAGTTACCATGAGTCCGTTCTCACAGTAACGCCACAACAATACCATATGTATTAGACTATCTACTTCCAAGTTCAGATCTATTGAGTGCAAAATATCGTGTAAAAATACAAATGAAAACATCAGATCTGGAATGTAACATCTTTCACAAAAACATTTTTTTCTATGGTAAAGCAACATGCTTCTCAAAAAAGAAGTCCACACACATAAACTACATATCTTCATCTCAAATTTATACAATAACTGAAAGATTGATGCAGATAGATGTACATGATTAAACGAGCAAAATCTACTCTCAGATCTATTTGTTGTGTCACATAAACCACTCCAAAATACATTATCAGATCTTTGTCGATAAATTTTCTGGAGAAGATATTGTGCGAAATGGATATGATGAGCAAAATTGACAAACTCAAGCTTGTAAAATGAACATGAGTGTAAACTCATATTTCATAAACATTACACTGTAAAAGAGGATTACCCAGTAGTTCACGAGGGTTTAAATTTCCCAATTTTTAAAAGTTTGCGAAAAAAAATAAAGCAAGGGGTACGAAACACCGAGAATGGCGGTAATGTAAACAAACTATCTCCACCAGAAACTCGCAATGAAATCGATTAGAAATGGGCATCTGTTTGAGCATACAAGTGCAGATATATTAATGTTATGTTCTCTTCGTTCAATCACAAAGTTATGGAAAAATCCATAACTTACTGCCAATATCACTTTAATACAATATTCCTATTGGGCTGATTTCTCAAAATTTAAACTCTCGCGAAAAAAATCCTCTTTTACAGTAATTATTTTTCGACAGCTACAAAATAATTGGAAATTTGAACATAGTTTCTGCTAGAAGAGTAAATATGCAGTCAGTACAAAATAACTACTAGAATTCAGACCACAAATATATACAAAATATAGGCTTTCGATATATTTCTAAACGTGCACATGTCTGGAAGCACCAAAAATTTGGCATTTGTAAAAAGACAGTTAAGACAATACAACTATGACACATCTTGAATTCAGATCTCGAAATCCTTAATAAACTCACTCACACATTTGCACTCATACACACAAATCTTCATATTTACACTAAAATTGCTTTTTCTACGACCATGAATGCAAAGCATAAACAAGAAGCATAAAGAGAAACGTGTACACTGATGGGTACATATTCGATGCAGAGTCTACAAAAGGACTGTAGCCCCACGGCATGTATATGTGGTCCCTAGGGTGTTCACAGCCCGTCCGGACGTTAGTGTAAATGAAGAATCCATTCCTTGGTGCAACTATCTCCACAAAGGCACCTGAAAATGTAATTCAATGCGATGTAATTTGATTAAAAATGTCGAGTTCATAGAATCCCTGATCCCAATAAACATTGCAAATTTGAAAATGAAACACAGTTGAAAAGATAAGCAAAAATCCAGATTTCCATACCGGAAATCCATCAAGATTTCCATGCATAAGCAATGTCCAAAATCCGAATTCACAGTGGAACAAATAAAAAACAGCTCAGCATTTTTGCACATGACAATCACCTTTTAGCAGCGTTTCCTCCACAGAACTAGACGCATTTCTCTTCAGAACCAGTGGGTATTGTCCGTCCTCATGTACCTCAATCGTAACTCGGAATTCATCAATTTCAATTGTCATGTTCGTGCCGAGGTACTTCATTCCAGAAAGCAGTATTCTTTCGCAGTTTGGGGGTGGAGTCGGGTGATGAAATTCTAACATCTCCGGGCGAATTCGGATCCCGACGTAACCGTATATTAATGACTGGAGGAAACCACCCATACCTGGGAGAAAGTTAACCATTCCTTCCCGTTGTTCCGCCAGTGTTCCCTCGGTGTATTCAGTCCACACCTGTCATATATACAAAGTGATATCGAAAGCGAACTTCAGGATATCCCATTGATCTGGGGTATATGTGGTCGGTTACATATAGTGTGTATAATTCTTTGATATTTCTTGCTAGGCCCGCGTGACTATTTTCAGTGATAACTAGTTATTTAGTTTCTTGCATTGAGTCAGTTGACTTGACTAGTATTGTTTCTTCAAGAGAAAATTCAGTTTTCGGGTAGATCTAAGCAGTAAAATTTGACATGTGACATGAATATTTTGAATAAATAATTATGGTTGAACATTTCATGCAATTCGATACTAACATAGAACGGAGGGACAAGATAGTCTTGGTGACTCTTCAGGAAGAAGGCGTCCATTTTTGGCAGATCGCCAGCCCATTTCCAACCGACTGTGAAAAAACTCCACGTCATTGCGGGACTGCGACTGGATGTTATCTGCCGGTTGAACAAAATTTATCCAGTGAATTTATGAAACAATATAATTCATTGCACAATTGCTAGCACCCTTCACACAAAATACACTTCCAGTTTGAACAGATCAGCAAACTTTCATCATTACCCGGTAATGCATGTTAGTGAAAAAAAATGTTGAGATACAGCATTTAAAAATGAGATTTTTGGAAAAGCATGAAACTAGATGGTTACAAAACCACAAAAATACAGAAATTTGAAAAAAAAATTCTACAACTTACATGTACACTAGTCCTCATTTCAAAACCAGAAACTGCTGGCTTGCTAGCATATTCAGAAAAAACTTCATCTATTAGTGAAAACTCTGGCTACACCTACACTTTCGTAAAATTCGAGGTCGTGCCTCATGATGTCCCGGGACATGTTCCAGTTGAGTGGATAAGTCAGCATGATGGTGTCGGCCTGACTGACTCGAGCCCCTGGTACTGTGGATATGTATAATCATGAGAATGATCACAATACAGTAAACACGTGTATAGATGTTAGAACCTGCACAGTACACACTGAAAATTTACAATATGATCCCTCGTCTGTCTCTTCAAAGTTTCTATTACTGTATTTTGACCTCAAAGTTATGAAAACTCGGCAAAATTCCACCTACTTTTGAAGAATCCATCAAACTGTTCATGTTGTCGCTTCACATTGTCAAACGGTAGATCGTAGTCAAGTGCGGCTTGTACCCATTCATCTGGAACCTCTTCTCGTTCGCTGAGGTGACACATACAGGCAGCATACCGAGCCCAGTGTATCGCTAAACTCGCGGCAACCATCGTAAATGTGTTGTCTTTACGGTCAGGGTAGGTCTCGTCCGGCCCAGTCATAGCTAAGTGTAACATGCGGAAAATTGCAGACTAAGTTGTTTGATTTGCATGAGCACACACTGTTCAGTTTAACACATCTGCCCGCACGGCAAGTTCAAGGGTTTTTTTTCAGCAATAATTAGGATTTGGCAGCAATTTCAGATCACAGTTTTGTCCTCAAGATATTTCTGATTAAACCACTTACTTCCGAGGCTGTATCTTGCCGTCTCATGGCTAAACGTGGACTTGGAGTAGAAGAACCGTGCGATCTCCCGTGAGATCTCACATCCACGATAATACCTGTCGGTGAGGTATATGATATCCCGCGTCGCCGAGACATACTGGCGAATCGCCCAGGCCACTGCCCCCGTCACGTAGTACTTCTTATTTTCACAGTCAGGCGAACAAGTGCTCGGGCTTACCTGGTGACCATGTAAAAGAAACCAGCTCGGACTCAGTCCTGATCGATTTTCTCCCACAAAACATTGTCCCTTTGGTTTTGTCAAAATGTTATTTACTTTTTGAATTTATAAATTCTTCTCTGTAAAATCTTTTTTTTTTACCTCTTGCCCTGTGCGTGCGCTCCTGTATGGGTACTTGTAACCCTCTGCTCCCATGCTCTCAGCTATGGCTGCTGCACTCTCCGCCATTTCCGTCCGGTATCGAAGAGCGCGCTTCACTAGCTCCGGCTGTAAGAGCATGAAGGCAGGGAGGATATACATCTCGTTGTCCCAAGTCACATGACCTTGGAAGTCCGTCGTGCCATCACCCTTCGCTAGGGAGGTGCGGGACACCCCGTAAACGAATTCCTGTTCGGGTGGCTCCTGCTGGGCTTGGAGAGAGGGTAGGGAGCTCAAGATGTAGTATTGGGAGAACCTGGAACAATGAATAGTCAGTATTATCAGTGGGTGTGGAAGCTCATTAGTTTGGTCCCAAAATATATGATATACCAGCAAACATTATTGGTTATACCAGGGGCCTATTTCACAAAGAATCTGAACCTACTTTACCCGACTAAGTTTGGATTCAGCCTACCAGCTACCATGCTAAATGCCAAATAGATTCTTTTTGAAATAGGCCCCAGCATGCATGTATGAATGATAATATGGCCAAAATAATGTCTCACATGGCTATTTTGGCGAGATGTTTGTCGCCAAAGACCTCCACGTGACCGGTGGCCCAAGCCTTTCTCCACGCCCGGACGTGGGATTCAAAGAGTTTTTCCTCGCCATCTTCTGAGTTCAGGATCCGATTGACCTCGTCAAACTCTCTTCGAGCATACGCCTCGTTTCGGTCGATGGTCATGAACACTGTATTGTGATCTGAAAAGAGTCGGATAAAATTTCTTACTTTTTCGCTGGTAGGCTAGGACACTCGATCCTAGATTTCTTCGATCATGATGTCTTGTCGTCAATGGATAACATGTACACCGTACACACCACTCCTAGCCTGTACTTGGAGCTCCCGAACCGGGTCCACTGCAAAGATGTGGATTCGTTCTGTTGACTGCCCATTTTCTCCCACCTTTGTTCGAGCCGTTCTCTGTCTAAACAATTAAAATACATCTTGAGCCATGCATATATTACAGATGGAAAATGATCATTAGTATGACATCAATTAGATTTTCTTTTTCACGAAAATATTTCGTGATAGTGAAATAAATTGAGACACACATACTCTTTGTTTTATATTTTGTCCCAATTCTTATGAAAAACATATATTTGAAGTTTTATCCAATGCTTTTTTTCTAATGCAATCTTCAAAACCTTTTTTTTTTGTCTTCGATCATTTTCAGAGTATATTAGTAAAAGTGGCTCAATTGAAATGAAGAATTGAAAAAAACACTCACATATGAGCATGGTAAGTTTTGTCTGCCGAAAAATCCAAATCTTGGGACAAGTTGGCGCTTGGAAACTTGATTTCTACCTTTCCACCTCCCAAATCAGGATTCTTCAGCCTCCAAGATATACTGCTCACTAATAGCCTGATGTAGTAACGGTGCACATACATCTTATGTTCAATGATGGCAAAGTCACAGTCTATTTCCTCCATGAAATAACCTGGAAAGGGCAGCAGTCATAATGTAACATCATGATGCATTGCAAAATCTTTCCGTCAAATATCATAATGCAAAATCATAATGCTCATTCCAACTATATGTATAGCTATGTATATGCTATTTATTTCTTGAAAATAAATTTGTTCCATGGACTTGAGATATTGCTTACCATCTTGAACATTCATGTGATATTTTTTTGTTGCTCCGCGATCAATTTCATCATTTGAAATCTTTAGCCGTCCCATCACCGAAGCAGGAATCACAGCTCTATGAGACTCACCTGAAATATACAATATAATTCACGACATGTACTTGAAGTAGTTCTGTCGATATAAATCCAGTTATTCCTCGTCATTGTAAATCTAACTTAGCGGCTTAATATCATTTAACATGTTTAATAAGCATCTGTTCGAGAGAACATACTAAAATTTCTGTCACATTTAATTTGATCATGTTGATACTTACTCCCTAAACCAGAGTAAAGTCCGTTAAGGTACACTTTGCCTGAGTACACCGTGGTTGCTAGGTGACCATTTCCAAGTGTCGGCATGTATCGAGTATTTATTTCATTTGTCCCAGGTATTTTTGGTAAACTGAAAATATATACAGGTATACCGGGGTAGATACAGACTATACAGTACAGTTGTAAACCATGTACTATTTAAGCTCTTTGCACATATTGCAGATAGAAATAAAAAATATTTATATTATGTGACAGAAAATTTCACCTGTTCTCTGAAGTGACCGTAGCTACATATGGCAAAGGTGATTCGTCACTCCCTCCCTGCTGCCGTTTGACACGTTCCTTCGCAGTTCCGTCCTCAGCTGACGCATCGCTGGATTTGTAGAAAGATTGGAATACAGAGCCGAGATCCGGCAGCTCAAATGCGGACGCCCCGACAAAGAGGAGTAGTGCCGACAGATATAGGTGTGATGACTTCATCTTCGGTTGCGGACTTCTGTAATCTGGTAAAATACCAGGTTCAATGGATACATGGTATAGGACACATTAAGTTTAGTAAATTGCCTTTTGAAAATAATTAAACAAACAATAATTATTATAAGCTAGAGCTAGGGTCAATTTCCCTGCGATATTTAATAGGTAGGCCCATAGGTCCCTAGCCTTGAAAGTATTCGTGATGGGTGTGACTGAACACATGAACTATGCTCCTATTTTGTGTATTGGATGACATGAAAGTGATGACAGTCAGATTGAGAATGCATCGTAATTTTTCTCACCTGTCAATTAGAACGCACGATCGGTCTTCAAAACACTAAACAGCTTCAAAAAGTGACGAAACACAAACGTTGTGTTCATATGGCATGAAAACAAATCAAAGTATTCCAATTCAAGGAAAACTAACACTATTTTGGAGCTGACAAATTTTAATTGTCGCACCTGCCCCGTTTGTTTTCATCCCGATGTGATCACAGGTGAGATTTCAGAGTTGACCTCATTATTCATGACTTGACCCAGTTACGCTTGACCTCATTCTGAAGCGAAGCGTAACCTCGGCTCTTCCCGGAAAAGATAACGGAAATTGCCGATCATCTGTTGTCAAGGACCGACGTCAAATAAACTATTTGGAATGTGAAAATAAGCCTAAAATTTGAAAGGAATACTCTGGCAAAATATGTTGATATGAAACGAGGTAATATATAAGAAACTCGTACTTGAGTCCCTGTCGTGTTTAGTTCGAATGGAAGGTGTAAAACAGCTAAAAGTGACACACAATAAGTGTATCCCCGATTATCGCCCATCCTCAATAATTTTCGTAGTCGTAGACAAACAATATCGTCTTCTCTGAAGGCCTCAGAGGAGACGATATTGTTTGTCTAACTCATAGGGGCCCTAGATCTATAGATTCAATGTTTTTGTGATTGGATAACAAATTCATTATAAAACTAGACATATATTTTAACACTTATACTCTGATTTTTCTAACTTGTTTACACCGGTTTTTGAAGATATCTTTGCGATGCTAATGGTATCGTTCTATAACCAGGTCGCGGTGCTACCGCAGATTGAAGTACGTACTTCGTTTGTAGTACGTACCTCGTTCGTAGTACGGCGTACTTGGAAGGAAGTAAATATGTTATAAAAGGGGGTGCTGTTGAAATATTGGTTTCAGCTGCTTAAACTGTACGATATTATGACACCTGGCATGATTTTCGAGAACATGAAACGTTATGCTTTATTTCTAAATTATTTGCAATGTTGCAAGTGGCTGTGGGAAATCGTCAGGAGGTGCTGAAAGTTGACCTTTCAAAACAACGCAGATTTTTTTTTCCTTTTTTGTTTATTATGGAAACTCAGGTCATAGGGCAGCAACGGTTAAATAATAAACCGACAGTTGAATATATGTAAATATAAAATAATCTTGTTTGCAATACATTCTATGTCCTATTTATCAGCTGAAGAGTATAATTTATCTTTCCAAGAAATAACATACTTCCATTCAAGTACGGTGTACCACGATCGAAGTACGTACTTCCATTGAAGGTCGTACTTGGATCGAAGTACAAACAGGCTGATATGTAGCATTCACATAGGTGATCGTTGGGTAAAAATGTTCATGATATAAGTTTAGGCCATAGAAATCTGGTCAAACCAGTGAGATAATATAGAAGAAGCATTCATATTACATATAACACACTACACAACATTGCTGTTTTGGAAATATTACGACACTGATGCATTTTACTCGCAGAATTAACCACGCAATTCCAGAACACTCAACTTCAACCTCGTTTTATGATTTCCCATAGCCGCTTACCAAATCAATATTTGGGCCGAATTGACCAATGACAACACAACTATGTATAGAATACACACCAGGTGGCCTGAGTGTTTACAATATTGATTATTTTGCTTCTAATGATGCAGTGTCTGAATTAAACACGCGTACTATAAACGAAGTACATACTACGAAGCAAGTACGTACTTCGATCTGCGGTGCGCCGCGACCTGATAACTTGTCATACTTCACCTTGGAGACAAACGGCAATTTTATACCAAATTTTAGACTTCTATCGCAATAATTGGAGAAGTTGGCAATCTAACCCAATGTTAAATTTCAGCCAAAAACGGGATCTCGAGAATCTGAGCTCTTTCGAGGATTTGATCCTGTTTACATCCATCAGGATTCTAGGTATTGTTGTAATTTTTTACCAGAAGACACATTGGGGTGTATTCTACACAAACATGTTGATTTTGAAAGATTGCACCACTACAAAACCGAGCAAATGCACAAAATTGTGTGCGGATCCAGGAATTAAATGACAGGGCTAAATTTAACATTGGGGTAGATTGCCAACTTTTTTAATTTTCGTGATAGAAGTCTGAAATTCGGTAGACAATTGCCGTTTGACTCCCAGGTGAAATATGCCAAGTTATAAAACGATAGCATTCAGCATCGCAAAACTATCAGCGAAAAATTGTGTAAATGAGTTAGAAAAATCAGAGTATAGAAGAATGCCAGGTTTAAACACCTAGGGTCAGCACAAGTACAGATTTCGTAACTCGAGTACTCGGGTGTTTTGACTCGACTCGTAACCGAGTACTCGTAAAAAATTACCAAATGTATATTGCCTAGTCAAATTTTTCGAATAGATCGTCAATTCACCATGTAATGCACTGGGACTGCCAGGTAAAATCGTACGTTGCCAAGCAGTTTAGAATCAAATATTGGGAAATATATTCACTAAATTACTGAACAGCTAAGTTGCAGTCCTTCTCAGATGGGCGAAGACATCTTGTTTGCATCACGTGACTTATTTCACAGTGCACTCGCTAGAGCCCAGAGGCAGCACAAGTGATCCGCCAGGTGGTGCAGCTAGTTCTTGGTCGAAACAATGTCATAATGCAAACAAGAACTCAAATTTTTTCAACATTTTGTCATGGTTTTGAGCGCTCATTTCATGATATTTCCTGAAAAAAAGTCTCAGTTTCGTTCAACGAGTACTCGGTTATCAATTTAAAACTCGGTTCTCGCTGTGACTCGACTCGTTGACGAGTACTCGAGTACTTGTGCTGTCCCTATAAACACCTTCAAACCAGAATCGCATGATTCCCGATTGGAAAATTCAACATGTTCCACCATCCCCATTTTCACTTTCAGAAATATGTCACTGACAGGAACCAACGAGACCCTAAAGAAGCAGTTTCAACAGCTCCAAGACCAGCAGCAGAAGAAGCTAGCAAGGAGGAAGCAACTGAAGGAAGAAAGTGAGAAAGCAGAGCGAACAACGAGGGCTGTCAGTTCAGCCTTCGGGATAGACGATAATTTAGATTTGAAGGTGTGTAAAGAATTCAGTATCTGAATTGGTAATTTATGTGTATTGTCACTGGTTCTGAATGTGCTGGTTGGTGACTAGGTGTTGCAGGTTTAGCAAATTTAAGTACTGTAACAACTATAATTACGTATACAGTGGTCCCCCTCATATAAGACCTACCCTTCTGCCATAAAATTGAGGTCTTATTCAATAGGGATGGAGTCTTATTAGAATGGTTCATTTACATGTACATAGGGAAAAATCTTTACAGAGGGGGAAGTCTAAAAGAGGGGGTGGGGGTCTTATCTAAGGGGGACAATATTAAATAAAGTACAAACAATATAAATTTTGAAAGGAAATATTTCTCTTTTTCCAGCTCTCTGATCCAGCAGAGAAACAGTCAGGAATTTATTCAGAAGAACTCGTTGATCATCTGAATGACCAAATAAGGGTCTGTATGAGTATGAACATCAAATAGAAATTTGTAGTGTGACCATTTTGCTATGCTGTTTGAACATTTTGTTGAGTGATAACCATCCATATACTGTAAACGTACTAATTTTTGCGGTGGATTTATTTTGCGGATTTTGCAGTAATATCAATCCGCAAAATTAAATCCACCGCAAAAATTTGTCCATATGGGAGAACGAAGTAAAAGGAAGGTACAACCGCAAAATTAAATCCACCGCAAAATGTCTGAGGTACAAAACCGCAAAATTAAATACCTGCAAAATAAGTATGTTCACAGTATTCAATTTGTTACACACTCAGTACCCGATATGGATTCCCTATGACCAACTTCATTGCTTCCAGGAACTGAAGGATGAGACAGGACGTTTGTACAAACTGCTCAGTGAGCGTGACTTGGAAGTCCGACAACTGCGCAGTAAACAGCAGAAAAATGCAGGAAAGTCAGAGATTTCAGGAACCGTCACCAATGAGACAGCAGCAACAAAGATCGTGGAGCTGTCGAAAAAATTACGCGAAATAACAGCAGAACTGGAAAGTGAGAGAACTCGGGGGAAACAACTGGCTAAAAAGTGCTTCAATTTAGAAACAGAGGTAAACTGTCGACTTGCTAGATAATGTTGACAAAATGGTAACAACTTAACTGACTCAACAGTGGCTAAACTCCACCCAGCTGTAAACCTGTACTTCTTTACAGTAAAAACTGTACAGATATATTTCCAAATGTTGAAAATTTATACTTGTCCTCGTTAGCACTAATTTGAATATTTAACATTACTGTATTGTATCAAGATCATTCTGAGCGACATGTCTTTGCAGTTGCAAAATGCTGTCAACCTGGACTCTGGTGGCAAAGGTCACAAAATATCAAATTCTTCAGTTAGAGATGACATCACAGATAAGGTTTGTATTTCGAGCAATAAGCATAATAAGTACACATGTATAAGCATCTTTACTAACACCTACATGTACATGTACCCCAAGGTCGCTAATTCTAATCCAGTCCAGGTCCAAAATTTTCAATTTGAATTTATTTCCCAACTTTCAATTCAGGAAGTTGAGCCAGTTCATTTATAATACATATGCTGATACATGTATATTTGAAAGTATATACTACATGGGTTATCATGGCTATATTAGGTAATTCTAGAAATACATGTACATGGAACATGTTCATGTATGCATGTGTAGGGAATTATGTAAGATAATATATTCGATTGATATGCAATGGTAATAAATTTGAACTGTAACCATGGAAACAGCAAGCCTTGGAAAGTGAGCTCAAGTCGACACAAGACAAACTGCGACAATCAGAACAGAAGATGTCCGAGTTCCGAAACCAGTGTCAGTCACTACGCCAGGACCTCAAGGTGGCAAACAAGGTAATCTTTCACATGAACTGTATAGCGCATCCCTATGAAAACTTACACGTATGCTGGCTTAACGTAGTCCGCTACAAACATTGAGGTAACGAAGAGTCAAAATAACTCTTCAAAATGAAATTTTTTATAGAGTAAATGATCAGCAACCTAATACTGAAAAGAACATAGGGGGTCACCGTGCTCGTTTCTTCTACATATTCGATCAAAATCACACACATTTACCTGAAATGACACAAATTATGGCATTTTTGCACATTTTTTTGTCCATATTCACATCTTGCATTGTGGTTTCCATGCGAACGGGTACGGTGACCCGGTATTTTCTTTTCAGTTTTAGGATGCTGAACAGTTACTCTATAAAATATATCATATTGAAGCTCTAGATTATGTTGGTACAGTTACTCATTTTAAAAAACTCGTTGACCACCTCCCCTAACTGTTTGGAGTGGACTACATTAATTGGAGTTAAATAAGTTGCAAACGTAATCATGAATAAAGGTGAAGTTGTGAATTTCGTTAAATTTTGATATATATATATGTTGTGTTATTGTTAAGAATATATCATTGGACAGGGCATTACATTAAAACTTGCCCGATTGCCCGGGGCAAGTGAAAATTGGGCATCGGGCAAGTGGGATTTTAATGTGCTTGCCCGATGGGGCAATTGAAAAAAATCTATCTACAATATATTTTGGAAGAATCTGTTTCACGGCAGTGATAAAAATCACCCATACTGGTCAGTGTAGCTTTTCAGAACGTGAGCGCTGAGCTGAAGTCAG
The DNA here is from genome assembly GCA_949152475.1 of Terebella lapidaria. Taxonomy (NCBI): domain Eukaryota; kingdom Metazoa; phylum Annelida; class Polychaeta; order Terebellida; family Terebellidae; genus Terebella; species Terebella lapidaria. The sequence goes on from OX424567.1 coordinate 15,261,194, forward strand.
TCACCCAATCAGACCGCGTGTCAGATTAGATCTTGTGGTATCACTTTGGTGACTGTGAGTGGCTGTGCTGTAGCAAAAAACTAAATTATGTCAGGCTTTCGGCAAATTTCACTGTCAAAATATGGATTTTTAAGGCAAGGAGATGATAACAACAATGACATTAGGAAGCAGCTCAGTTCAAACTGAGAATGACTATGAAACAAGCGTGTGATCGCGACATTTCGTGCGTGTAAACAAGTATAAAAGTCGGGGCAAGTGAAAGTTGGTCAGGGCAAGTGAGAACTGATGCTCACTTACCCGATGGGGCAAGTGGAAAAAAAGTTAATGTAATGCCCTGTTGGATATATATATAATCAATCATTTAGTTTCTACAGGTATGTGGTGTGCAAACAATTACACATGCAAAATTGTTTCAGTGGACAGAAGTATTTTTTTATTACAAAAAAATCAGGAACCTGTTTCCATGGTTACTGCATGTATGCTTACTATTTCAGGTGATAAGCCAGGAAGTCGGAGAAGGCGCCACTGTTCAGTCTTTACTTGGTGGCACCAGTAACTGGAGGGGTCGGGCTCAGCAGATCATCACCCTGCAGAAAAAGGTATCCATGGTGATCAGTAGTAGTTTGTGTCATAATATATAGTATGTAAAGTTGATCAAGCTTTTTCAGGCATCCCTGTCCAAATGAGACATAAAATATAAGATCTGCATTATACATACCCTTACACGTAGCATTTCTTAGACCTTTGCATTCTGACATAAATGCATTCAATCGGTTCCAGGGATTTAATACTTCAGATTACAATCTGATTTCAGATTTTGAAACTTAAATTCTCTCCATTTGCTCCGTGTATAATGTTCATTATCCCTATCCAATACACATACAAATTTGAAGGCCCTTACATGTAGCTTGAATTTGAATAAAAATCCATTTTTGCAGTGATTAAATTTTGACCTTTTACATTTATCTGCCCCCACCTCCTCCCTTCCTCCCCCCTCGCTTTCCACAGGTGAATGACCTGCGTTCCCAGGTGGACGGTGCTCCGTCCCGCGCGGCTCCCAGCCTGGAGGAAGAGATGCTAGGCTCCGCGGCCTCCCGGACCTCACGGACTGGCGCAGAGGAGCGTCACAAGGAGCAGATTCGCCGGATGGAGAGAGAGAGGAAGGAGGCACAGGAGGTGTGTGTGTGTGTGTATAGGGGGCAAGGGTCAGTTACATTTGCTGTTTATTGCTATGCTATGAAAAACTCTTTCAGATAATACTTCAGTATCACCATGACATTCAAAGAAGAGTGTGTATTCCAATATAATTTGGATTTGTATTTGGAAATTTTTTCAGTGAATGAAAACTTTAAAAGGATTTTTTGATAGATATTGTTATACATGTATGGATGTATCTGTGAATAGATTTTATGTACAGTGAAAGTGAAGACTAATTACTTGTTCATGTATGAACTGAAAATAATATGTAATAATTTGAAGTAGCATATACTGTGTAGATATCCTTGTGATTTTTACTTACAGAGATTGTCGGCAGATTTGGCTGCTCTGTCTCAAGATCATGACAATCTCAAACAGAAGATGGATGCTTCCAAAGCTAGGTGAGTTAGGGCAACAATTTTACATGAAGGTGTATAATGAAGATTTCCTATCTGTACATGCCTAGACGTTTTTCAATACTGCTGTTATGCTATCTCATAAATACTAGTACACATATTTGCGAAAATAATTAACATTCAAAACTGGGCAATTTCAGGTACATGTGCAAAACACGTTGAAATTGACAGAGGCCTACGATATTGTTGAAATGTTTGTAACGTTCCTACAATTTGCATTGAAGGAACAAAGTGTTATCCAATGAGCTGAAGGCGAGCAAACAACAAATACAAACTCTTCTGGAGAAAGGAAAACACGATGACGAATTGATTGGTGCACTTCTGGTAAGAACAATCTACACAAACATATATACACGTATACTGTTGACTGTTAAATTTTGTCGAATGTTATCCATTATAAAAAATTTGTCATGCATAAATATCACGATATCAAAAATAGCGAAAAGAAAAATTCTGATAACGGCAATTTGGTGGTGGCACTGCAAATTCTAGCTTATGTTTGGTATTTTTGAAATCTGCAGTCGACCACTAACTATACAGCATTGTCAGAAATTTCATCATCTGGCTTATCATGCTATTGTACATTTCATTTAAAATTATGGAAGATGATTTCATATTATAAACTTTTGCACACGTGCACATTATGCAGTCCTAACCAAAATACATTTTGCTATCCACAGAAGCAGCAGTCTGCCCTGAAGACTTCACTTGAGCAAGCGTCCCATACCAAGGAATCGACCAATCAGAAGCAAGCACAGGCCGAACGTCAACTCACGCAAAAAACACAACAGGAAAATAATGTCATTGAGCAGCTTCGCGTCATCGTGGCGGAGAAAGAGGTCAAAGTCAAAGCTCTCGAAGAAGAAATTAACACCATGAGGCTTCAGGTTAGTTTATTGCGTCAATATTCATTAGTGGCACCAGTAGTGGCATGTAAATGAAATGTGTTCTTGTAATATTTCAAAATTTGATAAAACAATTTTTTATCAATATTTTAGTGCTTGCTAATGAGTAACCTCATGAATCATCTTGAACCATTATCATGATCATGTATTTCAGATGATTTTGTTGTTCATGTTCATTATTATATTACCTTAGAAATTGATTTTGTTTGTGATGCATGTGAATAAAATTTTTATGTTTCTCGTGACTTCAGAGGGCACAGAAGAATGGCTTCCCTATGGTGGGTGAGGATCAGGCTTCAGACTTGACTCTGGTCAGTCAGTTATCAGACAGATCAACACGACCTATGTCAGCTTCTAGTCGGCCAGCCAGTGGAATGGAAAGGGTTAACATGGTAGAGGATGGCATTAACCTTTCACAGCCCAGCTCAAGGTTTGTTTCGAAGTTATGAAGAAGAAAATGTAATTACAGTGCTGTACACATCATAATATATATGGCTGTTCTATATAAAGTTAGTACCTTTTTTCATGCAATTTCAGCAAATATATTGATACATTCATATTTATCATAGAAATAAGTACACACAATACATGTACCAGTATTCATATGTACTGGTAGTGTTTTGTGGGATCTGTGTATGAAACTTTGTATTATATATCCAGCTTTATTTGAATACCTTTATAATGATCAATATAAATCAACTGTTTATTTTATATCTACATGTATATGTATGTGTAAGAATGAATAAATTCTGGTTTTGAACTATATGTAAAATTCTTTATATTGTGTTTCAGACTGGGCATGGTGTCCAGTGCAAGATCTTCTGTGTCCTCGGCCAGACCGGGCAGTAGAAACAGGTAACCATAGCAACTTGCGTAATCAGACATTTCAAGTTTAAAGAGGATGTGTAGCATTTCCATGGTTGCATGTGCATACATGTGTACCCCAATTCTTGCTAAGCCCAACATTGTTTGGAATCATCACCAATGGTGGGGATTCAAACTGAATCAATTTACACGTGAATCACATGGAAAGCCTCAGAAAATTTCTTTCATGAGAAATAAATAAGCAACAGATAAGCAACCTGTTTTAAGCAACAGGATATGATTTGTGGCATCGGGATGGGGGGGGGGGGGGGGGGAGAATATACCCACATGGTAATCAGCGATAGAGTCTACATGTAGTTTCCAATATTTAATACATGATATACGTACATGGTGCATTTGGAAGAGATAATGGAAGACTTGAATGTGGAAAAGAAGAGTATCATTATAGGGTATTTATTATTTTACCACAATACTTTTATCCATCATAGAGCCCATGTTGATGAACTGGAGCGACAGTGTCAGGAGTATCAGTCTGTGTCACAGGCCGCGGCTGTAGAAAGAGACAGACTCACGGAATTCGTCAAAGTCCTACAGAAACGGTAAGTGTTCAAAACACTACCAGGTCGGTGCAAGCTTATGCAAGTACAGATAAGTGTATTTGTGGAAGCTTTTGAAAACCTTCATGTGATGTTGGTAATGAAATCACAATCATATAGGCCTACTGTCTTATGAAAGAGCTTAGGTACATGTACATGCATAAAACTTGTGATACAAATGATAAAAATTGTGCTGTTTCCTTGTTATTCGGATTGTAGAACAACTTGCACAAAGACTGCAAAAATGCCTGACCTGATATTAAAATAAATGATGAAAAATTTTCAGAATTGAAGAGGCGACACAAAAGTGTGCGGACACAGAATCTGAGCTGATTAGTCAACGACGGAGAAATATAGCGCTAGAAAAACAACTGGGCAAGGCTAAACTGGAGACACAGGGACTGTCAGGTCGGTGGCTTCTGAATATGTGTATTTGAGAAAAATGTATCCATTTTCTGAAGCCATAGATGTCGGATTTGATGATGTTTTTATGACTTTGCAGCAAAGCGACAGAAGCCAAAAGTGGGTTCTTCGACCATCAGCCTGAGAGAGTCGATGTCACTCGAAGATGAAACCAAAACTAGATACAACCTGGAGGAGCTGGAAACTAGGTCAGTAGTCGGTACTCTTTTCGGCATGTGGAAGGGGGCTGGAAACCATAGGTCAGTGCATTTCTTATCAATTTGGGCTGGAAACTAGGTCAGTAGTCGGTACTCTTTGGCATGTGGAAGGGGGCTGGAAACCATAGGTCAGTGCATTTCTTATCAATTTGGGCTGGAAACTAGGTCAGTAGTCGGTACTCTTTGGCATGTGGAAGGGGGCTGGAAACCATAGGTCAGTGCATTTCTTATCAATTTGGGCTGGAAACTAGGTCAGTAGTCGGTACTCTTTTCGGCATGTGGAAGGGGGCTGGAAACTATAGGTCGGTGCATTTCTTATCAATTTGAGCTGGAAACTAGGTCAGTAGTCGGTACTCTTTTCGGCATGTGGAAGGGGGCTGGAAACCATAGGTCGGTGCATTTCTTATCAATTTGAGCTGGAAACTAGGTCAGTAGTCGGTACTCTTTTCGGCATGTGGAAGGGGGCTGGAAACCATAGGTCGGTGCATTTCTTATCAATTTGAGCTGGAAACTAGGTCAGTAGTCGGTACTCTTTTCGGCATGTGGAAGGGGGCTGGAAACTATAGGTCGGTGCATTTCTTATCAATTTGAGCTGGAAACTAGGTCAGTAGTCGGTACTCTTTTCGGCATGTGGAAGGGGGCTGGAAACCATAGGTCGGTGCATTTCTTATCAATTTGAGCTGGAAACTAGGTCAGTAGTCGGTACTCTTTTCGGCATGTGGAAGGGGGCTGGAAACTATAGGTCGGTGCATTTCTTATCAATTTGAGCTGGAAACTAGGTCAGTAGTCGGTACTCTTTGGCATGTGGAAGGGGGCTGGAAACCATAGGTCAGTGCATTTCTTATCAATTTGGGCTGGAAACTAGGTCAGTAGTCGGTACTCTTTGGCATGTGGAAGGGGGCTGGAAACCATAGGTCAGTGCATTTCTTATCAATTTGAGCTGGAAACTAGGTCAGTAGTCGGTACTCTTTTCGGCATGTGGAAGGGGGCTGGAAACTATAGGTCGGTGCATTTCTTATCAATTTGAGCTGGAAACTAGGTCAGTAGTCGGTACTCTTTTCGGCATGTGGAAGGGGGCTGGAAACTATAGGTCGGTGCATTTCTTATCAATTTGAGCTGGAAACTAGGTCAGTAGTCGGTACTCTTTGGCATGTGGAAGGGGGCTGGAAACCATAGGTCAGTGCATTTCTTATCAATTTGGGCTGGAAACTAGGTCAGTAGTCGGTACTCTTTGGCATGTGGAAGGGGGCTGGAAACCATAGGTCAGTGCATTTCTTATCAATTTGAGCTGGAAACTAGGTCAGTAGTCGGTACTCTTTTCGGCATGTGGAAGGGGGCTGGAAACTATAGGTCGGTGCATTTCTTATCAATTTGAGCTGGAAACTAGGTCAGTAGTCGGTACTCTTTTCGGCATGTGGAAGGGGGCTGGAAACTATAGGTCGGTGCATTTCTTATCAATTTGAGCTGGAAACTAGGTCAGTAGTCGGTACTCTTTGGCATGTGGAAGGGGGCTGGAAACCATAGGTCAGTGCATTTCTTATCAATTTGGGCTGGAAACTAGGTCAGTAGTCGGTACTCTTTGGCATGTGGAAGGGGGCTGGAAACCATAGGTCAGTGCATTTCTTATCAATTTGAGCTGGAAACTAGGTCAGTAGTCGGTACTCTTTTCGGCATGTGGAAGGGGGCTGGAAACCATAGGTCAGTGCATTTCTTATCAATTTGGGCTGGAAACTAGGTCAGTAGTCGGTACTCTTTGGCATGTGGAAGGGGGCTGGAAACCATAGGTCAGTGCATTTCTTATCAATTTGGGCTGGGAACTAGGTCAGTAGTCGGTACTCTTTGGCATGTGGAAGGGAGCTGGAAAACTATAGGTCGGTGCATTTTGGAATGAGGCAATTTGGGCTGGAAACTAGGTCAGTAGTCTTTTGAATGGGACAAGATTGGACTAAAAATTGGTTGGTTCCCTCTATCATAGGTTGTCTCGAGCATTGGTGGTGAAAATATATCTACTTATTTTGGTTTTCATAGTTGGAACAATGATTCAGTGATATACCTGTTACAATTGGTATAGGATAAAAGATAGAATAGCAATTTATTTAATTGACTTTATGGTGGTTACTACATTGTACTGTGTTGGTTTAATATAACATGTGACTAAATTCTACATATATTATTCCAGCTTGGAGATTCAGCGGGATGAGAACGCTGCTCTGAAGATGGCGCTACAGCGAACTCTGGAGTCGAAGGAGGAAGATTTACGACTTTACAACGATATGGTCGAGGAAACCAAGAGGGTTTTCTTGCAAGGGCTCCGGCAATACCGCGAACGATCTGGCGCATCATAGTACAGTTGTATTTGTTCGTGTCTGCCTATGTTTTGTTGTTCAATGCCACTGCAAAAAAATTGCCATTTTTGTCATCCGTCCAGGAGATGTTGTTCATAAATGTGTATTTTGTGAAGAAGTTATGATTCTACATTCAGAATGATGTTGAGTACAAATGAGAGTTACCAATGGTTATGACTTGCACGTCGCTTTGAAAGGAGGATATTTACTGCATAAACATGATGAAATAAAAATGTATATTCTTGAATTCTGATGACCACGTTTAGGCTTGAAATTTTTACCATAAGGGTGCATAGATAGCCAGCCTCTTTGTTTCGGAGATAAAATTCGAAGATACTGTATCGGTCCTAATAGTAGCATGGCGTGCCAAAGCAAGACTTGTAGTAGCGCGCGCAATAATGAGGTCAAATTTGAGGTCAAATTTAAGAAAATCACTGAACAATATACCTATTGCCTCCAATCCCTCTGATTATGATTCGGATAACTTAAATGTGTGAATTGGAACACTCCATGAGCTTATTAGAAAATATGAAGTGATATACATGTACAAGGTTACAAAAATCAAACATTTTTTTATAAAAGAGGGGGGCATGCCACTATTAAGACCAATACGGAATAAAATTTCAAGCTGATCGGATGAACCAAAACAAAAATATAGGTAAAAATCATTGGAGGTTTTGATTTGAACTTGACTTTAGCGAATCAATGTTCATGTATATATGGATTATCCGTGATTCATGCTGCTGTGTTCTGGAAGATACGAGGTTCCATTCTAGCAGACTGACTAGTTATGATTTCAAGTTTGCAAACTTACACATTTGCAGAAAGGAGGAATTTAGTCGAGGAAATTGTCCATGATGATATGAAATGTATTTAATGTGTACATTTATTTTCACAGATGTATGCATGTTTTGAATATTCTCATAAATGTATCAAACTCTATGTTGGATACTTGTTTCAATATTTTGCCTTCACACTCCATTTTGTACACTGACGATTCATCTTTGCTCATGCAGACATTGCACTACATGTAGGATAAAGCTATGACTTTTTGGCTACCGGTATTTTGACAACCAGCATTTTGACAAGCACAATTTTGCGGAACATCCTTTTCTTAAACCCTGTGCAAAAAATTACTGCTACAGAATCCAGGAAACTTTCCTCAATTTATTATACTTTCATTCAAGGCAATCTATCCTAAGCACTATCTACATCATATCTTCAAGGTCACTGAAATGCAAGCATTCAGGAAAGTGTATGCTCTGAAGAAGATTTTTCACTTTTTCTGTTCGTTCGGGATATAATATGTTTATTTTTTGACGTGATGAATTTGCCAGAATAAACCCATGCCCCATATCTAGAGATGTCTTCGTGGAATATTTTTTTGCACAAGCTACCCTTGGCCAATATCTAAAGATGATTTCGTAGAATATTTTTGGCACAAGCTCTCGAGATAGAAGGTGGATTTGCCAGAATAAGCCCTTGGCCAATATCTAGAGATGTTTTCATAGAATATTTTTGGCACAAGCTCTCGAGATAAAAGGTGAATTTGCCAGAATAAACCCTTGGCCAATATCTAGAGCTGTCTTGGTAGAATATTTTTGCACAAGCTACCCTTAGCCAATAGCTAGAGATGATTTCGTAGAATATTTTTGGCACAAGCTACCCTTGGCCAATATCTAGAGATGATTTTGTGGAATATTATTGGCACAAGCTACCCTTGGCCAATATCTAGAGATGATTTCGTAGAATAGTTTTGGCAAAAGCTACCCTTGGCCAATATCTAGAGATGATTTCGTAGAATATTTTTTGCGCAAGCTACCCTTGGCCAATATCTAGAGATGAATTCGTAGAATAATATTCTTTGCACAAGCTTTCGAGATAGAAGCTTACCTTGCTACAGACACTTCCAGGGGATGACATCCAAGGTCAAGCAAGGTAACCGTCTATCTCGAGGGCTTGTGCAAAAAAGATTCAACGAAAAGACTTGAAAAATATTTTTCTCAAAAATAATCACTATAAGCTTGACGTTTTAGCCCATTTGTATCGAAAATGGTGCAGCTAAATATAAAATAATTCGAAAGGTGTGAATGTTTAGGCCCAAAAGACCCATATACCAGCCTAAATGCACCAGATGGCTTTTGGTGTACATCGTCCTGGAAAAACTCCTCTCAATCATAATCAAGTGTGCTAGTGTACCAGCTATCCTGATGAAGGGATGAAGTAGTTACCCCAGTGTTCAGTAGTTACCCCACCTATCCCGAAGTAGCCACCTCAGCTACTACAGATATTGAGCAACAACTCACTGTCGAACCTCAGTCCGTACAAGGGTGAACTCTCTTCACCTTGGAAAGACGGAGTCGATATTATTTGGCTCTTCCAGAAGGCTGAATGGTCCAAAGCCCCTTGACGTCACCTGCGATGGTCATTCTATTTCCAGTAATTCCTGTGTGAAATATCTCGGCGTTGAACTCGACCAACCGCTTAGTGGGAGTCGAATAGCTGACAATATTATCAAAAAATCTAACGCCAAAATGAAATTTCTGTATAGACAGGCCAAACACCTTAATGTGGACACTAAAAACTCTTTACGTCAGCTCTGATTCAATGTCACTTTGACTATGCCAGCACCTCTTGGTATTCTGGCCTTATCAAGAGAGTTCAGAATCGTCTACAGACCACTCAAAATAAGGTCATTCGCTCCCCCTAGAACCCACATAGGATTCGAGGAATTTAAAGCCGTCGGTATGTTGCCAGTGGAAGTCCGCGTCAACAAACTTAAAGTAAATTACATACATGACATGATCTATGGAAATGCTCCCAGATACCTAACCTCCTACATTAGTATCTAAATTTCTGCCACAACACCCGATCTGGCCCAATGTCCCTAGTTATCCCAACTGTAAAGTCTTTGGGTCACTCCTCTTTCCGGTACACATCAGTCACTGCTTGGAACGAGTTACCAAGTGATGTCAGAAAATTAAGTGCTGAAGCAGTTTTTAAATCAACAAGTTATATTTATTGAACAAGTTCTATCAAGAGTCACTAAACCCCTTTATTTATTCATAATATTCTAGTATTTGTTGTTAGGTTATCTAGTCACTATTATATTGGTATGTATTAAAAATTCTATTTTTTTCATCCAATTTTTTCCATCCAACTTTTGTCTAATTTTGTAGTTATATTTATAAATCAGTCATTTACATTTGTATACTTATTTCTTCAAATATATTTATATTTTTAGGCGACCTATTTTGTTATGTGATTTAAATCCGGACCACAATGGAAATAAGTGTTTTCACTTTCTTGTGTCATCCGTGTATTTTAATGTGCACTATAATGTTATTTATACTGTATGGTATTTCACAAAATAAATTCAATCAATCAATCAATCAAATTCAAGTCGTTCGATGTGGTCTGGCATGCAGTAATGTTAGCTGACCTGAGCCGCCTCCGAGTGGGTGGCAACCCTCGGTTGCTAGTATACAGCCCCTACCAGGGGATGAAATCCAAGATCAAGCAAGGTAACCTCCCTTCTCGAGAGCTTGTGGAACAACACGGAGTTAGACAGAGCATAGAAATGTAGGGAGACAGAGTGACATCCCTTCCACTGAACTTTCCTAGACCCGGGGTCACCAGGTCTGAACAGGGCTTTGCCTTTGGAACACTGGATGTCTCGGCTCCGACATGTGCGGAAAGTATGGTACTCATATCCCAGACTTGCATTGGACTTCATCATTTGACTTCTTCACCCTATCAAGATAACGAAGGATTGCATGACTCGAAAATCAATCAAATACACAAAACCATGTTCTCACACAGGAATTTCATGATGAGTCTGAAATTAGTACTAATATTGGGGTCTGTCGTCCGTGGTCGCTCCGTCATTCGTCCGGATCTGTAATATTTTTTGACGTGATGATTTTTTTTCATAGATTTGTCAGAACATACCTTGTCTCAATATCTGAAGACAATTCTTTTTTAAAAATGGATTGAATTGTTTTTGGCTGTTTGGCGGCCATTTAAGTGTCCGAAAATGGCCAATTTGACACAACTTCAAACTTTAAAATAATTTTCTCAAAACTGACTTGATAACTTTTTTCTAATTCTGTACAGGCATGCTATTCTGGGCCAATTATAATGTGTATAAAGATGGTACACCTTGAATTGCTCAAACGGCCCGAAATGTAGGCCCAAAATAGACCTAAATGCACACATTGGCCTCTGGGGACAAAACGCTTGCAAATACAGCTTAGGTTAGTGTTATGAGCATATAGGGTGTCATATATGGTGGATCTTTTGGTGATTTCGGAATTGGTAAATCTAAAGGACACGTCTGACCTGAAACGTGTAAATCTGCCTGTGCAGATATTAATCTTGTAGATAGGGCTTAGGAATTTATTATGAGCATAAAGGAATTCATGTATGATAGATCTGTTGGGGATCTTGAACTTGACCTCAAGTCTCAAGGTCACGTATAACGTGTAAATTGGCCTCTGCGGACACAACGCTTGTATAGTGCTTAGGTTTGTATTTTTAAGCATATAGGGAATCATATGTGCCGTATCTTTTGATGACCTTGAAGTTGACATCAGAAGACCTTGAATGATAAATCTCAAAGTCATGTTTGACCTGAAATATGTGAGTTGGCCTCCCAGACCAAACACATGTAGATAGGGCTTACATGTAGGTTTGTATTATGAGCATATAGGTCATATATATATTGAAATTGACCTCAGATGACCTTAGTAAACCTCAAGGTCACGTGTGAGCTGAAACGTGTAGATTGGCCTGTGCAGACGTTACACATTGTAAATAGAGCTTTGGAGTGTATTAAGAGCATAATGGACGCCATATATGGTGAATCTATTGGTAATCTTGAACTTAACCTCAATTCTCAAGGTCACATCCAACCTGAAGTGTGTAAATTGGCCTATGCAAACGAGACGCTTGTTAACTGAGCTTGGGTTTGTATTATGAGCATATATGATGAAACTTTTAGTGACCTTGAACTCCGATGACATTGAGTGGAGATTGAATGGATATGGTGGTATCGACTGTGCACCGAGGCTGGGCCTCCTGCGTCAGGACGCAATAAGATTGAGATTTAATACTGAAGGTAGTCCGAGGTCAGGTTCAAGATCACCCACAAATTAACCATACCATGATATTTTTCTGTCACAATAAACAAGGAATTTTTCTGCAGAGGCCCAATTCATTTATTCCTGGTCAAACGTGACCTTGAACTTGCCATTCAAGTTCTTCTGATGTCATCTTCAAGGTCACAAAATTCCAACAAATGGCTTCGTATGCTCATGATAAAAACCTAACCTCCAGATAGTCATAACATTCAGTTTGAACACTCAGGTCATTCGAGGTCAAGTTCAAGGTCAACAAAAGGTGAACCTGACCATATCCTACATGCTCATAATAGCCTTGAACGTGATAATGTCGGAATAAAAATTATAAAAACGCCTTGGTATCGCCAGTGATCACCGCGTTGACTCCGTGGGACGCCATGGAAACTCAATAGAAGCGCCAAGGACGCGGTAAGGTCGGGTGGGGCTGACTGTGTCAGAACGCCATGTAAATTGCATGTTTGAATGTCTGCACATCCACAATAGGAGCCCGCGGGACCTTATCACGTCCTGGGTTGCCGTGGAAACGCTGGGAGTACGTCACGGGAGTGTGACGTGGGTAATCGCATTCGTTCACATTACGCATTGTTCCATGGTAAATTCAAACTTGACTGCATAGTCTCACCAGGGCGTATTTCATAGTACGCATCTGTTCTGTATACTCGGATATATAATCAGGCTGACAAATTGGAATCGCTTTTAAACAGTTTTTTATGCAAATTCAGGCTACGAATTAACCACTCTCGCATGGGCACCTGGAATCAAAATTACTTTATTCCAACATTGATGATCATATTTCAACAACACGTACAATGCATATCAATATTAATTAGGTAGATATTGAATATTCCTATACATTTATTATGAAACATGCAGGTGCCTCTTTCAATATTCTCCATTCTCAAAAATGTAAACTTGTATATGCCGACGACACAACTCAGTGGGTTCAACGGCTTGTTGTCCAAACAAAACTGATACGGAAGCTGTGAGTTTTTTTCATTTAGCGAGAAATGCATGTCCTATAACGTACGATTCTGAGCAACACGACAGAGAGTCATACACCCAGAGAAGGTTGGTCTATAACAAAACAAACTCAATACACGTTGTTATAATAATATTCGTGAACTGTACTACATGTGTAAACTCTCTCGAGTGGTGGTGTAATCAATATTCATTTATCCAGTGCGTATATATATGTCATATCTTTTGTAAATATAACCCAAGTGTTAGCTATGCCTGTGGTCACACATCAGTGATCACACAATAACAGATATACCAAGTATACATGGTGTGTGTGTGTGTGTCTTCCTGAACGTTTGCTCACATCTAGGATAGGAATTGGTCCGAGTGTCACATAAAAACCGACCGAAATTTTGCATCGGTTTTTGCGTCAGACAGAAGTCTCGGCCTATACCTCGATAACATTACAATATGTATAATATGTCAAGTTATATTCAAAGTGGCTTAGCTGAACTACGGACAGAGAAACATCCGCTGATAAGATTTATACACCCGGGGGTTGGGGTGGGGGGGGGGGAGGGTGCGTCATGATGTGTGAGTTATAGCCAATTGTCATTTCGGAATCCAACTATAGACATAATTGACAATAAAATTTACTCACTAAACAAACGTTTCTAGATAATTTGAAAATTTGTGTACATTCGGCAAAATTTTCCCCATGAACCATGTTTTTTTTTTTTTATCATGGTCCGTCTATATTTTGGATAAGATTATTTATCTATTCTATCCACTCAATAAAGTGCGGGTTAATCTTAAAAAACAACAACATTTTGTTGACATGATAGACTGAAATTTGTAGATTGTTATAGTTTTCCCAGCATGTCAATATCTCATTAAATACGAACATATGACAGTTTTGGCGAAAATTCACCTGTCAACTCTTAGATCTAGTTCAATTGTTAAATAATGACATAAAATTATACAAATTTCCACCATTCAACCTGTAAACAGGTCTAATTCACTATTAATTTTATCTTGCATGCGTCATAATCAGTGTACGGTTACAATTTTTTGTTGCAATGATGATATATACCCCATATAGCAACCATTGGGCGTAAATGCCATGAATATTGAATTATTCATGACAAAATTGTTGAAATGGGGACAGCATAAATAAATCAAAATCAGTTGATTAATTTTGAGACGATTGTGTATCCAGGGAATGAATTAGAGCCCCTAGTATCCATGATTGTCATGGGCTGTATATACAGAATGGTATTCATAACAACAACATAATAGCTGATATGCCCATGGTATATTTCATATTGTCGTATCTCACAACATATTGATTTGCGATGAAGCTAGGAATGAGCACATAAATTATGCCAAAATATAGCTTCTAATGTACCTGATTAAAGTATATATATATTCTCATGTGGAACTTCTAATACTAAATAATACATTCTGGATTTACATGCGCTTTAAACTGACGGTTGAAGTTTAATAGAGTTTAAAATATTGTTGTGACGTCACACCATTGTATGAACAGTGGATTCGTCCGCACGAATCCACCGTTTGCCCCATACGAATTCATTGGTTCACTGATGCATGTAATGTCATGTTGCACAAGTTCATAATCAGTAATCTCAAGATCATCTAATGTTGAATTTCCAACATTGTTCAGAAAGTTTGCAGCATTAAATGCGGCCATACTATCCACGATTTCATTTGAAAATGTGTCCAAATTATCTGCCATGTTTTTTTCTTCTGAAATTTAATGTCAACCAGTCGATGTCCAGTAACAGAAATGCGAGAATGTGTGTGGTATAGGTCACTGTTTCGCTGTGTTTTGAGTACAATATATTGAAACTCACCATCATCCAATGGAGCTATCCATTGAAACACGTTCCACGCATCAAACCCTGCTCCTTAATACTACTCGCTCATTAAATGAATGCATTTAACCCGTGTGCCACCTTTTTAATCCTTTTGAATATATAGAGGAAAGCGCAAGATATAGTACTTGGGCCGAAAACCATGTTGAGTTGAGCAATCTAAATTCACTCGGTTGCCGGCTATTTATGAATACATTTTTGTCATGCTTGACTTGCAATAGATCTAACAGGAACAATATACATGTGTACGAGTAATCTGTTGGTCGCATTGTGATTGTAAGAGCAATATTTTAAGTCGGATAAAACACTCGAAACAATGAATTCGTTCACGAATTCACTCGCGCGTTGCGCTCGTGAATTCGTAGGCACGAATTCACTGTTTCTCGTTCTTTATCCATGACATAATTATCACCTATTCGTAACATAATGATAGCGAGATATTGTGAATGTGCCTTATCATAACGCTCGTTATATATTCTCGCCGCAGCAATGGTACGGCAAGTTAGCTGCCAGAGTGAAGGAGTGGAGGGGGGGGGGGGGGGAGGTGGGGTGCGGTTGTGGATGGAGTTGTGAGGCAGTACCATCCTATGTAGTTGGCTTGCACGGTCAGAGTGCATCCAGCCAGTGGTATACTTGAGCCAACTGTGCACGGAAAAACCTTCCTTTCCTAGAACGTGTTGTGCACCGAAAAAAAACTATGTTTATCGCAGTTCAGTAGCATGATTCGATTCCCGTGATTCGATCAGGGAGGATTTGGTGTGATGGATCATGTATTCAGGGTGGATTCATAACTGTTTGAGCAAGTATATTCGTTTCCTACAATTCCACATAATTATTATATCGTATACTATATTATTACTACATAGGCTACATTTAACATGGGTATATTACAATACCGTCCATACATGTATGAAATATAGTATATGCTGCCAGTGTGTGTAGACCTTTTAGGTTTAACATATGTTGTATACACACTGAAACGGTATTTATTAAATGATATACATATTTTGTCACTTAATTACTGTGTAAAGTATGTGATTTTGAGCACATTATTATGTATGTGCAACTCATACGTATGGGTGCATGTTCACCGATATAACCTGAATGATAAAATAAGGTATATTCCATCGACACTTTACAATTTGCATTCTACCTCCAAATATTATGATGAATGCAAGTGCACCTTTATGAGGCAGCGGAAAATGTAGAAAAAATACAGGCTCTCACCATTCAGTTGCATATGATCAAACGGATAAAACATGAAAAATATCAGGTTCCAATTTTAATAACTGATGTGCATTTCACACAAAGGTTATCCTAGTCGCACAGCTGTCACCTGTGTCTATATCAACAGCACTTCACCCAACAAGACCCATATTCCGATACATGCAGTCGCAGTTTGAATAATGACGGACAAACTGTCGTATATAATTATAACATCATTATTTTCCTCTGCATTTCACTAGCAATTTTAGATACTCGTATGTATATTATAACATCGCTTGACGCCTCTATTTTTCAAGGAACTGGATATCCCATTACTTTGCAAGTGAGTTGGGCAGCATTATCAATTTAAATTGCTTCGTAATTCAAGTTGTTCACTTCTTTTGTGTTTATGGGTATGGAATCTACATTCAATGTATATAGTTGACATCGTCAAATGTTATTGTTTTAGCGTACAACACAATTATATGCCCGCAATTGACCTACATGCCGTATATGGCAGTTATGTACATGGATGTAAAGGTCCTAGTGCATGTCGCTTAGAGTATTTCGAATTTATCTAATTGATCGGTTTGTTTAAGAGCGCATCAACATTCACCAGGCTCATAATTATTCTATCAACGATTCCATACGCCTATGTATCATGATTAATTGATTATGCACTTCATTAACTGCTTTGTATACCATGCTTCATAATGTGGCAATCACTTGTTCAATGTTCAGTGACAGTTTGTAGGATTTATTCGCTTACGACGATTATATTCGACACATTCCATTCGTTGTCATTTGAACTGCTGCAAAGATTCAAACTATATACGTTCGGTTATTTTATTTTACCTTTTGTACTGCATGTGTTCACTTGCCTAAAATTGCCAGCAATTATATGTATACTGTTTACAGCCGGGTGACGCTTGCTGATTGGTCATGAACTCATGTCACGTGCCTAGAATGCATACGTCGTCATCACGCTTCTGATTGGTCCAACTCATCACGAGAAGCCCCCTGATTGGTCAGTCTAAGTCGACGGTTATACCATGTTGCCATGGAAACCATTCCTCGTGTTGTTGCTGGGTGTGTTTGAATGCCTCACCCTGAGAGCAGAGCACAAGAACTCGCATATATCGTCAGCCAACGACGTTATAAAACTGCTCCAAGAAATGCGAAACACCGACCGGACATTCAGATTGAAAAGTGAGATATTGTCCAATATGAATGATAAACATGCATGTATATATATCTATCGAAGTATAATTGAATATACGTCAATTATAATCAATGCACTTATCTTGGTGAAAAAAGTGTGAAATATATTTTATATGATAATAAAAAAAAAAACACGTTGTCATAATTAAACCAGTTTGAAACTTAAAATTGACTTTTTTTGATTTTTTCAAAAAAAGTCTCATCCAAATATTAATTTCAATTTGCACACTTAACGAATGAGACCAATCTGAATGAGACCAGACTAAAATGTTGGAAGTTATAGTAGCTTATCATGACTACACATTATCTGTAAAAGACACCCCAAATTATCGCCATTTCTCGGGCAGACCTACTGGAGGAAACCGAGGTGGTGGACTGGCTGGACGTCAATGACCGGGAGCTTGGGCTTGGACGTCATGACGTCAGCGTGGCGTCATGGAGATATAGCACCAACCTGACACAGGAGAACGCCGATATGGTAACAGAGAAGGGTTGAGGGGGAATATCCTGGGGAAGGGGGGTACTGAAAATTAAGCATTTAGAACGGTACTTGCACAATGCAGTTATAGTGATCTCTGGCCTCAGCAGTAATTGGGGTGGTATAAGGTCGTCAAAATTAGCCAAATGGGGTTTCACCATTATTCACCACCATAATGTTAAGATTCGAACCAAAAATATGTTATACAATTACATTAAAATGCTCCTTCATTATCATTATGAAATGAATGAATGAATTATAAAGTTTCAAATACCATGCCTGTGACCACTCCAGTTGTTCATAAAACATAAATACCGGTACCATGCGCACGATTAAAAACTTTTAATTTTGTGATTTCTGGCAGTTGTCCGAGATCACAGTGACTGAACAACAATGGAGACGAGAGAGAGTGAAAGAGGCTAAATCATTCCTAGAGAATATACGTCACTTCCGGAACAAGACGGCAGAGCGCATGCTCCGTATGTGGGTCAATGACGACTGTATCCCGGATGACCCGACAGTCGCTAGGTATGTCTGAGATTGAAACTGAATTTCACTGATCACAGGTGAAAATATTCAAATGTGTGATCTTACCAGTATTCTCACAAAAGGCTCAGTGCATGGGGAAAAAAATATATTCAATATGAACACGTTGAACGAAGATATACCTGTGAACTTGTTTGATGTCATATTTGTTTGATGAATCTGGAATTATCAGTTAATTCGTTATTAATAAATGAAGCTGAACATTTATTCTGCAGAAGTATGACAGTTTTAGAGAACGACTTGGAGAGAATTTACAGCAGTGCTCAGCTTGAGAAAGACGGGGATGTGTATCGGTTAGATCCGGAACTTACCGAACTGATGGCGACATCTCGCGACTATGACACTCTGTTGTGGGCGTGGCAAGGCTGGCGTGACGTCACGGGACCAAACATGAGGTCAAAGTTCACGGAGTTAGTGTCCTTTATGAACACTGCAGCAACTGACAATGGTTGGTACTTTTCAATGCTTCTACAACTTCGAATATTTTTATCGTTTGTCATTACTGGTGGAGAATCCGAATAAAAGGCTATCTTTTGAGATGTGCAGTTTTTTTTCTGTTGGAAACAGTAACATACATGTAATATATCATAGCGTCTGGCTTGACATACAGAGTATGATATGATGATATAGATCAAAATCGATTTAATAATTTGTTGGAATACTATAAACATAGTAATTGATAAATGTGTCTATGTATACTAAGTATGATATCACGATATGTTAATATAATTAAAGTTATTTGGAATAATGCAGATCAATTTTGTTCACGACTCAGTACATGTATTTCCATTTTGTTTTTAATTCGAAATTTTGTCGTTATATTCGTGTTAATTGTTGGTACCTGTATTCTGGAATATGACATCGGTGTATTTTCTAGGCAAACATATTAAAATATTAATAAGTCATATTGTAAGAATCGACAGTTCAGTATACATGGAAATATACTTTGAACATACCATTCACAAGACCAATATGTCATTTTTTATTCCCAGGTTTGAATGACATGGGCGAGTCGTGGCGTATATCTAGCTATGAAGTAGACAACATCGAGCCAATGGTTGATGAGCTATACAGACAGATTCTCCCGCTGTACCAGCAGCTTCACGCCTATGTCCGGAGAAAACTGGCCGAGGTGTACCCTGAGGTGGATACATCGGGCCCCATACCGGCACACATACTGGGTGAGTGAGTGAGTTGACATACCGTTATAAAACACCTTATACGTCCGACACGTTACGTTACAAATGTTTTACAATTTGCATTTCATTCACACACAACAAAACAAGACATTTTTTTCTATTTATCTCGATGCAAATTGCGAATGCATATTTGAATATCAGCTAATAGGGGCCTATCATAGACAAAACTACACTTATCGGTAATTATTGAAGTGACGCCACAGAAACCTTCGTATGTTGCAATGTGGATGGAACCTGAGCATCCTCTGGCTCGTGTGGATGTCACCAAACTCATTTGCAACCACTACATTAATATTTTTAGTTTATAAGCATATTGCGAAAATATTTTGTGACATTTGTAACTATAAAATTAAAACCGATAACCCCACAATAAACAGGTGACATGTGGGCGCAGCAGTGGACCAACATTTACGACATCGTGCAGCCGTACCCGGACGTTAACGCGGATGACGTCACGGCCGCCATGTTGGATCAGGGCTACACGGTGACCCGGATGTATGAAGTGGCCGAGGGGTTTTTCACGTCTATCGGTCTGGAGCCCATGACGGAGGCGTTCTGGGAGCGGTCCATGCTGGAGCGGCCACGGGATGGACGGCCTGTGGAGTGCCACGGGTCGGCAGAGGACTTTCTCACTCAGGACGACTTTAGGTACTAGATCCATGCTTTATCGATTAGGATTATAATATTGTGTTTGGTGACAGCTTGGAACGTGGTAGTTGTCCTTATCAATGCATTATCCCTGCTTTTGTTACTAAGGATTGTTAAGATATTATATTATTAGTATGAGCAAATGACAGAGATTAATTGGTCAGTGGTGTACCACAACGCAATATTTTTGTTCAAAGAAAAATCAGACGTAGAAAATCTTCCGATGTTGGTGATCAATTTCCATCAAAAATAAGATTTAAATTGGAGAATCATGATGCACGATATGTTGTCGATTATGTTACACCTCCCAATCCCAAACCTCCAGGATAAAGATGTGTACGGTGATCACGGAGGATGACTTACGGACGGTCCACCACGAGATGGGCCACATTGAGTACTTCATGCAGTACAGGCACCAGCCGACTGTCTTCAGGGCCGGGGCCAATGCCGCCTTCCACGAGGCTATCGGCGACACCATTGATCTGTCCGTGTCAACGCCGGGCCATCTCAGGGCGATAGGTAAGACGGTAAATGTGGTTTTAAGATCTGATTTCTCAGGGAAATAATGCAGGTGTGAAGACATTGAATATGAGGACAATATATGGGTTTATACTGTAAAGATGTATGCGCATATATGGGCAAGAGTTAACCAAAGAAAACTCACCGAATGATTTGAAGAAAAATTGTTTTATAAATTTACATTAAGTTCACTTAAGAAACTCCATCCATGTGAATACAAAAACGGCCTATGTACTTATATGTCGATGTGAAACACATACTGAGACGCTACCTTCCTCCGCAGGACTGCTGACAGACCCGGAATCTAAACAGGACTGTGAAGGAGACTGTCAGGGTCGCCATGGCAACTCAGCTGGGTCAGATGGGGAGCAACCCGACACTGACGACAACGAATTCAGTAAGAGTTCCTCTATCTAATGCAAAGGTCTCTAGAAATTGTACATGTACATAGTACAATTAATATATTAGTGGCAAATGGTTGGCCTAAATCTTTCTCCCTATACGGTTCAAACTAGGTAGGTGACTTCCTGGCAGTTCTGCACGTTCGTGTGCAACAGCGCACACAATATTACTATTACAATGCGATGCAATGCAATCTAATCCAACCTAATACAATACAATACAATACAATACAATACAATACAATACAACTATGCACAATACAATACAATACAATACAATACAACTATGTACAATAATTATACAATACATACAAAATATTATGTAAAAAAAAGGTTCAATAGTCTCTCGATCTTTCGCCAGAGAAGACGATAAACTTCCAGATGAAGATGGCGCTGCAGAAGGTCGCCTTCCTGCCGTTCGGGTACCTCATCGACAAGTGGCGCTGGGCGGTGTTCCGAGGGAACATTGGCGAGAGGGACTATAACAGCGAGTGGTGGGAATACCGGTAAGTACGGGGTATATATAATGGTAGGTTGTTCTTGTGGAAATAAGTGGTTTGTTCCGAATATGAAATCTATGAGTTTACCAAATTGCGTTAACTCGTAAATTGTTCAGAAATAAAGAGAGTGTGCGAAGAACTCTTGACACAAGTTCATAAATTTTGAATTTTTGGATAAATAATCCCGACTAATTTTGGTGTTGTTTTACCATATTGCAAAATAATTCTGACAGTTTTATTCAAGGACACATGACGAATAATTTATAATTCTGACAGTCGCCTACTGTACAGTATAATTCGAGTGCATTATGCTCGTCGTTTAGTATTATACATTTATCATATAAACGACGCATACATTATGATTGGGAGTTTTGGAATCGAATTAGACATCTTTAGCGAAGGTCACCTTCGTGACCCATATGCATTTTTAGCGCTTATTTTTCACGGAATTGCTAACCAAGTGTTTGTAACAAAATTATGATGCAATATATTAGTAAGTGTACTAGTGTTCAATGTTCTTTTAGGGAACAGTTTCAAGGTGTACAGGCTCCCATTACACGTTCGGAGGCAGATTTTGATCCTGGAGCAAAGTTCCACGTGCCAGCTTTTGTGGCTTATATACGGTAAAATAAACTTAAAATATATTCCTGTTGTACGGTAGATTGAGGCTACTTATGTAAAAAGTTGTTCAACTTTATGAGAAATGATGGTAAAAAATAAAACACGTTGTGTTAGTGCTTCCGCATACATGTCTTCACACTAAATATATTCATTTACCCCGCGTTTTATTCCCAATTTTTACAATCATTTTATTGTTCCAGGTATTTTCTGAGTTTTATCGGCCAGTTCCAGTTCCACAAAGCGCTATGCGAGGAGGCGGGTCACCACGGACCACTTTACACGTGTGATATCTATCAGTCTGAAGAAGCTGGGCGACTACTCAGGTCTGCACTTACTCGAATAGTGTTCCAAACACGAGGTATACAATGAATAACAGGCCGATTTAGAGGAGGGCGCACCCAGCGCGCACTCCCCCTTTTGCCCTCACGGATTTTTTTTCTGAAAGATAAATCGCAAGAAAAATGGAAGAAAAATCATTGCCAAATTCAAAGACCGCCCCCCCCCCCAGACTATCTGACTTCCTCAAGCGTCAACAATAACCAAAGTGTAGTATTGATCATGATGTGTCCTTTTTCACGCTGCAAAATGATGAAGACTGAAACATTGAGCGGTGGTAATCTTATTTTCAAATTTACCTGTCGTAGGCCTATAAATCATTTCTTCACCAAATAATTCCCTTTCAAACGAACGGAATCGATGGTTAGATCAACACTATCTTAAAGATGCAGGACCATAATTTTGTATAAATCAATTGAAGACGGATGGTCAAGAATGTCAGATTTGGGTTCGTTTTGTTGTTGAGTCAAATGATGTTATCGCATGTCTTACACTTCTATCATATTTTCAGTTTGTTAGATAAACAACTCTGTTCTAGTTAATTTGGAAAATCTAATTGTTGCGATATTCAGTCAAGAGTCTAGTAGTCAGAATCATGACTTAGTTCTTTCATTGTTCTTCATCGTCTGTGGACAAACAATAAACCCGTTATCATGATAACGCTATCAACTGCAAGTGATGCTGTTACAGATACGAACAGGGGAATTGCATATGTACGCAATTATCAGAGATCTTATAGATAATTTCGTTTATCTTCGAAAAATTACATGGATATTGTGGTAGCGAACGGAAATGCAAATCATCTCTACGTGTAGGGTAATGTCCAATCCAGAGACCACATAATACCCTGAGGTGTACTAATCCAATAACTGTATCCCAAGTTCTGGATGAATGACATCATCACAAAAACACCGTTGATCCAACGCACATGTTGCGTGAATGACGTTGCCAACAAGTTACCAAAAATCGGAACACGTGTTTCGTTGCATAAAAACTTCTAGAACATTTGTCTCTCGTTAGATCTAGTTGTGGAACATCAATAATTCATCAAATCAAACCACCGGAAAATGCCCATATTTCATCAGAACTATAAATAAGCAATCCCATCTTCTTCCTAAGACGCGAAGATTCTGGAGTAACCTGGAGTACTGCATGTCCGCTACATAAACATTCCCACCTGCATCTATTTTATGTCCGTGATTTTAACGTCTACAGAAAGTATATAATATTATATTAGGTGCCATGTACTGAAATATATTGAAATAAATTTTTGAAAATATTATTATAATATCTATGTGTGCTCACGAGTATATTATCTGATTATTAACTGAATATTTCATTACTTTTTATTTGTCATTATTTAACATCAATGGTCTAATTTCGATTTTTAGCTCTGTGTTAGAGCTGGGAGCGAGCAAGCCTTGGCCTGAAGCCATGAAGATGTTGACGGGACAGAGGGAATTCAAAACCGACGCCATATTTGAATACTTTCAACCTTTACACGACTGGTTGCTTCAACAAAATCAGGGACAAGATGTCGGCTGGTAGCATGAGTGTATGGTTTATCCATGTTATGTAGATCTAGTTGAAAGGAAACATTCATGTTGATTGTGAAAACGGGGTATGTATTTATTGGTCTTCCATTGTATTTGAGAGCATGTAATTCAAACTGTGTCTTCCATAATGTAAGATGATTGTGAAGTTAGTCGGACTTTAATATTTTTGATCTAAATAGTTAGCTTTTCGCGGATAATGATGATTATGTTCACGATAATCACCATGGTAACTATTTGGCTTTCACAAGGTAATGACATATGCCTGAGATATCCTGTGATATTAAAAGTTGTGATGTTATCCTTGTTCGATAACATATAATAAATATTATTTTGTTCAATCTGGTATTCATTTTTGCACCTGTCGAAGTTTAACTACCTGGCAATTTCACATCACAGACACATCCGTCAGAAAAGCTGATTGAAGTGTCAATGGAGCACCTGCTAAAATGACAGCTATACATTACATAATATGTCAAGCGTAGTAAAACCATCACATGAACTACCAATACACATTCCAAATCAGATGGAACTAGGCGTATAAATCAAATTGCTCTCAGTGGAGTGAATCGACCCAAATTTATTCTGGAAGGATGGAGGGAGGGAGGAGGGGGGGGGGGGGGGGTGTGGGGCGAAATATCCCAGATTAGTTGCAATAAAAAGCAACACGAGATTGGCGCAAATTGTTGGCCCAGTGAAGCTTTTTTTTAGCTCGGCCTCGCTTTTAGTAACCATCTTAGTTGTGAAATAATCTGTCCCGATGTCTCTCAGCTACAAACCACGGAAAGAGATCCCAAGATCAGCACTTTACTTTTGCCGAAAACATCAGATCGCCATTGATAAAATCCAAGACATCCCACAGCGCCCAGCTTCGGGAAGTGAAGATAGGCAGATTCTCACTTTGGCAGGGACCCATTTGTTTGTTTTTGTAGGGGCCGGGTGAGAAACTAAGTAAGTGTGGGTTGGAAATGTGCTATCTGCAATACATCGAGAACAGGAGATGAAAATTAGCTAAACCATGGTTTTTGAAAGAAAACATTATGCAAGTTTGTT
Source organism: Terebella lapidaria (assembly GCA_949152475.1). Lineage (NCBI taxonomy): Eukaryota > Metazoa > Annelida > Polychaeta > Terebellida > Terebellidae > Terebella > Terebella lapidaria. The sequence continues at coordinate 15,286,372 of OX424567.1, forward strand.
TTGAGCAGCTTTGCAACCCTACATTCCAATGTGATTTGGTACATTTCAGGAAATGCTTAGGTTTGGCACATACATGGTCACATGGTCAGTTTTACTTACTGTATACCATAGATAAACTCAGTGTTTTGTATGTCATATTGTTTTACTTTAATTCGATAATGTACAAGGTTAAGACGACACTTTTTTTTTGGAATGTAGTGTTACGCCAACAAAATCATCTGGGAATGTCAGAATAATCTGTGGTCTTAACCCTGTACATTCCAAGATCAATTTGCCGGCTTAATCTGGTACATTTCCAGAATAATTTGTTGTCCTAACCTTGTACATTCCTTCATTATCATTGATACGCTAATATTGAAAAATGTTGATGTATGTTTGATAGTTTATGATCATATATTCTAGTTACTGCTAGTTTATTTTGTGTGCATTAAGTTCCTTTATGACAACAAATATACTACAAAAACTCAAATCACTGCAAAATATGCCACTTCTAATTTATTGAACACTAAAACATAGCAAATATCCTTCACAAATATAAACCATTCATCGTATCAATTCACCATGAACTCGTTTCACCGCACTTCTGCAGAATTTAATGGAGGTAATGAGATAACGTCAGAAGATCCAAATGGAACACGTTATTGTCTCAGTAATCCAGGCATATGTCTGAGGCACAGTTGCACATTACATGTCTAGGGCGCAGGTATTATCTCCCACCATTGATCTGTAACGGTTTGGTTGGTTGCCTCACATGTCCACGGCTGAATGTTCTCACCTCTCTGGCTCTCAGCGCGTCCACTGACGTCCACACACTTCCCCGTGGCAACATTCTTGATGCTGAAGTGACAGTGGGAATCGTAGACAAACTTCCACTCGTGGTCATCGTCATTATCAACACAGCTAGCTAGCTGAATGTTCCTAACATTGCTAGTGTCTCGCACTCCTTGTATATCCATGCACTTCTCAGACGCCTTGCTGTGCAGCTTTCCATCAGAGGTCATCAGCCATATTTGGTCGGTGTTTGGGACATTTAGCTCACACGTGTCACTATTGATGTTTGCCCAATCGCTCACTCCCGGTGTCCCAGCAACGTTGATACAGAACCCTGTGTCTCGATTCCTGATGAAGAACCCTTTGTGAGTAAACACACCAAAAATATATACACTAGACAACGTGACAAAAATCACATTGAATATAGTAGCTTACAAACAAATGAGGTGTGTTTCACACATCTCAATATGTTCATGAATACATGCACGTGTGCCTAGACTGCAGCGTTTTCTAGTCTTAGTTTCACATAAATTTCCAACGGTCAATCTGTGATTGTTACGAACCATTGGGGAATGTGGATGCTGCGTCAGGACACACACATGTGTATTGTTGACCAGCCGGACAACAGGTGGAGACACCAGCACACGGGTTAGATTGACATGGGTTTTCTGTCAACATCAGAAACTTTGAGCTAGCTTTCAAATAGATAAATGTATGAAAACTTTGTGTATCAATGGGAGGATGGTGCAGTGGCAGAGCGCTTGGCCCATGATTCACAGGTCGTGGGTTCGAGTCCGCTCAGCTTCACTTGTGCCTGAAAACCCCTCACGCCAGTGCAGCCTAACTGGGGGTAAAAACAAAGTCTGGGTGGTATCAGAGACTGTCTATGGTATCTGGCACCTGAAAGATCTCTTGGGATTTATCGAAATGAGCCGGGTTTCTGTCTAAGGGGCATATCATCTAGTTATGGCGCCCATTAACCCCAAGTACAAGTACAAGTGTATCAACCCAAAGACTATTTTGGAATATGTAAGGTTTTTTTATTCAGCAATATACCTCTGTATTACTAATGAAGGCTATACAAACCTTTCAGCACATACAACACGTTGTCAAGGGAACCCAAGCTGTCTGTGTAACAGCCTGAAGTCCCTCCCCTGCAACTGTCGACATCTGGGACTTCGTCATACAGCTGACAGCTGTATGAGAAGCCAGCTGGGTGTACGCTCGCGGCCAAACATCTCCCTGTCTGGCATCTCTTCTCGTTCCTAAGAAGACATAGCTTCTTGCACATAGCTGCACTTTTTACCGTCTGTTCGTGGATGATACTTGCACCATTCAGGTACATGTTCTCGTAAGGAAAGCTATCGAACAAGCATGTTGTGTGACAGTCGGTAAATGTAAATTCAATTGCTGTGAGTAACGTCATAAATTTGTAGAGATCCATCACCTTGAATTCAGATCCATCCAAATACGCAGTTCAAGTCACATTGCAGAAGACGTATATCGTGTATATGTGTTGAATGTTCCCAGGACGACACTACCCCCAAATACTCCCAACTCCAATATTGCCGTAGAAAATGTAGCCTGCGTGTTAAATGTTTTTAAATTATTGAATAGGAATAATTTCGTGAATTGGATTATTCAGTGAGAAAAGTACTCCTGTAGCATGCCATGCATTTTTGATGTTTCCTGTTATGATCGAGTCAGCTTAAACCCTCTACATACTTCATTAGACGTAGAATCAATACCCAGTATCAATCCATTATCCATTATCCAATATAATTGTTTATCTATTATCAAATATTCCTATCGACATATTCTTGCTAGATACAGCACCGGGTGAAAAACAATTGACCGCATGGTTGTTGAACCCACAAATGTTAAAACGCCCACAAATGTGAAAACCCACAAATGTGAAAACAAATTTTGTAAATCACCCACAAATGTGAAAATATCATTACCCACAAATGTGAAAAAAAATCCACCCACAAATGTGAAAAAAAAATTTAACCACAAATGTGAAAACGGTTTTTGTCATTTGCCCACAAATGTGAAAATCAAACACAGCATTAGGTTCCACATGAGGAATGTCTTTTATTGTTATGTCTTTTTACGGAACCTTGTTCTGATAACCCATTGCATGGCATTGCGTCCTTCATCCGTCGTCGTCCGTCATACGTCTTACATTTTTATTTTTATCTCGAATTTACGGTCGAATCTTTTCGAAATTTGCGCTAAAATGCCTAAGAATACAGGGAAGCACTTTTCTGAAAGATTTTTTGGGCTACCGGACCTTTGGTCCGATAACCTATTGGCATCGCGTTGCGTCCGTCGTCCGTCGTCCGTAAACAATTTTATCTTTAAATTTTTGTAACGAATGTGACTTCGTTAAGTAGCAACCAGGTTAGTACCGTCATAGCATGATTAGTAGACAAACATCACATCACATATCACACATCATATAATGAATAGTTATAGTAATGTCGCCGTTGCCGGAGGCCCGAGTACACCATAACTTGGGTGCCCGGAGCCAACAGCGTGGGCTTGTTGTTCGTCCGGCCTTGCTGACGGTCCTGACACGGAGATGGAACTCCGGACAGTCCGACAGTCTACCAGAGCCTGTACGCACAAGATCCCCGGTCATGATCCATGACCGGGGCCTCCATATATATTTGGTCCCGGGGCCGCAGCCCACTTATTACAGACGGGACATGAGCTATGCGCCGCTCTGCAGTTACCCCCAAGGCGTCAGGGAACAGACTGCCAAGAATCTGGGCAAGCTGTTGACTATATTGCCCAGGCTGCAAGTGCACAGCGTATACACAATTGTTATAACGTAGAGAGGAGAATCACTAGCGCCTGACGTTCTAATCCCTAGCAACGTCCACCGGCCTCTACTCAGACCGATCAATATTACAGTGGCGTAGCCAGAACACCTGTCGCAAACTACGGTTACCAAATAATCGCCACATTTTGCACAAAAATGCCTAAAAATATTTCGAGAGCGAGGTATTTTTTAGTTTTTGGATTTTCACTTTTTTTTTTCAAAATGGCGGCCATTATTGACAAAAAACAACCAATTTTTTTACTTTGGCGGCCATTTTCTCAAGAACTGTTCAGTGACTTTTTTTCTTATTGATGCATAACACTCCTCATATATACCACCCCTGTGACGTGTATAAGTTTCGTTGCCCTTAAATCGCTCGAAGTGGGCCATTTTGGGCCCAAACTCGGCCCAAATGGGACTTTCGCATGTACAATTCTCCTATGCTTTATAATGGGGCACATTTTTCCAAATATCTCGCTTACTATTGAGATTAGAGATTAGGAATCAATTGTGGACATATAGGAAATGATATATACTGATTAATGTCATGACCTTGAATTTGACCTTCGACCTAATTTTCAAGGTCACAGGACAAAATGGCCAATATCTCGCTTATTATCGACTTTACAGCATAGGAATCAATTGTGAACATATAGCAAATGATATGTGCTGAATATTCTCGTGACCTTGAATTGATCTTTGACCTAATTTTCAAGGTTACAGAACAAAATGGCTAATATCTCCCTCATTATCTACTTTACAGCTTAGCAATCAATTGTGGACATTTATAAAGTGATAACGCAGCGAGGCGCGAAGCGCGCCGAACTGCGTCTAATGGTATTGCATGTCCGAGAAAATAACACCAAAGCACTGAAAGCAGCAGAAACTAAAGATAGTCCTAGCTACTATGATCACAATTTTCATCTCTGCGAATTTTGACCGGAAGTTTTTTTAGACAGGAAACCCCTAGCGATCTGGGAGCGAATTTCACCGCTCAGTGGTTTTTTTTTTTTTTGCGAAGCACCGTTTCGCAATATGGTTTCACGAGCGTTCCTCAATCGGTTATTGCATTTTTTATTCGAGTATATAACATGAATACGGCAGCTAGATGACAGTCTTTTTTGTGTCGTGGACAAACAACGAGACTGGAACTGCGAGACATCACAACGCGACTCCATGACAACGGCCGCCCGGTACCGTAATTTTACGCAAGCAGGATACTCTAGAAAAAAGTAGATTTCTGTATAGCGTCACGCGAACATGCATACATGAATCAGTATGCTCACTACTGTATACGAGTATATGATAGTGAGTTATGCCATATTCGTATATATATTCTAAAACTTTGGCGCCTTATGTTCCAAAACGCAAAGGACTTTTGAATGCCTGATGCTGGATGGTGAATAGTTCAAATTATGCAATTTTCGTTCAAATTATTGCTTGCAAGCACAAAAAAAAATTAAATATTGCCCAACATTATTTTCTTCCAAATATTGAACTGGTACAATGACATATCTTTGCTTATTAATGAATTCACTTGTTGAACATTTATACAAGAACATATACATATTTTTTCCTTACCACGGCTATAGGTATTTTCCATATGTTAACAGATTTATTTGAATGCATCAGAAACTTTTTGATATCCACAAAAGACTGGAGCCTGACATACACACAGTTATTCTAGTATAGGGAAGAAAATTAAACACCCATTACATTATAAGTAATTCCATTCATGCCGAGTTGTACAGTGAACATGCTGGACAAAATATAACCTCCCCATGTCAAATAGGCTTATTTTTTCGTTTATATTATTTTGTTCAGTATAGGTTACTGTACACGAAACCGTGTTCTTTGTTGATCAAATAAAAAAGACTCCGGTCAGTATTTCACTCAATTTTATTGTCACAATAGGAAGCCAGACCGATAACATAGATAACAACAAAAAGATATGCGCTGTCAAAATTTTACTGACATAATTTTGTATCTCTACACATGATTCAACCACTCTGATATATTGACGAGTGATGAATATATCAGAGTGAAATTATTCTGTTTGATACATGCAATATGTAAATAGTAACAAATAATAATGACGACAAAATTTGTCCATTGTATACATGATATTAATGAAATAATAATATGCTATAACCACGATTTTACAGATTCAATGTTATGCAGAGGTATGTTCAGTGTGACCCACACTTTCACACCTTCAAATTGAATAGTCATCCAGTAGGCGTTGTTTCCACAATATTGTGCAGTAAAATCACTGTTTGGTGTGATCCGCAGCACTGCCATTGCTCATAATTTCATTCGTTCTTAATTTTCCTGTGTGGGTATGTGGTGCTTGACACTACATAGGCATATTGTTGGCTCGAATAGATCTATTCTCTTGATCTGTTGTCTTGAATAGGCAGGTCATCAGATGAATCTCCAGGGCAATTTTGATCTCAGTTATTCCTCTATAGTTAGTGGTTGGATATAAATATGACAATTGGTTATGAAAGAAAGTTTCAGGTGAATGACTTGTGTAGCAATGGATATGTTTTCTCGCTTTTATTATGTTCCTTGTTTCTTGTTCTTTTTTCCCTTCGTCTTTAAAGGCCGTGCAGGAAGACAGCCTATTGTGGCTATGCACGGCCTCAACAACATTGTATATTTTGTGTTGATGGAAATAAACATTATATATTTGTTGGAAAGTTTATTCACAACACAACAAGTATGGGGTTGTCTGTATCTGCCTTCATCACTTTGTGTTACTGATATATTCTTATCGTTGATTATCACAGTTCACAGAAGTTAGTTTCCTATAAAAACGGTTATGAAAATTTTATTTTTTTTTAAAATCAACTAAAGAACTTCATTATGTGATACAGCTGTAATTACCGTTTTAAGTGTATTTCGCTCATGAAATTCTAGTTACATAGTATCCATTGAATCTCATACAGTTAGTCTTGGGCAATATCTATTCCCAGGTAGTTCCTTATAGTGAGTTGTCAGGTTCAGAAATAACAGTGGTCATGATGAAATTTCTGCATTTATGATTTTGTGTTACTCATAAACTCAATCATTATATTGATTATCTAGAGGGACAAATATCTCCCATAATGGGTTACCTTTCTTACCTATCAAACCTCATGTCAGAAGTCTTGAGTAATTTGACTCCCATTTAATCTCCTATAGTAACTGTTGCATCTTGAGGTTACAGCTATCAACCCGTTCGTTCTCACCGCGTCTTAATTGAGGTTACAGTGCTGCTGAATCAGTGAGTTGATTATCTGCAATTCTGCATGCGAGCCATGTGTCCTAAATTCGTCTACATTTTGGGATGTTCAAAGCATTTAACACACCTTCATATTAATATGTTATTATGCAGACCATAGGGACGCAGCGAGTGGAAAAGGAGCCTTCTGAATATGTAGATACAATAACAACAATTGGTTATGATGAAAGTTTTTTTTTTAGTTTTATTGTTACACACATAGATCTAGGCCCACTGACTGTCCATGAGCCTGATTCAGACAGTTTTTTTTATTCAACCGCTTGCAAGTATTAGTCAATATTTTTTGGCAATCTTCTAGGCCTAGATCTATCAGCATCATTGCAGTGTATTTATATCATATACAGGTAGATACAGTAATACACCGGCACACATATATGCCCATTAACATGATAATAATTAATACGACTATAATACGTGTATAGAGATATACAAGAAATCTGCATTTCCACTCGCTGCGTCTCTATGCTCTGCATAATAACATATTATGTGTTGAATATTTTCGTGACCTTGAATTTGACTTTTGACCTCGTTTTCAAGGTCAAAGTACAAAATAGTTCGTTTCGTCTCCATCTGCTGTCTGTGAAACCTGTCAAGTTAATTTTCTACTCCAAGTATACATGTTTTGCAATATGTTTTGGAAATCTATATTTCATATTAAACATGTGAAACTAACTGAATGAAACGTACTCATATCAAATAATATGACCACAACCAGTCCTTTGGGAAATTTTGCTCATTTGAACACTACGGCTCAGGCATAAATGCAGGAACTCTATCCATCAAAAAGCCTTAACGTACATAATGGACTGACAATCCCACGCTCATCGCTGTATATCACTGATTATTGTGCGGCGTTAGCCGTACTGTGTCTGTTAGTGTAATTTCGACCCCATGGTACTACTGGCGAGGAGCTTGCCCATGTTTGGACACCAAAACGGCCTAATAACTGATCCTTGGGCATCCTGAGCCCATTTCCTTGAAAAATAATTCTACTTCCGGTTTGGTGTAATTTGACACCACAGGTGTAATTTGATACCAAACCACGCCCAGTATATTGCCAATTAGCCCTATGGGTTCGAAAATAATGTCCTTTTTGCTCTACGATCAATCTTTACTGAGATATGAAGGTTTTTATGGAAAAGTGGGTGATAATAGGGGAAAGTGTAAATTTTTGGCCTTCAAACACACCAAAACGGCCTAATAACTGATCCTTGGGCATCCTGAGCCCATTTCCTTGAAAAATATTTCTACTTCCGGTTTGGTGTAATTTGACATCACATGTGTAATCTTATACTAAACCACACCAGTATATGGCCAATTTGTCCTACGGGTCCGAAAATAACGTCCTTTTTGCTCTACGATCAATATTTACTGAGATATGAAGGTTTTTATGGAAAAATGATGATAATAGGGGAAAGTATTAATTGTGCAATAGGTTTTCAGAACAAAGGTCGGTAACCTAAAAACATTCCTCATGTTGAAGCTAATGTTGTGTCAGATTTTCACATTTGTGGGCAATTGACAAAAATCGTTTTCACATTTGTGGTTGATTTTTTTTTTCACATTTGTGGGTGAAGTTTTTTTCACATTTGTGGGTGAAGATTTTCACATTTGTGGGTAGTTGACAAAAAACGTTTTCACATTTGTGGTTGATTTTTTTACATTTGTGGGTGATTTACAAAATTTGTTTTCACATTTGTGGGTTTTCACATTTGTGGGCGTTTTAACATTTGTGGGTTCAACACATAGTATTAAAGTACCTTATTTTCTTCATGAATTATACATTCATTTGCACTGTTATTTTTCTTGACATGTCTACAAGAATTTCGAATGAAAGGATGTCTATCAGAACATACCTACTATCAAAAGGAATTCGTTCGAGACCCTTCTTTTCAAGAATTAGCTTCTTTTCACACGAAATGATGATACGACATATCATTCGAGATATAAAAAAAAACGTACGTAGATGGCACGTTTTGGGAGTGGATTCACAGCATATTGATGTGAATGCGTGAATGCACTGCCATAATTGTCACTAAATAATATATGACATGCAACATAAGAAACGTCACTTCACACATACGGCTGTAGCTTTAGTGACGAATGTACATTTTGCACCTGTTGCCTCAATATCATATAAATTGCAAAGAGCGTTTGGAAATAACTATTGGAGAAACGTACATGAACAATACAACACGATTATTGTCATCGGCGACAAAAATGTCCGTTTTAATCAGGATCAAATGAGAAACACGATGAATTGCATCACAAAACAATGACATTGTACTTGAACACTCGAACTAAAAATGGTTATCAATTTTCTGACATTTCCAAAGTCAAAAATGTGAAGTAGCCAAGGTAATTTTCTGACAAAGACATATATGGGTTAAGACATAGACGGCATGCATGCCGTAGACCAAGATGGAAAACAGTAAACCCGTTCTGAAACACGTTGTAGTCCGTCCATACTGACAAATCTCCGCCAACTTTGATCGAAGTCTATTGTGTGATGTTCTTTTTGACCACACACTCATCCTCAATGCGGACATCGACCACCTCGCCTTTATCCAGTAGCAGGTCATAGCGCCAGACGCTGGCGAGGAGGTCCATCTTTCCACACCCCCCTTCCAGTGTCACCATGTTCATCCTACAGTCTGTATCATCATCTCTGTTCCCCCGGATAGTGCACCTAAGACTTGCCCGTACCATAGCACTGTGGGTAACTGAAGGCAAAGTTCAAAAGGCTAAGAATGAAAGAGTCAGACTTGACCTATGGTGGGATTATCATAGCTTAGAATCATTAGGGTATTAGGATACAATGCTAATCATGAGCATGGAATTTTGATTTTTAAGTGAAACTATATTTTAGAGGTGATGTTATAGATGTGTGAATTCACAAACCTACAATTAGGCAATGTGTTCGACATGCGAAATAAGAGATAGACATACAGCTTGGAGGAGCAATTTGTGGTTGACTGTTTCAAAATGATATCATTTAACTCATTTCACAAAGAATATATTATATTTAAATTGTTAAATGTTCTTCTCAGTGTTACAGTTCAAAAATAAACCATCCATCCATTGTTTCTTGTGTTCATTTCCGTTATCCCACTTACAATTGTATCACATGAAAGACAACTTCACATCCTCTTCACACACAGGTATGATGCATATACACAAACATTCCGAACGAGTGATCGTTATGTTATGTATTACTCACAAAAACATAACTATTTTACGCATGTGTATGCCAAGGTTATTATATACTTGTATATCAAATTTGTTTTTATTAAGCAACTCTTTAACCTTGGGGTTATTTGTATGCCAGAAGTTTTTTTTAACCTTACTCTATAAATACCCAAACTAAAAGATCCAGAAACAATATATTTATTTACCACGCAAGCAAAACAGGTGTTGATTGCCAAAAATTGGGACTACTCATTTATGGATCTTGGCACGTTTTGATGATTAAAGATGTTTACATTCCAAGCATGTTCTTGTAGTAGCGAATGCAAACCATTTCTATGCAGCATAATGGAATTTGCGGTTAAACAAGAATATTCATGACTACGTGCTGTTCGTTTCAGTCAACAGAGAGATACAGGTGTTCCGCTGCATGGAAACTTCCAGAGCATTGTCTCTTGTCAGATCTAGGCGAAGAATATCTATATTTCATCTTATGAAACAAAAAGATTGTTTCAAATTCCAGAGTATTGCATGTCCATTACTCGTCGAGCGAGCTGATTGGCATGTCAGTAATACCTGCTGTAATGACAACCATGCATAGCATAAATCTCCATACATAGTGATATCTTTACACTAACGACAATTACACACTCCAAAGCCAGAGTCGATGTAGGCGTATAAATAAAATCACCCTCATCGGAGTAAAATCAATCATTTTTTTCTGATCACGTTCCCGGGAAGAATAGGGGAAAATTTGCCTTGGAGAATTGCGATATTATTATTGAAGCAGACCAATTTATATATAATCAATATGTCAAATTGACAGTTTCAAAATGTGAACTATTTCATTTAAATCATTTCGCAAATAGCCTATGCGTAATTGATTGTTTATTGACGTTCATTTCCATTATCCCACATAAATACTGTATTTATTACGTGAAAGACAATTTTACCTAGCCTCTTCACATACAAGCATGAACCATACACACACAAACATAAGCCGGACTTTGTGTTGAATAACCGTCCTGCTCCAAATCGAGGAGTGGGAGCAAACTTTCACCACTTCACTCCTAAGTGACTTGTCGAAAATAACAGATTGCTATGGATAACAACCAACGACATCCCACCGCGCTCAGCTTTTCGAAGTGGGGATAGGCAGATTACCACTTGGGTAGGGACCAATTTTTTCCTTGTTTTCGAAGGGCCAGAGAAGATAGATAATAACTTTGGGCATGGAAAAAACATATTATAAACATACGTTTTCCAAGATAAGAATAACGCCAGTCACAGGGTGGTCTTTGACGGGCGCTTATAAGCTAAACTTTTTTTATTCCCTTTTAATTTCCGAATTGATCTGCATTATCTGCAATGCCTCGAGAATTTTATAGTTGTCTTTGGTCACACTTCAAAACAGCAGTAAAATTTTCTCTCCGCTAAATCCCAAATAGATTCAAAAGAAAGCATTATTCAACAGCTGTTGTGCAATCCGACATTCCATTGTCTGTAAATACTGAAGTTTGCCATAAAAAAATCGGTCCATATATTTCGAGAAATATCCAAGTTTGGATCACATATGGTCCGATATGATTCTGAATGGTTACTGGTCTTTCCTTGTAAGTTGGTTCAACAGAACTGCTGATTAATGGAAAGTTTTACTTACCATAGTTGATTTTTCATAGATAATCCCAATACCTCGTGTGTCATTTTGATTACTCCGAAATATATCAATATTTCGTTGAAGTGGAGATTCGAAATTGAAGTTGTTAACGTTGAAATATATCAATATTTTGTTGAAGTAAAATCATTGCAACGGTACTGCCATGAAATGCCATATTCACCTCACTACAATTGATAACTGATATATCATGGATCTTTTATGACATGTTGATTACATTTTTTTCAGCTTCAAAAATGGCATCGCAATTACTCTGAGGGAAAAATAAAAACAAATTGCGCACCACATTTAAATAATGTTTAAATGCAGACTTGCCGATGGGAAATACAATATTGTTTAAATGCAGATTTGCAGATGAAAAACACAACACAGAAAGTCTATACATATCGTATAGACGATGCGTTCTATACACATGTTAAGCCAATAATATGTGATGATTCGAGACAAAAAAGCACGTAAGGAAATCTGTCTAATGAAATTAATTAACAGGGTCAAACTCAGATCGTGATTCGAAAAACTATATTTGTTTGTGTAGAACTAGATGATATAGGGAGAGACAACAAAAAAAACGTGAATCACAAAAAGACGTTTCGAGTGAATTTCCATTTTTTGAATGATTTGAATGATATGAATATTGATGTTTATTGACTATAACGTTTTACAGAATCCAGTTTATTCTTGGGATTGTGGATTAGCCTAATTATGCTTCTGACAGGTACATTTATAAGTTTAGACGTAAACGCGTTACACCCAAGCACAAAATAGAACCCTCAAATGTAAAATGTACTTGCATGATACATGAAAGGTTGTGCCATGGATGTTTCATTGGATACAACACAAAACTTCCAACTCATTTATATTATTTTACTTGGTTTAGACATAGGCATACATACGTCATGTCGCGCCAAGAGCAATTACCGCTAAAACCATCATCTTAAAACTCTCTGAGAAGGTCCATCCATTCAGATAATTCCAACATCGACTCTGATTGAAGTCTAGTTATGAGGATCTTCTTGACAATACAGTCATCCTCAATGCGAAGACCGACCACCTTGCCCTTATCCAGTAACAAGTCACAGCTCGGGACATTGACTATCAGGTCCACCTTGCCAACCCCCTTCCCACGCCCGTCTATGTCATGATCTCTGGACTGCGTTCTTAAAATTTGCTGTGGTCAACTGATGGCGAAGTTCACGAAGCGAAGAGTGGAAAAGTCATACTTGATTTAAGGTATAAATATCTTGGAGAAATTTGAGATACAGTTAGAATCGTTATGATGTTGAGCTATGTTCATTATTAATCTTCGATTGTTAAGTAAAAATAGGTTATCTCGGTGTGTGAATTCACAGACCTACAAATAGGCAATGTGATCGACATACAAAGTAGAAGACAGCTGTTGACAGTTTCACAATATAGATGACTTCATGTAATCCATTTCTTAATTAAACATATGCGTAATCGGTTGTTTCGTGATATTCATTTCCATTATCTGTGAAACTACCAATATGAATGAACGGATGAACACACAAGTACATGTACATGGCTGGATAACCTCTTGGATAAATGCGATGATATATTCAATAAAATGCGTGGATGTTGTGTTGGCGAATGAAAAGACAAACCACATCTATGTTATGTACAAAACTGGCGGTCAATCAATGATATTTATGTGGTACTGAAATTGTACCAATGCAATAATTATATATCAGAATTCTGGATGGATGATACCATCGCAAAAGTAACTCCGGTGATGTTCCCCAGATGTTACCTGAATGATGCTATTTATTAAGTACTATGCGATGCTCGTTGCAACCAACAAGTTCACAAAAATCAAAACACGTGTTTCGTTGCGTGAAAACTTCTAGAACATTTGTCTCTCAACAGATCTAGTTGTGGAACATCTATAATTCATCAAATCAAACCACCGGGAAATGCCGGTATTTCATCGAGACTTTGAACAACTGATCCCATCTCCTTTCCACAAACAAAACGTCCGACATTTCTTCCCAAGTCCAGGAGTATTGAACACCCGCTACTCAAACTTATCCTTGGGCATGTGTATATCCGTCTTGTCCATACATGTATATTGGGTGTCACGTAGGCCTACTCTTGAGATATTGGATGAAACATGGTTACATTATAGATCTAATATATTACAAATATATTACAAGTATAATCTGAATTTATTTCTAAACTTTTTATGGCTTCGATAAGTTGTAAGGCATTATTGAGGAATAATTCCGAACCTGTTTCATTCTGTGTTTAGAATTCCAGCCTTTACAGCATTAACCATTCCAGAAAAATCGCGACAAAATTTAGGCTGGTAGCGACTAGGTTGAATTAATGTAATTCAAAGTATATATTCATGTTGGTAGTTAAACGGGAGGAGGTATTCACCATTGTCCTGGTCTTCCATAGTTGGGAACATCGTTTTTAAACTGTTTCAATTTTAAAAGGATATTGGAAATAACTTCGCAAAAAGATTTGGGTAATATATTATTGCAAGACTTAGTATACAATCAAGATAATCGCCATGATATCTTGCAAGGTAATGACAAGGTAATGCATGAAATTTGCATAAAATTTCTGTGATATTACAAGTTGTTATCCTTGTTAAGTAATATAAGGTAAATATTATTTTGATCAATCCATTATTCGTTTATGTTTCTGTAAGAGGCAACTGCAAGGTTTTCAGTCATTCAGCAAGACAAACATAGTAATCAGAAAAGCTGAACCTGCCAAAATTACTGCTACACATTACATGTACATAATACGTCAAGCGTAGTAAAATCATTACGTGAACTACCAATGCACATTCCAAATCAGATGGAACTAGCCGTATAAATCAAATTGCTTTCAGTAAAGGAAATCAACCGAGTACATTTAGTCATGTTCCAGTAAAGGGACCGTGATGCGGTTTTTGGAAGGACATGTACCTCAGGTTTGATGAAATAGCACTAGATGGGCATGAAGTGTTGGACAAGTGAGAGCTTGATATTGGGTTCCCTCGCATTCTGGATCGCGTTCCGTCGCGATAGCCTTCATTGTGCTAACGCCAATGACTTATGAGAAGGTTTTTCTACGAGATCGCGAGGGAACGCGATCCGGAATGCGAGGAAACGCAATAAGATCGCAAGAGAACGCGATCTGGATTGCGAACGAATGCAATAAGATCGTGAGGGAATGTGATCCGGAATGCGAGGGAACGCGATAATATTGCGAGGGAACGCAATAACAATATGCTAAAAGTGTTTCTTCCATGTCCCCTCAGAGGCTCCGTAGGGGAGAAAGGTAATAAGTATGGACATAGGTATGTCCATGGACATGGCAAGCATAACATACATTTCAAGGATATAAAGAATAGCACCAGACACATGGCTGTTTATTATGGGCGCTTATATGTAAAACATTAAAACATCTGCGTTATCTGCAATGCCTCAAGAGCTTCAAAGCTGTTTCCGGACAAACTCCAAAACAGTAGTAAAACCTTCTCTCCTCAAACATGGAGATAAAATTCAGCTAAATCCCAAATAGATTCAAAAGAAAGCATTATTCAATTTTGCTCGAACAGCTGTTGTACAATCCGACATTCCAACGTCTGTAAACACTGAAGTCTGCTATAAAAAAAACTATCGCTCCATATATATCCGGAAATATCGAAGTTTGGTTCACATATGGTCGGATATAGTTCTGAATAGTTATTGGTCTCTAGTTGTAAGTCACTTCAACAGAACTGCTGAATACTGGAAAGGTTTATTTACATAGTTGATAAATCATAGATATTCCCAATACCTCATATGCTTTGTATCGTTTGTGGTTTACTCCAAAATATATAAATATTTCGTTGGAATTGAGGTTCGAAATTGAAGTTGTCAGTTGAAATATAAAACATCAATATCTTGTTGAAGTGAAGTCATCACAATGGTGCTGCCTTAATGTCAAAATGTACTCCCTATATTTGATATATCATGGATATTCGGGGACATTGATTACATAAATTTTACTCAAAGAATGGCATCGAATTTTTTTCCTTCATGGAGAACTTTATTTAAACAAAATAAAACGGACATAAGTCATTGACAAATCAAGCATATATTTACATCAGAAAGAAATTGCGAACATCAGTTGACAATAAATATTGTTTAAATGCAGATGAAAAATGCAGCACAGAAAGTGTATACATGTACATATTGTATAAACATTGCGTTCCGTGCACATGTAAAGCAAAGATAATGCGACGATGAAAAAATACATAAGAAAACATATGTTTAATAAAATGAATAGACTGGGTCAAACTCAGGTTGCGAAGCATTTTATTTCATTCAATTTCTATAAAACTAAATGATCTATGATTAATTAGGGCAAACAACATGACAAATTGCACCACAAAAGATGTTTTATATGTATTTACCTTGTGTTTGAAAACCCAGTGGATTAGCCTGATTACTATAGCCAAGTTCGTGTATCAGCGAAACAAGCTTTTTGGCCGTAGTTTTCTTTTGGATCAACTTTTGGATCAACTGATTATCATGTTTAGTTTGTGCAGACTCTGAAATTCCACGTTGGGGCTGAATTTCAACATTGGGGTATAGTAAAAATTGGGGTTAAGAATTGCGACATGATACCTAATTATGACACACAAAAATTCAAGTTGATACGATGATTTAAAACAAAAGTACGGCCAAAAATCTTGTTTCGCTGATACATGAACTTGTCTTTAGTATGCTTCTAAATGATGCTTGTATGCTTGTACCATGAATGTTTTATTGAGTACAACACAAAATCATATCTCATGTGGGTATAACTATGGGCATACGTATGCCATGCACCACCAGCAGCAAATACCTCCAAAACCATCCTAAATCTCTTTGAAAAAGTCCGCCCATTCTGACATCAAACTATAGTCTATTGTATGATGTTTTTCTTGACCACACACTCATCCTCAATGCGGACGCCGACCACTTTGCCTTTATCTAGTAGCAGGTCACAGCTCCGGACGCTGGCGAGAGGGTCCATCTTGCCGCATCCGCCATCAAGCGTGACCATGTCCATCCTACAGTCTGTATCATCCTCTCTGTTTTCTCGGATAGCGTACTTAAATTTGCCCGGACCCTCGCACTGCGGGCGAATGATGGCGAAATTCACAAAGCCTGCAAAGATTCAGATACAAAGCATGGATCCTGATTCAAAGTGATCATCCATTTAATATAGTAAACTGTGATTTGGAAACGTTTTCGTGTAATGGTAATCTGCTGATGTTTATGGCAACACTTCTATTTATTTGAATATTAAAAAAAACGTTTTAGATTTGGTATACAGTCTTACGTTAGAATCGTGTACGATGCTTCGAATTCACAGATCCACAATTAAAGAGTGTTCAATACCATGTAATACCATGTAAGAAACTGATGTAAGTATTTATAACCAATCTGTGGCTCACGGTTTTAAAAAATGAATCAATTCATTTCGTTCATGAAAAAAAAAACTTTTAATATTCAAGACTTTACTCGTGATTATTCCCGGCCCCTCAGGGCCGGGTATATGTGATTGTCGTTGACCTCACCCTATGTATCTCCTGTCTTCCGACTCTCTCGGACGACTCTCTTAGATTCAGCATACATTGGTGTTGGTTACTCGAATTTGCAATAAAAGCCGATAAATTCCGCTAAACTGATTTAAAAACACTGCTAATATCACTATACTAAAAATAAGAATTTGAATGACAATGAAAAGTGCTGTTTCAAATGAGTTTTCGGCTGGTATTCGCAAGTGCAATTACCGATTCTCCTGCCGGTTATTTTGGAACTTCTCATATTTGAACCGTCCCAGATATAATCACTGCATTATATAACTACGCCAACAAGTAATCACTAAGAATATGTTGTATTGCAGCGACAGACAGTGATACACTAGGTGTAAGCATTTCAGAGAATAGTTTAAAATTATCTTTTCGAATTATTACAGTTGTATTAGGCCTGTTAGGTCATTTTTCGTGGGGCGATCAAGCGTGTAGCATAATAAAACTGAAGCATGAGAAATGTTGTTGCTTCACAAGCGCGATCGCCTTTAATAGCCAAGACCGCCATAACGAAGCCGTGACGAATCCGTGCTTTCGACCACGGGTACTTAAAAACCCGGCAATAGGTATAACCTTTATTCCAGTTTTATATGAGCCCTGCTATGGAATTTTGTACATATGCCTAGGGGTCTAATGTGCAGGATCGGTTACACATATATCCATTGTAATACGGCTGTACACATACACTTTAGGCCTATTCATCAAATCCTGCCGCCTCTACCTGAATATTTAAACCTATGGTGATGTTTTGGGGCATATTGGGAATGTGAGATTTTAAACTAGAAGATAGTTTCCAGATTCTTGGGCGACTTATGGAGCAGGAATTTAGTAGGATGTTTTTAACAGAGCTGCCGACGGCTAGGTCCAAAGACTGGCACTGGCGATCTGGCAAGGATACCGTACATCTAAGTGGACTTGGGGGAGATAAGTTGGCTGAGGGTGTACACAATTTCCTGTTTCATTTACTTTGATGTGACTGATTGTGTGACTTTTTATATGAACTGTACAAATATTGTTGTGAGTTATTCATATATATGTGTTGATTTTGTATTGAATGTGTTGAATTCAGATTTGTGAGTCCATGGGAAACACGTACACATAAAAGGGCCGGGGGTTTTTTCTGCCATGTTTTCTAAAACATGGCGTTATACTTGTTGTTGTATGTACCAGCATGATATTCATCACGTGAAAGACAATTTTACGTAGCCTCTTCACATATAAGTATGATCCATAAAACGACGGATCCAGAACCTGTATGTAAAGTATCTTTCATTAACTTGTCAACAGTTTTGTACTACCTGGTATCTGTGTACGCATTTACCACCAAGCTATATAAATAATAGCCATAGTTATAAGTATATGTGACATCTATGTTTATATCACTATCTCTATATCTATTTGCAAAAATTTGATCCTGAGTAATGCATATATATCAGAAGTTTTGCCATCTCTGCAATTGGTAGCAACCGTTTGGCCTTGGGGTTATTTATATGCCAGAAGTTGTTAGCATTACCACAAGGGGAAAGCAGGTGGGGCCGACCTTTTCACGGATTTTAGCACGTTTTGATAATTAAAAATGTTTATAGTTTGAGCTTGTCCTTGGTGAAGTTTACCATGTTTACAGTGAACAACATCATTGTTGTATTACAGTCTGCTGTATTACAATATATCATAGGTGAAATAGAATGAAAAAGTTCTGATATTTCAAGACTACTGATTGAAGCCTATTGTTCTGTTTGTCCGTTTGAAAACGATTCGGAAAGAATTTTTGTCCGTTTTAAAAGATATTTCCAAAATGATATTAAACAGCGCCTTTCAGATTAAATTCCTCACAGACTATGCAAAATAATAAATCATATCACTAACTACATATATCTGGAAAAAACTATTGTCTTTAATCGAAATTTTGTTGTTGTTGTTTCACTTGTGCATTTGTTTACATGGGGTTCTAATTGATACACAGTGTGCAAGGATATTTTGAAATGAGTGAGGAAAATACCAAATAATGATTGAAATCAACATCATTAAAATGAGCCTCTTTACATATATTTTTCATTTCATAAGTTTTGGAATAACTGATCAAAAACAGCTAACCTTTTTCTAAAAGTCGACGTTAGTGTATGAAATATATCATTGACTCACCTTTGAGATTTACATTGCTTGTTTCCCAGAAATCGGTGTTGAATCTATCACACAGCTCCATACTGTCGCAATGGATTGTTCCTGAAAATATTTGTGAAAACACCTCGTGAATCGTGCAAAGCATGTTTCCACAGGTGTAATACATATATTTGCACAATACGCTATCGTCAGAGTAATTTTATTATCATTAGTTTTTTTACAGTAGTAACCTTGTAATCTGGAATGCAGACAGATCAAGGTCAATGAAATATTAATCAGCACAGCATTTCCGGAATGCCTGCTATCTGTAGAATATTACCGTGTATTCCAATTCAAATTGGGAAGCAAATAATATATTATATACTGACTGCTGGCCTGGTTTACCCAAAAACTACATAATATAAGACATAATTGAATATTCAAAATTTTATATTCCTTGGCATCTCTAATCCTTAATTTAGTATTTCGGACTTAACTAGTACTCATACCGTATAACATGCACTCAGCTGGGTTATATTGCATGAGTCTCAACCGGTTATCAAACTATCGCTATGAGCATTTCTCAAAGTTCAAAAAATATAATACGTTTCGATCTATTGAAAGCCAATGTATTGATAAAGATGATTCGAATCGATGTTCCACATATCACATACATCTCGGGTGGTTACAAACACATTCTTTCGGCATCTAAGTATATTTTATGATACCTTTCAACACATTACTTTAATTTTACGCATATGCGATCTTACCAATGAAATGATTCCAAAGGTAATCCTACAGACTAAACTTCACTGTTACAATCCAATAAGCAATTTATTTTGTCACCAGTGCTATACCGGTTAGTGTCGATCAGTTTATATAGCGATGTGATGATGTCCAGGAACAAACTTCTAAGTGTTGGAAAACCTCTTTACAATTGTTAAATATTCTCTTCTCTTGGCTGGATGGGCGGCAGGCGGGGATATCGCTCAAAGAATTCCTCTACTAGTAAAAATAGCTGCCAAGGCCTACTTAATTTTGAATTTCTTGATTGTGCTTTGCACTCCCTCCCAGTGCCTCACATCCCACTTCCCCAGACTCTCCAAAAACCTGGTCCGAATCACCCGCGGCCTCGCAATCTCACCATGATTCACTCACACACATTTTCCAGAAGCCAGCACACCTGGCTCCCGCCCTGCCCCTCTCCTCTCCCATCCCCTCATTCTAACTCAACCTTCCAATCCATTGTCGTTGACAAAAACAAGTTGAAAACTTGGTCCTCTTCCATTTGGACAAGAAAGTATGTGGACCTTCTTCCCGCATCCTCGCCCACCCCCTCATCTAGCGCCCCACCTCAGCGACCACTGCCAGTCTGAGTGAA
This sequence comes from Terebella lapidaria, assembly GCA_949152475.1. Lineage (NCBI taxonomy): Eukaryota > Metazoa > Annelida > Polychaeta > Terebellida > Terebellidae > Terebella > Terebella lapidaria. The sequence goes on from OX424567.1 coordinate 15,307,176, forward strand.
TCCAACTTTGCTGCGTAGTAACACCTCACCCCCATCTACATCCTCACCCTGTCCAAGTGCTGAAGCACCGCGGCGCCGTCACGGTTACCTTGACCCAATCCCCCACCACTACACAACAACCTCCCCTAGCCTCTCCCTCACAACCCAGAATACGTAGAGACAGGCAGACAGACTGGCAGACTATTGAAAACGAATCCCAGACAATTGCAATAAAACAAGTCATATGGTCCATCACGTTTTTTTTTTCAAAACGAAGCATCTGTTTTGTTATCATTAATATTGATAATGCTGTTCTTTGTAAGCTAGTTATGGTATAGTTTGATAAAATATGTAAAAGTAATTGTTTGATGATAAATATTTGTGCAGTTTTTAATATAACGGCCTTCTTATACGTATCAATACGTAGATTTATAAATATATCAAGTGGTATGTTGCCATTTGTTAAGGCACTATTTGTCAGCCGCTGAATATTTATATTTATACCACAGATTAAAAAAGGTTTGTTCTATTTTGAGAAGCTGTGAAAAGACAGTTACACGATTTTTGACATATTTCAGTCTAGGGCAAAGTATAAATATTTCCGGACTGCAGGAAATATTCTGAATAAACCGTGTGTGATTCATGAAGCCTCTGGAATCTCTTTGTAGCGTGTCTCGGTACAAAGAGTGGTGTGCTTCCCAAAATAGTTTGTCATGTATGAACTCTTGTCAAGATGTATTGACTCCCACCGATGAGGATTACCATTATTGATACATTTATATTATCAATGTAACAAAAATATCATGTGTGTCGAAGTGATGCTTGATTGTCGTGATGTGATGTGATGTGTCATTTAATTAATTGATAATTGATTTAATTAATTTAAGTGATAATTTAATACTTACAATTTGACATTCTTATTTCGTGACATAATTATCTAAACAAGAGTACAACACGTGTAGCAGGCACTGTATACCATGTAAGAAAACCTGATTAATACCCCAAAACATGTCTTCATTTCAAGTTTTCTCCCAGGTATCAATGCATGCTAATGTACATATTACATAATAGAAGATAATCATACGAGCTGTAAAAGTTTACAATCCGGAGATATTTGTGTTTTCTTGTTGTTTTTTTTCTGGCTGAGAACTGTTGCAAGTAGAGCTAGAATATGTGAAGTTGCGATTACAGGAACTACGATGAAAGATGTTCAGTTTTATCGAGGGGTCAAGATCCTGATTCATTGCCGAATATCCAATCCAAATGTTCCTCTTATAGATCTATACAAATATACAATTACATAAATAGAATCTCGATCGTGGTTCGATCTATTAGACGGGAGTAGAATCTAGGCCAAGGTGCAGTATAGGTTGTTCTATGGCTAACATGAAGGGAACGACTCAATGCTAAAGCCAGGAACTCTGTATATATGAACGGTGGGGGTTTTTCTTATAAAAGCAACATTTTATGGAATATTCTCTTTTTTTTTGGACTTTGGTAAGCCCATGATAATCTACGATGGAGTGTAGTGAGGCATCGCATGTAATATTTGCTTTAGTTTTCATTGCAGTAATTCCACACTGAGTTGCAATAACAAATCACCAGTGTTTGTATGTATTGATCCACATCAATAAAATACAAAAAGTGATAGAGGTCATTAATTAACATCAACCTAATATATAATTTAACATTGATCATTGGATATGTATACCTGATTCCAGTAGCAAGATATTAAGTATTTATTGTATTGAATATCATGCGATTAATGTACACTAATGACTCCAATACGTTACTACTGTCCTGGGTTATACACTACTGTCATTTTCAGTAGCCAGGTATCGTCTCATTAGTTGATGGATGACAACACACACAAACTTTCTCCAACGTGCAGAAACCATCTCACCTCAATCTCCTTACCCAGGCGCTATCGAGTATGTACAACTATTACACGTAGCATATCAATCTTCAGGATTTGTCATGAAACATCAGAAGAACGGGCAATAGTTGTAACAACATCGCTCGAAGATTTACAGCGTTTCTACGCTGGTGTTTGTTCTTCATGTCCATGGATCTAGTCTTGTATTGGTCATTTCGTTTACTCGATGGAGCATTCCAGCAGAAGACGGAACAAATTGTGTTTGCTTCGGCACATATGCCAACTTTTTCTTTCGTGATGTTCCCCTGTCTCCCTGTTAGTTTTTCTGTCTGGGATACTCAACACAGCCAAAGCTAAAATGTTTGTCTGGATTTCCAACTGCAAGAAAGCCATTAACAGCTGTGTTCCAGCGCTCCGCAGCCAATAAGGGTTGCATGAGGGTTGCAACTCGTGGCACGACTCACTAATGAGTGTCCAACAAACAGAACAACCTTGTGGGGAAGACGGAGTCGTACACAATTGAGTGTTTGGAAATAAACAGTCCACTAAAAGGTCAACTTTAGACATGAGATAGCAGAAAACAGTGCACTATCAAATAGCTTGCTTGCATCATACTATCCATGTACATGACATGAAATAATGTAGTAGTAGTGTGATCCCGATACGTGGCTTTCCTTTCTGTGCATATGAAACGCTGCTGTATTTCTTATGATGGCTATCACTCTCAGTGGATGTATAGTGGTCTTATGACGCAAGATTTCACATTCTTTGAACAAGAATATGGATATCACTTTCTGTAAAAGTCCTACGCAGGGCCTCTACATGATGAATTCATCCTTCAGATTAATATTATAAAAAGTTGGGAAAATGTAGATGTATCTTGGTATGTACATTATGTACAGGTATACTGTTAATGTATTTATACCAATGGTACATGTGTATATTAACCACATGCCATCAACAATTATGTTTGGAATAATCAGAATATTACATAGAGACGTATAGCTATTAATATATGCATTGCCTGCATAGTTGCCATCAACATTGATGGTCTCTAAGTGAAACTTATTGAAACAATTTTCAGCCAAAATACAAAAAGAAATGTACTGGATATTGAACACAGACTTGAAATATTTTTGCCGCTTCCTTTGACATATCAAAAAAAATACCGCATTGAAATTCATGGATTTGTATTCATTCAGGTGACGCCATATTCTTAAGATAGCATTGTGTTTTGGAATCAAACTATACACGAAAGGAAGAAAATAATATTTGAAGCAAACACATAGTTGGAAATTGGGGGAAAATTACTCCGTTTTTCCCCTAACTGTTTTGAAACATATAATGTACATGTATAGAAAGGTTTGTCTGTATGTTGAAACGCAAAAAGCTTGTGCATCACCAGGAGAGATCACATTTTATCTTTGGTTTTTAATTTGTCCTGCCAACTCAAGTATCAATGCTGGAAAATGTTGAGTGCACAGTGTGATGTAAGACAGTGTGATGTAAGAGCTGTAATTATATTTGCTTCGTCGACATTGGTATATTTTACAACCTTTACTTTTAATTGTTTCAATTTTTGATCTCTTTCAACAAAACCGTAGGGCTTGGCTAGGAAGTAAGTAAAATCCAAGCGCAGAAGGTTCAGAAAAATAATTGCCAGTGTGAAAAATCGATGATAAATGTTTATTCACTCGCTAGGCTTATAATGTCACCACCTACATGTACTTACAAACCGGTGTACCGCATAAAGTTATACTCATGGTTTCATTGCACGTTACATAAGTATATGTAGGCTTCAAGATTATGTAATATGTAGTTTTCGTGATTATGTAATATGTCTTATTCGTACTGGTCAGCTGCTCCCTGCTGCGGATTTCGTCCCTGTATTCCAGGCCTCACCTCAGCTCACTATCACGGAAGCTCACCATCAACTCATCAGGACTCAGTCACACGACAAACTGGCGTAATTCTTCAGTTGACGATTCATAAAGACAGGTCGTGACCAAAATATGTTTCCTACAAATTATTTAATCGCAACTAAAAATATAATAAGTTTTTCTTTACAATCTTTGATATAGATATCAAATGTAAAACCTTTGTCAAAGAAATGTTCAGGACTACAATTCGTAGTCATATTACTATTTTGATTTATGACAAATAAATTAAATTTTGACGAAACAAACTCGTAAAAATTGCATAGTAGTAGAGACAGCATCATTTCAGACATTCAAGTGTGTCTTGTAGAGATAAGGCACGGAGAAAAGGTACAAAACTGTATATCGCCAGAGAATTGTATGCCACTCGTTAATAAAATTTGTATTGCTGTTCGAAGACGAAATTTCCAGGAATACGTTCAAGGTTCAGGTTTTTTTTTTCATATTGTGCTAACACATTTTTCATCATGGAGTTTCCGAAACCGAGAACATTGCTTTCGATAGGCAAGAAACCTAAAAGAAAATGTATAGATTACACAATGAACAACAGATATGAGCCGTAAAAATCGAGGTGGAATATGCAAAATTGAACGAATAGACTAGAATGTAGTTCAAGGTGCAAGATTGATCCTTCTGTGGTTATAATTTTGCAGGGTTCCCGCTTACATCTTGGTATTGGTCCATGCAGAAAAACGGTCACCGAACGGCCTGAAAACCCTGGATTTTCGTGTTGGACCAATATCTCAAGAAATACACTTTACGCAGTATGTGTGTGCCAATAAATGTGTCAGAGCCATGAAATACCTTCATATCCATTCAATGGAAACATTTCGATGGCCTACAGGTGTATATATATGGGATAATTTGAGTTTGCATAGTCAAATCTGGGAGATTTCTGGCAACTTCATAATTCGGTGATATAACATCATCAGTAAGTGGGTATACATTGTTACAGGTAATATTATTTACCTGGGATAGCTGACCAAATCAACTGTCAGAGGAATATTTAACATCAAGGATAATATTTCCAAAGAAAAAAACAGGAATTCTAAAAAAAAATCATGCTTGAGAGCACTTTGCTGAGCCAGAAATCTCTCACATTTGGATACTAAACTGGAAAATATATCAACTGTATCCACACTATACTACTCAATATGTTTCCATAGAATGGCTATGAGGGTCACCCATGGCTCGGACACATTTATTGGCACATACATACTGAATTTCACTAGATATTAGCCCAACACGAAAATCCCGGGTTTTCAGGCCGTTCGGTGACCGTTTTTTTGCATGGACTAGTACCAAACTGTAGGCGGGAATCAAGCAAGTTATAATTGCAACTATAAACCATTAAAATCAACTAGATTTTGATGGTTCCAATAGCAAACGTAAAATTCAACATGTTAGAATAGAAACAAAGCCCGACAAAAAACTTTATCAAAAGAATAGACGGATGGAATAGATGTATGATGGAATAGATGTATCGGGGCAGATTTAACGTCTAACAGCAATGACACCGGACAGTAAAAATGTAAGTATCAATTTATTACCACCAAAACAACTAAATTTTGATGATGCCAATAGCAAACGCAAAATACAACATTTTGCAAACAAAGCCCGACCATTCATTATCTGACACTGATTACAAATCTCAGTATCAGAGCCAGGAACATTGTAGATACATGTATGTGTGGCAGGTTTTCATAAAAGCAACATTTCATGGATTTTTCTGGTTTTATGGACTTTGGTAGGAATAATATAGGATGGATTGTGTTGGGAGTCGTATATAACATTCACATCATGTTTTCATTGCGGTACTTCCACACTGAGATGCATAAACTTTCACAAATCACCGGTGTATATCTGTACATTGGCCTATCGTATAGAATCCAATCTCATACAAAAAATATAGATAAGAAAATACCGGTGTGTATCTGTACATTGGCCTATCGTATAAAATCCAATCTCATACAAAAATATAGATTAGAGGCCAATGAGCAACATCAGCAAAATATATAAGCTATCATTGATCATGTTGATCATTGGATACGCGTGCCTGATATAAGGTATGTATGCATGCTTCAATATATGACGATATTATCATAGTTTGTACAAACGTTGTTGCGAGACTTCAGAAGACATGTATACCTCCTGTTTATTCCAGCACACTACAATTGTGAATAATGCTTTATCCCTGGAAAACTGCTCCACTTGTTGGACACTCATTAAACAGTCGTACCGACCAGTTGAAGGATGCAACCCTCAACACATGGTCTTTATTTACCGCAAGACACTGGCAAGACACAGCTTTCAACGACGTTCTTGAGGCTGGAAATCCAGACAGACATTACATCTTCGACTGCATTAAACCCCCAGACAGACAGGAAGATAAGAGAACGTTCTGAAGAAAACGTTGAACAAGATATGTTCAGTCTTTCGCCTAGAATACTCAACCGCGTAAACAAAATGACCACTACAAGACTCGAGTCATGGGCGTGGAGAAACAAGCAGCGTGAAAACACTGTCCAACTCACAGCGAATTAATGACAACTATTCCCTCGTTCTTTGGTATTATATAAAGAAATATTGAATATTGATATTAACGTACTTGTTTCTACAAAATGTTCTTTTCAGAAGAGGGGAGGTTGATTACATGGGAAAAATGTTTATAGAGACGATCCAATCCATCAAGAAATGAAACGATATATTTTTGAAGAACTCTTCACTGTGAAATCTTACGAAATAATTTGTACAATTTCTATAATATAGTATCACCAAATAATGAAGTCAGTGTGTATACATCGTATCATATTTAATAAAACTAGTACAGGTACTTGGTAGCTTGATACTGAAACCTAGTTCGCATATTCAAAGATCAATATTGTGCTTTAAATCATGTTGATGTTGATCAGTGGTCTCAATCACTTTTCGCATTAGATTAGATCTTATATGATATCATTGTACATATGTACTCTGGTAACTTGCGAACATTTCTGCAGCTCGATGTGAAAGTAATGTCATGAAAGATAAAGTGTTCTATACTATACATGTACACCCCTCCGCAATCCATTGTAGATTATGCTTACCAAAATCCATAAACGAGAATTTTGCATGGAAATCTTGCTTTATAAAAACCTGCCACACATTCTACAACTACAAAGTTCTTGGCTCTGGCATTGATTTTCCAACATGTTAGCCACAGAAGAATCAATCCTGCACCATCATGGCCTGGATTCTACTCCAGTCACATTGACCTGGCCATGATCGAGGATCTATTCATGAAATGTTATACAGTATTTGAAGATACGAGGAACATGTTTGGCATTGTATCAGAATCTTGATGCATCAATGAAACTAAATATTTGGTTTTCGTATCGGTAATTGCAACTTGACATATTCATCTCGACTTGAAACAGTTCTCAGTCATAAAAATTGAAAAAAACAAACATTGTTAACTTAAAATTTATTGATTGGTAATTGACTTTATTGACTAGTAATTATCAACTAATTGGTATGACTGATGTATTGTAGTTTAGGACATATTTCCGGGTATTTGTAAGATTCAATGGTCTCGACCTCGGAAATTCCATGAAAACTTGAAGAAAAAAAATCAATCCCTGATCCTTGACCGTGTTCCTGGAAATTTCGTCCGAAAATAACAATAACAAGTTTTATAAATCTGTACCATACATTTTTCCTGGAGGTGTGCAGTTTTGTTCCTTATCTTTACAAGACAAACTGGAATGCTGTCTGCAATAATGCTACTAGTATATATTTTTGCTGGATGTTCTGTAATATTCTCATTTGCTTATAATGTGTCACCATGGTCACGAAAAAGCAACGTCGAATTGTAACTTTAAAATATGGAAAATGAGAAACTTATTCTCGTTTTGTACACACCGGAAATCTTGCCTAAAAATGAACTAAAACTTTCAATCAAGCATCACTTCGATCTACATCATAAATTCATTACGTCTGACATGTATCAATAATGGTGATAAAAACACAGGTTTGTTTGTACATTTATATACAATTATATAGGTGATATCAGATTTATCATTGTCGATTTAATGCAATGATTTGACTGAGATGTCCATTCATCATACAATCTGAGCAGCATGAGTCACGTTCATACTTTCACTTTTTGTCATAGATTTTGACAATGGTTGCCCAACTATTTTGGGAAAAAACCACTTTGTACCCGGAAATGGTACAAAGAGATTGCAGAGATATCACACTTATTTCATGAATCACTTGGCACGTTTTATTCAGAAATATTTCCAGTAGCTCCAGAATAGCTGCAGAGAAAAACACACTTCGAATTCAGGCCAGGCAGCTTCAATACCATTTCCCCCGAGACTGGAACGGGTAAAACATAATGTACATGAACAGCTATTTTCTAGAGCGTCTCAAAATGGAACAAGCATCATTTGTCTTTTCTTCACATACAATTCTTCTGGTCAAATATATTATCAGCCTCGATTATCAGCGGCAGCGGAAGAAAGCCTCAAAACACGGCAGCATAATGTATATATTTATATCCGAAGAAAACACTGACAGGGGCCGTTACATCAAAGAGCTGCACAATCATCCATTATCAAACAACTCCATAACTAATTTCAAAAAGGGGATTCCGAAATGGGTATTACGATTATGATGCTTAGTTTTAAACAAATTTTGTTTCTTGAACAACTCAATTTGTAATTCATAGTTCCGACGACATCCCAACAGGCCACGCCCCCTTGGCAACCGCAGGAAAAGTCCCACAAACATACCATGTGCTTTTGCTTGAGCAAGTCGGGAATAATGTAACTTTTGCTTGCTTCTGTTTACACATTCGTTTTGTAAAATAATACACCATATTTCACATGTCTGTACTCATAAGGGGATGGAGAATATATTGTAAGCTTAAATATTTAACTTATTTGGCTTTACTTGGCCATGAGTGCATCAGAAGTACACTATCATCCAACTTCACTAAAGAGGTTGGGCTGTTAAACACGCCGGTTTTGTTTGTGGGACTTTTACGTTTTGGCGCGTTTTTTGACGTCTTTTGATTGGGTAGTAAATATGGAAGTGGGCGGGGCTAATGTATCATCGGAACTATGGTATTCTACTTCATTACTCTGGCTGTCTGTCTGCCTCTATGTATTCTGAGCTGTAGGGAGTGGGTAGGGACTTCGTCGGTTAGTGTTGGGGATTGGGTCAAGGTAACCGTGACTGCGCCGCTGTCTTTCCAGACTCGGGGAGGGGGTTATAGATGGGGGGCGGGTGTGGGGGGACGTGTTACTACGCAGCAAAGTTGGATCCACTTGCAGTCTCGGGTGCTACATGAGGGGGTGAATGGGGTGAGTAAAGTAGGGTCATACTTTCTTGGCTTAATAGGAGAAGTTTTCTTGTTTTTTGTGTGAAAGACAATGGATTGGAAGGTTAAATTAAAATGATGGAATAGTCGGAAGGAGGGGAGTGGGGGGAGCCGGTGGTTTGGGCGGGGTCCAGGTGTGCTTCCTTGTGGAAGGTGCGTATGAATGAATCAAGGGGAGTTGCGAGGCCGGGTGTGATTCGAGCCAGGTTGTTGATTGGTTGCTGGGAGGAGGGGGTTCAAACGGGATAGGAAAATTTAAAATTAAGTAGGCATCGGCTGCAATTTTTATCAGTAGATGAAATCTTTGACCAACAGCCAGACTACCCGCCCATCCAGCCAAGAGAAGACAATTGTAAAGAGGTTTTCCACCACTTAGAGGTGTTTCTGGACATCATTACATCACCAGATACTGATCGATACTAACCGGTCTATAGCACGAGTCCCAATACAAATTGTTCATTGGATTGCAACAGTGAAGATCAGACTGTAGGATTAGCATTGGAATTATTTGATTGGTAAGTTTTCATATGAATAAACTAAGAATATTTTTTGAAACATATTATAAAAGAATATACAAATGACGGATGACTGTGTTTGTAACCACATGAGATGTCTGTGGTTTGTAGAAGATCGCTTTGAATTATCTTAATTGATGTGTTGACTTTCCATACATTGAAACATACTATAGTAATTCCTTTCATAAGTCTGAACTTCACGTTTGTATTCCTGAACTTTGAGAAACGCTCATAGCAATAGTTTCAAAAATAAGTTGGAGATCATTTGTGTCATGCAGTATAGTACATAAGAAATATGTATTTCTGAGTGTATGTCATACAGTATGATTATTCGTGAACTTCAAAATACTGAATTAAGTATTAGAAAAGCCAGTGTATAGCGATGAATATATCTTTTTTTTACATTATGTAATTTTCCTATTTTCCGATTGCGTCTCAATTTAAACTGTTCCTTGTAATACCCCCATTGACCTTGATCTGTCTGCATTACTGACTACAGGATTCAAACTGTAAACAAATGGCAATAAAACCACCATTGTGATAGCGCTTTGTGCGTACATGTAGAGCACCTGTTAACACATGCTTTGCACAATTCAGGGAGTGTTTTCATAATTATTTCCAGGAATTGTCCATTGGTACAATATGGAGCTGTGTGATAGATTCAACACCGATTTTTGGGAAACAAGCAACGTGAACCTGAAAGGTACATGTAATTCAATGATACAAACGACACACTGACGTTGATTTCAAAAACACGTTAGTTGTTTTTCAAATAGCGGTTCCAAAAAAAGAATTGCATGTATATATAAAGAAGCTCATTTTAATGATGTTGGTTCCAATCCTCGGTGTTCTCGCTCATTTCAAAATATCCTTGCAAACTGTAGCAATTAGAAACCAATGTAAACAAATACACCAGTGAAAACAACAATATTTGTTCTCATTTTTCCATAGATAATATGTAGTTAATGAGTATTGTTTGCTTTTCTGCTTGGTCTGTAAGGAATTTAATTTGAACACTATGTTTATTGTTTTGGAAAATAATCGATTATCCATTGATTCATCGGAATACTCAAACTTGTTCATTCTCTAAGACCTGTGATATATTCCAATACATAATTAAAATACATTCTTATCACAAATCACCAACTGTGTATTCCTGTCAGAAAAAATGAAAGACTTCAACTTCGATAAAAAAAACTCTGAAACCCACCAAGGACAGCTTTATATTTTAAACATCTTTAATTATCGAAACGTGCCAAGATCCGTGAAAAAAGTTTGCCAACAAATTTTGCCAATCAACATTTAAGCCTTCTCTTGTGGTAAATAAATATTATATTGTGTCTGGAAAGAACCACCAACAACTTCAAGCATATGAATATTTCCAAGGTCAAATAGTTGCTACCGATGTAAGAGATGAGAACATTTGATGTAAATGTAATATTCGGAATTGTAGTTTTGCATATGAAAAATGTATCGAGATAAATATATTTGACATATACATGCGTAAATATAGCTATGTTTTGAGGGGAAATGCATTACAAAGATAATAGGTAACACAAAACTTTGACAAGGTGATGGGGGATATATTTCAGACAGGTTTTGAATCTCTCGTTTGGAATGTTTGTGTAATATGGATCATACTTGTATGTGAAGAGGATGCGTAAAGTTGTCTATCACGTGATGAACATAATATGTACACACATATATATATATATACATTATTTATCAGCAATAAACTTTCGAGTACCCATTTTCGAATTTTGTTAAGTGAGATGAAGTCATCTACTTTTTTAAACCGTGAACCGAGATTGGTTGTAAATAAATACGAACCTGTCTCTTACACTGTTTATTAAGCACTAATGTGGTAATGTGTGAACATTATACAGTTTTCTACTGTATGACTACTGTTTGTGTCTAACTCTTTGCAGGCTTTGTGAACTTCGCCATCATTCGCCCGCAGTGCGAGGGTCCGGGCAAGTTTAAGTACGCTATCCGGGAGAACAGGGACGATGATACAGACTGCAAGATGGACATGGTCACGCTTGAGGGGGGATGCGGCAAGATGGACCCTCTCGCCAGCGTTCGGAGCTGTGACCTACTACTAGATAAAGGCAAAGTGGTCGGCGTCTGCATTGAGGATGAGTGTGTGGTCAAGAAAAACATCATACAATAGGTCATAGAGTCGGCGGTGTGATGTAAGAATGGACGGAAGAGAACTTCAAAGAGTTTCAATATGGTTTGGGCGTATTTCTTGCTCTTGGTATGATGTGACATACATGTGCCTATGACGAAATACACATGGAACACAAAGAGCTTCACATAGTACATGTTGTTGAATGAAGTTATAATCAGTTTTGATGTTGTGTCGCATTTGATGAAACACTGATGACCCGATCATTCAAGTGTCTATGTACATTGTACTTTTTCACGTGTGGACGGTTTTATTTGTCAGCTACTCCCGAATTCTGAGTTGGGGTTTTATGAAAAAATATGTTACTCAATACAATATTGATCACCATACTAGTATCGTTTAAATATTCAAGTTGAGTTTGTGTGTGATGCAATTCATCATGCTCGCTCCCCAAATGGTTCTGAATCAATTATAGTTTCATACAGATTAATTATGATCCTTTGTGTTGCGTAATATATTGTCTATTTGTTCCATTAGACAGGTATTTTCTTATGTGTTCTTATGCGTCACATAACCAAGGCTTTAGAATTATGCAGCAAACAATGCCTATGCAATGTCTTCACACGTTCAGTGTTGTATAGTTCATGTTTACACGATATTTATCTTCAACTGTTTTTTGCTCTTCGTTTACGATGTAAATATATGTGCTTGAGTTGCATCCACTTTCATTATGTTCAAATAACATTTCTCTTGTATAAAAACTGCTCGATACCGTTTCATAAAATATAAAAGACATCAGAAATATCAAACTGAGCTAAGATACATTATATGATAACAGAAATACATAACGAGATACATCTCTCATTATGTATTCATGATAATAAGTAATACTTTACATCATAAGCAGTACCGTTGCATTAACATCACTCCAACAATTTGTCGTTAACTATTGAGAATTATACGACCATATGTTTCCCATACTTGGGCATTTTCTGAAATATATGGAAAAGTTGTTTTTAACCTTTTCACTACTCATGGTTACGCTGCGTAACCATACCACACCCTTGCTGCTGTACTGATGGTTACGCTGCGTAACCATAACTTTGACAACCAATAAATGTATAAGTAGCTATTGACTGATTGTACTCAATATTATATTTGAAGGTAAATGTACCTGCACGCTGAACTAGCACATACATATTGCCACCGATTGAAACTTAGAAGCTTAATTGACTCTTTAGATAATTGAATAATTAACCTGCCATTAATCTCGTGACGTCACAAGTACTGATTACAGTGGATCTGACCACAAACAAATTTCACTAAAACTTTAATAACTTCATAACTAATCAAGATATTGACATGCTGTAAACACTATCAAAACCCACGAGATTCACATCATCACAAATTAAGAAGACTACAAGTACTCAAGTAAAACGTATTAAGTTATCTTTCATTATAATTTCGAAAATAGTGTATTTTAGAGCAAATGGAAACAGCCATTAGTTTGGTAGCTAGAATTCATTTGTGTTTCCACAGTAACCAATGGCGCGGGGTTCAAAACGATACTATATAGAGATAGCACACTACAATATGACCTTATTTCCACACATAATTATTCTGAAACATTTTAAAATAAAAATGATCAAGCACATAGAAATCCTATCAATTTATACATGACCGGCTCAGTATGGAGGCTGTGGGGTGGTCCAGTAGCGAAAAGGTTAACAGCAGACATCAGCATTCGTCGGAATGTCGGGTTGCATATAACAGCTGTTCGAAACAAGATTGCAGGACATTTTCTTCCAGAACAGGATTTACCTAAATTTCATATCCTTGTTTGAGAAGAGAAGATTTTATTGCTGTTTTAAAGTGTGTCTGTAAATAGCTATGAAGTTTTTGAAGCATTTAAAGATCATGAAATTGAAAGAGAATAAAATTGTTTAAATTATAAGCGCCCATTATAGACGTCCCTCTATATTGCAAGCGCCTGTTATGGTTTTTTGCCATGCCCGTACCTACTACTTTCTTCCCCTGAACTATAAAAACTTGAGAGTTGGTCGGGCCAAAGTTGGAATCTGCCTATGTTCATTTCCCGAAGCTGGGCGATGTGGGATGTCTTTGGTTTTTATCAGAGGTGATCTGTTATTCTCGACAAGTCACTTAGGAGTAAAGTGGTGAACGTGTGCTACTGCTTCGTTATTTGTGACCGAGGAGCAGCAAAAACGATAAATACACAACTTACTGTTTCAACGCGAGGTTGGGCTTAATTAAACCTTCATTGGGCCATGGACATGGGCAACAATTTATCCCATTCAAGTGTTATTGCAATAAGGCTGAGATGTTTCGTTCACCACGAATTCTTCCTGGTATACGACTGCAACAAATTTGGTTGATTCCCTAAACTGCGAGCCCAATTCGATCTCAGTTTGGAATTGTATTGGTCTTTACTGTAATGATATTACTACGTTTGAAGTGTTATGCAATGTATGGGGTCATTTCAGCAGGAATTTCATTGACACTTGAATCAGGTTATATGATCGATTTGTTTGTTGCTTAAATCGTTATAAACATTGCAGCTAACATTGCAACTAAAGATATAAAGCCTGAAACCAGGTTTAATAATAATTTATTTTAATATAGCGCCAACAAACTATGACATAATTCTCGTAGCGCTTTACATGTGACATAAAACCAGTACAGTAATACAGACATAAAATGCATAATATAGGTTTACAAAATATTATTTAAGATGTATTACTGAATAGCAATATTAGGTCAGATTCTAGTATCACATGACACTTATACATATGCGTCATTACTTTCTGAAAGTCAAATATCAAGGCGAATCAATGTGAGCATGCAATTGCAGTACATCATAGCCACACCATTCAGCGTAAAACGAATTATTTATGTATGACAATTCATGTAATATGACTATTTCCATTATCATGTTACAGAGAAAGAAATATTATATTGATCCATCCATCATTCGATGGATGACAACACACACACTTTCTCGAATGTGTGCCAACCATTTCGCCTCAACCTCCTCACCCATGCGCTATCAACTAAGTACAACAATAGCATATCAATCTTCAGGATTTGTCATGAAACTTCAGAAGAACGGGTAATAGTAACAACATCTCTTGAAGATTTACAGCGTTTTTACGCTGGTGTTTGTTCTTCATGCCTATGGATCTAGTATTGCGTTGGTAATTTTGTTTACTCGGTGCAGAATTCGGCTCAATTATCATAACCTGCGCCTTAATACTACTCGTCCACTAAAGGAATGCCATTTAATCCGTCTGTCACCTTTTCAATCCTTATTGAATATAGAGGAAGGTGTAGTGTATGATACTTGGGAAAAGAATTCCAGCAGAAAGACGGGAAAAATTGTGTTTGCTTCGGCACATATGTGCCAACTTTCACTTCGTAACGCTCCCCTGCCTTCCTGTCTCCCTGTTAGCTTTTCTGTCTGGGGTACTCAGCACCGCCTAAGCTAGAATGTCTGTCCGGATTTCCAACTGCAAGAAAATCATTGACAGCTGTGTTCCAGCGCTTTGCAGCCAATAGGGTTTGTATCCGTCAACTCATGGCACGACTCACTAATGAATGTCCAACAAACGGAACAACCTTCCAGGGAAGGAGTCGTACACAATTCAGTGTTTGGAAATGAACAGTCCATTAACAGTTGAATTCAGACATGAGATAGCAGAAAACAGTGTACTATCAATTAAATTGCTTGCATTGTACGTTCCATGAATATGACATGAATAGAATATAGTATTAGGGACTATGGTCACGAGTCGTCACATATTATTTTGTGCATATGAAATGCTGCTCTGTGCTTTGTGATGTCTATCACTCTTAATTGATGTACACTGGTCTGTATGAGGCAAGAATTCACATTCTTTGAAAAAAAACTGGATGTCACTTTCTATAAAAGGTCCTATGCAGGGTCTCTTCATGATGAATCAATCCTTCAGATACATTTTATAAGAAAGTCAGGTTATGTAGATATATCTTGGTATGTACATTATGTACATGTACAATGCTATACTCAAGTTCAACACAAAACCTCATATGATTTTTGGCGATAACTTCTTTTAGGATGGTCGGATCAATTTGAAATTCTATATGCTTCCATTTGGCACAAAACCATATTTTTTTCACCAAATTTCAGACATATATATTAAAAAAACTGTAAAAGTTGGCAATCTACCCCAATGTTAAATGTTGGGCACTAATTGGATCACAGGAATTCAAGCAAATTTGGGGATTTTATGATCTTTACTCCGCTAAGAAATGTAATATGAGGAAAGTTTTTGAGTTAGAAGAATCATACAGGTCTATTCTAATAGAATATCATTCTTACAAAGTACTGTGCAGTGTTAACATCGAACAACATGCCAAATTCTGTTCAAACTTGCAAATTTCACGTTTGATGTGAAATTTAACATTGGAGTAGATTGCAAATTTTTTCAATTTTCAAGATAGAAGTCTGGAATTTGGTGAAAAAAATACGGTTTTATGCCAAATGGAAACAAATAAAATTTCAAATTGATCCGACCATCCTAAACGAAGTTATCGCCAAAAATCATATGAGGTTTTGTGTTGAACTTAAGTTTAGTGTATTAAATACCAATGGTACATGTGTATATCAACTACATGCCATCAACAATTATGTGTAGAATAACCAGAATATTACATAGAGACGTATAGTTATTACTATATGCATTGCCTGCATAGATGCTATCAATATTGGTGGTCTCAGAAAAAAAATAAGTAAAACAATCGTCAGCTAAAATACACAAAAAAAAGTTGTCAAATACAGACTCAATAAAAGACTACAGACTTTTTGTCGCTTCCTTTAACATATAAAAAAAAATACATCATTTAAATTCATAGATGTGTATATATTCAGGTGACGCCATGTTCTTAGGATAGCCTCATGTTTTGGCATCACACTGCAAACGAAAGGAGGGAAATAATATTTGAAGCAAACACATAGTTGGAAATTGGAAAAAATACTCCGTTGTTGTTTTTGCCTAACTGTTTTGAAACATGTATTGTACATGTATATAAAGATTTGTCTGTCTGTATGTTGAAACGCAAAAAAAATTGTGCGACTCCAGTAGAGGTCACTTTTTTATGTTTGGTTTCTAACTTGTCCAGAAAATTATGGTATCATTGCTGGGAAAAATGTTCAGTGCACAGTGTGATGTAAGATCTGTTGGTATTTTGAGTTGTAATTAGATTTGCCTTGTCGATATTGACATTATATACAACATTGACTTTTTATGTTTCTGTCTATTTTTTTCTTTCAACAAAACCACAGGGTATAGCTAGGTGAAACGCAAGTGCCGAAGGTTCGAGAAAAACTTGAAAGAGTTTTTAGGAGACAAGTTTATTAACATTATATGCTCATCATTTCATCACCTTCTTGTACTAGCATCACTGGCACATCATTAAATTCACAATTATGGTTCCTGGCACAACGTCTTGCGTTATTTCCAGACTTATTCTGTTACATGGCTTCCACATTATGTAATATCATGATATAATATTTTCTTACTGGTGGCTTTTCCCCTGCTACGGATCACTTCCTTAGAGTCCAGGGCTTGCCTCAGCCGACAGAAGCTCTCTATCAGCTCATTGCCAGGACCCAGTTACACGACAAACTGGTATAATTATCCAGTTGAAGATCTCCAAACACAGACCTTGACTAAAACCGCGAACATTTTAGTAATTCAGGCTGAAGGGGCTGTACATGTATAATGTATGCCATCGAATGATAACGAGTGAGGCCATAATTCGTATGTTCATTCATATTCCATATTTTCAATTGAGTTTTGAATCAATAAATTTGTTCACATAATAAAGTAAATAAGAGTACAAACACACACTAGTACAAACTGTATAGTACTACCATTCCATACAGCATTCTAGTTCGTCTTGTAGAGATAATGCAAGTATCAATCTGCCACCACCAACACAATCAGACTCCGATGATGCCAATAACAAACGTAAAACACAACATTTTGCAATAGAAACAAAGCCAGACCAAATAGTTTATCCAAAGACACACTGGCGTCATCAGGGGCAGACAGTGTGTTAAATGTAGTTGTTTCCACTGTACACCTGATGGAATCAGTATACAACTGCCCAACAACCTATGAAAACAATTTAGAAATATATCCGAAACCAACCCCATGAAACAGATATATGACAAGTACATAAGTACCGAATCAAAAGCCCGAAGGCTACTGAGTTGATGGTATCCTCGGGGACAGATTTAACGTCCACCAGCAGTGACATCGAAAACACACACCTGTATATTGCCAAAGAAAATATATGGCACACGTTAATAAAACGTTTTTTTGTTATTCTCAGACGAAGTTTCCAATAACACGACCAATGTTCGGGGATTTTTTTTTCATATTATGCAAACACTCATTCATATTTTTTTCAAACAATTCCTGAGGTCGTGATCATTGATTCAGATAGGTAAAACCTTAAAACTAAAAGAAATACACATATATTACACAATGAAACAATATGTGAGCCCCAGAAGTCGAGCTAGAATATGTAATGTTGCATTTACGGAAACTGAAAAAAAAACAATCTTCAGTTTTTTTGATGGGTCATGATTCTGATTCAATGTCAAGCATCTAATCCAAACGTTCATCATATGTTCAAACGTGGCATTACCATGATAAGTAGAATGTCAATCGTGCTACAAAACTTGAATATAATCCAGGTCAAAGATTAGGCCATATTGTGTTTTTTCTTTGCTTCCGGTCAATCATTTTTTCGGAAAGTACCAGCCAGCCAGGGAAAAAAACAAACACTTGAAAAACACAAACGTTTATTATCATGATAACATCTTTATTTACAAAATTACTCCTGCGAAAAATGTAAAGGTGAAGGTGAAGTGTTGCAAGTTATAGAACGATGGCGTTTAGCATCACAAAAATATTAGCGAAAAACAGTGTAAACGAGTTAGAAAAATCCGAGTATAAGCTATTACATGGTTAATTGACAAATAAAAATTGTTTCTAACTTGTTTCAGTAAGTTGTTGGGCAGTTGTGCATTAATGCCATCTGGTGTACAGTAGAAAAAAGTATATTTACACACTGTCTGCCCCAATGACGCCAGTGTGGCTTCAGATATAAAAGTTTGGTCGGGCTTTGTTTCTATTCCGGAAGTGTTTGATGTTTGTTTTTTTATTGTCATCATAAAAGTCTTGTTATAAGCGGTAATAGGTTGATACATACATTACAACAGGAAAACAACGAAATGGAAACCATTCATTAACCTTGTCGATGTTCGGTGTTTTCTGTGATAAAAAAACATCGGGTTCCCTGTTAATCCGTTATGCTCGAGCATGTTCATCATACCAGGAATTCATAGTTAGAGCACAGGTTCTGACTACCAAATTGCTCAAACAAGGATACCAAATGCCTAGGCTGAGGTCGACATTCAAGAAGTTTTATGGTCGTCACTATGATCTGGTTGAAGGTTACGCCAAGCCTGTCACACATATGATGGAAAACATCATCCCATCCTCATAGTTTTGTGCATATATTTCCGTCTCGATATGCCAGTGTGGATATCACAGCGGGTGTCGCATGCGGGGCAGGAGATGCTCACTCTTCCGGAGCACCTGATCTCACACTCAGCTGGCTGGGTGTCTGTGATTTTCACACGGCTTTGACTTTGATACTTTAGTATCTCTCGGATTTGACTACTCACACTGATCTTGTAAAATTCGTCCTTGGAATATGAATTTGTCTGTTTGTCGGTATCCATTTCTACTTTTGCAATAGAAACAAAGCCCGACCAATTATTATCTGGCACTGAGTACAAAACTCAGGCCAGAAAATAAACTGAAACTTTAAATGAAGCATCACTTCGATACACATAATAAATTTATTATGTCTGACATACATTTTTCAAAGATATTGAATATGAACAGGTACTTTTTGTACATTTATATACATTTATAAAGGTGATATCAGATTTATTATTATCAATTTAATTTGACTGAGATCTCCATTCATCATTGAATCTCGGCGACATGAGTCACATTCATGCTTCCACTTTTTGTCATAGATTTTGACCATGGTTGCCCAACTAGTTTGGAAAGCAAACCACTTTGTACCCGGAAATGGTACAAAGAGATTGAAGAGATTTCAGTTATTTCATGAATCACTTGGAACGTTTTATTCAGAAATATTTCCAGCAGCTCTGGAATAGCTGCATAGAAAAACACACCTCGAATTCAGGCCAGGCAGCTTCAGTACCGTTTCTTCCCAGACTGGAACGGGTAAAAAATAATGTACGCAACAACTATTTTCTAGAGCTTCTCAAAATGGAACAAGCATCATTTGTCTTTTCTTCACCTACAATTCTTCTGGTCAAAATTGTCTTTTCTTCACCTACAATTCTTCTGGTCAAATATATTATCAGCCTCCATTTTCAGCGCCAGAGGAAGAATGCCTAAAAACACGACAGCATTATGTATATTTTTATCTGGATAAAATAAATACGGCGGCCGGTGCATCAGAGAGCTGCGCAAATCTCCATTATCAAACAATTCCATAACTAATTTTAAAGAGTATTAATGAATTAAAAAAAAAATAAAACGATTATTTTAGTGCAATGGTCTGGTATTCTAGTTCATTAGTCTGGCTGTCTTCCTGCCTGCCTCTATGTTTTCTGAGCTGTAGGGAGTGGGTAGGGGCTTCGTCGGTTAGTGTTGGGGATTGGGTCAAGGTAACCGTGACGGCGCCGCTGTCTTTCCAGACTCGGGGAGGGGGTTATAGATGGGGGGCGGAGGGGGGGGGGGGGGAAGTGTTACTACGCAGCAAAGTTGGATCCACTCGCAGTCTCGGGTGCTGCATGAGAGGGTGAGTGGGATGAGAAAAGTAGGGTCATACTTTCTTGAATGAATAGAAGTTTTCTCGTTTTTTTGTCAAAGACAATGGATTTGAAGGCTAAATTAGAATGATGGAATAGTCGGAAGGAGGGGAGTGGGAGGGGGGAGGCAGTGGTTGGGGCGGGAACCAGGTGTGCTTTCTTGTGGAAGGTGTGTGTGAATGAATGAAGGGGAGTTGCGAGGCCGGGTGTGATTCGAGCCAGGTTGTTGGTTGGTTGCTGGGAGGAGGGGGTTCAAGTGGGATAGGTAATTTTAAAACTAAGTAGGCCTCAGCTGCAATTTTTACTAGTAGAGGAATTCTCTGACCGCAAAAACCCACTTCCCGCTCATCCAGCCAGGGGAAGAGAATTTCTAACAATTGTAAAGAGGTTTTCCAGCAGTTATAAGTTTGTTCCTGGACATCATCACATCACCAGATACTGATCGACACTAACCGGTCTATAGCACGAGTCCCAATACAAATTGTTCATTGGATTGCCACAGTGAAGATCAGACTGTAGGATTAGCATTGGAATTATTTCATTGGTAAGTTTTCATATGAATAAACTAAGAATAGTTTCTTGGAACATATTATAAAAGAATATTCATATGACGTATGAATGTGTTTTTAACCACCTGAGATGTGTGTGATTTGTGGACTGTCGCTTTGAATTATCTTAACTGATGCGTTGACTTCCAATACATTGAAACATATTTTAGTATTTCTGAAGTCTGACTCACGTTTGTATTCTTGAACTCGATAGCATGAACGTTCATAGCAATAGTTTGAAAATCAGTTGGGGGGTCATTTGTGTCATGCAGTATAGTACATAAGAAATATGTATATCTGAGTGTATGTCATACAGAATGATTATTCGTAAACTCCAAAATACTAAATTAAGTAGAGATGACGATGTATAGCAATGAATATAATTTATTTTTACATTATGTAATTTTTCTATTTTCCGTCTGCATCTCAGTTCGAACCGTTCCTTGTAAGACCCCATTGACCTTGACCTGTCTGCATTACTGATTACAAGATTCAAACTGTAAACAAATGGCAATAAAACCACCATTATTATAGCGGTTTGTGCGTACATGTCGAGCACCTGTTAACACATGCTTTGCACAATTCCGAAGGTGTTTTCATAATTCTTTTAAGGGATTGTCCTTTGGTACAATATGGAGCTGTGTGATAGATTCAACACGGATTTTTGGGAAACAAGCAACGTGAATCTGAAAGGTTAGTGAATGATTTGAATAACACATTGACGTTGATTTAAAAAAAAAACGCGTTGGTTGTTTTTCAAACAGCTGTTTCGAAACTAAAAAATGCATGTAGATGTAAAGAGGCTTTTTAATGATGTTGATTCCAGTCATTCCTCGGTGTTCTCACTCGTTTCAAAATATCCTTCCAAACTGTGTATCAATTAGAAGCCAGTATAAACAAATATACCAATAAAAACAACAATATTTGTTAACATTTTTCCGTAGATAATATGTAGCTAAGGAGTGTTGTTTGCTTTTCTACTTGGTCGGTAAGGAATTTAATCTGATAACTGTTTAGTATAATATTATTTTGGATATTACTTTAACAGACACAAATTGCTTTCGTCATTTTCAAATTGTGATTGAAGAAAACAAAGTTTGTGAAGTTTTCATCCATTGATTCATCGGAATACGCAAACTTGTTCATTCTCTAAGACTTGTGATATATTCCAATACATAATTTAAAGAAAACCCTTATCACAAATCATACTGTGTATTCCTGTCCAAGAAAACAAAGGACTTTAATTTGGATCTATCTAAAATCGAATCTAAAACCCACCAAGGATAGCTTTATACTCTAAACATATTTAATTATCAAAACGTGCCAAGATCGTGAAAAAGTTGGCCAACGAATTTTGCCAATCAACACCTAGCCTTCCTTTGTGGTAAATAAATTTTATATTGTGTAAGGAAAGAAACATCAACAACTTCAAGTGTATAAATAATTCCAAAGTCAAATAGTTGCAACCAGTGTACGAGATGAGAGAACATTTGATGTAAATGTAATATTCGCAATTGTAGTTTTGCATATGAAAAATGTACCGAGATAAATAAATTTGACATATACATACGTAAATATAGCTATGTTTTGAGAGGAAATCCATTACAAAGATAATAGGTAAGACAAAACTTTGACAAGATGATGAGGGATATTTTTAAGACATGTTTTTGAATCTCTCGTTCGGAATGTTCGTATACATGTACATATACACCAATTATCAGCAATAAATGTTGTAGTACCCATTTTAGAATTTTCTTAAATGAGTGAGATGATGTCTTCTACTTTTTGAAACCAGATTGATGGATGAACCAGATTTTTGGTTGTAAATTTTACATTTACATTGTTTATTAGGGACTAATGCGGTAATGTGTAAACATTATACAGTATTCTACTGTAGAATTACAGTAGTTTGTGTCTAATTCTTTACAGGCTTTGTGAACTTCGCCATCATTCGCCCGCAGTGCGAGGGTCCGGGTAAGTTTAAGTACGCTATCCGGGAAAACAGGGACGATGATACAGACTGCAAGATGGACATGGTCACGCTTGATGGGGGATGCGGCAAGATGGACCCTCTCGCCAGCGTCCGGAGCTGTGACCTACTACTAGATAAAGGCAAAGTGGTCGGCGTCCGCATTGAGGATGAGTGTGTGGTCAAGAAAAACATCATATAATAAACTATAGAGTTGACGGTGGGATGTCAGAATGAACAGACTTTTTTCAAGATGGTTTGGGCGTATTTCTTGCTCTTGGTATGACGTGACATACATGTGCCTATGACGAAATACACATGAAACACAAAGAGCTTCGCATAATACATGTTGTTGAATGAAGTTATGATCAAGTGTCTAAGTACATTGTACTTTTTCAAAGAGTTTCACGTGTAGACGGTTTTATGTGTTGGCTACTCCTGATTCCTGAGTTGGGTTTTGTAAAACATCTTACTCAATGAAGCTTTGATCACCATATCGTTTGAATAACCAACTTCAGTGTTTGTGTGATGCAATTCAACTCCAAATTGTCCTGAATCAATTATAATTTCATACAGATTAATTATGATCCTTTGTATTGCGGAATGGATTTGAAAATGCCTTTTCGTTTCATTAGACAGATATTTTCTTGTGTGTTCTTATTACATAATCATGGCTTTACAATTATGCAGCAAACACTGCCTAAGCAATGTCTTCACATGTTCAGTGTTGTATTGTTAATGTGTCCACAATATTTATCTTCGACTGTTGTTTTTTATTCGTTTACGATGTAAATATATGTGTGCTTGAGTTGAATCCACATTCATTTTGCTGAAATAAAATTTCTCTTGTATAAAAATTGCTCAATACCGTTTCGTAAGACATCAGATATATTAAAATGATATATATAATAAGTTATACTTTGCATTATAACGAGTACCGTTGCAGTAACATCACCCCAACAATTTGTCGTTAACTATTGATAATTATATGACCATATGTATCCCAAACTTGAGCATTTCCTGAAAGATTTGGAACAGCAGTTTTTAACAGCAGACAACAGCAGATTACATAACAACTGTTCGAAACAAGATTGCAGGACGTTTTCCTTCGAATCAGGGTTTTCCTAAATTTTATATCCTTGTTTGAGGAGAGAAGATTTTACTGCTGTTCTGAAGTGTGTCCGGAAATAGCAATGAAGTTTTCTGGGCATTGCAGATAGCGCAAACTATGAAGTTGAAAGAGAATAAAAGTTGCTCGAATTAAAGCGTGCATTATAGACGGCCCTGTGTCCGGGGTTATTCTTTATCTTGGAAGCGTCGGTTATGCTTTTTTGCCATACCCATACTTCCTTTCTTCCCCTGCCCATACAAACCTAAAAGTTGGTCGAGCCAAAGTGGGAATCTGCCTATCTTCATTTCCCGAAGCTGGGTGATGTGGGATGTCTTTGGTTTTTTATCAGGGGTGATCTGTTATTCTCGACAAGTCACTTAGGACTAAAGTGGTGAACGTGTGCTACTGCTTCGTGATTTGTGACCGAGGAACAGCAAAAACGATAAATGCAAAACTTACAGTTTCGACGCGAGGTTGGGCTTAATTAAACATTCATTGGGCCATGGACATGGGCAACAATTTGCCCCATTCAAGTGTTATTGCAATGAGGCTGAGATTTGGTTCATTTCTCTACACTGCGAGCAATCTGATTTATATGCCCAATTCGATCTGAGTTTGGAATTATATTGGTCTTTCCTGTAATGATATTACTACGCTTGATGTGTTATGTAATGTATGGGGTCATTTCAGCAGGTATTTCACTGACACTTCAATCACATTATGTGATTTAAGTGTCTGTTGCTTTTATGGCTAAACACCTTACAGATAAACTTGCTTAACATGTAAAAATGAGCAACAGATTGACAACACAATGTGAATCATATATTAATGAATAGGAATATTATCACAACTTCTAGTGTCACTATTCGAGCATGAATTGTACTTACATATACGTCATACCCGCACGAGTCAGGGAAAAACTATTTATCAAAATGTATTCAAATTCATATTACAGTGAAGGACATAAATTGAGTTAGATGTCCCCATCCATGGACATAGTATACTACATACTATATTTCCACCATCACTATATTTACTTTTAACCATGTTAACTACATAACATAACCAATCTACTTTGAATTACATAACGAACATAGTCATGAATTCTTTCTACCAGCCTACATTTCCTCCTGATTGTCCTGAATCAGTCATTGGTGTATAGAGCCTGGAAGTTCTCCAATATGGTGTCAGTTTCAATCTCCGTCTGTCTAGCAATTAATTGCATTGCGTCAGGCCAAGGATTGCTACCTCCCAGCTCGTAACACAGAGCTGGGAGCTAACACAGAGTACATGATCCTTGACATAATATATGTATTTTATGTGGACGTAGAATATACGGACATGAAATACATGGATATATGTTTGAGTAGCAGACATGCAAAACTCTTAGTTTTCGTTCTTCACAAGAAAAAGATGAGATCGGTTATTCATAGTTCTGATGAAATACCGACATTTTCCGGTGGTTTGATTTGATGAATTATATACGCTCTACAACTAGATCTAACGAGAGACAAATGTTCTAGAAACTTTCATGCAACAAAACATGTGTTCTGATTTTTGCTAACCTGCTGGCTTTATGGGCAACACGCGTACGTAGTTCTTAATAAACAACGTTATTCATATAACGTGTGGGACGTCAATGGCTTCTTGTGTGATGACGTCATTCATTCACAATTGGGATATATTTATCGAATTGGCACACCTCACAATATCACGTACCGTTAGTCTTGAATATTGTTGATTGAACACAAGTTTCATTACTTTCATTACTCTAGAACACATCTTCGAAATGTTTGTGTATATGAATCATTACATGTAAGAAGAGAGATGAAAAAACTGCAACATTTTTCATTAATATCTCTGCATTTGTTAGACCGATCGATATACACTTTTGGAACATAAATACCATACATTATTTTTCCCCATGGATCCATATCAAATCTCAAACTGTTCATTTGAGAATCAAAATTTGACGTCATGAACCAGCATCATATTTCAACACCATAACGATTTCCACTTTGGATGAATGACGATTTTATTTGTTACTTCCCATTTCTTGTGATTTTGAAGTTTGTAAAACGCCATACTGATTCAAACATTGATAAACATTTCGTTGAAGTATCCAAGGTAATTGTCAGTTCACATGAAATGTTACAATTAATCATCATTGACCCCCATTGATACTGATTCAATTATAGTAGTTATAGTATTTTAATGTTGATGTTACGTTTGATGTTGTCATAATCGAAATCTGGTTGCATTCGTGCTGATATGTTGATGCATCCATTCATACCACTGACATTTTGTCACTGGACGTTGAATCTGTCTCCGAGGATACCATACACCCAGTACTAGTAGCCTTTTTATCTGTGATTAGGTACTAATGTACTTGTCATATATCTACTCCACGCAGTTTGTTTCGGATTTCTAAATTATTTTCGTTATCACACAATATGTCGGCCCTTGAGGCAAACAGTGTGTCTAAACTATCTGGGCCGCCCATTTGGGCGGCTGTGTTACATTATCTTACGTTTACTATCGTCATCATGAGAATCTAGTTGCATTAATGGTAATCATGGTAATAGATACTTACATTTGACAATGTCTATTCATTTCATCAGACATATACATTTTTTATGGGTTTTTACTTTTGTGACTGACAAGCGCTGACTAAACAATATTTATACACTTGCAGTGTTTTATTATTCATGTACGTTCCCACGATGGATATTTATAATTGTTTTTCGATATTGCAAGGTTAATATCTGTGAAAATATTTAAAGTTTCCCTTGAAGAATGCCCTATTTCTGATAGACATATTAGGAATATCTAGCCTCTATCAACTGCGATAATTAAAACTTTGCATTATAGGCAGTACCGATGCATTAACTTCACACCTACGATTGGCGGACAACTATTGAAATATATACGAACATATGTGTGCCAAACTTGGGAATTGCCTGCAATACATAGAAAGCCATCTAGTTTTTTAGCAGTAGACTCCTGTCCAGCATTTATTTACAGCCGCTGAAATGTTCGAGTTACGCAACAGCTGCTCGAAATAAAAATTGCAGAATGTTTTCTTTCAAATCCATTCGGGATTTATGTCAAATTTTATCTCCTTGTTTGAGAGGAGACGATTTTATTGCTGTTTTGAAGTTTGTCCGGAAATAGCTATAAAATTCTCGCTCTCGGGGCATTGCAGATAGCGCAGACCAACTCGGAATTCGGAAAATAAAATTAATAAAAAATGTTTATATTATAAGCGCCCGTAATAGACAGCCATTCTCTATCTTGGGAGCGCCTCTTATGTTTTTTTTTTTTTTGCCATGCCCACATTTATTCCCTGCCCCGCCGGTCCCTCGAAAACAAAGAAAAAATTCAAAAGGCCGCTGTGAAAGTGGGGAATCTGCCTATCTTCACTTCCCATAGCTGAGCGCTGTGGGATGTCTTTGGTTTTATCAAAGGCAATCTGTTATTTTCGACAAGTCACTTAGGAGTGAAGTGGTGAACGTGCGCCCCTGCTTCGTGATTTGTGACGGTAAAAAATGCCGTAACTAAGATGGTTACTCAACGCAAGTTAGCTCTTAATTGAACTTCCACTGAGCCAACAGATTAAGCCAATCCTTTTAACTGCAACAAATCCTCCAATGATTCTTCCAGGGAATTCGAC
The DNA here is from genome assembly GCA_949152475.1 of Terebella lapidaria. Lineage (NCBI taxonomy): Eukaryota > Metazoa > Annelida > Polychaeta > Terebellida > Terebellidae > Terebella > Terebella lapidaria. The sequence goes on from OX424567.1 coordinate 15,335,206, forward strand.
CAGAACAAAATTTGATCAAATGCTCCACTGAGAGCGATTTGATTTTATAGATATTTTTCGATCTGGTTTTGAGTAGTGTATCGCTCGTTCATGTAATGACGTTACTACGCATGACGTGTCATGTGATGTATGTAAGTATCAATCTATTACCACCGATAGTCAGATTTTGATGATGCCAAAAAACAAACGTAAAATAGAACATTTCGGAATAGAAACAAAGCCCGACCAAATAGTTTATCCACAGACACTCTGGCGTCATCAGGGGCAGACAGTGTGTTAAATGTAGTTGTTTCTACTGTACACCTGATGGAATTAGTATACAACTGCCCAACAACCTATGAAAACAATTTAGAAATAGCGGTCATTTTCAATGTTTCATCAACACTTCAGGCTACGTATCATCGCTGAAAGCTTTGCAGCTAAACTTTGATGGATCAGACAATAGCACCAGATTGAATGGCATTTTTTTATTTACAAACCTCGAGAAGTAACAAAAATCTTCAGAGTCTTTTTTCATTAATATTTTGTAAGAATAAATTCTAAAACTGTTATTAAACTAGGTACAAATAATATGGTACAAGTTTATAAACATGTGTTGCTATTTTCATTCCAAATTTCCAGGAAGACGATCAAGGTTCAAGGAATTGTAAACGCATTGTAGATATTTCTTGTGTGCGCCAAATTTCCGATGGTTTTGATGGGCAATAAAGATGAAGGAAAATATGAATAATATATTATGGTATGCCCGTAGTTACCATTGTTCGGTGCGTGTCATATATATTGCGGAATAGATATATAACGCACGAGCTGTACATGTTAACAATCCAGTAACATTTTTTCGTTTATTTGAAGGCTGAGAACAGTTACACATCCAGATAGAATATATTGGAGTTGCAATTACAGAAACTCCGACACCTGTTCAGTTTTATTGAAGGGTCACGATTCTGATTCAATGCCAAACATCATTGCCAAACAATCCAAATGTTCCTCATATATTCAAATATAACGTTACATAAATAGAATCTCAATCGTAGCCAGTGCTATAGGACTGCACCAGAATCCAGGCCAAGGTGCAAGATTGATTCTTCTATGTCTAAGTTGGGGGAAAAGATCGATGCCAGAGCCAGGAACTTGTAGATAGTATGTGCAGCAGGTATTTATAAAAGCAATATTTCATGGAACATTCTCGTTTTTGGACTTGAACTATGATGCATTCTGTTCAAGCTTCGCATATAACATTCATAACATTCAATTTTCATGGCAATACTACCAGAGGTAATCACCAGCGTATATGTGTACATTGATCTGACATAAAAAAAAAACCCAATACTAGTATAATACGAAAAGTTATAGAGGCCGCTTATAGGCACGAACATGAACACGTAATCTAGCAATTATCACTGGATATGCGTACCTCGTTTCAGTCTCGAGTTATTGAGTACTTATTGTAATAAATATAATATAGCGCATGTATACATACTTATTTACTAGTATTTGACGATATTATCATAGCCCAAACAAACGTTGTTGTGAAGTTTTGCTTTGAAACAACTTCACAGAAGCCAGATATCGTTCCATTAAGTGATGGATGGACAACATTGATTTCTAATGTGTATGAGCCTTTTATCTCCGCCATCCCACTCTCCTCTCTCCGCCAAAACATACGCTACCGTTTGTAACACCAAGGATAACGTATCAATCTTTAATATTTGTCATGAAACACCAAAGAACGGGGCGATAGTTGTAACAAATTCTCTCCAGTGTTAATTTTTTCTCCACGCCCACGGATTGAGCCTTGTTGTGTCATTTTGTTTAAATTGAGAAGAATGTTAACAGAAAGACGGAACATACAGTACAATGCTTGCTTCAACACGTCAGTAATTTGTTTCTCACTGTCTCCTCTTTTGGTTGTCTGTTGTCTAGGTGTGGGTTTCAACGCAGTCAGATCTGAAATAATTGTCTGGATTTCCAACCGCAAAAAGTCATTAAAAGCAGTGCGGCTTTCGGTCGATAGGATAAGATATTAAGGATTTGTAATAGCATCCTTCAACTCGTGGGTACGATTCTTCAATGAGTGTCCAACAAGCGGAGCAACCTTCTCGGGATATAGGAACCCGAGGAGGTTGTTACAATTGTTCTGAAATCTATCGTTTTGTAATACGTTTAGCAGGTAGTGCTTTTGATACATGCTATACTATAATACGTAGACACATACACTAGATTGTAATACTCCTAATGAGAGAAAATGTCAAACAAAGTATGGTTGATGTGGTAGATGTATCATGCACCACAAAGTCAATATACACGTACATGACACGAAGAAGGTGTAGCATGTATTGAAGGCGCACCACTACTAATCATTGTTTGTCACAAAAACCCGTGAACAGGAAAGTCGCTTTGATTATGCGATGACTAGTGGTTTGGATTGAAGTAGTTTACTACGAGGCAAGATTTTTTATTTAAAAAATTAGCCCAAGGGCTAAGAATGGAATATTATATTTTAGATATCAGCCTTTTGTCCCATGACCTCGAAAATTAGGTTATTGGTCAATTCAAGGCCACGAGAATGTGGTAACTAGATTTGCACTGTCAATATTTGACTTTTTATACAACCTTGACTTTTCAAATTGCTTTCAACGATTCGGCAGCATCAAGAATTGGTCGGCGTGAACATCAATACCCTAACAATTTCGACTAAAAATTCATTAAGTAATTACACTCTCAAAAACAACATCGCCATCAAAAATTATGATAAGTTTGGATGTTGTGTCACATTGTATGAAAATTGATAACACGATCATTCAAGTGTGCCAGTACACTTTACCACGAATTTCACGTTTGGCGATTCTATTTGTCAGTTACTTCCCATATCTGTGATTTTGGAGTTAACACCATAATGATTCAAACATTGATAATCATTTCGTTTAAGTATCCAAGTTAACTGTCAATTCACATGAACTGTCTATTTGTGATACAATTCATCATCATTGACCCCAAATTGATACTGATTCAATTATAGGAGTTATATGATCTGACGCCAGTGTGTCTTTGGATAAACTATTTGGCCCGGCTTTGTTTCTATTGCAAAACGTTGTATTTTACGTTTCTTACTGGCATCATCAAAATCTGATTGTATTGGTGGTAATGGATTGATACTTACATAATATTATAATGTTGTATGTTTTGTTTGTTGTTGTCATAACGAAATCTGGTTCAATTCGTGGGAACAGGTTGCTGCAACCATTCATACCACTGAGCCGGTGTCACTACTGGTGGACGTTGAATCTTTCCCCGAGAGCACCATACACCAAGTACTAGTAGCCCTTTTCCCTGTGATTGAGTACTTATGTACTCGTCATATACCTATTCCACGCAGTTTCTTTTGGATTTCTAAATTATTTTCGTAGATTGTTGGGCAGTGTATGCTAATTCCATCCGGTGTACAGTAGAAACACAACTATGTATCACACACTATGTTTGTCCTTGAGGCAGCCAGCGTGTCTTTGGATAAACTATTTGGGCGGCTGTGTTCCCATTCCAAAATGTTGTATGTTACGTTTACTATTGTCATCATCAAAATCTAGTAGTATTAGTGGTAGCAGGTAACCACACCGGACAATCTCTATTCATTTCATTAACCATATACATTTTCTTATTCGTTCTTACGCGTCACATATCCAAGGCTTTTTTATGTGAATGACAAGCGCTGACTAAACAATATTTATACACTTGCAGTGTTTCATTATTCATGTACGTTCCCACAATGAATATTTCCAACTATTGTTCGATATTGCAAGGTGAACATATATTCAATATATGTCCTTGATTGGCATTTGAGTTGTGTCCGTTTCATTTTGTTGAAATAAAGTTTCCCTTGAACATGTTGAAGAATGCAATGTTTCTGATAGACATAAAAGCTATTAAGAATATCTAGCCTATATCAACGGCGGTAAGTCAAACTTTGCATTATAGGCAGTACCGATGCATTAACTTCACTCCTATGATTGACGGACAACTACTAGTATTGGAAAATATTCGAACATATGTGTGCCAAACTTGGGCATTGCCTGCATTACATAGAAAGTTATCTAGTTTTTCTAACAGCAGACTCCAGCATTTATTTACAGCGACTGGAATGTTGATTTATGCAACAGCTGTTCGAAAAAAAAATTGCATAATGTATTCTTTCAAATCTATTCGGGATTTAGGTCAAATTTATCTCCTTGTTTGAGAGGAGACGATTTTATTCCTGGTTTGAAGTTTGTCCGGAAACAGCTATAAAATTCTCGCTCTCGGGGCATTGCAGATAGCGCAGACCAACTCGGAATTCGGAAAATAAATTTAATAAAAAAATGTTTATATTATGAGCGCCCGTAATCATGGTAATAGACAGCCATTCTTTATCTTGGGAGCGCCTCTTATGTTTTTTTTTGCCATGCCCACATTTATTCCCTGCCCCGCCGGTCCCTCGAAAACAAAGAAAAATCTTCACTTCCCATAGCTGGGCGCTGTGGGATGTCTTTGGTTTTATCAAAGGCAATCTGTTATTTTCGACAAGTCACTTAGGAGTGAAGTGGTGAACGTGCGCCCCTGCTTCGTGATTTGTGACGGTAAAAAAATGCCGTAACTAAGATGGTTACTCAACGCAAGGTAGCTCCTAATTGAACTTTCACTGAGCAAACAGATTACGCCAATCTTTTTAACTGCAACGAATCCTCCAATAATCCCCCCCCCCCCCGGGAATTCGACCAGAACAAAATTTGATCAAATGCTCCACTGAGAGCGATTTGATTTTATAGATATTTTTCGTTCTGGTTTTGAGTAGTGTATCGCTCGTTCATGTAATGACGTTACTACGCATGACGTGTCATGTGATGTTATGGCGGTCATTTTCAATGTTTCATCAACACATCAGGATTATATGATTAAGGTGTCTATTACGTATCATCGCTGAACGCTTTGCAGCTAAACCTTGATGAATCAGACAATAGCACCAGATTGAATGAAAATATTTTTTTGATTTACAATACTCGATAAGTTTTTAAACTTGAGATTTTTCATTAATAATTTGTAAGAATAAATTCTAAAACTGTTATTAAACTAGGTACAAATAATATGGTACAAGTTTATAAACATGTGTTGCTTTTCTCAGTCCAAACTTCCAGGAAGACGTTCAAGCTTCAAGAAATTTTAAACGCATTGTAGTTTTTCTTGTGTGCGCCAAATTTCCGATGGTTTGATGGGCAATAAAGATGAAGAAAAATATGAATAATATATTATGGTATGCCCGTAGTTACCATTTTTCGGTGCATGTCATATATCATTGTATATATTGCGGAATAGATATAAAACGTACGAGCTGTACATGTTAACAATCAGTAACATTTTTTCATTTATTTGAAGGCTGAGAACAGTTACAAATCTAGATAGAATATATTGAAGTTGCAATTTCAGAAACTCCGAAACCCGCTCAGTTTTATTGAAGGGTCACGATTCTGATTCAATGCCAATTATCATTGCCAAACAATCCAAATGTTCCTCATATTCAAATATAACATTACATAAATAGAATCTCAATCGTAGCCAGTGCTATAGGACTGGAGCATAATCCAGGCCAAGGTGCAAGATTGATTCTTCTATGTCTAAGTTGGGGGAAAAGATCGATGCCAGAGCCAGGAACTTGTAGATAGTATGTGCAGCAGGTATTTATAAAAGCAATATTTCATGGAACATTCTCGTTTTTGGACTTGAACTATGATGCATTCTGTTCAAGCTTCGCATATAACATTCACTTTAATTTTCATGGCAATACTACCAGAGGTAATCACCAGCGTATATGTGTACATTGATCTGACATAAAAAAAATCCAATACTAGTATAATACGAAAAGTTATAGAGGCCGCTGATCGGCACGAACAAGAACACATAATCTAGCAATTACCACTCATTCCAGTCTCAAGTTATTGAGTACTGATTGTAATAAATATAATATATCGCATGTATACATACTTGCTTATCAGTATTCGACGATATTAACAGAGGTTGTACAAACGTTGTTGTAAAGTTTTGCTTCAAAACGAATTCACAGAAGCCGGATATCGTTCCATTAAGTGATGGATGGACAACATTCATCTCTAATGTGTATGAGCCTTTTATCCCACTCTCCTTTCTCCGCCAAAACATACGCTACCGTTTCTAACACCAAGGATAGCGTATCAATCTTTAATATTTGTCATGAAACACCGAAGAATTGGGCGATAGTTGTAACAAATTTTCTCCAGTGTTTATTTTTTCTCCACGCCCACGGTTTGAGCCTTGTAGTGGTCATTTTGTTTACCTGGAAAAGAATTTTAACAGAAAGACGGAACATATGATGCTTGTTTTGGCGTGTCTGCAACTTTTTTCTCCATTTTTTTTCCATGTCTCCTCTTCTGGTTGTCTGTTTGTCTGGGTGAGGGTTTTAGCGCAGTCAAATCTGAAATGATTGTCTGGATTTCCAACCGCAAAAAGTCATCAAAAGCTATGCGGCTTGCGGTTGATAAGGATAAGATTGTATTAGTATCCGTCAACTCCTGGGTACGATACTTTAATGAGTGTCCAACAAACGGAGCAACCTCGGGATAAAGGAACCTGAGAAGGTTGTTGCAATTGTTAGTGTTCTGAAATCTATTGTCTTCTAAGACGTTTAGTATGTAGTGTTTCTGATACATGTTATATAATACGCAGACACAATTTACTAGACTTTAGTACTTTTGATGAGAGGAAATGTCAAAGTATGATTGATTGTGGTGGATGTATCATGCACCACACAGTCAATATGCATGTACATGACATGAACAAGATGTAGCATGTATTGAAGTTGCACGACTACTACTAATTTTTAGTCAGATAGACCTGTTAACACGAAAAGTCGCTCCGAATATGTGATGACTAGCGGTTTGGATTGATGTAGTTTAGTAAAAAAATGTTTCATATATCCGTCGAAGTTTTCAAACACATATTGGTTTTTTTATGTCTTTGTTATGGAAAGACAGAAAACAACAGGTGGAGGACGACACTGACTGTATCAAACACTCTGTATGATGTGTATCCATACTTTCTCCTTTCCGTATCTATGAAATGACAATTATGTGCAGAAATAAGGCCATTCCTGTTTAATTTTCTGTTTCTCGTCCCCGCGCGCCTAGCATTTTGTGAACTTTTGAGAAAAAACAGACAAGATAAATATATAATATTATGGAAACAAGAGCGATTTTGACACACAAAATTCCGCCAATCTCTGTAAAGCTTACCCATATTGGTCTCGCAGCAAAAGGTATCAGACTGGCTTGTGTGTATACAGGATGTAACCAGAGTTTTGCACAGACTAACATTTCAAATGAACAATTCTTACCACAAATAAGTTTCTGAGATTGAATATGAAACTATGATACATTATCAGATGCTCAAAGACACAGGTCCCCCACCAAAGCATCGTTTGCATTCAGAGAATCATTGCACGGTATATCGTTTTTTATTTAAGGGTATGTTTGTTTATTCCGCCCTCCCTCTTAGCTTTTGATTTTCCAAAGGACGAGAAAATTAAACAGGAGTGGCCTAACTAGAATTTACAGACGTATAATCGCCAATGTTGGCATTGCATGCACATTTCCATCTGAAACAATCGTCCGAGAAAATGCAAACAATATTGTCAGACACATGCAGGAATATCTTATTCCCCCCTCTCATACAAAGTCGATTAGTGACTATTTCCCTTGACATGGCTACTTGTCTCATATAGAACACACTCACGAATGCCTACTATCGCTGCAGATAACCCACTTAAACCTGGGACACCCGAAAACGAGTTTCAAGTTCCAAGTTCCGAGTTTCAAGTTCCGAGTTCCAAGTTCCGAGTTCCAAGTTCCAAGTTCCGCATTTAAAGTCCCAAGAAAGTGCAGTTATCGTTTTTATATTTCTGCATCGGGTCTCTCCAACTCATTAAAGTCATAGTAGCAAGGTACCATTATATGATTTTATTCCTTCACATAAAGGCATTGTTGACATTTGGTGATGAAAAAGGTGTTCGCGTTAATTGGTAACTAATAACAGCGACATATAATGGAATATATTGAGCCAGTATTGCAATTGCCTTTTCCAGCCGATGAAAGAAATAGCTTCGGCAATTTCCGTAATCGTGACGTCAGTTGAGGCAGAATGTGCCTTGATGGCTGGCCAAAAACGTAAAATACGTAATTTGTTGACCAGCTCGAAGCAGGGAAAATCACCTCAAAATGCCTGCTATTCAACAGAAAACACTCAAAAACCAGCAAATACTGGACATCTTGCAGTTCAACAAACCTCCGTTCTAGGTGAATAAATAGTGCTGATTCTAAATATCAAGACAAGAAATGCCGTATTTCTGCCATCTCACCCCTTCACTTGAATTGTCAAACATAGACCAGGGGAATGAATATGCGACATGCAGTTTATCTTGCTGGCTACATGTACTTTCAGGCCTGCCTCAACTGACGTCACAAACCACGTGACCCACACTAAAATCAGGATCAAAATCTTCGGTAATTTACGGAGGGAGTGCCTATTTGGGTCAATATCTCTAAACCCATTGATTGTAATTGTAAAATTCGTTCGAATTTATGGAAAACTATTCATAATAGACTAAATGAAAAGCACCTTCATCGGCATGCTACTAGGTCTTTAAATCACTTTCTTGTGCCACCTTTCAATATCACAAAGTCGACCTTCCAAGCTGATGCCTGGTACGCGCGGACCTCAGAGTGCCACGCGGGTATGATTGAAATTTCGGATAGTTTGCGGATTTGGGTGTGTTTTTCGTTCAATTCTATTTAGTTAAAATGTGTTTTTATATCATTTCTATATTTTACATTCACAAAATCAAATACAAATGATGGGAAAATTGAAAACAAAGGGGAATGAAAATAATACTTAGTGCATTATGACAAAATAAATTCGGATCTTGCCAATTTCTTTCATTAAATAATTGTTCAGGCATCACCATTCACCATTAACGAACTATGCTGTGGATGAATGAACAAATATTAAATAGAAGAAGTTGATATTTATCATTTAGTCGAACGTGTAACATACAGTGGTGCTGCGCCTTCAAACTGACGCCATGATCCCTCGTCTCTGCAAATTTTAGACTCAATGTTCAAAGAACTCCAGAAAAAGCGTGGCATGTGTAGAAATACCGCAAAACTTCTAATAGACGCCGGGTTTCTAATAGACACCGACGGGGGTTCAGGTATACTGAAATTAATAGGTACCGGGTCTACGTATACTGTGTAACATAGCAACGTATAGGTACTAATATCGACAACGTCAACGCGTCCCAGTCGGGAATTTCCAGCTTTTAATATCTAAACTGTCGTCGGTTTTGTCATATCGTAACACAGGCCTCGCCAGTTCCAATAAACGCCGGGTCCAGACAATGATTGAAATCAATAAACGTCGGGTTCTAATAAACGACGGGTTCTAACAGACGCCGGGTATAGAGTATAACTGAAATCAATAGACGCCCGGGCGTTTATTAGAAGTTTTACGGTACTGACTGAACACGGACGACACCTTTTTCTTAGAACTTTAAACGCGGAACTTGGAACTCGGAACTTGGAACTTGGAACTCGGAACTCGGAACTTGGAACTTGGAACTCGGAACTTGGAACTCGGAACTTGGAACTCGTTTTCGGGTGTCCCCTTAAACCTGGTCAGCACTAGAGCATACATCACTGAGACCTGGTCAGCACTAGAGCATACATCACTTAAACCTGGTCAGCACTAGAGCATACATCACTGAAACCTGGTCAGCACTAGAGCATACATCACTGAGACCTGGTCAGCACTAGAGCATACATCACTGAGAAGTTATAGACATTTACATGATGCAATAACATCACGGCGATTTTGTGATTCTGACATCAAATTACACGTGAAAGAGAAATATCAACAAAGACATAGTCGGAAATTGGGGGAAAGACCCTGTCTCGTTGTTTTCATCGGGTGTTTCCAAATATAAAATGTACTTCTGTTATTGATTCATTCATATACATGCTACATGTAAACATATAAGTAGAAATGGATACCGACAAACAAACAAATTCACTGACAATGTATGGTATGTGCGGTATGATCTGAAACCTGTTGGTGTTTTGAGGTGTAACTAGATTTGCACTGTCAATATTTGACATTTTTACAACCTTGACTTCTCGAATTAGCCTACTTTCTACAAATCGGCAGTACTGAGAATAGAAAAGAAGTGAAGTTCAAGTGCGAAAGGTTTGGGAAAAATCGACAGATTGCTTCGAGAGAAAAAAATTACAAAGGCCTACTTAACTTCACCGCCTACTTGCATAACTGAAACATCACATATTATGGTGGTGTGTTTCTAGGAGCAACTTCGTGCTTGCGTGCACGTTCCCTAAGTATATTCTCGTGTTAGTTGCCCGTTAATCTTCTGCAAGTAGCTTCAGGATTACGTAATATGGAATGTTCCTACTGGTGGCTTGTCCTCTGTTATGTATTCTCGCCCTGGACTCCAGGGCTTGCTTCAACCGAAAGAGACCCACTTTTAAAGCTCATTTACATAGATCATGATTTCTAAACACAGATCGTGACTATTGTAGTAGATTGAGCCAAACATGTTGTACGTGTAGGAAAAATGGGCATATAGATGGAACATTTTGTTCCGAGAACAGTAAGAATATATAGAATATATAAATTCATTTATGCTGGTATATAACTCTATAAATGTACAAGGATTTGTTTACCATCGTTGTTAAGCTAATTGTGAAGTTTACGTCGAAATGACAAAAGTTTGATACAAGTTTAGTTCATTTTCCTGGTAAGATTTTCGACATTTGAAACCGATTGGCACGTGAGTGTTGCAACACCATTCATTGTAGTATTCCTATTTTATATTGGAATTGGACATTTCGTGACATGAACAACTAAACAACAGTACCAAAGGTAGACATTGTAGACTGTATACAGGAAGCACCCCGGTTGTCTTGTAAGGATGACATACAAAACTGTAAATATCCAGGTAAGAATATTATGACACAGGTTTACACAAATTGTTATTGTTATTCTCAGATGATATTCCCAAGATTATCGTCTGAGTTTTTTTGTTAATTTTATGCAAGGCTGCATAGTTTAGTTTTTTGTACGGAATTTCTGATGTCGATAGACTGTTGGTTCTGATGGGCAATAAAGATGAAAGAGAATATGAATGATATACGATGGTATGCTCGTATTTGCCATATGTGAGTGCATACCATATACAAATTTATTATACGACGCTGGTGTTCACCGCACGCTTATTGATCGAAACGTTGTCAAGTGAGCTCCCATAAATTTACGAACAGCCTAGTATAATTTTCCACGGGTCTGCTGCTGCATTTGTTATGTTTTTTTAACAGTTCAAAAACGTTACCTCGTGTTTTGAAAATGTTGACAACTATTTGTGCGTGTGGGTATAGGAGTTGAGGTACACTCGGCTTCGCTTCGTACCATAAAATTTTCGGCCCAAGTATCATACACTGCGCCTTTTTTTCTATACAATAAGGAATAAAAAGGTGACAGACGGATTAAATGGCATTCATTTAGTGGACGAGTAGTATTAAGGCGCAGTGTATGATACTTGGGCCTGAAGGGCCATAAAAAGTGATGATGCACTCAACCAAGCCCCATATTTGTATAATATTACACAAGAGATATAAAGCAGTACGAGCTGTGGATTTTTGGCCCATGTAGTGCAGTTTACTATTACTTTTAAATTCAATGAAGATTAAAAATGTGCCAGACGGATTGCCTATGGGGCCCAAGTATCATATCCTGCGCCTTCCTCTATATTCAATAAGGATTAAAAAGGTGCGAGACGGATTAAATGGTATGTTTTCAGTGAACGAGTAGTATTAAGGAGCAGTGTACGGTACTTGGGCCGAATATGGTATACATTCAGTGGGTGAGTAGTATTAACGGAGTAAGGTGCGCTACTTGGGCCATATTTTGTGAGGCCCAAGTATCATACGCTGCGCCTTAATACTACACGTCCACTGAAAGCATACCATTTAATCCGTCTCGCACATTATTAATCCTTATTGAATACAGAGGGAAACGCAGGATATGATACTTGGGCCTTCTTTTTCGTGGCTGAGAACAGTTGCAAATCGAGCTAGAATAGATTGAAGTTGTAATTACAGAAAGCTGCTCAGTTTTATTGAAGGGTCAAGATTCTGATTCAATGCCAAACATCAAAGCCGAACAATCCAAATATTCCCAATATATTCAAATATAACATTACAGAAATCGTGGCCAGGGCTATAAGACTGGAGTATAATCTAGGCCAAGGTGCTAAACTGATCCTTCTATCTCTAACGTGGGAAAAAAATTCGATGCCAGAGCCAAGGACTTTATAGATATGTGCAGTACGTATTCATAAAAGCAATATTTCATGGAACTTTCTCGTTGAACTATTCATAGTATGAATTGAACTATGATGCATTCTCATGCTTCGCATATAACATTCCTTTTAGTTTTCATGAACGTGCTTCCACATTGAGCTGCAGAAACTATCACAAATTACCAGTGTATATGTGTACATTGATCTAACATTTAAAAAAATCAATATAATACGAGTTATAGAGGAAACTGATCAGTGTGAATAGAATAAATAACCTAGAAATATTCATGTCGCTTGCCACTTCTCACATGTCGCTTCTCGTATGTCGCACCGGCTTTCCAAAAACATGCGTACCTCGTTCCAGTCTCAAGTTATTGAGTAAGAATTGTAATAAATATAACATAACGTACAGATGTGCATACTCCTTCAGTACAATGTAGTATTCAACGATATTATCATATGTTGTACAAACGTTGTTGTACGATTTTGCGGTAAAACCAGTTCTCGGAAGCCAGGTATCGCTCCAATAGTTGATGGATGGACAACACACTTTCTCTAATGTGTAGAAACCTTTTCTCCGCAATCACCGGCCTCTCTCTCTACCCCAAAACATGCGCCACCGTTTATAACACAAAGGATAGCGTATCAATCTTCAATATTTGTCATGAAACACCAAAGAACTGGGCGATAGTTGTAACAAATTTGCTTCAGTGTTTTGTTTTTACTCCACGCCCATGGATTGAGCCTTGTAGTGGTCATTTTGTTTACGTAGTGAAGAATTCCAGCAGGAAGACGGAACATATTGTTTTGCCTCAGCACGTCTGCAAATTTCTTCTCCAAAATTTCTCTTCTGTCTGTGCCCCCGGGGTTTCAACACAGTCAAATCTGAAATGTCTATTTCCAACCACAAGAAGTCATTGAAAGCTGTGTTCCATCGTCTTGCGGCCAATAGTGCTAAGATGTTAAGGATTACATCACTTGACTCGTTGGTACTACCTTCTAATGAGTGGTCAAATAGTAGAACAAACTTTTGGGGATAACGGGAATCATTTACAATTGTCAGAGTTTTGAAATTTAAGGTCTACTAACACGTTCAGTCAATCATGCTGGTCAATCATGACGCATCAGAGCATGATTGCCCGTGTTCAAACGATTGAAGATGTCCACCTTATTTGTTTGAAACTACGCTAGTTTACTATGAGGCACACTGTACGATGTGTGTCTATAATATTTGGTACATGTATAAAAAAAAACCATCACACGCTTAGCCTAGTCCATTCCGTTTCTATGAAATGACAAATATTTGCAGAAATTACTAGAATTTACACACAGACGTATAATCGCCAATGTTGGCATTGTCTGCATTGTTCCTTGTAAAAAAAAACGTTGGCGAAAATACAAACAAAACTTATCAGACACAGACAGGAAATATTTATATTTTCCTCTCTCTCTCTCTGGCATCAGGCAGTCTATTAGTTACTATTTTCCCTTGACATGATTGCTTATCTCATATAGCGCAGACTTACAAATGCCTACAATATCTGCAGATAACCCACTGAAACGTGGCCAGCAGCCTTGCAAAAATTTGTCTAGAGCATATTCATCATTGGAAATTTATAAATATTTATATGCGCATGTATAAGTGAAGTAGTAACATACTGTCGATTGTTTTGGACATCAAATTACACGTAAAAGAAGAGTATCTACGAAACAAGAAACATGTTGATACATACATGTTTAAATAAAATTATTGTGTCATTTGACTGAAAAACTCCCGAGATTCCACTGGCAATGTTTGTATATGTACGGTATGATCTAAGACCTGCTAATATTTTGAGCTGTTATTAGATTTGCATTGTCAATATTTTACGCTTTTACAACATTGACTTTTCCGACTTGCCGTTCCTCGCTTTCAACAAAACGGTAGCACTGAGGATAGAGAGAAAAGTGAATTCAAAAGCCAAACAAGTTAGGAAAAGTTCAACACATTTTTTTTTCTTGAAAAGGAAGTTTATTAACATTCTAGGCCCATTACTTCACCACCTACTTACATAACTGGAACATCACCTAAAATTATGCGCGAGGTTCCAAGCGCAACTTCGTGCTTCCGTGCACGATTCCAAAGTATATTTTCGCTTCGTTTTTTTTTTCCTAGAGCTATTCTGGCACATGGGTTCCAGACTATGTAATATGTCATACTTTAGACTGGATGTTAAGAGTATTCATTCTGAATCACAGCATGCGTTCTTCCCCTTCCTTTTTTCAAATAATAAGTGGGGGAAAAAGTTCGGACCAACCCCCAGAAAGTGTAACTAAGAGCCAAATCGTGTTCCCAACGGTGGCCTGTCCCCGTCAGATTTTTTGGTTCGAGATTCCAGGGCTTGCCCCAGCCTGGTAGAAGCTCACTATCGGAGCTACATTACACGATACAGCGGCGTTAGTTTTCTGATAAGTTCCTAAACACAGGCCATAACATCACTGGAGCCAACCGCAAGCCGTGAGAAGCCGGGACGCTCACGATAAGCCGGATATATTCTCGTGAACGGTCGATAATTGAATTTGGTCGTCTGCATTCTCTAGTACGTCTGGGAATAGCGTAACTTTAGGATTCTGCTGGATTTGTGACATGCAGATTTCTAAAATTACTTTCAATGCAATTTTGATCATTTTGCAAACAAACGAACCATCAGGATAGCAGACGTATATAAAATCGTGCATTTTGTTTTTGTCATAAAGGGGCGACAACGACATTTACAAACTAAAAGGGAAACATTTAGAACTGTAGCAGTATGGAGTTGGTGGATAGATTCAACTCGTCAGTATGGGCTTCCAGTGAGGCTGACAAGTATGATGGTAAGTGTGGACGAATGAATGGTCTTCAGTTAATAATAAGAAAATGTTTAACAACACAAATTGAATTGAGAAAATGGAACCCTGGAATGTATTTAGGGCTCCTTTCACATGAAATGCGTGCGGTGAAATAAAGTGCGGTTTATTCAATGAATAGATAATCGTACTGTTGAGCAGTGCAACTACAAATAGGCCTGCAGTAACTAACCGGAAAGCAGGCCTTTTTTGTTATAAAATGTATTATATTATTGATAGTCTAGAGTATTGCAAACAGGATCCTTATCATGCGTTTTACTATTTGTTGCACGCATCATTCTAGAATACATACGCGGATTCAGTCGATGTGTTGAAAATACTAATTCGTACATAGTCACATATGTACCCATATATACGAGTGTATTTCATTTTCAACTTTTTAAAACTTTATAATTATTTCGCAACATGGTAAACCGCGCCTCATTTGCAGCTTTGTTCAAATTTCCTCATTTACAAAATGGCAAAATACGTGTCATTTGCATGGATAAAAACTCATTTGCAACTTTGGTGCATCGTGTCTCAATCGGTTTCCAATTTCTCATTGGCAACTTAAGTAAAATTGTCTCATTGATACTTCAGTAAAATATTCCATTTTTCACTCAACTAAAACTTATTTCTGCAGGGTTCGTGACATATACAATCGTGCGCCCCCAGAATGAGGGGCCGGGCAAGTTCAAGTACGCCATACGCGAGGTACGAGAAGATGATACCGAGTGTAAGATGGACATGGTCACTTTGGAGGGAGGATGCGGCAAGATGGACCCCCTCGCCAGCATCCGCAACTGTGATCTCATCGTCAAAGACGGCAATGTTATCGGGGTCAAGATTGAGGATGAGTGTGTCGTCAAAAAGAGTATAGCTAAGTAAAGTGAGGTGTCCTTTGAGATTATGAGGTGGATTAGGTAGACGCGCTTTCTGAAGAAAATTGAATTTGCTTCCCGGTTTTGGTATGTGTTTCGATGTATTTGACCTCATATACACCACGTTTGCAACCATACTTCTACGTTGTTCCGTATATATTTTGACCGGATGTATCATAGCACTCTCCTATGAAAACATAGAAAATCCAATAATGATTTTTACCATGTATATTGTAACTGACTCCCATGGAACATAGCAAATTAAATATCAAAATCCAACGAAACACACGCTTCTAATTTGTCAAGGATTCAAACTCAAGAAATCAAAGGTGATATTGATCTTCAACTGCGAGGTGAAATGCAATTTCTATATAATACACATCTGCTATACTACTTTCCATTGACAGGTACTACTATATACTGTGTACTCTAACAGCATTACAAGAAAAACTGCTATAACGACAGTTCTGCTCTATAACTATTAGCAGCCATTGTATTCATTTCGATTGGCGAGCGCCGGTTGTACAAAGCTGAATATGAATTTTGGATCTCGCTCTTACACACGCTCAATGCACTTTTTTTTATTGTTATATATATTCCAATGTGTATATTTTACACCAGTGTGACTCACAAGTTGTTTTGTCGCCACGTTTATGTTATTGCTTCTCGTGTATAGCCCATAGGCACGAACACAGTAGATATATCGGCAGAACGTCTTACTTGAATGTCGCTAAAGTATACGGCATTAAAATGTCGTAGACAATAGAATGTCTAAGATATGTCTAAGGTGATGTCTAAAACGGTAAAATGTCTAAAAAAATGTCTAAGATAATGTCTAAGACAGTAATATGTCAAAAATAATGTCTAAGAATATCGGAGATAACGTCTAAGACAGTAAATCATCTAAGATAATGTCTAAAATGTCTAAGATAATGTCCAAGACAGTTTAATGTAAGAGATAATGTCTAAGACAGTACAATGTCTGGGATAAAGTCTAATACGGTAGAAATTCTAAGCTAATGTCTAAAGATATGTCTGAGACAATGTCTAAGGCAGTAGAGTATCTATATTGAATAAACATTTGGATTTTTGAAAGCAACAGAGATACTATGATATTAGTATTCTATTTGCTGCTATACTACAATACGTGTTATTGCCATATCATTTTGTACATAAGTATTTCAACTGGAATCCATTGCTTTTGATGTTTTCCTCACATCTCCATATGCTCATTGTGTAAATAAGTGTGTGAAAATATCATTATGTTATTTGCCCTGTTTCGTGGCATGTTAAACATTTCTGCATGAACTCAATGATGTATTTTTGTGTAATAAACTATGGTATTCCCTACTCGTTTTGTCCGAATTACCAAAACGAATTATTAGCAGTAATTTGTTGAGCGAAATGATGATTTAATTGATTGTTAGTGCTCTATCTGAGCAAACTAATGGTCTTTGTATGACACTTAGCGCTCCCGAATTATATGCGTGCTGTCATCATAATATTATATTCTTACGAACACATCCATAGTTTGGAAATTATTTATTGTTACCATTCATAACTCCGATCAATGATTCATTTCAATTCCGAGTACACTATAGACCATTTAATTGAAGCTACCACGACCAAGCCATGTAGGACGAACACAATCATAAGAGGAATATAGTCACAATCATTATAGATACAGGTCTACACCAATTGTTATGTCATACTCGTGGCCATGTGTGATAGCTGGACATACGCCTAACAGGTCAGCCAGCTGGACGGGTCTATCCTCGTTCCAGACAGGTCCGTCTGGATGTGAGCGTGATCCGTCATGGTTGAGTCATAGCAATCCCCACAGGAAAGGCCTATGTGTGTAGCAATCTGTACAGTGGAAACATGTAATGGATTTAGTCATGGTGCTCTAGAGTATACAACAACAACAACAACAACAACCACAAAACATCATCAACAACAACAACAACCACCACCACAGAAGAACATCATTAACAACAACGACAAAAACAACAACAACCAAAACAATGTACAATAACAGCAACAAAAACAACAACAACTAAAACAAATACTAAAACAACAACAATAGCAGCAACAACAACAAACAATAGCAACAAAAATAACTGAAACAACAACAAAAACAACAATAACTAAAACAACACCACCACCAACAACAACAACTTAAACTACATCAGCAGCATAATGATTAGCGTACAAAGGGAACGAACATTTTCGACACAGTATAGATCTATGTTCACATGGTGCTTTTAATTTCCAAACATTACAGGGAAATTCTGGTCGAAATGGACAGCAAACTTTCCAAGGTGTATTTGGTTTATAAGGTCGAGAAATCCAGCATTGTCAGTCAGTTTGTTGTACGATGTAACTTACTGGATCCCCCTGGTTCACTTCAGTTCCAATCAGTTGGCTGTTCGGTGTATTGTAGAATACCTTCACCAGCTGACCTACAGGTGTGTGCAAACAAAACACACAGTAACGGGAATAAAACAATGCCAAACATACCACGTATTCTGGTTTCCGTGTGTCTCTGTATGGTTTAGGTGCTAACATACTTGTTGAGAGCAAAGTATTTTCTTGAATGGGTCACGAAACGAGTTAACTTGATACGCAATCTAAGACAGGTATAAAGCATAACGTTGAAACTGTGTATTCTACAATATGCGATGATCAATGATAGTACACACTTGTATAGTTCCTTGTGTGTCCTCAATTCGCAATGAGAGACACGTATGAAAACATGATTCGTGATCATATTCTGGCTACAAAAGAACTCCGACTGGACCACAATGCATGTTCTCATGTCCACAAGCAATACTGCACGCACATGCGCAGAGTTGACCGGGACTGTCCCACCATTGCGCATGTGCACCCTTGACCCTTGCTAACCTGCCCAGGCGCCGGTCCCTGTGATGGTGAAGCCCAAGTCACAGCACGTGCCGTCACCATAGGGATAGGAGTAGGAGAGGGTACCCTGTATGGGGGCGTAGAGGGTAGTCCCAGCATCACACTTTACATCGACACCGGTATGGTCACGGGAACCTCTGTGAGGCAGAAACACACACACACAAGTTTTGTATTTTGTGGATGATAGATCAACACAAATTCTACCATTTTTGATACTAAACGTTTCCAACCAACTGCAATCATGAAAACGTTTACACAAGCTAATTAAGCAAATATGGTGATAGTGTTTGAAATGCAGTGACGATGAATCTCTAAAAGGATCTGACAAGAAATCAGTGTATCACATCTTGAAATGGAGAATGTATGAAACCACATGTATGAAAAACACCATCCCCCCTTAAAACAATGCATGTAATTAGCATTGGCCACAGAGATGATTAAAAGTTGACCGTACCTGCTAGCTCCGTAGTTGCCACATCCGTAAGGGTCACAGGTTCTGAACTCGTTAGACGGGTTGGACACACACAATGTGCCATAGCAGTCAGCTGAATTTGTAGGATAATTTTGGAGCCAACAGTCATCATAGGAATTGCACTGTAGTCATATAATATAGGTCTACA
This sequence comes from Terebella lapidaria, assembly GCA_949152475.1. NCBI lineage: Eukaryota > Metazoa > Annelida > Polychaeta > Terebellida > Terebellidae > Terebella > Terebella lapidaria. The sequence goes on from OX424567.1 coordinate 15,354,915, forward strand.
GTTGTATGGATTTGGTACCATTTGATGCATCATAGTTTACAAGTTCTTGTGGAAACGTATCAAAGGGGCGATTTTGTCATTTATCCTGACGTTATTCAAGAAAAGTACTCTTTGTTTTTGTCTACTGAGCATTTAAATTAGACAGGTATATGTTAGGTAAATTTTGAGTTACATTATAAGAGACAAATCTAAATTCATGAATGGACCAGGTCAATCCAAGCAGATTCACATTCTGAATTTTCCAACTTCCATCATCATGAATTCAATCATCATAACGTAGACAGAATAATTCACAAATGCAGATTCATTGATACAGATTCTAGCGCTAACGGAAAGGAAATTGCATCTGGTTGAGCATATTTCTCCTTGTAACTCTACTCTTCAAATATGTCTCTAGGTTGTCAGTTTTATGCCGCGCATCATTTCCAACCTGTAATTCCACCGACTAACCTCCTCCATCGGCACATTCCTGGGGCCCAGACATGTAGCCTCCGTTGGCATAGCCAACCTGGAACCGTCATATTCAAAAATGATTTCTTAGGCTAAGATCATTAAATACTATGTACGAGCCAGTATATGTTATTATTTAGCGTAGGCCTATCATACTTGTACCTAGTTAAGATAACTGTAACTTTACATCAAGATGTTTAAATTAAACGAACCTGTGCTCCGTACTGGAGTTCAAACCATCCATTACCCGCATCACCGAGGTAATCCAGACACGATCCCGGTGGCTCTGCTCCCAGTATCGTACAGTCTGTGGAGGCGCATTCCCGGATGTTCAGCGTGTCCCCGTCAGAGGTCGCCACACACGCACACGTGCGAGCACGTGCTTCCGGTGTGAAAAACAACAGTACCGCTGTTATTAAAAACAATTCCATATTTGCAAAAGTCGCTGTTGTATTTTTTTTTCAGGACTGAAACGTTCACTGCTGGTGTTACTACGATCTGATGCGACAATATGTGCTTGTGAAAAAAATTGTATAGGGAAAATCAACAGATGGTCCACAGAACGTGTTATCCTTATCTCATACATGCGAGGCGACTTTCTACACTATATTTTGTCGTTTTATAGGGTCATGGTGGTCTCGATGTGGGATTGTTTTTAAGGCTCAACCCGTTTCCACGAATGTGTCTCAATTTAATTTTGCACGTCCTTCAACTTCTGCATGAATCGACATCCATGCAGAATTGAAATACATAGGCCTACACCTTACATACTTTTCCGTACATACGTATGCGTATGGGTTTCGATCCATTTGAAATAAGCTTCAGATTTTAAATTGTGCACGAGATATTTTTAAGGTGGATATTTTTCTCAGGACATAAGTACGTCGTGAATTGCCGTGAATTCGACTTCACTATTTCTTACACACAGAAAATTGTCTAGAAAATTAATGATACACCCGGAATATGAGGTCTGGATTCTCGATTCTTTATGGATTCTTTGTATGTGTTCATTTTCCAAACTTTAAATGCCAATAATCAGATAATGACATTCTACAATGTCCGTGTGAATTATGTATTTGTACAGTAACCGTAGAAGTAACTAAATGGGGCTCACAAGTGCAAGTTTTCAGACTTATGTCTGATTACGAAGGAAATGACAAAAATTGTGGTTCCAATCGCTGATTGAACGTTAATACTCATGTATTAAAATTTGAACGTTTAGTTGTGAACAAGTCGGATATATTGTTTCATTTGTGCACACACCTATGCTATCGCGGATTTTAGGTTACATGACCTATGGTCCGACAACATATTGCCGTGGCGTTGCGTCAGTCATCGTCCACATTTTTATCTTCAAAGTTTACAGTCGAATTTTGCTGGAATATCGCACAAAAATACAGAAATTTATTACAATAAAAAATAATTTTTTTACGTTTGTTTTTTAAATGACGAAAAATGGCCATTTTCGGACCTCGGCGACCATTTCGGACCTCGGCGACCATTAAAAAAACTGTATCTCCACTTTTGAAAATTTCCCCATATTACCTTCATTTTAATTTTACGACGGGTGGGCAAATTTTTTTTTTTTTTGGGGGGGGGGGGGGTCCCAAATCAAGTCACTATTCTTTTTTAGCCATTTCCAGAAAAGTTCATCCAATTTTCCCTTCGTAATGGGAGCTATACGGAGAAAACTCCTTGAATACTTCAAGGTACAGCTTAAATATTGGCATATTCAAATGTCAAATTACATGTATATAGGACGGTTTCCGTGGTGACCTTGAATTTGACCTTCAATGACCTTGAAATATGGAAACAACCATTTTTGACGAAAAACTTTGGACTTCTGTGGCCATTTTCTCAAAAACTGTATCACTTTCGAGATTTTTTCTCATATTATTCCTTACATATGTAATGTTTCCTTCGTGACATGTATAAGTTATGTTGCCCTCGAATCACCGGTCTGTCTGTAGAGGCAATTTTGATTTTTTGGCGGTCGGTACATTTTTTTGTCCCAAATCATGTCACTATCCAGTTTGGCCCATTTCCAGAGAAAAAGAAATTCACAAAATTTCAGCCACTTTTGCCCTTCATAATGGAAGCTGCCCCAACTCTAATACTAGGATGCTTGAAGATAGAGCTTAGATATTGGCACTCTCAAATGGGAAGTCATATATATGGGAATATATGTGATGACCTTGAACTTGACCTTCGATAACATTGAATTGTCAAAACAGTCATTTTTGGGTCAAAATATGCACAAATTTGCATTGTATTTTCTCAAAAATTATCTGATAAGTTTTGAGATTTTTTAATTTTCAGGACATGCCATTTGCGATACTGGATACTGTATAAGCAGATGGAACAGCTTAAATTTCCCATAAAACTTCTAAATTGACTTCTGGGACTAGAACGTTTGCACTTAAACCTCAGGTTTCTGATAGGGAGTCGTATATGGAGCATCTTTTGGTGACCTTGAATTTGCCCTAAGATGACCTTGGGTGGTGATTGTAGAGGTAACATTCGGCGTGAATAATGTAAATTGACCGAAGCAAATAGAATGCTCGTAGACGAAACTTGGATTTGTATTTTGAGCATAATACACTGTAGGCATTCACATCGGGTGGTTCTGTTGGTGACCTTGAATGTGACCTTCAATGGACTTAATAGGTCGAAGCAACAATTTTACTGAAAGAATTTGGATGTCTGACACTGTGCATTTCTCTGGTAACCTTCATAGACGTTGGGCTATTTTTTTTCCTGTCATCATGTAACATATCTTTTGTACCTGAAGTCTTTGTGTTAGTTCTGACACCTCAGTTTGTTGTTTCAGCCACTATTCGGTTGTAAGTGTATAATATGCGATTTTGTAACCACCTCATACATGGCCTCAAAATATGCCACAAATTTTACAAAAATCCATCCCAAATCGCAAATTGATCATGAATGAACACCAATAATAAAACTCAATCCATTGTGCTTCGAATAGTTTATTGCTACATATTCAACATGAGGCCGGTGTTTAGTCGAGACCACAGTTGAGCCAGCTGGACGGATCTACTTCCTGTCCATTGTAGTCGTCTTGAATGTGACTGTGGTCAGTCATACCAGTGCCGTAACAGTTCCCACAGATCAGGCCAATGTGTGATCCAACCTGCATTCACAGGATATGATTATCCATATAACCATGATAGGTTTATCATGTTAAGCGCGGTCGTATCATCACAAATAGACAATGATTTGAACCCACCACCTATATGTTCTTCTTTTACTTAGCTATTTCGGTTTACAGACAAATACAAAGTTTAAAATCCAGGTAACATATTCAAACCCAGATAAAAACGTATGGCTAGGCCTACTAACAGTGGATTGAAAATATCGTGACAATGTTTAGTATGCTATAGGCTTTATATATCTGCCTCCTGAATATATTACTAACCACTTGTCCCTGTGTGACTGTGGTACCGAAGAGACTCTCATCTGGATTGGTGTAAAAGACCATGATGCTGTGTCCTGTTCGGGCGACGTGATAAATAGTTTCAGTATAGTTAGAGGCACTGTTCTAAGTATATACTTGTAGGCCTATAGCCCACACACGTCTCAAATAGTTACGGCATATACTATAGGGAAATACGTTTTTATAGGATACTCAATTCTTAATTTGAAAAGATTAATCTACATTATTCTATTTTCACATGATGAAATCAGTTTATTTAAGCAGCGACATTTGTTTGATATCTTAATATAAAATCACCACAGAAGCCTGTATTTACCAGCCGCAACCTTCTCCCCCCCCCCCACCCCCATCTTACCCGTCCCACCCCACCCCAGTGAAAACTTACCTGCCCAGGCACCCGTGCCGTCAATGTAGAAACCGTCATCACAGCACGTACCGTCACCGTAGGGGATAGCACGGCCAAACGTACCAGTTATAGGCGCGTACATGGTAGCCCCAGCAGAGCACTCTATGTCCACACCACCGTGAGGCCGACTTCCCCTACACGACAGATGTAAGTGATTGTCTGATAGAGGGGTAAGCTCCAACAGTACATCAAATTTGGAAATGTGGGGGATTTGTTGGACACCCGCGACACCCATTACTTATGATCAATTAAAGATGCAATGCCCAATGTTCTAAAACAACCGTGTATAAAAACACGTGCTATTCAGCATATTTGAAGTACACTTTAATTATGCACTGGTAATAGGCACCAAATGTTCCGTATTTGCAGTGTAAACTATTCATTTACCGACTGGCGCCGTAGTTCCCACAGCCGTAGCTGTCACAAGTTCGGAAGGCGTTACTCGGATTGCTGCTACAGAATGCCCCGTAACAATCAGCTGACGGATTAATGTGAAAGAACAAATTATAGATCGTTTTAATAATCGTGGCATAATTACGAAGTTCCTACAGTGTACGTGCAAGTTCAACTTGTCAAATAGGCAGTTGAAAGTAAACCGCCCAGAGAACGAGTCTAGAACGACTTACATCCGCCGTCCGAGCATTCCTGTGGTCCGGACATGTACTCCGCAGAGGCATAGGCACTCTGTCATAGGAACGCCGAGTCAATACACTAAATCAGTTCGTTTATTGGAAAAAAATATGAACTCTCACTCTTTTCTGAGAGGAGTAACAATGATTTATATCACTAGCAATAATATAATTTATTAAATAATGATACCTTGTCATAAAAACCAGGTTCGCATGTTATATAGCACATAAATTTAGGTAGGTATTGATGGATTAGATTTAACTAGTATATACTATCCTAATGTTTACCTGTCCATTGTAATCAAGCTCATGCCAACCGCCGCCCGCGTCTCCGAGGTAAGCGTAACACTTGCCAGCAGGCTCCACGCCTAGGATCGAACACGTGGTCGAGGCACAGGACCGGATGTTGAGGGTACCACCTCCCCACGTGGCAACACACACGCACGTGGACGCGCGCGCCGTTACTATGGATACCGCGAGAGCGACAAGGGACAGCAGCATTTTCATCTATAGATATCACATGGATTATCAAAGGTTAGTAATATCCAACTTGTGGTATTTGCAATACACCATACGTATAATTATTACGTCGCTAATAGATGTTTTAACAATATATGTCGATACATAGAATTAATCAATTAATGGTGAATTAATGGTGAATTAATGGTGAATTAATCAAATTAAGGTAGCCCAGCTATGAATGGCATATAAACAGAAGTACATAAGACCATGTGTTTTATGTATTGCTTTTATAGGCCATAGATACAATGTATTAACAAAGATTGATGGAGGGCTACACCGAAAACAAAACGGGTATTATTTATAATTGTAAACAAGTATTTTTGTACACAAATATTTTACAGATTTACCTTGGAGCTATCAACCAAATTCAACGCTAAATACCAAGTTTAGCACAGTGTGCTCACCTTGAAAGCTCAGTGTGTGTCTGATGAACGCACCAGCTGCGCACACTTATCAAACCTCAGTCGAAAGCGGTCAAGTTATCTCTCGTTTTCTCTATCTCGAAGAAAAACTGTATAAATCGGACGATAATATGCCTAATTTATCCAAACTTAACTGCCTTGAAATATCGGTTCAATATGTATGTATACATGTTGAAAGCGGTATTCTCGAGGTCTTATCGTTTAATAATATAATAATTTATTATTGTGAAGTTATTAGACCACCAAAATCTATCCCCAAAGGTGCTTGTCACATATTGTTTTTAATACATGTATAACGCTAATACATGTACAATACATGCGAACATATTGCATAATGCACAATAAGCATAAACAAGTTTACAAAATAACATAGATTAATACACTCTTTTTGCCAAACTTCACTTTGCCGAAGTCCCACAATTTCGATGACATACGTACGGTGCCTCTGTTGGGACATGATGAAAAACTACTTTGTTCGCACGTAATAGTAACTCGTTCGCACGAAGTACGAAGTCGTTCGCACAAAGCATTAAGCCGTTTGCATGAATTACTATATGAACAGGGTGTTCACTGAACGAGGACAAGATGTAGTGGACTTATCCACACATTCAATCTTGCATTAGTTCAATTCAGAACACCATACATTTCGTGAAAGGACCCAATACCTTTGAATTAAACATTAATTATGTATCATGCGTAAGTCTTGTCCACAGCTCATTCATCCGAAATATTTTCAATATTTTATCAAATTCAACATTTCATGTTTTATAATTTTATTTGAAATTATTATTTTTGAAAGTTTGATATAATTCATGATATGTTTTTACTTCATTTAAGGTAGTCCGCTCCAAACAGTGAGCGGAGAGGGCCAATGAGTTTTTTTAAAATAAATAACTGTATCAACATAATCTAGAGCTTCAAAATGACATATTTTATAGAGTAACTGATCAGCATCCTAAAACTGAAGAGAAAACAGGGGGTCACCGTATCCGTTCTCTTGGAAAACAAGATGCAAGATGTGAATATGGGCAAAAAAATGTGTAATAATATCATGAATTAAGTAATTTTAGTGAATGTATGTGATTTTTAAGCGAATATATCGAAGAAACCAGCACGGTGACCCCCTATTTTCTTTTCAGTATTAGAATGCTGATCGATTACTCTATAAAATATGTTATTTTGAAGAGATAATATTCAAGATATAACTTTTGAAATTTGACTTTTCATTACCTCCCTGTTTGTAGCGGACTACGTTAAGCAATAGAAATCAAAATAACCCCGATAACAAACTGTTGCAATGATGTAACTGTCCTTATTATTTAGTGCGAACGACTTACGGTATAGTACCTCATGCATACGACTTGGTAGTTCATGTAAACAACTTACAAATTCATGCGAATGACTTCATACGAAAGATGAATTACTTCATGCGAACTTTTTTCATTATGTCCTATCAGGGATGCCGTACATACTAATATGTCACGAGTAATGTTCAAATACATACATACATCACAATATAAACTGTATGGTGATAAATGTCATTGCGCTCATTCACTATACAATATTGTGAAAGCAACACGTGTTTATCATGTTTTCCTATGGGAAATTTTCGAGTATGCCTATTGTTGTGTGTCTCAACAAGCAATTTTTGTGCGTATTTATAATTGATCATTAATTTTTTTTTGGTCGATATTCTGTCTATCCTATTAACAATGAATGTCTTGTGCATCGTATTCAATAGTGTGCGAAAACACATCCAAAGATACCAGTATGCAAGTATTTATTGTAGAAATTGGGGTGACTCGTCGTAAATATATATATACATTACAGCATACAGTAAATATGACTTGATATGACGCAATACATCCACATCAGCGAACAAGTATTTAAGTATTATCATAATTCAATTCTGTGCATGTATGATTTATGTACAAGTGAACAAATTCAAGCATGCAATATGCAATATGTATTACATTTTATTATACATTTATATAGGTTACATCATTTGAATTAATTGTGATGCATTTTATTCTTCTAAATCAAAACAATGTACTTCAAATTTAAATGACTGTCATGAGATATGCTCAACGTTGCTTCAATATAGTAAATCCCCATCGATGACACAGTGCTCCAAATTGTGTAATATTTCTTACAATAACGTCACACAATTTTACACACATTTTTCTGCTTGCTTATGGTTACATGATTCCACAAATATAAATTTATACGACGTTTTGTCGATAGACCATGCTGTTGGGGTTGTATGATGATGGTCGGAAGCTGCCTTGGTTGTAAGCCTTGGCCTGGTTAAAGTCCTGTCTGCCCTGGTATGTAGTACTTGCTGGTCCGGCTTGGGTGGAGCGGGAGCCATTGGATGCTCTACATGGGGGTAGAGAGTAATAGAATTGAGAGCAACATGCCGTGAGCTTACAATCTCGTCTTCTAATATTCATAGGGCTTATGTAATCCGAGAAATTGTGATATAAAAATACTAAGACACCATACAGTAGCATATTGACTGTCCGCCAAGAAATAAATGGATTAAGGGAGTGAGTTGGTAGTTCCATATAGATGAACAGAAAGACTAGATCCGCAGGGAACTCACGCTAGAGATTGGGTGATGTAGAGGGCTGCTCCCACTGCCGCTACTACCACGACCACTGCCAGAATACTGCCCAGCAGGCCTGTAACATCCCCACTGATGTCAGCAATATCATACATGTACACACGAAACATGCAGGTGGATGACATTACAGTAGAGCTTTATCAAAACATACTTCAAAGATTGTGGTAGATGACAATATCATCTAGATATATACGAAAATACTCTAACTAGGGGGAAACTCAAACTAGGCGGAAAAAACAAGCATACAGTCTAGATACACTATAAACGATGCAATCAATGTGAATTGACAGTAACTCATGTAAATCTAAGGTACTGTACTGAATAATTAATGTGCCGAAAAACGCCACCCCTGATGAATGAAAAAACCCACTGAGTAAAAAAGTTCAATCGATCTATACCAATGAATCCACTTTGTCCAGCATAGTTTACAGCAATGATAAACTGACCAACGCTCCAATTTGCAGACCGACATATCTCCTGTTGTATTACCATCATATGGGAACTCACCTATAAGAGGCGTGAGGTAGTAGAGCTGCCCCTTCTCTCTGCCTGAGCCGTTAGCTGTGGTGCTGGTCTCGATGCTTCTGGGGCCTGATGTGGTAGTCGGATATGGTATGCCTGTAGGGGAAGGTGTGGGTCTTGTGGGTGGCGATGTTCTGGGTGTAGGGGGTGGGGTTGGCAAAGTAGTAGAAGGGGAGGGTGGCTGGGCTCTAGTAGTTGTTGCTCTTGTTGTTGGTGGTTGGGTGGTGGTTGGTGGTTGAGTTGGTGGTTGGGTTGTGGTTGTTGGTGGAGTTGGTGGTTGGGTTGTGGTTGGCGATGGTGTTGGTGGTTGGGTGGTGGCTGGTGGTAGAGTTGGTGGTTGAGTTGTGGGTGATGGTGGAGTTCGTGGTTGGGTTGTTGTTGGTGGTGGAGTCGGTGGTTGGGTTGTGGTTGGCGCTGGAGTTGGTGGTTGAGTTGTCGTTGGTGATGGAGTCGGTGGTTGGGTTGTAGTTGGCATTGGAGTTGGTGGTTGAGTTGTGGTTGGTGCTGGAGTTAGTGGTTGAGTTGTGGTTGGCTGTGGAGTTTGTGGTTGGGTTGTGGTTGGCGTTGGAGATGGCACTTGGGTTGTGGTTGGTGGTGGAGTTAGTGGTTGGGTTGTTGCTGGTGGTTGCGTTGGTGGTTGAGTTGTTGTAGTTTCAAGAGTTGTTGGGGGAATCGTTTCTGAAACACAAATTATATCATATAGTCGCTGTTTACAATATATATGTATATCAATCATTGACACATCACTTTATGTCAATACATGGAAAACATACCAAATTCTGTAGCTGTTTCGAAACTGGCGTAGAAGCGCCTAGAATCAACGTCATCGGGTGATGTTGTAAAGGCTAGGATTATTTGGGAGCCTGAGCTGACAACAGGTGGCGGCATAGCTCTTCCACAACCACTGGAGATGCCGATGATGAGAAAATGTTTCCACAGAAGTTGGGAAAATCATATTGATTTTATTATACCATCTTACATGTAGGTTACTCATGACCATGCTCAATTATTTATAATGTACATTATACATTTATATGTATTCCATCAAAGAATGCAATAAACCACCGAATTGATTGGTTATTACTTTGAACTCATTCTGCGAAGTCCCGCATTATTCACACGCCATGTATCCGCCTCTACCTTGTATATGAAACAAACCAACGAACCTATACAGGGTCCGTCCGGTGCCAGAGTCGATGATATTCATGACGTCAGTATCGCAAAAGTCCTGGGTGGGCTCCTGAAGGATGAACTCAGAGAAGGTCAGGCGGACGACCTCGCCCTCGCTAGCTATGATGTACCAGACACACTGGGAGTTGGCAGGGACGGGGCGTGGGTAGTCAGGGGAGGTGATCGACCCACTCGCCGAGAAAAAGAACCCGCCGCATTCTGAGGCAAGGTGGGAAAATGATGTTGATTTTGATGATATTTCGCTAAATTGTTTGCATATCTTTATTTTAATTCTTTATTTCAAAGAAGTTACTGAATGTTGAGATTTCAAGGTGTTAACTTTATGTTAACTTAAATCAAAGATTTGAGAGATTTTGAGCTATGATAAATATCAGCTTATTAGTTCACTATTTGTTCCCTCCTCTAGTGTTAAGTATAATTTCAGTCGGATTACTCCATCCTATTTACTCCATCAAATTACTACTACAAGTTTGTGAAATTGAGACTATTTTTAATTCCAATATAGGTTTGACCTACCAGAGAAGGGTGTGGTATCTACTACAAATGAGGTAGTTGTTGGAGCTGTTGTGGTGGTAGTTGTGGGCGCCAGGGTCGACGTCGTTGTGGGTGGGGTCATTGGCACTGTAGGGGTGGGAGTGTTTGGTGCTGGGGTGGGTGTTGTTATGGGCAATGGAGTTGGGGTGGTCACAGGGGTTGGAGTGGTTGGGATGGGCGTGGGTGTTGTGGGGGCGGGGGTTGGTGTTGTTAATGGCGGTGGAGTGGTGGATACTGGGGTAGGGGTTGTAGGTGGTGGTGAAGGGGTTGGGCTGGTGACAGGTCGGGGAGTGGTGGGGATAGGCGTGGAGCTGGTTGTTGGTGCCAGTGTGCTCGTTGTAGTTTGAGTAGGTGTGGTTGTTGCGGTGGTGGTTTCTGGTAATATAATTCATACAAATCAATGTGACTCATACACATTTATATGTTTTATGACATAGAAGTAAAAATATGACATCGTATCATGAGAAATCCACAGATTGGTACAGTGCTCTACTTTTCAATGTATCCTAATATGTTTCGATGAATTATTTCAACAATAAACTTGATCAATGCTGGTAACAAAGGATGCCACATGCGGAGTAGTATGAGAAATGAAGAACTAATTGAAGCCTCCAATAAAGACTTCGGTCCATATCATACGTGCATGGTATTGACAATAGATCAACTGGCATAGATTTTGACATGTCTCTCCATTCGTTGACATCAGGTGGCTACCGTCCCTTACTGACACAGTTCTAGGAGGGATTGCAGTGTTGTTACCTATGCTGTCAAAGCTTGCGGTAAACCCAGTCGTTGATTCCAGTCCATCGGACTCGAACTGTACCGTAACTAGGTTAGATATGGAGGTAACCTTTCTGAGAACGGTTGTTCCACATAACCTGCAACACCAAACGGTATTAGAACGTGTGCATTCTTGCTTCTTGTATATTCGATGTACTGTACACAACAATGTCGTCTATATATACCAGATACACAATACTGGCCTGACACTTTTGAAATCGTAGTATTTCCTACCAATTCAATATAAGTTGTTTATTTGAATGAAAAGACACAATTAAAAACCGTCGATGCATAAAGGGGAAATATATTTCGGTGAATTATATTTTGTTTTTCAAACAATCAAACATAGAATCCAACCTGTCGAGCTGCGTGCCGTCCCCGTCTATGACCCTCACGTAGTCACGTGTGCACCTTGTGGAGTCGATGATGTTTAGGTCGTTAAAAGTGATCTCAACAATGTACCCGGGAAACGTCTCAATGATCCAGTAACACACGGCATTGGCGGGGTAGGAGGATGGGTAGCCAGGAGAACTGATGGTCCCTGACAGAGTCGAGTATCGTCCGCCACAGACTGTGAGTGTGAGATATGTAGTCGATTGAGATTTTGTTCACCCCCTTTGATTCATGAAATTATCATACACGAATTATTACTGTTACTGCCGCTATTGGATGAAATAACCAAAATCCTGAGGATTTCTGATTTTGAAAACAGATCGCTAACTGTTAATATTACTTGGAATATTTGTAATTGTTACCTGGAGCGGGTGTTGGTTGTGGTTCAGCTGTGAATTGTCAAAAAACACCCTAGTTAATACCAGTGAATTCCACATCGAAAGATCCTATTATTATCAATATTTGATAAAATAACACATCAACTGAATAACTTACAAACAAAAAAATAAGTTAGTAATACGCATACGTGTAAACGATGTGCAATTTTCCAAAACATGTGCAATATAATTGTAGGTGCAAGAAATACACTTTCGAATATGAGACTTCACCATCTTCAAATGTGTAAACGGCCCAGAAGCCCGTGTTTTGGAAGGCGTTGTCGGAGGACAGGATTACCGACATGCTCGGACCTGATGACGTCAGCTGGGCAGGGGTGCTGCTGCCACAAAGCCTGGGGGTTCACATACGATAAAGCTACAGTAATGATTACAGTAACATCTGATAAATTGAAGGTCACAAGAAAATCAGCATTCACCAGGTAACCCGTGATCAAATTTGTCATTATGATTACCCGTATTACTTTGCACAATGATACAATTGATCCAAAACTAGTATTCATAGTATTTCATACTGACTGAAGATCAGTTTCACGTGCTTTGCAGGGTATTATCATACTAATCAACCATGTACAAAATGTACAGCCAACTTAATATCCAAAAAGTACATGTGACAATACGCAAGCAGTCACTCAATGATTGGTGATATGAAAGCTAACCTATCGAGCATCCCAGCCGAGCTGTCGAGTACATCGACCCTGTCAAAGCGGCACCCGAGGGAATCCCCAGCCTCTAGCTGGAACTCCCGGAACTGCAGAAGCACGCGCCTCCCAGGCGGCGCCACTATGTCCCACATACACGTGACGTCAGAGGGGTATCCCCCGGGGAATCCTGGCGAGTAGAACGCCATGTTGGGATTTGTCAGCCGTCCTCCACAGCCTTAAAATAGCAAAATTTATATGTTATATGCGTTATGAACTGATCATGTGTTTTTAGAGCACATATCAATTTTATTGTTTAGGTTTTGTACTTCATTCTCTCGAGGACAAAATTTAATTCGTTTGCTGTTGGCAAACATGAGCAAGTTACTTTCTTCAGCGTAATGAACGATTCCGCAATTTGTATAAATATTCATGATTGCACTGTCTTAAGGTCAATTCTATTCCTAATACAGACCTGTGTATGAGGAGTTGGTGGATATCACGGGTATATTGGTTGTAGTTGTGGGCGGGGGTGTTCTGGGGGTTGTCGTTCTCGTTGTCGTGGTTCGTCTGGTCGTTGTCGTGGTTGTACTTCCTGTGGGGAAGGTGAAAGGAGAAATCCCAATAGATAACAATACCCACGTACCAGATGAATTCAAATGAATCCTGACATGAAATTTTTTTCTGTCGCATAGCGAATTCCAGTTTTTCACATGTTTTAACCCTGGGAACTTTTTCTTCCGTATGGAACTTCAACATAACTATCAACCTCCATTGCGCATATATTCTGCACAGTCACCTAGTTAAAACCCAAATTGATATATCTATTAATATAGATCAGTTGACCTCGACAAGGCCTACCTACGACAGGTACAACAGAGCGGTAGGTCAGACTAAAGCCCGGACTGCGCACGCTGACGTCCGACTCAAAGGCCAGCGTCATCGTGTTCCCGGAGCTCGTGAAGACAGCGGGCGGGGTGTGATCCAGGCAGTACCTAGTGGAGAGACGTATTCTCCACTATCTAGAAAATTACACCTAATCCATTCATTTACACGAATGGGCCTGTAGAAATATAGGCTTACATGTCCATATTCAACCACTTACCGTCCCATGAGACTTGAATCGCTATCGAACACGTTGAGGGCGTCGTACTGACACACCTCGCTGCCCGCCTCCACATTAAACGCCTGGACGGACACCTGGATTGCCCGGTCTGGATCGGTCTGGATCTGCCAGTAACATCGACTGTTGTCCGGATAGGGGTCTGGATAATCGGGGCTGGTGATTTGACCGGAGGTGCTGGTCAGCCGGCCACCACACGGGGCTGAAATGTTAACAAGAGGTCTGCTGATTCAACGGGATTACCAACTTAGCTTGAATAAATTTATAATAAAGGATTTTGAAATTATCAATGCTATTCGCTAAGGGTGCAAGATAGATGCGTAGGTTTCGTTTACCATCTTGCACTGGCGTAAGATCAGGATCTGAAAAACAATAGACAAACACGACATAGGCCTGCGGTTCAAAACTACAGACAGATGATGATAATCGTGACCTTTAAAATTGAAATACTCCTCCCAAAATATTGGTGAATTTCTTGTCTCATAATTTTCTTAGTCCTAACATGGTCCGTAGGCCTACCTAGTACGAAGCTGTATGTCAGGGAGAAGCCAGGCCGGACATTGCCCGAGTCAGACACGAATATCACAAGGGCGGTTCTCCCGGAGCTTGTGAATGTGGGCGGCAAGGTTCTTCCGCAGTACCTGCAAGGAGAAATAAAGTGTAATGGTGTTACTTGACCAGTCAGTGATAGCCCTTTAGCAACATTGGGTACTCAATTCGGACAATGATGATGAACTTCAATGTGATGTGCACAGCCACTAATCCAGAATGTCATTAGGCCTATCCAGACACTCCCATGGATGATAGTACTCGGTTATATATTGACTTTCACCGCGAATGAAACGTTATAGCCTACTGCATGCATGACGTAATTACAAAAACAGAACACTATGTAATCCACACCTGTCGACCAGCTCCATGTTCGAGTCAAGCAGTTCGACGTAATCATATTTACAGTTCGGGATGTCGAACTCAACGTCGAAGGCTTGGAAGTCGAGGCGGACGCTGAAGCCGCCCGGGGCCTGGAGGTCCCAGACACAGGTCGTACCCGTGGGGTAGTTGCGAGGGTAGAGAGGGGAGCGAATTGAGCCCGGGCCATTTACGAGCAACCCACCACACACTGTAAATGGATGAAGATAATTTATAGAATATTGTGCTCTTTGTGTATGAGTGGAAATCTCAATCCTTTCAAATTTTAATAAAATGTGAAGGCATAGGATCGACTGACCGCCAGTGAAGGGTCCTGTTGTGGTGCTCGGTGTGCTGACGGCTGTGGGTGGAGGGCTGGGCGTAGTGGGCGCGGGCGTCGGTTTGGTCGTGGGCGTAGTGGTAGCTCTCGTGGTGGTGGTAGTTGTGGTAGGCGTGCTTGGTGGTGGCACTAACAATAAGTAAATGAACTAGTTTGCACTAGGTTCATCAAAATTTATTTTGAATAGTAGATCGATTGAATAGTAGTAAGTCCCAGCAATGGCTCTTGCTAACTTAGAAAGCGGTGGGGAGAATGGAAGAACTCATTTCACAATGGGAGACCTCGACTACTTCAACTGATCTCTAAGTTGGAGTGAGCCACTGTTAGGACAAAATTATACTCCTGAATTTATTTTTGAAAATCATTCGCATCAAAAATGCATTTTAGAAAGTTACTCAAATGTTAAACTACCCTCAAATAGATTTAAAAGTAACGATTGGTTCGTCCTAGTAATTGGGATAGATATCATACCAGTTTTTGTGTACGCCCTGTAGTTCATCGCGAAGCCCGGTCCGGAAACAGCCGAGTCCGATACAAACCGAACAATAGCGTACTCATTCTCTATGAGGATTGGCTGAGGCAGAACATTCCCACACACCCTGCACGAACAATAATGACCTAAGCATTCATTTAATTTCATTTCGTTTTTGTATTTCGCATTATCTTTTGTATTCAGATTAGAAAATCCTAATAAATCGATGATAAATAGGTTATCATTAAAACTGTGATGAACCTTATTGGTGGGTTTGGGTCCCGTCCATCACTGACTGTTACAAAATCTGCGCAAGGATCAGCATAAGTTATCTCCATGTCCACGAACTCAAACTCCAAAACGACATCCGGGATTCCCGTCACAAACACGTCATAATAACAGTCGGCGTTTATTGGATAACCAGTGGGATATCCCGGTGACGTAATACGACCGGATGTGGCGGAATAGAGCCCTCCACAGGCTGGAAGTACATGAGTACATTGTGGGTTCAACAACTTGGTTGCCTAGTACATGATCCATGTACAAACAGAAACCCCTGAGATAAATACTATGGGTCTCTCAATTTTCCAAGAGGCAATAAGCTCGTACTATGACGTCGTTTTGTCTATGGTTAGAAAAATGTGGGCCATTTTTAA
Source organism: Terebella lapidaria (assembly GCA_949152475.1). Lineage (NCBI taxonomy): Eukaryota > Metazoa > Annelida > Polychaeta > Terebellida > Terebellidae > Terebella > Terebella lapidaria. Next base: position 15,371,380 of record OX424567.1, read on the forward strand.
AGAAAACTAAGAATATAAGTCACACCAAACGCGGCTTATGAAGTCATATTTGATGGAACCAAGGATCTTCTATAATAGGATATCCAACTCTGCCTAAAAAGGCGTGATTACGTAATATGACGTAATTCTGATTTGAGCGTGTTGAAACGGTGCCGGTCACTTAAAATCAGAATGGGCACATCGATTTGTAATGGACATGAGCAGAGTTGTGAATCATATATCGAAATGAATGATAGGTGATTGCATTGAGTGGGGGATACGGCCTAAATTTCTTCAACAATATTCAGCATTCGCGTTACCGTTGATGTGGTATTGGGGTCGGGATTTGTGAGTGTCCGTTTATATGTTTGTGTGTGAATCGAAGGCTGTAACTCGAACGGGTTTAATCCAGTCGTCTTCAAATTTGAGCAATGGGATGAACAACCTCTCGGCTTGAAAATATTCAGTTTCCATGGAAATCGGTTGATTTTTGTTGCCATGGCAACCGTTCAAAGTCCTGAAATGCCATTTTATTGCCACCGAAAACGCCTGTAGAACCGACCCACTCATGGTGACAATAAAATTGGCGCCTCATTAAAAAAAAACCCACATAATAGAGAGCAAGTTCTGATGTAACTCTGGTGGTATTTTTCAGTTGAAAGATAGATTCATTTCAGAGTTATGAGACAGAACATTTACCTCCAAAATTAATGAAAGTCGAGTATTGCAATGATATTAGAATGGTTCTCATACCGACAGTTTTCATCGGATTTCCATGGAAACGGGATATTTACGAGGCAATGGATGATGCTTCTCTATCCTAAATTTTTGAAAAGATGGAATGGTAATTTTTCAAATTATTGACGTGGATGTGCTCAACACGCATACAGACATGCACGTGCTTGGACCACATCAAAAATATTTTCGCGAGCGGGAAGAGAGACAAACTGTGGATGACAATGAGGCTCCACCCCACACGCGTGCCCTCCCAGATCACTGAGCTCAATCCCAGGGTCCAATTCTGTATGTTCTCACTATGAGTGAACTGATAAGCAGTATGAAAAACTCAATTTCGAGCACCTGTCACCGTTTTGACACGCTCAAATGAAATTTCGTCATTTTACGTAATCACGTTTTTTACGTCCACATTGAGCAGAGTTAGACATCCTATTATAGACGATCCTTGATGGAACTGGGTAATCTGTGAATGGTACGTCCAGGGGATCGATATACTTCAAAGTATTTGTATACGGTCTGCTAATTTCTGACCTGGAGGCGGTTGTGTGGTTGTGGCGGGGGTCGGTGTTGTTGTCGGTCTAGTGGCCGGAGTGGAGGTCGTAGTCGGAGGCTCAGTGGCCGGCGTTGTCCCTGGAAACCAACGAGGAAAATAACATAATAAATACATGTGTTGCTTTTAGTGCATCATTAACCATATTTGTGGGATATATATTACTAATTTGATTTATTAAAATTACCCACCTATTGGGTCGTAACTGTTGTATCTCAAACTAAAACCCGGCCCATTGACGGACCCGTCCGTCACAAACCGAACCACGATGTAATTCCCACCAGAGGTGATCCGAGCTGGCGGGGCGCTTCCACATATACTGGTGGTTTTAAATATTAGGCCTATATGGTTCAATCAAGTAATCAATTCTCTACATCGCAATCAGGACATTTGGTTGAATCAAAATGTAGGTTGTATATAGGAGAGCATTTGTAAGTTTTACTTACGGAGCGGTTATTAATGTGTTTCCTTCAAGAATCTCCAAATAGTCTTTGGTACAACCATTTGAGTACTCGATGTCGATGTCCACAATCTCGAGTTCGATTATTACTCCCGGGTACTCGTATAGGTAGATGTCGTAATAACAGTCCAAATTGTTATCGTACCCAAACGGGTATCCGGGCGATACTATCGTACCGGTCCTATCATTATATACAGCGGCACAAGCTGAAAACAAAAATAAATTGACTGTGATACTCACTTAACATTGGGTGTGTCATATGGAAAGATGAAACTATATCATCGAATTATTGGAATCATTCCGTGTAAGTACATACTATAGTCAGTCGTGGTAGGGGATGTGGGTGCTGGAGTGGTCGTAGTTGTGGTGGTGGTCGTCGTAGTGGTAGTGGTCGCTGTACTGGGGTCCGGAGTGGGAGGGTTTACTGTAGCGGCCGTGGTTGGGTTCACTACCGCTGTCGTTCCGCCGTTGTCAACTGTACTTCTTGGGCGTGTTGCCACGTACTCTCTTGTGGAACTGGTAGCGGGACCCTCGGTGGCTGTCACTTGCGTGGACGCGGCCGTCTCTACGTAGACCCGAGTCGATTCCGTGGGGATATCACGAGTAGTTAGGTACACGCGCGTGGTGTCGGGGTTTCCCGAGGGTCGGGTTTGGACGTATACTCGAGTCGTCGTGTCGCCGTCCGCCTGCTTCTGGATTCCTCTTATTGTCACGTCTTGTTTCGTGGCTTTGTTTCGTGTCTGTGTGAGTAGCAGCGTGCTCTCAGGCGAAGTTCCAGTACGAGGTGAGGTTTCAGTGCGATGTGAGGTTTCAGTGCGAAGTGAGGTTTCGGTGCGAGGTGAGGTTGCAGTGCGAGGTGAGGTTTCAGTGGAGGTCACCATGCTGGTACCAGCAGTGGTAGGAGCATTTCGTCTGGGCTGAGTGGCAGTAACAGGTTGTGTGATGGTAGTTGTCGGTGTTGCTGTTACTTTTGTAGTTCTTGGCGTAGCGCCTGCTCAAATCAAAACACATTAGACTATTTGTCCTTTTTTGGTGTAGTTGTGTTAGTAATAGTATGATAGAGTCATAGTATGATATTTTGAAAAATCTGAACACCAAGGAAAGAAGAGACATCATACGTACCTGAACATACACCTGAAAATACTCATACAGAATATGGACAATGAAACCCCTATCAATCATATACACCAAGGAGATGAAATTTCTCACTCCACATGTGGCACCCTTTTGACAACACCAACATACATCACACCATGAGATACACTGATCCAGACCCAGTACAGTATTACCTGGAACGGCCCTATAACTGGCGGAGAACCCTCGTCCCTCCGTGTCCTGGTCCGCGGCTAGCAACACGATCATAGAGTCACCAGACGAAACGATCTCTCCAGGCGGAAGACTGCCACATAATCTGAAGATAACATACGAAAATTAGAACAGAGCAAATAAATATGTGGACCATAAAACAGAGTTAGTTCTTATCCTGCACAAAAAACAGGCTGCATTTTATTTTTTTTATATTTTTTTTTTCTTAATTTTGTGAAACGTTCCGTGGGGCTATACGAGGATCGCAGCACATATAGACACATACATTAACCGTACCTGGCCAGCTCGAATCCATCGGTATCGATGACGAGGAGGTAGTCTTTCACACACTGGGGCGAGTCTTCGAGGTCGAGGTCGTTAATGGACAGGGCTATGACGTCATTCGGATCTTGAGCGGAAATTACCCAGCTACAGAAGGCGGACTGGGAGTAGGACACGGGGTAACCGGGGCTAATGAAGTTGGCTTGTGCGTCTGACAGGGTGCCACCACAGGCTGGAACCGAAAACAAAAGGCTTACAAAAATATTTGAGTTGCAATCTCACTGGTTAATTAATTAGAATGTACAGTTTAGTGGTAATTTTGCGATTGAAGTTGTAACTGGATGCTTTTGGCTTTCATCATATCAATTTTCATTCCTTACTATCATAAATTGGTCCGGGGCCAAAGGTTGGTGTAGGAAACACTGTCATGGTGACTGCGTCTGTGGTAACCGGTGCAGCTGTACTTTGTTGTGTTGTGGTTGGTGCAGCTGTACTTGGTTTTGTTGTGGCCGTTGCAGCTGTACTTGATTGTGTCATTGTAGGTGCAGCTGTACTGGGTTGCGCCGTAGTAGGTGCAGCTGTACTTGGTTGTGTAGTTGTTGGTGCCCGTGTTTCAGTCGTTGCCGGTGCAGCTGTACTCGGCTGCATTGTCGTGAGTGCAGCTGTACTTGTGGCACTGACAGTGGTTCCGCCTGGCGGCAGGAACTGGTAACTAACAGAGAATCCTCGACCCTCGTCAATATCATCAGCAGACATCAGGATCGCCAGGAAATGGTCCGGTGTCTCAAACTGACTCGGAACAGTCGACCCACAGAAACTGTAAGTAAAAATGGAGATCATGCAGGCATGTGTATGAGATGCATGTTATATTCAGGATGCTGTTGTTTTTGAACAGCATCCTGAATATAACAAGATTGAAGTTGATTGTTTTGTGTGTTTTTTTTTGCGAATGAGCATTGTGTGCCCTTAATTAATAGATCCACGTTGAATCAATAAAATCCAAACTGATATTACCAGGAGCAGAAAATGTGTGAAATGTAGTTTTTTTTTTCAATAGTTAATAAATATATTCATTTCCACAGTAAATATCTTCTTCGAATTCTACAAATTATGCCATTTTTAACTCACGTATTAATGGGTACGCCATTATCAGCCAATAGAAACACGTAATCCTTGCTACATCCGGAACTGTCTTCAATGTCAAGGTCGTTGAAGGTGACGCTGATTGTGTATGCTGGGTCCGGGGCCTGGACCTCCCAGATACAGAACGTGTTAGGGGCGTATGACGTGGGATAACCAGGACTGAGAAACGTGGCAGCACTGTCGGTAAACATCCCGCCGCAAGCTGCAAGTATAGGCCCTATATGTATTGTGGTGTTTTGTGACATAAACGGGATATCCTTTCAGAAGTAGTGTAGCAAAAGAAGTTTGCAATGTTTTTGCTAATAACACTGCACAACACTGCAACTTTTTGTTAATAACACTGCATAGAAATCATTCATCAATGCTCAAATATATTGAACCTGATCAGACCAACGATATGATTTTGGATGTTCATGGGGAACTTAATATATATTCCTCTTGATATTAGTCATTTTACAATTCATCAGAATTTTTGATGCTACTGATTGAATACTGACATGTGTACACAGGCCCTGGGCCCGTGGGTGGCTGTGTGGGTGGAGCTGTTGTGTCAGTTTGGGCAGTGGGGTCTGCAGTTGTTGGGGATGCAGTAGTTGTTATGGTAACAGTCGTTGGCGGCGCCGTGGTAGGGACGACATCTGAGGGTTACACAAATGATATCATTTTACTTTGTATATTCAACCATATAATACTGGCAAGGTATTACTGATATAATGCGGCGGATTACATATTACTGGTATAATACATATGATTGGTGTAAATATGTAGGTCTATTACTGGTATAATACATCGGAATTAGTGTTTCTTTCGTTAATTTCCATGAGTCAACTCAGTTGCTATGGGTACCGCCTACCCTGAGCGCAGAAGTAGGGGAGAGTATCCGAACAGTCCCTATTGACCCAGGCTCCACCCGGGCTGGTAGACGCGACACAGGAGGGAGAGTCGGACAAAGGGTACCCCGAGTCCCAGTTGTAAAACCACGACATGTCACCTAGAAACAGCGGGAGAATGATCGTAAACATGAGAGAAATCTCTGTGTTTACATAGGCCTAGTGAAAACAATGTACAAGTATACATGCTTACATGTATGGAAGCATATTTTGAAAAATTAATATTCCCGTATTGTAACGCTTAATCTGGTAAAATAAAATTAAATTGTTTTTGAAATTGTGTTTTTCGACTCACAAACCTTATTTTTGTTTAAGGATTTTACACCTTTTATCAAAAAATAAAGTCTTAAAGTGAAAATTTACCAAGGTCATCTTCCCATCTCCGACTCGTGTCACCGATCCAGTAACTGGATCCGCCGCCGTTAGTGTTCAGCCAATCAGTGACCTGTGTGTTGGTGACGTCATCCCTAATTTGCATGATGACTCCGCCCAGTCCGTTGCAGAGTTGTTGTGCCAGGTACCACGTGTATGGTATGTCCAAGGCCAGGGCACATTGTGAGTTATCCAGTGCTATTGTGTTGAATGAGCCTGAACAGTCACCTACACGTATGAGCGGGGAAACAAAATGTAGATATATTGTGAAATATCAGCGTCATTCATCCTAGTTTCCCATCCTAACTAATATATAATTCCACACTTTTGAGTGTTATCATTGAAGTTGGTTTAAAACCATCAAAATTTCATTTTCAATAATTGACATTTACGTATTCCAGTTTGACTAACATTCAATTTTTCCAAATTTAGTTCATTTGTTTCCATATTCCATTTGGACAACACAAAAATAGCTCCCGGAGTTTCTTAAAACGAAATTAAAACTCAGAATATGCTTTTCCCCTTAACAATCTCGACTTTTGCTCCAGATGATACTCACTGAGCTGACAGATGACACCCCGCATGTCGGAGCACCTGCCGGCCTGCCACGAGTAGCCGGTCTGTCCGTCCGCCAGTAGCGCGCACGCCTCATCGAGGGCCTGGTCCGTGGGAGGTCCGCCCTCCCAGGGTGCAGTGTAGCCTCCTGCTCAACGGGGTGGTATTAGGGTCGAATGTGGTTAGATTTGTATTGTAGAACTTCGTGTTTATATTTTATTGGGTAATGTGTAACCTACAGAGGACACGCTGGTTTCTTTCAAAGACCATAATTGAGTGGTGGTCCTAGTATTAACACAATTATACGTGTTTGATTTGAATAAATTTGATAGATCCCGCCGTTCTGATAGAAATATTGATAGGTGATATATTGACTAAGCGAATTATCTGCAATAATATCAAACTAAAAGACGAATGTGATTGAAAACCATTGTATCCCTTGCTACCATTGCCATATACCCTTAGAAACCCTACCTGTGACAGCAGCCCAGCTTGTCCAGACCTCTCGGGCGTCGATCCACACTTGTAGCTCACCAGAGGCGGCGAGCGCCCCGGACATGATCTGTGCCTCTTCTATAGTCCTTGGCCTGGCGAGGCGGGTACCTGTCCCCTGGCACGTGGCGAAGGCGGCCCCGTGGGTGGTCGGGGCGGTGTACAGAGTGAAGCATAAGGGGGTGCCGTCAGACCGCGTGTAACAGTCCGGGTCTTCTCAGAGGGAAGGAGTTGCAATACATGTATATATAGAAGTGATTTAGCTTTCAAGTAACTTATATAAATATAAGTAGTTATCATATAGTACCTAACATAAATGTGGTGTTATTGTGTGCATTTGATTCTGCCAAAGTTTCACAAACAGATTGCACAACTTATTCAAATTGAAAGTTTTTTTGGTTATTTTCAAACGTTTTTTTTTCTTCAAATATTTCGGTTTATCATTAATTGCAACTATGTTTTTATCGATATGCTTGCAAATATATGCATTTTAAGCAATTCAGATGTTTACTAAGATAAAAATCTGTTTAATTATTAAGTTATTACCGGAATAAATGTGTCGGAAGAAATGAAACTCGTACACTAACCTGGTTGTGATATCACGTGCGCTGTCATTAATATCGCCAAGAAAATAATACTTTGTACTGAATACGCCATTGTGCCGTGGCCGCTAATTTTAATATTTATGCCACAATACGATCGTTTTCATGCAGCCAATTTTGCTCCAGTTTCTCTTGATTTAATCCATATTTTCTTAAATATAATTCTGTATGAATTTATCGCAAATGGGGTACTTAATTTGTTTCCGTAATTTACTGAACGACTGCCGATATCCTCGTGTTTTTACTTGGTGTACTGTGTTCAAAAGTATGTCGCGTCTTTCTAAAAGTCTTCTTGCTATACTAAACGCATCTTTATCTTGACCGTCATTTGTTGTGATCAGCCACTTACTTCATAATTCTTCAACAAACACAAAACCCAAAATATTTTCACGATTCTAGTGCGCGCTCAGTCGAACGCCTATATTTGTCAAAGGCTTTTTCCAAATCTAAGACGCACTCATTTCGTCATTGCCTGGCAGTGCATTACTTTATTTCCCACCCATGTTGAACAAACGCACGCTGCTGCATGGTCACTAAATTATATTTAACGGTTACTAAATACGTATGTAACTATACAAATATCGCGACCATGAAATCGCACGAACCTGCATCCACCGATTGCACAGAATACTGAAATTATGTGTGTTGTGTGGATTAATTTGGGTGGTGCAAAAACTACTCACGAGATATGAGAAAGACAGGAATATCCTTCCTTACAATGAAACACACGTTACATGTATATTTCGGTACAGTAGATCTTTAGCCTGAAATAGTTGAATTTTCATAAGTATCACTGTAGCGTTGCGATTTTTTTGTGACGACAATAAATTAGTATTAATTTAATATGACATTGTGATTTTTTGTACCGACATTAAATTAATATTAATTAAATTAATAATGATTACACTAATAATAATGTATACACCTATGTACATTTAGTACACGGCTGTATATTTTAATTGAAACATATAATATTGCGTGGGGTTTCTTTCTAACTTGACATATTCTAACATATTGAACTGTTCAGTTACATAGGGAAGCTAGAGAAGCTCATAAGGGATATTCAACTTTTTTTTATTTAGGATATAACTATTATTTTTCTGTAGAATTATTTACTCTCTTTTCGAACTGGGAAATTAATATTCAATCCCGGAATTATTAAAACCGGGAATTAAATATTAAAACCGGAAAATAAATATTAAAACTTGGAAATAAATGTTTAAACCTGGAATCGAATATTCAAACCCGGAATTAATTATTCGAACCGGGAATTAAATATTGAAACATGGAATTAAGCTTTAAAACCTGGAATTAACGTTAGAACCAGGACTTAAATATTAAATTTAGAACCGGAAATCATTATCAAAACCTGGAAATGAATGTTCAAACCCGAAATTAAATATTCAAACCCGAAATTAAGTATTTAAACCTGGAATTAAGTATTAAAACATGGAATTGAATGTCAAAACCGGGAAATAAATATTAGAACCGGGAATTTAATATTAGAACCTAGAATTAAATGTTTCTGGCCTTTAATAATGATTTCTCCGTTTTATTACTTAAAATTCAGGGTTTTAATATTTAATACCAGGTTTCAATATTTTATTCCTGGTTTTAATACTCAATTCCGCGTTTCAATATTTATTTCCTGGCTTTAACATTTGATTTCAGGATTCAATATTCAATTCCAGATTTTTATATTTAATTCCATGCTTGAAATATTCATTTCCCGGTCCAAAGTGAGTAAAGAATTCTACAGAAAAAAAATTTATCCTAGATATAAAAAAAGTTGAATGTCTCTTATAAGCTTCCCTAGTTACACTTACCTTTCTATTATACATGTACATGTATTGGGTGTATGATTTTAATTCATATGTACATATGTTATACTGAGTATTTTATGTCTGAGAACACGTACTTGAATACTCTCTGATGCAAAGCCTTGAATCAGAGTTATGATACGTTATGATACGAGAACATGAACACCAACGTCATTATAATGATACATCATCGAGCAAAATGATGATACTGTTGATAAATGTTCATGTGACAGAAAATTCTACTACCTCCTTCATGACTCACGAAAGACGTCTACAATATGAAAAATCTACTTTTTTTTCATTGGCATAATTAGAATATGTGGCGTTTTAAGCATTTGCAAGCATGTCAAAGTGGCTACCGCTTATCGATATGTACATGTACAGAATAATAGAATATAATAATGTTTTTATTTTTGACATTCTCTAACATCCATGTAATATCTACATGTGATCACACGATTGTGGACATAAGCAAGAGGCTGGTCACATACATGGTTAGAAATAACAGAAAACTGTTGAATATATCCGCGCACCTAAGCCTCGAAAAATTCGTGATTACATCACTTCCGATTTGATGTCAGTCCTGAAATACAAATATGTGTTATGTCCAATTCTGAAATAATAAATTGCACACTTCATGTACCCATTCTGTCATGCACAACATCGAAGAGGATTGTCATAAGAGTTATTGCCCGCGTCTTTAACATATTTTGACGTCATCTTTCTGCACCATAAGAGGCAAGCAAAACTTCGGTGTTGTTTTCACTAGAATCCATCGCCAAACATAACCACAGATCAACCATTTTCGTATAATATCGATTTAAATTTATTTTCAAATGTCTAATCGACATTAGTAAACATTTATAGTTATGATTGTCATGTAATCACTGATGATGATGATCGATTATCTATTCATAACCTACCAGAACCTCTGGAGGTACATACATATATTGACAAGTAGTTCTTACCATATACATGTATCTGTTGTTTCATTAGGCAGTTTAGTTTACTAGCCTCTCAAACTTGAAATGTTTGTGAATGTTTGCAGTGTTTCTGGTATGCGGAAAAGAACGATGTGGCCGATAAGGAGTCAATAAATTTTATTACCTCTTCTGAGCACTTGTAGTGTAAGTTTGTGAATGATGCATGCTCAAGCTCGCGTACACAATATATTTTAAGTTCGCAACAAACTCAGGTGTGGTATAGTGAAAATGGAAAGCACTCTTTATGAATAGGATATTAGTATGGAAATCATCATATTGATAGAGATAATGCGATGTTTGATTTGCAGCAGTTTGGGTATAGTTGTCCCAACGATTCATTTAGTCCGAATAACTTCAAATAAACCGAAAGGGGTACACCAATGAAACTGATACAATATATTTTATCAATACATGCATGTATATTGTATAATCGCTATGCCGATTTCATAACTATAATTTTGTTTAATATTTTAAGCATCATTGTGTCAGCTACCACATGTGCAGTTCAACAGGTTGAGTTGGTAATCTGTATGCTGGAAATACTGTTATTATATAACTTTGGTTAAAGACCTGATAGCATGCTGATGAAAGTACTTTTCATTTAGTCTAATAGTTTTCAATAGATTCGAAAGAATTTCACAAATACAATCAATTGATTTCGAGATATTGAATCAAATAGGCACTACTTCCGTAAATTGCCGAAGATTTTGATCCAGATTTTACTGTGGGTCACGTGATTGGTGACGTCAGCTGAGGCAGAACTGAAAGTACATGTAGCCAGCAAGGTAAAGTGCATGTCGCATATTCATTCCCTGGTGTATGTTTGACAATTCAAGTGAACGGGTGAGATAGTCGGGAAATACGGCATTTCTTGTCTTGATATTTAGAATCAGTACTATTTATTCACCCAGAACGCAAGTTTGTTGAACTGCAAGATGTCTAGTATTTGCTGGTTTTAAAATGTTTTCTGTTGAATCGCATGCATTTTAAAGAGATTTTGCATCTTTGAGCTGACCGCCCAGAATACGTATTTTACGTTTTGGCCAGCCATCATAGCACATTCTGCCTCAACTGTCGTCACGATTACGGAAACTGCCGAAGCTATTTTTTATGGGCATGAGAAGGCGATTGTAATACTGGCTCAATATACTCGATTACATGTCGCAGTTATTAGTTACCAATTAACGCGAACATCTTTTTTATCACCAAATCTCCACAATATACAAGAATAAAACCATATAATGGTACCTTGCTACTATGACTTTAAGTGTGTAAAACGCTATTTCCAAAGCTTTTTGAAATATGAGAATGACCACATTTCCTTATTGACATTTTCCTCTTACCGCATAGGAATTAGGAAATGACCACGAATCTAAAAATTATGTAATGTAAGAGAGCCGAGAGATTGAAAGGTATTTCCGATTTTTTCAGACGATTTGCGTGCTGTCACACCGATATACAGACGTGTAAGAGAATGCAGTAGGTGTTTTTTTTAATGAATTTCCAACTCCAAGTCTGGTACGGATAAAAATAGTACATGTATTTAACATGTATTAACAAAACTAAAGTGAATGTGTCACTCTTCTCAGAATTTTGGATGCTTGAGTCGTTACATACTCTTGCATCCGGATAAAACACCACGAATGGTGTTGATCTTTCTAAGATAGATCTACATTTCTCGGGCAGCATTGCTCATCAAACAAAACAGGTTTCAATCCTCAGCGGCCAGAAAAATCTGAGACTTTTTTGAAGAATACTAGCGTTACTTTCTGGGAGACTGTATTCCTACGGAAGCGTAGAAGGGCCACCCAGGAAATTATTTTTTTTTAAATTCCCGACTTAGTAACACGATAATATCGACTTAGTATCTCGATAATATCGACTTAGTATCTCGATAATATCGACTTAAGAGTGGATCAGGCACAGGAAGATTTATTTTTTTCAAATTCCCGAGTTAGTAACTCGATAATATCGAGTTAGTAACTCGATAATATCGAGTTAGTATCTCGATAATATCGAGTTAGTAAGTCGATAAAATCGAGTTAGTAACTCGATAATATCGAGTTAGTAAGTCGATAAAATCGAGTTAGTAACTCGATAATATCGAGTTAGTATCTCGATAATATCGAGTTAGTAACTCGATAATATCGAGTTAGTAAGTCGATAAAATCGAGTTAGTAACTCGATAATATCGACTTAGTATCTCGACTTAAATCACAGCACATGATGTATAGTCTGCTTGTGCAAATACATAATGAGAAAACAAATAAACATTACTATTATGTAATTAATGTAATTGATATTTACATCAGAGGGGAAAGTTTTCATTTTAGATATCATTTATTTCAATGTTCACACGTGGACATATACGCCAATTGACACAGTCGTTAATGGTTACCCTCGTACATTATACATACATGTACACAATGGGCCGGACAACCCTAAAATATTAAGTCGATATTATCGAGTTACTAACTCGATATTATCGAGTTACTAACTCGATATTATCGAGATACTAAGTCGATATTATCGAGTTACTAAGTCGGGAATTTAAAAAAAAGAATTTTCCTGGGTGACCCTTCTACGCTTCCGTAGATTCCAGTGGGAACGATATGGAACTTTTGTACCCTAGGGCGAAACGCATCATGCAGTTTGTTTGGGGAATACGACATGAGTTCTCAGCTGTATTTCAGTACCATTGCAAACCATATCACTCATAGTAATCAATCATGGTAATCAATCAGCATATCACTAAATAATCATATATCAATCACCGATCACATCTTTCGGCTCATTACATTTTGGTATTTTATATGTCTATAAAGAAATACCAAAAAACTCAGCATTTGTTAAAACAGCAAGATTTGTTAAAATGTAAGTCGAAACGTGATAAATATTAAGTACAGTTAAGTACACATATGTGCACTTATTTTTCAAACAGACAGAATAATCTGCGATATTCACATGGCTCTGACTATGATACTGGTAGTATCCCTCGGATTTGACCACTTACACTGAACTTGTAAACTTCGTCCATGGATTCGGTCTTGGAATTGGAATTTCTCTGTTTGTCGATATCCACTTGTGCTTTTAATACAATGAACAGATCCCATACACAAGCATGATACAGTTCTAATACCTACTCCAAACAACACTTTAAAACGAGTAATATTAATACAACTTGCAAACCAAAACTTGGGCACGTGATTGAGTATAAACAATCAAGCTTCACTTGTAACACGATTCGCTATTGGCTGTCGGAGCCATATCATCCTATGACGTCACATCCGTTTTGACTGCGCACTCGTCATCGATACATATTCCACACACTTCGTTGTTCTTGACGATAAGTTCACAATTCCTGATATTAGCAAGTGGATCAGACTTGCCCCTGGCTCCCTCTAGTGTCACCATTGCCACTTTACTTTCGGTTTCGTCTTCCTTAAGCTCCTTCACGGCGTATTGGAATTTCCCAGGCTGCAGAGGTTGTGGTCGAATAAGCGTATATCGCACGAATCCTGGAATAACACAGGAATCAAATGTAAAACGAATGCTAAAACTGAGATAAAAAAAACAAATATTCTATTACTATAAAATTAGGTCAATTTGGCCCTCATAGTTTGCTCGAAGGTAATAACATGGGAAACGATATCCCACATATTGAAGATGTATTGTAACGAAATCATATTGTTATGCTATGGAAAAATGGATAATAAATGAACACATTGGTCCTGTATGATATGCGACGTTTGCTGCATCTCTTGATGCATGAGATATAATTTCTAATTTATTTTTCATACGTTCTTGGGCAGTTCTATCCGGTGTACAGTAGGAACAACTATATTTCACAAACTATCTGCTCCTGATGACGCCAGCGTGTCTTTGGATAAACTATTGTTTCTATTCCATTGTCATTGTCATTGTCACCATCAAAATTTGGTTGTATTGGCGGTAATAGATTGTTACTTGCAGTCAGACTCTCTCGATATCAAACATTGACAATTTGTGCTCACACTTCAAACTCTTTACTGATTTAACGCTGATCAGATCAGAATCCCTCTTTAACCTATAGATTCAGTGATCCAAATCAAAACAAACACTAAAGTCATTACATCAGCTCTTAAACAGCATACAAGAAATATGACCAAACCACAAGCTTGCAGTAGAAAATCGATATGGATTTCCTGTTCGATAGCGATGATTCCTTGAGAGATACTCGCACCAAAGTTCTGATTCATCGAATTCCTTTCTGATGATATCATCACGGTAATGTGATATAAAGTGAAATAGTAGAATACTTATCACAGTTTGAAAGGAATATTTTATATGATATAATGAAAATCAGCAGGATATGAAATAAAAATGAAATACATACACTCAAAGGAAAAAAGAATAAAATGATTTCAAATTATTGCATTAACGACGTGTATTTGTTGGGATTTCCGTTAACTTTCTTTTCATGTAAATTATTATTCTATACATACAGTATGTATGGACCGTGTGTATGTATATGTTATGTACACTTGTATGGACATTACCCTTGAGTTGTGAGGAATCAGCAGACCTCCAGCTGTTCTGATCCAGTCTGTCCAGGAGATCCATTGTTAATACCCCAGAGATCCGACTGCAAACTCTGTGTCTTGAATGTAGAAAACTAGCTCACGGTCCTGTATCTACCTGCAATATAAATGCACCTTATATAGGCAAGATTTCTGGTTATTGATACCACATTGTGTTCACAACTTCCGTGCTCCTACATAATGACTTGTGATTATCGGAAAGTCGTGCTCTAGAACAGGAAGACCGTGGATAAGTGATCATCAAATGACCATTCAAATCGATAAGACGGTCGGTGTTTAAGATGTTAGATCATGTCTTCTGTGGCCACAAACACGACAAGCTTGGAGAGTGATAAAGATATGACGGTTTTAATTCTTCTTTTTTTGCCACATAGCTTTAACGGATAATGTTCTAAAATACTAGTATATTAACTAGTACAAAACGTGATGCAATCATATCCGCGATATGTGAGAGCGACTGCTTTGAAATTACGTTTTTTGTTGTATGAAAATAAAGTATTACACAATTCTCTGTGTGTATTTCGCATGACAAGTTGCAAATTCCCATTATTCGCATTAATATCACTTATGCCCCACTGGGGTTGGCAGCTTACTTGCTACAAAAACAATGTAAATGTAGCGATGACGAGGAAGCAAAAATTATTTGGAAGTTGCGAATTATATTGCTCCTAATTGCGTGCCACCGCTAAAGCCAAGCGTGAAGTTGTCAGGTCAAATTATACATGGCTGTGTAGTAGACAAGCCTGCTCGATCATTGTCGCGAAATGTATTTGCCAAAATATCACTAGAAATTTTGAGATGTTCTGGTGACTTACCAATGTTATGTTGAGATATATGTACAATATGATATGACATCCATATATAAGTTCCCAATATTATCTGTATGATGAATTAAATCTGTATTATAACTTGTTCCCAATATTGATCTGTATGATGAATGTGAATACACCGACATCAATTACATTGACATAGGGACAGTGGAGTAACCATATAAATATATATATAATATGATAAAATGATATTCACATGTATCACTGGACGATATGTCTGTTATTAAATAATGACAAGCTTGAAGTGCAATACCATTTATTCTTGGAATAGGATATCTCAATATGGACGACACTGTCACGTGATCTTTCAGTAAGTATGCGTAAACCGACATAATTTCAGGACATGTTTTTTTTCTAATCATACTTCAGGCATGACAATTTCCAAGACTTTGGCATTTTACATTATCGGGATTCTTTTTGCCGAAGCAATCAATGCAAGCTATGTGTATCCAAACTCTTTTTGGCAAAGACGACATCCTTCTCTTTCACCTTTTTCGTCAACTTATTTCTTACCTGTGACACAAATGTTCGGTAAATATTTGAACGTTTGACTGTTAGTTACATTCATGTAAGAATGCTCATGCTTGCCCATGCTTCTTCGAAAACGACGAAGGTATGTAGAATTATATGAAAAATGTATTACCGTATGTTGTCAAGTGGAGACATAAACATGATAAAGGTGACACCTATTTCTGAGGAAATATTATGCCACACTGTATTTATGTGAATGTAAATTACGAAAAGTGTGTTGGAATGGAGTGATTTTTTGAACGCCTTCTTACCCATATTCGTTATGAACCCGAATTGAGAGCTGTAAAGTAAATTTTAAAGTATTTAATTGTTTCCTTTTCAAACACTGTCCACATACTCTCTCCCACTAGTGAAGTATGGTGTCTTAGTATTGCAAATATGATGATGTTATTGTTGATGTTCAGGTCAAAATGACAATTTGATGTACATGATTATTAAAATTAGCCCAAGGGCTAGGAAAGGTTACCGGACAATATATATTTTAGATATTAGTATTTTGTCCCGTGACCTTGAAAATAAGGTCATTGGTCAATTCGAGGACACGAATAATATTTGGCATAAGTCATTTCTAGTATGTCCACAATTGATTCCTAAGCTGTAAAGTCAATAATAAGCGAGATATTAGCCATTATGTCCTGTGACCTTGAAAATGAGGTCAAAGGTCAAATTCAAGGTCATCAGAATATTCGGCATTTATCATTTCCTATATGTCCACAATTGATTCCTAAGCTGTAAAGTCGATAATAAGCAAGATATTAGACATTTTGTGCTCTGACCTTGAAATCGAGGTCAGAGGTCAAATTCAAGGTCACGAGAATATTCAGCATATATCATTTCCTATATGTCCACAATTGATCCCTAAGCTGTAAAATCGATAATAAATGAGCTATTAGCCATTTTGCCCTGTGACCTTGAAAATGAGGTCAAAGGTCAAATTCAAGGTCATCAGAATAACCGGCATTTATCATTTCCTATATGTCCACAATTGATTCCTAAGCTGTAAAGTCGATAATAAGCAAGATATTAGACATTTTGTGCTCTGACCTTGAAACCAAGGTCAGAGGTCAAATTCAAGGTCACGAGAATATTCAGCATATATCATTTCCTATATGTCCACAATTGATTCCTAGTCTCTAATCTCAATATTAAGTGAGATATTAGGCTTAATGTGTCCCATTATAAAGCATAGGAGAATTTAACATGGGAAAGTCCCATTTGGGCCGAGTTTGGGCCAAAAATAGCCCACTTCGAGCAATTCAAGGGCAAAGAAATTTATACATGTCACAGAGGTACATATGAGGAGTGTTATGCATCAACAAGAACAAAAGTTACTGAACAGATTTTGAGAAAACGACCATCAAAGTCCAAAATTGGTCATTTTTCAACGAAAACGGCTGCTCTGACCTTGAGACTGAGGTCAGAGGTCAAATTCAAGATCACGAGAATATTCAGCATATATCATATCCTATATGTCCACAATTGATTCCTAGTCTCTAACCTCAATATTAAGTGAGATATTAGGCATAATGTGACCCATTATAAAGCATAGGAGAATTTAACATGGGAAAGTCCCATTTGGGCCGAGTTTGGGCCAAAATGGCCCACTTCGAGCGATTCAAGCGCAACGAAATTTATAGACATCATAGGAGTACATATGAGGAGTGTTATGTATCAAAAAGAAAAAAAGTTACTGAACAGATTTTGAGAGAATGGCCGCCAAAGTCCAAAATCAGGCATTTTTCGTCGAAAATGGCCGCCATTTTGAAAGAAATGCGGAAATCTGAAAACTAAAAAAAACCTTTCCTGGAAATATTTTTAGGTATTTTTGTGCAAAATTTCAGAAAGATCGGACCATATACTTTAAAGATAAAAATGTGAACGGACGGACGGACGACGGACACCGGACGACGGACGACGGACGCAACGCCATGCCAATAGGTTATCGGACCATAGGTCCGGTAACCTAAAAATACAAAAGAAGTTTGTGCGTATCCACTATTATACCGCTAATATTTAATACTGAATAATAAAAAATACACACAATTCTCTAGTTATTTGTTGAGCATAAACAAACCATCACTGACCTAGTCTGTAGGTGATATATCCAAGCTTTAGATGTGCGTTGTGAGAAATCTAACGATTTCCAATCTACTAGTGCCGAGGGAACAAGTATGAATCAGAACAGCTCTGATTTCGATTTTTGATTATTCCAGTTTAAAACTACACCATAGAGGCGATGCCTAGTTCCACGATTTCCACCAGAAACTGACCTGGTTTTTTAAAAGTCAAACCCTGTTGCAGACTTCTGGCCTTTTCTGGGTGTCCACAAATCGTGTCATTCTATTCTGTATTGTAGCTTTCATGCTTCTCACAATTATATGGAAATTGTTCCAATTATTTTCGTCTGCGTTGTCCAAATCCGTTTTGTGACCGCACGTGTGATGGTTTTCCTACCAACTCCGTGTGAACGCCAATGTATGGTTTTATTATGGCGTCATAACGACCAGACATCGAGGAAGCCACAATAAAATTACATTCAGGGGCTTTTTCATAACAAACAATATATACAAACGTGGCTGGTACTAGTATTATTTAGGAGAACAATCCAATACTATGACTGGCTGGGCAGAAACCACGAGCTTGCTTTTCAATGGAGGAGAGAATAAAATTATCATGTACTGAACATCAGCGTACCGGACTACAACATGTGTACTTCGCCAAAAAGGCACGTGAATCCGGACGATAAATGCGAGTCTGTGAGACCATTGATAAATTACTTTTTCATCGCGAGTTGTCTTCCTGTATTTGGGAAAGTTCTGTCTGATGTATGTGTTACATCCAGAGTTTGGATTGACAATTGGCATGTGTTTGTTTTTGATTGCCTTTTTCTTGTGACAGCGTCCTTCACATATCTGTAAACATCTACAGGTATGTCAGGTAGACCAAATAATTTTTCATCAGTCTACAGCATATAGACAAATGTTAGCCCTTATTTTGTTGCTTTATATAATGAGGTAGAATATTTATATATTAATGTGATGAGAAAAGATTTGTTATTTGAAATGCACATAGTTTGACAGGTAAACTGTATCTGAATGAACCATTGCACTGGAATAAATAAGATATATAATCATATATTTTTCTATGTTATTGTATATATTATACTTATCATTTACCGGATTTAAAATTTTTTTATATCATGACAATGACAATATCGAAAATGTCAATGTTCTTATCCAATTCACTATTTCCAACAATAATTCAAACCCATATTGCCATGTTTAAACAGGGAAATTACAGACATTGCCCATTTAGATACCATATCACTGGGTGACAGTGTCACACAGTAAGTCCACAAAGCTAATAATTATGAAAGATTATATGAGTGAAAAGTTGAAAAGAATTTCCATCGTCAGAAGTTTCCATAATGAATGTAAGTGTATGAGTGAAATTGTGATGACAAAATTAGTTACCAGCTGGTCAGTATGGGATAATGACTTCAATGTGGAACATATGGGTCATATATAACGTGGATGAAGATTCTTAATTTTGAAATCATGTGACCAGATTAGACTGTATTTTATAAGGCCTCGCATCTACAGCATTGCCTCCTGATTGTTGTTATAAAACATTTCAAAACTGGCATTGCTCAAACAGCACTTTTTGTATCAAGTTGTAAGATTTCAACGTTTGCTGGGAAGGAAAAACCAGAACGTTTTAGGCACCACAGGCTTTGCTTTCTGTGTGACTGTACTCTCGTCAAAACTAATCAACAACATGGGAAATTTTCACCACAAGGCGATTGATAAGTAATATGCAGTTTTTGCCATTGAAATGATGTGCGATTCATGTGAACACATTCATGTCGAAAGGGAAGTAATAATCTTGTGATAAAAGCATTTATTTTGTCGAATAATAATTCAGTAAAATAAATGACGATTTTTTTCACATATGTAGAATGAAGCAATATTATCCACTTCAAAGCAACACACCAAACGTGTGATTCTGTAAACGAACTTGAAAATGAACAGAGAATTGTGTCCCAGGTTGAATCCGTATTATCCTATGACGTCACATCCGTTTTGACTGCGCACTCGTCATCAATACATATTCCACACACTTCGTTGTTTTTGACGATACGAGTGGGTCAGACTTGCCCCTGGCTCCCTCTAGTGTCACCATTGCCACTTTACTTTCGGTTTCGTCTTCCTTAAGCTCCTTCACGGCGTATTGGAATTTCCCAGGCTGCAGAGGTTGTGGTCGAATGAGAGTGTATTTCGTGAACCCTGGATTAATATAGGATTTCAAATATCAAAAATAAATATGGACATAATACGTAATGATGTCCAGACATTATGACTGGACATAATACGAAATATAATATTGAATACGAACATTATATAAATAAGGTTCATTTGGTTCTCATAGTTTAAGTCGAGAGAAATAACATGGGGAAAGATATCCCACATATTGAATATGTGATGTTATAGATTTTCTATTGTTATGATATGGACACATGAGTAATAAATGATTGCATTGTTCCTGTATGATATGCGATGTTTTGTTGTACAAATTCATGAATGAAACATCAGACTCATTCTAGAGATAAGCTAATGACGAATCTAGCTCAAACTTCAATCTTATTGACTGAGTAACCCCGATCTCATATCTATCTTTCATCTGTTCAGTGTAAGAACATTACCGGAATCAGCAGACCTCCAGGTATTCTGATCCAGTCTGTCCAGGAGATCCATTGTTTATATCCCAGATATCCTACTCTGTGTCTTGAATGTAGAAAACTAGCTCACGGTCCTGTATATAACCTGTAATATAATTAAAGGCACCTTATATAGGCAAGATTTCTGGTTAATGATACCAAATTGTATTCACAACCTCTGTGTTCTTACATAATGACTCGTGATTATCTTAAAGTCGTGCTCTAGATAGCAACACCATAAATAATTAGTCATCGAATGACCACTCAACTCGATACAGTGGTCGGTGTTTTAGATGTTAGGTCATGTCTTGGCCACATTCTGTGGACCGCAAACCTGATAGGTTTGAAGAGTACTAAATGGGGGTCTTCATTTTGCTTTCATTGCTGCAAAGCTTTTAGCGATAACGTCCTCCTATTCACTGCCAACATATCCGCCGTAATGTGGAAATGCCTGCTATAAAATTACATTTGTCTGTGGTAAGCAAATTGACAATTGATGTCTTACACAAATCTATATGGGCATATTTCATGACACACCTCACAAATGTCCATTATTTCACATTACATGTAATATTATGTAGAATATTTATGACTGTTATGGCCCGAAACCCGCCCCTGACACATTCTCCCACTCGACATACACGGCACAGATTCATCACATGACTTCATACTTACTTACCTTGCGTCACCGGGCATGCACCGTCCTCGCACCACATCTACATGTCAACAACACTGCTCACGTTATCACTTCCTACAATCCCACCAATCACCACATTCCCAGACACATGACTCCGCCCACACAGACATGACATCACTTTCCCGCCATTTCACATGAACACCTGCCACATTACGCGGGAAAACCCACACACATTATAGACTTAGCCCCGCGCTTTCCCACGGACATGTAGTTGGGTAGGATCTGTTGAAGAGAAAGGTTGTATTGAGAGGTACTACGCCAAAAGATTGTAATTAGAGGATATCAAATTTATACAGGACTATTAATACTTCGGACTATTGTGGGGATTACGATTGAATGTGAGAGTGATCGTACATCGGACTTAATCATCCAAATAAACATCGGATATTGTTGAAACTGACGTCGGACTTCCTGTTGGTGTGTTCACGCACAACATACATCGTACTATTCGATCAGTGGGCGTAATAGCCGCCCGAAGAACTCCGCTATTCCGTCACATTGGTGCCGTGACCAGGATAGCGAAGGCCAGTTCTCGGCTTACGAACTATCCCGACGTACGAACTTTTGATGAATACCCGATCTACGACTCGGAACCCGATCGGACCAAGCCCGGAAGATGAGGTGACGATGAATCCGGTCCCAGCGAACCAGCGAACTGCACGACCAAGGTCAGTGGCGATGAGCGATACTATTACGCTATCGCAAGTACAACCGCCAAACGAACTGTACGAACTATCGTCGGCGGCATCCGTAGAGTACATGCTGGACTGGATGCGAGCCGATAGTAACCTCGAAGAACTGTTGGACGGTGACCCGTACCAGCCGTCGCGCACGGTGACAGAAATCCTTGACGCGCATGCGCGGTCATACCACGCGACACCTGCCGGACCGCCAAGGTCGCGACCAAGCGACGGAAGTGAAACGGACTATGCGCGCTTCCAGCGCCAACCCAATACCGACTTGCTACCTAAGTCGGTGAGTGTACGACCAACGAACTATGACAATTCGATGCTAACGCACCCGCCAAGTCGGTCGCGTGTCCAACAATGGTCGCATGAATCGGATACGCGTGCTGAACTGTATCCGCGACACGACAATGTAATGTCGCGCCCATCGGTAACGATCCACACACTGACGCGACCCGACCGAACCCCGCCGGTGTACTCCAGAGTGCCGGCCGACCCAGTTGTCACGGGAGAGCTGCCGGATGTCCACCTGCCGAACCGGAGAAGAGCCGCCACCGAGAGTACCCCCGCGGCCGACCCCAGGTTCAACGCCGTCCAGACGAACGACCCGCCGACGCGATTCTACGCACCCGCGCCGAGATCGGAGGTCCGATACGCCAGCGACACCATCGATCGCCGACCGCGCAACATCGGAGTACCGATCTCCGACACCAGCGAAAACACGCACCCCGCGCATCTACCACCACCGGTAGTCAACATCGGACCATCGCACGGCGAACCGTCGCTACCAGCGGAACATTCCGCCTCACACGGCTACGTGCCCAACCATGGAAATGCGGTGCCCATGCACAATCATGGGGGAGTAGCAGTATCGAACTATGGAAATGCGGTGCCCATGCACAATCATGGGGGAATAGCTGTATCAAACCATGGAGTACCAGCGTACGGTGTTGCCGCGTACAATCACGGAATAGTGCCCAATTTGGGAATTGTGCCGCAAAACCCTGGAGTAGCAGTTCCAAGTGTGTACGCTCCTGGTTCGGGATATCAGTTCCCGCAAATGCCACACCCAACTCCGTCATACGGAATGCCGGAAATGTCGCCGCCATACGGACCGGTCTCCCAAACCGCGCCGTTGTCAAATCACGCTGGCTACCCGCCCGCACCCGACGCCACGCCATACGTCGTACCGGTCATCACGACCACTGCCGCACCGACCACGGAGGTCGCGCCGCCAACTCCCGCCGTTTCTGCGACGACTGCCCACGCTACGACAGCGGCATCACAAGCGCCCATCATCCCGACGCTAGCGCTGAGTACTGCCAAACCAGCACAGTGGCGAGCCACGTTTAAGGAGGGTAATCTAAATCAGTACCTCCGCAGCTTCGAACAGTTTACGGCTGCATTCACGTACACGGACCTGAACAAAACTACGACATTCCGTAGTACGTTACGCGGACGAGCGGAAGCAATCGCTCTGAACATTCCGTTCAACACGCCTTGGGATGAATTCAGGCGTCGTCTCCTGGAAGGATGGGAACCCGCCGCCCGCCGACAATCGAAACGAGACGACTTCCCGTTCTTGAAGCGTGAACGGAAAGAAGATGCCGAACATTTCCTTGAACGGCTACAAGCCATAGCAGAACAGGTGTTCGATGACGTCACACCTGAGTTTCTCCAACGAACTGTTATTTCGCAATTTGTCAATGGTCAGCCTGACCATATTGCGGATAGACTTTGTGTAATGACATTCACTTCGTACAGCGACGCACTCACGGCTGTACTGAAAGCAGAGAGTCGCCAGCAGCGGACCAAGAGAGATCGTCCCCACGGTACCCGCCGAGCGGACGCCACCTACCACGGGTATGCCGACGACACGGAAGCGAACGACGAACTTTCATGTGCGATCGGACAGTTGCACCATTGGGATACACTGACTTCCGATCAGATCGCTGCGTACTACGACCCTGCAGATAGCGACACGACCGGACTGCAAGGGTGTGAAGAACATTCCGTCCCTTCCTGCTCCCGCGAATGGGTCGCGGAAGCGTTCCAGTGTGTTGTTAGTGATAAGTGCGGACAATACGGTGAGGACGCACTATACGCTGTTCTACGGGCTATCGCTCAGGCTCGTGGCGACCGTCCTACGCCTCAAGGTCGAACTGAAATATGTTTCTTCTGCAAGAAACCGGGACACAGGTGGATACGGTGTTACCGTTTGAAGGACATATTGGTACGAAACGGAATGAAACCGTTCCCGCCACGCCCTGGCGCAAATCGGAATAACGGACAGATCGGTATACCGAACTCGAACTCTCAGCCAATGGCTACGACACCACCGGCTCAGCCACCACCACAGGCCAGGCCGTCAAACTAAGGGAGGAAGGAACTGTGGAGCAAGAACCTTCCGTTAAACCGAGCTACGCTCAAAGCTCCAAACCAGTGGTTGTGTCCACAGCTACGAACACGACACCAACCAAGCTGGCGCCAACACCACGGGCCCTTCCGCTCCGCGAAGGGGTGTGCGCCAAGTGTGCTTCGTCGACTTCAGGTACGGAATCCCTCCACGAAGGGGTGTCGGAACCATTGCCACGCAGGCCATCACGGACTAATCGTCACGAAGGGGTGTCGACACGCACCACCAGCGATACTGGAACGGACTCTATGTCTGAAATAGAATGGGTGTCGGATGATGGAGGCTTTTACGCTTTTCCATCGGGACCTGAAACCAAGCCGGGGAGACTGAAACTTCCACTCCTACTGCCTGAGGAGGACCTCGATGGACCGATTGTTATCAGTCGAAGTCTGGCCGCCCATGAGTGCTGGAAATTGCCAGTGCATGTTGGAGAACGAACTTTCAAAGCAGTAATGGACTCAGGAGCACAGGTTTCCCTGCTCCGAAAGGACATGATGCGACACGTGCCTGTCGAACAGCGCACTTTACGCCCGACCATGGCGACCATTCGGGATGTCAATGGAGACTCCAGCCCGATCGACGGACTTCTAGACCTTACGATTAAGGTCGGAACGAAAGAAATGACAGTAACATTTTGTGTAGCAGCGATTCATGACGAAATGATTTTGGGCATGAATTTCTTCCGACAAATGAAAGCCATCGTTAATTACGGTGATGGAACTGTCGAAATTAATAAAGAGATCCTGTTTGCATACAAGGACTTCGAAGCTAATGTTGTACGCATGGCTGTACGTCGAGCCGTTACGGTACCGCCACGCAGCGAGGCCGTAGTCGAACTTGTACCGACCTCAAAGGTCAGGGTGCGCCAACACCCTCGGCTCATTCAGCCCATGACGAACTTTCCGGAGGAAACAGACTTGATTATGGGTCGCACGTTGACCTCATTGAACCGGAAGTGTGTTAAAGTGACTGTGGTGAACCCCGCGGATACGGGCGTAACTCTGACTCGCTCGGATCCAATAGCCATAGCGAGCCCAGTTGACAGTATTGTGGGCGCTCTGCCGAAGTCAGGAGAGGAACCGGAAGTTCCCCACACGAACGTTAACCATTACGAAGACCTCCCGCTACACCTACGGGAGATGGTGGACCGTGCCGGACTAGCACCTGAACAGCAACGGTGCTGTGCCAATTTGGTATATCGGTATAGAGACACTTTCATGTGCCCCGAAGGACAGCTCGGACGAACGCATGTAGTGCAACATCGGATCGACACGGGTACAAGTGCCCCAATTCGTCAGCGACAACGTCGCGTACCCCAAGCGCAACAACACATCATAGATGAGGAAGTTGACAAAATGTTGCGACTTGGATGTATCGAACCTTCGGAATCACCATGGAGTTCACAAGTGGTGTTGGTACGAAAGAAAAACGGACAGGTACGATTCTGTGTGGACTATCGTCTGCTCAATGACGTAACACGGAAAGATTCGTACCCTCTTCCGAACATTCAAGACACGCATGACGCACTCGCTGGAGCGAACTACTTCTCGGCCTTAGATCTCGCCTCGGGATATTGGCAGGTCGAAGTGGACCCGACGGACCGACCCAAGACGGCCTTCGCCACCCGGAAAGGCCTATACCAATTCAGGGTTATGCCGTTCGGACTGAGCAACGCGCCAGCGACTTTCGAACGTCTCATGGAGACCATCTTACGTGGATATCTGTGGACCAGATGTATGTGCTATCTGGATGACGTGATAGCATACGGACGCACTTTTGATCAGGCGCTTGCCAATCTGGAAGCGGTCCTTGATCGGATACGAACTGCCGGGTTACGCTTACAACCTAAAAAGTGCGAACTCTTTCAACGCGAAATCCTGTATCTGGGATTTATCGTCAGTGGACAAGGAATCAGGGTGGATCCGAACAAGGTCAAGGCTATTAGGGAATGGCCCACTCCCTGTGAGATTACGGACGTACGAGCTTTCCTGGAGTTTGCAAATTACCACAGGAGGTTCATAAAAGACTATGCCGAAATTGCTGAACCTCTGGTGGCACTCACCCGGGGTGAATGTCGCTTCACGTGGGGATCGCCCCAACGGAACGCCTTTAGGAGGCTCCAGAACGCACTTATCAAGGCCCCCAAGCTCGCCCATCCATCACAAGATGCGGACGATTATTTCATTCTTGATACCGACGCCAGCGGCTACGCCATCGGAGGCGCGCTTTCACAGCGTGTCAATGGAAAGGAAATCCCGATCGGCTTTGCAAGCAAGACGCTGTCCCGCACGCAACGGAATTATTGTACGACCTATAGAGAACTGTTGGCTGTCGTTGAAATGATTCAGCATTACCGACATTATTTGTGGGGACGCAGATTCCTGTTACGAACTGACCATAGTTCTTTGCGTTGGTTAAAGAACTACAACGATGCGGACGGTATGTTGGCTCGCTGGTTAGCCAAACTGCAGCAATATGACTTTCGTATTGAACACCGTCCTGGAAAGCTCCACGGAAATGCTGACGGACTTTCCCGCTGCCATAGTTGCAAACATTCGGACTGCCCTGGACGCTTAGTCGTTCCACCCACGGACCCGGAAACAAGTTCTGGAGAACTTCCCGTCAGACGGATTACGGTGGTTCCTGTCGGACCCGAGAAAGACCTCCTGGACAGTGATACCATGACATCACCGGTCTTGTCTCGGATGATCTCAATACGCCAAGCTGCACGTGTGCGAGCATTGGATGTGAAATTGAACGGACAAGAATGGTTGTCGGACTATTCAACAGCGGACATTGTTGCCGCTCAGCAAGTCGACCCAAGTGTCGGAGTCGTACGACAGTGGGTATTGAACGGAACGAAACCCACGTCAAAGGAAGTCGCCCGCTACGGTGAGGAAGTGAAAACTTTGGTTTCACGATGGACTTTGTTAGCGCTACAGGATGGAGTCCTCATACGTACTACCAAGCCGGACCCAGCTGGTCGGACTGTTGTACAAACTGTGTTACCAGCGGCATTACGAACGGTGGTTCTACACCAACTCCACGACCTCAAGGTCGTAGGCCACCTCGGAATACAACGGACTGTTGAGAGAGTAAAGCGCCGGTTTTACTGGCCAGGTCTCGCCTTGGATGTTGCCCGCTGGTGCGCCCGCTGCCCGCAGTGTGTGTCACGAAAAGGAAAACCAGCGCCCAAGAAATCGCCTCTAACGCAACTACCAACTGGGGCGCCATTTGATCGTATTGCCATGGATATCTTAGATACCCATAAAGTTACCGGACGAGGTCACAGGTACATTCTTGTCATATCGGACTACTTTTCAAAGTACACGGATGCATTCCCGCTCCGCCGCCATACGGCCAAAAATGTCGCCGATGTTCTGGTGAATCGTTGGATCGTGTACCACGGGGTACCGAAAGCCATACACAGCGACCAAGGAACGGAATTTGAGTCGTCGTTATTTCGGAGCGTTGTACGCCTTCTGGGCGCCAAGAAAATTCGGACCACGCCCTACCGCCCACAAAGTGACGGTCAAGTCGAACGATTCAATCAGACTTTGTTGAATATGTTGAGTGCATTCGTCAGTGATCGTGGGAATGACTGGGATCTGCACTTACCATATGTACTCATGGCGTACCGCACCTCGGTGCATTCTTCTACCGGGTGTACACCACACCTGATGGTATACGGACATGAATGCAATTTGCCTGTTGACTTGATGTTTCCTACGTATGACCCAGAACCGCTACCTCCATGCGGACCTGAATACGTCGAGTATCTCCGAACTGCCATCAGAGCTGCCCATGGGTTTGCGCAAGACCATCTGCAAAAAGCTGCAACCCGCCAGAAAATGGGGTATGACGCACATGCGAAATCTCGCCCTCAGTTCCAGCCGGGAGAATTGGTACGGTACTACTACCTGCCCCTCACTCAGAACAACAAATTCGCCCGACCCTGGACCGGACCCTGGAGAGTCCTGGAACGCGTAACTGAGGTAGACTATCGAATTGCTCTAGTCTCCAATCCACGAAATACTAGAGTCGTCCATCTGGATGTCATCAAACCGTACGAAGGCGATGCACAGTTGCTGAACCTTCAACCTCAAGTCGGATCGCCACCTGAGTCGTCAAGTAGCACAGACTCCAAGACCGAACCATCGAACGATCCCCTGGAACTCCTCAAGGAATTCCTCTACCCTTGGGACGTCACCGTACAAGACAATTCGTCAGATACAGATCGGACTACCGAGACTGATACTTCGTCATCACCCGCCAGTCGGAGAAGTCCCGCAATCGGACCGCGACGCCGTCGCCAGAAGCGAAAATCGCGCAAGACGAACTCTAGCGCTTCACAGAGAGCGCCAAAACCCCGCGGACCCAAACCCGCGATTGTTACGGACTCATCAACAAGCGAGGCTACGCCCCAGCCTGCTCCGTACCATCGACCCAGACGCACGATTCGCCGCCCAGCCCGGTTCAGATAACCACGGCTGTGCCAAGGGACTGATCTCTATGATGATGAATGAATGCCTGTCTATTGGACTATAATGTCATATCACCCCAAAATATATTTATAATATAATAATATTATGTACATATTCATTTCAATAACCATTTTTATGTACTGATGTCAGTGAGGCAATTTTCATATATAATATTGATATGACGTTATAATATTGATGCTGGTTACGATGCTATAATGTGGTATATGTGTGTTATGCATTGCATATAACTTCGTACTTCTCCATACCATCTCGCGCCTGTTGCGCACTACCTAAATATTGCATGACTAACAATTCCATCCATGTGTCAGCCGTCATGTCCTGCCGTGAGTAAGATCACTTTGTCGCGGACGAGGTGAGAGGATAGCCGTCTTCCGAGCAAGCGTCTGATAAGAGCCTCTGCTCCCCCTACGCACAATTCAGGGGAATGCCCTCAGGAGCAGAATTCAGCTATGAGCAAACCTCTGCATTCCAACGCGCGATCTGTCATCACATTCATTAAAAATTATGCAACGCGCCACGGCAGGGCCGCCCAGATCACCCCATCACCCCTCATGATAATATCAGCGGTTCCATTATCTACGGCACTAGATGACAATGAACGGACTGAGCAAACTTCTGTGAGCTTGGTATTTATACCTCAGCATACGTACGGACAGTGATCATCTGTTATAAACAAGTTGGTCAAAAGTTTATTGTGTGCTAATTGTGCAGATAAGGAACGGACTAATTGTAGGAGTTCACACGGAAAAGCATGAAGCGCAAATAAACACTGAAGCCGCCCGCGGCACCCCCATAAAAACATTCCCAGTTAACTTCAATAGAGAGTGGAAGCACACAAAAGGTGCAGTAATTTTGACTGTATGCTAGACGGACAGTGAAATGATTGGATTGCGTTATCCAGAAGTTTGTGTCGGACTATGGGAAAATAGAGCAGCTGTGTGCTAACCTACTGCCCCGCTTGACTGGTGTGATGAACCAGAGCTTTGATGTACACGCGTTGCCTAGGTGATGGACCGCCCCCTCTTCGCACGACTGGGAGCCGAGATGGATCAAGCGAACGTAAAAAGACGTATAAGACAATAGACCGAGCGCACCCCCCGATTGTGGAAAACCGCAAAAGACACTGTCAGCACTTTGTGTGTGTACGGATGCCAGATAAGCAGGAAAGTTTTAGAAGTGGGTCATTCTGGCTGCGGACACTGGAGAGTGAACATCTAGTAGAAAAGTGTTGAATATCAACAGTGTTCTTGTAAGACAATTGACTATATCTTGTGGATATTTCGTACGGCGATTGCACAGACTTTTGCCTAGTATTTCACGGACTGTGTGAATAATCCTGATACGCACCTTGTATTAGGATAAAAATCGGACTAGTGAGTGTGGGCTCACGCCAGTGAGCGAAGTCGTACTATGTCGTCTTCCGACAAGGAGAGAGACAAGCCACCGGACAAGAAGACGGCATCTGATGCCGGTAATAACGAACTGCCACTTGCCGTGAGGATAGTGGAGGCTGGGGATGAGCCGGAACATCCTATCATACTTGGAGAATCGGCGACACCCGACAGCGCACCGGGAACAGTTTCCCCTACTTCGGACCCGATCACGATATCGGATACAGAAACGGCCTCTGGGGCCGAAACGGACATTCGGAAGAAAGTGATGGCGAAACTCGTTCAACGTGGAGAGCGTCATACGCCGAGTCCATCATCGGACTCGATGTCGGACTTGAGTGCGCCTGACTTCCAGCGCCTGGAAGAAGGCGGAAAAATTGTCGAACAAGCCATGGCTGCTAGAGACGCAGCTAAAGCCACGGCTAGTGTTACTTCGGACTCCGGACCAAAACAAATGATGGCTACTCCGCCAGTGACAGCCACACGACCGACCGCCGTGTCGGCTACTTCGCCTGTTTCAGCCAAACCGGCCAAACCCGTACGACCTCTCGCGTTGCTCCCGCACGCGACGACATCGCGAGGATATTCCTCGGCATACACGGACTTATTCCGGACTCAGGGAAATCATGAGTCACGGGATCTACGACAACGGACTTATCGCCGTCAAGTTGACGAGTTGATGGAACTCGTACCTCGTCCTCCCACACCCCACGGGACGAGTCCAATCGACTGGAACGCGGTTCCACTCTACGACCGGAACCGGCACGCAGGATATGGACATGTCCATGATTTCGCTGTACCGTCGACACTGACAAAGAGTCAGTACTTGACTCTGATGCCGCTACGCCTCGGAACAGGAGGATTCGACTGCCCCTTCTGTACCAGTGAGGAGGAGTCGGAACGTGAACGGACCTGGCCCACGGTGCCTCGCCGGGCCCCACTTCGGACCCCACAGGAGCTGGATGCTCATGTTCTGGCGTATCATATGCCATTTGTACGTTTCTTTGTGTGCCCCGCACGGGACGGGTACATGACCCTAACGCTTTCGGACATGATTCAACATATCTCGATGCCCACGGCGAGTCACACGGACCGATTCCCCATTTTCCAACGGGGATCACTAATGGCCACCGAGAATATGGTAACTCGTTTCGCCAAGCGATGTGGGGTTGACATGCAACCCAATCCGAACTATCGACCACCACGCGTACCATCGCACGTACCCATCTTCCGACGGACGCCGGAATCGTTACTTACTTTCGGCATCTGGGCGATGGCGCCCGCGGTGATGTCACAGTACCCGCCGAATACCGCACCGGAGGTCCAACTGGTACTGGACCGTATCGAGTACGGCCAACTGAAAACGAGGGCCGACGAAGCCAAGGTCGAACGGATGGTACGGGACATCCAACTGATTAATCGTCACGTCCGCTACCGAAAGCCTGGGGCTTTCTATTTCGACCGCCCTGTTGTATATCGGACCTCGGCCATGAAGGCCGCTGAATCTCGGACCTCGGCCATGAAGACCGCCGAGCCTCGGACCTCGGCTTCACCAGCCACAGGAGTTTCAACTCCCGTACGGAGTTCGCCCTCGGGGGCGATACCCAAGAGTCGGACTGTTGAGAGGCCTACAGTGCCTAACGTTACGGACTATAGAGTTCGGGAGGGACTTGTGCCACCCCCGGACGAATATCCGCCCCTGCCAAGTCGACCTACGGTCGAGACAGACGCGGCTGAATCCTCGGACTCAGTTAAGACTTCGGACCCAGCCGAACCTATGGAAACGGCTAAAATTACGGACTCTGTGGATAGGGAGCCTTCCCCCAAGACGGCTTCTCGAACCCCAGTTACGGACACTGAGTCGCCAATGGAGTGCGACCAGCCGCCACCACTTCGGACTATCGAGGATGAACCAGAACCTCGACAACGTCGGACACCCGACAGCAGGCCGGACTCTCCCATGGAGCCGTCTCGCGGCCTGATCACCTTCGGACCACCTCCTCCGTACCTGGATTACGAGGAGGAGTTGTTGCCCCCAACGACCACCTTGGTTACACGAGCCAACGATCCGGATAGGCCTCGGCTAAGGATGGAAGTCCTGGAGGACCAGGATCCATTACCTCGCGACCTGGAGGTCAATTTCGGACTTCACGGATCTGGTGAGTTCGGTGCGGACTACCAGCTACTTCGCCAACACGGGCAAAGGTTGCTCGAACGGACTTTACCCGGACTACAAGTCCTCCCCGGAATTAACCCGGATTTCGCCGAACTCTACCAGGACGACAACACACGTCGTCTTCCTGCCGGACTCGGACCGCATCAGTCGTACTGGATGGAGCAAATCACCC
Organism: Terebella lapidaria; assembly: GCA_949152475.1. Lineage (NCBI taxonomy): Eukaryota > Metazoa > Annelida > Polychaeta > Terebellida > Terebellidae > Terebella > Terebella lapidaria. The sequence goes on from OX424567.1 coordinate 15,404,252, forward strand.
AGGCTGCAACGGACGCGGACCCTCTACTACTAGCGGAAGATGCCGAGCATCACCTCCCGTCGTTGGCACTGGCCAGCGCGGACGACCTGGCGCTTCAACATCTGCGAGCTATCCGCCGCGGATACGTACTCGCCATGGACGCGCACATCCGCCAGGCGGAGTACAACGCCATGTCTCTAGGATTCGGGATGGGATCGCTACACGAGCGACAGACCCCGACAGCCCCGCACCCTCTCCTGGAGGAGAATCGACGACTCCGGGAGGAACTTCGTACTGCGGAGCAAAGTAATTCGGACTTACGAGAAGAGGTACGGGAGCTTAGAGCCCGCCTCTCTACTACTTCGTCCTCGTCTTCGTCGCTGGAACCTCAGGGAATCCCTGACGAACTTTGGACGACGATTGTGGCGGTTCTACCGCACTTGCCGGCCGACGACCAGAGGCGGCTGATGCAACAGGCATCGCCAGCCGCCCGGCCTCCCGCGTCACGGAGACGCGACCGTCAGTCGGACCGAATTCCGGAACCCAGGGCACAGCACCAGGATAGCTGTGTCCTGTACATATCGTACTAACCATACCATATATATATATGTGTGTAATTCGAACCAATTAATCCTGGTCATTTTCAGGTATTTCGGACTTTAAAATGATTCCGTTCTATTAGAGAACGTAGAGGAGTATTTTCACATTCCAATGATATAATATGTATATATATTTGTGATTCTTTTAACTGTGATTTATGTGTTGATTTATGTGTTTCATCGTCACTGTCGTTGTTTTAAATGTATTTGTCAAATGTGTTCATATCATCTTAGTGACTGTTGACTGACCGACCAATGACTTTATTTTGACAGTTAGAATTTTTATTGTATCCATTGCTTTATCATTGTCTCGCGCGGTGAATGTGTTTCCCTTTAGAACTTTTAGCTTATCATGTTTAGATTTTTGGACAGTTAGGTTTCGGGGAGGGTAAATTCCCAGGGGGTAATTTGACGAAGGGGTGTTTTGTAGAATATTTATGACTGTTATGGCCCGAAACCCGCCCCTGACACATTCTCCCACTCGACATACACGGCACAGATTCATCACATGACTTCATACTTACTTACCTTGCGTCACCGGGCATGCACCGTCCTCGCACCACATCTACATGTCAACAACACTGCTCACGTTATCACTTCCTACAATCCCACCAATCACCACATTCCCAGACACATGACTCCGCCCACACAGACATGACATCACTTTCCCGCCATTTCACATGAACACCTGCCACATTACGCGGGAAAACCCACACACATTATAGACTTAGCCCCGCGCTTTCCCACGGACATGTAGTTGGGTAGGATCTGTTGAAGAGAAAGGTTGTATTGAGAGGTACTACGCCAAAAGATTGTAATTAGAGGATATCAAATTTATACAGGACTATTAATACTTCGGACTATTGTGGGGATTACGATTGAATGTGAGAGTGATCGTACATCGGACTTAATCATCCAAATAAACATCGGATATTGTTGAAACTGACGTCGGACTTCCTGTTGGTGTGTTCACGCACAACATACATCGTACTATTCGATCAGTGGGCGTAATAGCCGCCCGAAGAACTCCGCTATTCCGTCACAATTATTACTTTATTTCCCCTCTTGGGTGGAAAGGTTACCAGCTACAAAAACGAAAACATGGCAGCGACGTCGGAGAAGCAAAGAAGTTGTTGGAATTGGCAAATATTGCCCCCAATAGCGTTCCACAACTAATGTCAAGCATGACGTTGTCGTGTTCAATTTTACATGGCTGTATGAACAAGCCTGCTCGCTGTCGTGAAATGTATTTGCCGAAATGTCACTGACATTCATAGGCATGAAATGTTACCAGTTTATATTATTTCTTTTTTCAATTTGGGATTTTCTAGCGACTCACCATATGATACAGTCATATTATTAGCGTTAAGATTGCGTATCGAGTACGATCCAGGTAATCTCAATGGTTTCATACCATGTGCAATTTGGTTCATATCTCGGCCGTTTCATAACAAACTTACATGAAATTTGGAATATATATTCTCTATATATCCATGAAGCTGACGCGAATATGAGATTGAAGATTTCATTGATAAATTAGTATAAATGGAGTTGAATGTCGCTTGAACAAATGTAACTTACGTTGCGTACACGAAGCATTACATTCTTAACTACAGCGAGTGCACCTATCCGTGATCAATAACCTACCCTTAAATTTCAAGTATCCCATCGATAGTCATGTCAAATTGATGTGCAAATGTGTATATCTATTGCGATCCCCTGAAAATGTCTTGTGCCGCTGGTCAGTGAAGCGCTAAGTACAGATCAGCGGATTATTCGTATGGCAAATACCGTCAATGCTCAGCTGTCGAGAACGTTGTACTCAGGAGTGAGAAGTTGTTGTGATTTTGGTTCTATACTGCACTTAGAAAATATCAGAATCGCTGAATTCTTGATGTAGTTTGCGGTTGAGTTTACAATGCCAACGGATATAGACGTTGTTAATGCGATTGGCAATCATTTTCTTTTGCCCAGTGTATCTTCAATGCGGATGATTTATAACATGCTATTTTGACCATCAAATTCAGGCAGTAGGTTATTGTTGTATGATATGTAGTCTAACCATAGTCAAGAAACTGTACCCTAAAACGCTGTCTGTTTTCTATGTAAGTTACATTTGATTGGCGCTGTATAACGTTCAGGATCTGTATGTATATCGACTGAGTCTTCAATCTGGCCATTGGACAAGCCTTATATTCATGGATAGAACATACGGAACAATTTTCAGCGCAATCCATTATCAAACTGCAGAGTTATAGGTCAAACAAAACATACCAAAATGCTGCTGATAAGGCATGGATCCTGACTGATAAGCATCCTTAACTTGTTCTGAATATATATCTAAACATGTGTGATGAAATGAAATACACAAAAATCAGTTACATAGACATATGGACAGTAGAGTAGCCATATAAATATATTTATAGCATGATATAATGACATATATCACGTGACGATATATGTCTGCTAATAAATAATGACAAGCGTGAAGTCCAATACCATTTATTCTTGAAATATGATATCGCAATATTGAGCAAATTGTCGCATGGTTTTCAGTAAGTATGCATAAACCGACATAATTTCAGGTCATTTTTTTTCTAAACGTGCTTCGTAACATGACATTCATAGCATCGTTTGTTTTTTTCTTGCTTTTCGCAAGAATTAAGTTATGTGAATCCAAACGTATAATATGTATTTATCGCCTTCAAATTTGTCACATATCCCACCAATATTTCGCAAGTATTTGAACTTTTCATTGTTAGATGCATTCGTGTTGGAATGTCGGATTTAGTACGTAAACAAAGAGCTACAGGCTTCTTTCAACACAACAGAGCTACGTTAAATCATGTGACATGCACCTGTCCTACACATTGGATATGTATATTAAGGTATTACTTTATGTTTTCATGTACCCAATGTCAAAAACAAAATTACACAGCGAATATAGCAGAAAAATGGAAACATACGAAGATGACATATAAACTGAAGGTATAATGTGTAACACTGTATATTTGATGTGAATGTAAATGACTAAACATGACCTGAAATAGAACATTGAAAAACCCTTGCCGATATCGTCTTTTCAGATTCGTTGCCTGGTCGGCTGTATCACGTGACACTAGTTTTTGCCAACAACTGACTTTTTGGACTATTTTCTTACCGGGGTTTTCCGTAATATGGCCCTGGGCGATCTTTCGGAAAATAGCATCTCAACAAATAAAAATCGAATCCGAATTATGGTCCATGGGCGATCATTCGGAAAAAAACGTTTCCCACCAATACATCACCAGTATACTGAATATATGACGGATATATCGTTAGGTTTTGAAATGCATGTCTATGCCAGAGAAACATCAGGCAATAGAAAAAGAAATCTCACCGATAGATAAAATTGCGCATCGGTGCCTCTAATTTGAAAATATACACACCTCGGTATACCATTTTAAACCTCTTTTCAATTATTCCAGTTACATATTTCACACGAAATATTATAGTACAAGTAATACCTGTAGATATATTTTTAGGCCTAAAGTATACTGTTTTTACTTGAAACTTTCTGCGGTGCAAGTTACTCCTCACATTGAATTGAAATTTTGACGCCCCTGTGACAGTTTCATGATGTGAAAACTTGACACATGTTCGATGGCATCCATGTTCAATAAATCGTTTACATTTTCATCGAAAATACGTTATAGAAAAAAATCACATCATCCAAAAATTTCCAAAAAATGAATCCGAATTATCGCCCATGGGCCATCTTTTGGGATTTTTTCCCGAAAGATGGCCCATGGGCCATATTACGGGAAACCCCGGTACGATACATTTGTTTTTTTCTTAACCCAAACTGGAAAGTATGGTGCAAATATGATATAGGTTTTATTCATGGAATTTTATTACATGTTCAATGTATTACGCATATTGGTTACGTTACCAATAGAGGAATGGTATTTCAGTGATGAAGATATAGATTTTGTTGCTATTGCTTCTGATCAATGAAAAAGATAATGCGACATAAGTGTGATATATGTGTGGGATGTACAAATTATTACTGATGGATATAATATTAGTCAGTTCTATTGACGACTGGAAAATGAGCATAATTACCTAAACATAATCAGTTATTATAGCTTAATGAAGATGAAATAACCAAAACACTAACCTGGCCACCACAAGATGTGTTGTATCCACGCTAGACGTGAGTTATCAGGCCTAACGATTTCCAATCTACTGGTGCCGAGGAATCACGTACAAATCACAGCAACTCTGATTTCGATTTTCGATTAACACTTTTCAGAAACTACACCATAGAGGCGAGGCCTAGTTCCACGATTTCCACCAGAAACTGACCCTGTTGCAGACTTCTGGTCTTTTCTGGGTGGTAGCTTTTTTACTATTTTACTGTTCACAATTAGTGTCATTCTATTCTGCGCTGCAGCTTTCACGCTTCTCGCAAATATATTGCAATTATATTGTCCAAATCCGTTTTGTGACCGCACATGTGATGGTTTTCCTACCAACTCCGTGTGAACGCCATTGTGTGGTTTTAATATGACGTCATAACGACCAAACATCGAGGAAGCCACAATAAAATTACATCCATGGGCCTTTGTACCAAGCAATATACAGACGTGGCTAGTACTAGCATTATTTAGGAGAACACGCTTATAAGGCATCCGATGAATCCAATAATATGACTGGCCGGGCAGAAAATATGAAAGGCTAGACTCGAAATCATGAGCTTGCTATTCGCTGGAGGAGAAAAAAAAATAATGTCCTTTTTTTTCTCGTCAATTTTCCAACGACAGCTGTCAGTTATGTGGGACATATGATAAAACATTAGCAAACCCGACTACAACAAGTGTACCTCGCCAAAAAAGGGCACGTGACTCTTGGCGATGATTACGAGTCTGCGAGACCATTGATAAATCACTTATTCATCGCGAGTTGTCTTCCTATATTGCGAATGTCCTGTTTTATGTATAAATGTTACAGCCGGTGTTTGGGGTTGACAGGGTATGTCTTTGTTTCTTATTGCTGTTTCTTTGACAGCGCCCTTCACATATTTTCTCTCCAGGTATGTCAGGTAGGCCTAAATGTGCGAATTATCAGCGAATATATAGCAAAAAATTGCAACATATAAATATGAAAGTACACCTAGGAGTTTATATGTAACACTGTAGTCTTATGTGTATGTAAACAACTAAAAGTGAATTGATATCAAGCAGTAAAATGACGACGCGGACAATATCTGTCATCCGTTTTTGTGAACCCGTGATCCGTGACTCCTCCTTTTCTAACAATTTTGTTCCTAATCTATCTTCCAAGTTGCTTTGCTCATTAAACAACGATATTATTCATAATATTTTATTGTTTTGTAACCCAATTCACATACTCGTTCTAATAATAGTAAATGTATGGTGATTTAGTAGTAGGGCATTTTAAACTAATCCTCCTTTTGTAGTTTTTGGTAAATAATAGCATTTAACATGATATTAGCTGATGATATACATGATTATGGAAAGTATAAATGAAATTTGCTTGTATTGCATGTAACTACGAGATCACTGCCGTTGAATACTGCAAGTGAAACATGCACACAACTTCTGAAATATTTGATAAACACCAATAAACCCAATACCCACTGACCTGGCCACTTGTGGTATATTCCAGTTACATGCCGGTTGCCAATATTTTAATGATTTCCAATCTCTCCTGGCGCCGAGAGCACACGCATAAATCACAGCAGCTCTTAGTTTGATTTTCGATTATCGCATTTAAAAAACTACCCCATAAAACAATGTTCTAGTTCTACAGTTTTCATCAGAAACTGACCTGGTTTTTGAAATTCAAAACCTGATTCAGACTTCTGGGCGGTAGTTTTTATTTATTTATAATACACTCCAGAAATTGTGTTATTCCATTCCGCTCTGTGGGTCTCACGCTTCTCACAAATAGATTGAAATTGTTCCAATTATTTGCGTCTGCGTTATCCAAACCCGCATTGTGACTGCATGTGTGTTGGCCTTTTTACCAACTCCAACATCATTGTGTGATTTTAATATGACGTCATAGCGACAAGACACCTAAAAAACCACAATAAAATCCAATCCAAGGTTTTTTTGAAGCATTGTACATACACCTGATACTATTTGAGTGACTAAACATATGAAGCATCCGAGGAATTCAATAATATGACTGGCTGGGCAATGTATGAATGGCTAGACTCAAAATCACGGGCGTATTGTTGGCTGGAGGATAGAAAAAAGCCTCTAGTTTTTCTCTAATTCATCACCGGCAGCTGTCAGTTGTGTGGGACATACCATGAACATCAGATCAGCAAACTCGACTATATTATGTGTAACTTGCCACAAAAGGGCACGTGTTGTTGTTGGGCTGTCCGTGATGATTACAAGGCAGTGATATATATCTGGATGGTGTTTTATTGCCAGGTTTCAGTACACACTCAGTCCTCTGCTTTAACATAAAATGCACAGCATTATATTTTTCTAACTAAGAAAGTCATCTTTATGTTCCCATTTTTGTCACAATCTGTACTTGGCTTTTTTCTAACTAAGAAAGTCATCTTTATGTTCCCATTTTTGTCACAATCTGTACTTGGCATTACCTGTATGAAAACACACCGTAATACCCACTAAAATCCCAACCACGGGCAGGTGTCACGTTATTTAACATACCTTTGTCGTCTCAAAAAAACCTGTACGCCCTTGTTTACAATTGGGGACGACATTCTTACACGAACGTAACAAGCAATCGAAAGTTCAAATACGTGTCACATATTTATGGGATATGTGAAAAAGGCGATAAACGAAAAAAAATGTATGTAAATTTTAGATACACAGAGCTTGATTGCTTCGACAAACAATGAACTACCATGTATTGAAATGTCCAATTCTTTGAGGTTGTCATGTTTGAAGTATAGATGGGAAATATGCCTTAATATTACGTTGGTTTATGTGTACAAGTTCTGGATCAATGAAAGAATAATAGGCTCTAGTGAAACACACAGAGTGTGTATCTTATATGTGCAGAACACTGTCAGACGAGAACAGCGATATAAAATGAACACACGCTAATTGTCAAGCCAAAAAACGTGGTAACTCGTATACTTCGGGCCAAGTATTCGAAGTGAAGGAAGACAATTCGCGGTGAATAAGTGATTAATCTATGGTCTCACTGCCCTGTGATCATCACCGAAAGCCTAGCAACGTCATGCGCCTCTTTTGGCGAATCGCATATTTCGTATGCGACTTTCTGATGATTTTTCATACTTCCCACATAACTGACAGCTGTCTGTGTCTATGATGACTTTAACAATAAAAAATATCGGATGTTTTCTATCCTTCAGCAAATAGCAAGCCCGTGGTTTTAAGTCTAGTCGTTTCATACTCAGCCCAGCCAGTCATATTAATGAATTCCTCGGATGCCTTATATGGTTGGTCAGCTAAATAATATAGTATCGGTGATGTGAATATTGCCATGGATTGAATTTTATTGTGGCTTCCTGGATGTCTGATCGCCATGACGTAATATTAAACCCGCACATTGATGTTCGCATGGGAAGCCAATACGCATGTAAGCAGTCACATTAAGAATTTGAACAATGCAGACGCAAATATCTGGAACAGAGAAGAGAAGGGTCGAATAACACCATCTTGTGAAGAGTTAAAAAACACCCCCACGAAATCTACAACAGAGTTTGAATTTCACAAACCAGGTCAGTTTCTGATAGAATTTATGGAGTCTCTATGATATAGTTTCTGAATTGTGGTAATCGAAAAGGCTGCTATGCCATAAAAGCTAAGAAATTATGTGCATTCTAGTAAGATGTGAATCTCACAAGTATGTGAAGTATGTATATAAATCTCACAGGTATGTGAATCACGCATGTGAATCTCAGAGACATGTGAATCATGTGAAAAAGGACTAATAGAGTATAATGTACATCCACTAATAATTATAGCACGAACATGCAAACCACAACATGAAAACTAATTCCTGTAGTAGATCTATATTTACACCTAGCTTTGAATTCGGGTTTGGGGGAAACATGGTGAACAGAAGAAGGTAAACATTGTTCATTTGTTGACAATAAAATTGATGACATATGATGTTGGCTACTGCCGCGCATTCCGAACCGTAAAACATGATTTCAGCAAGACTTTTAGAGAGGATGTTTTTATTGTTTCAGTTCAATATAGCCTGAGTCCTTCACATTTGCACAATTATTTCCTCAATTTATTTGCTACCTCGAATATTGTATGTTATTCTGTCATGTATTCGCCGTGAAATTCCGTATTTGCCATTAGGTGCACGAAAACATAACGTGATACATTCATTCCAGTAGATCATTCCTGAACTTTTGGCATATGTCACATAATTCAACATACCTTCGTGGTTTTCAAAGAAAGACACGTTATGTTTGCACATTGGGACGACATCCTCACATGAAAGTACCCAACAATCAGAAGTTCAAACATTCGACAAATATTTGCAGTGAGGAAGTTTAATGCAAAGGAGAAGCATATATGTCGTCCTTGCTGAAAGCATTGGCACATCACATAACAAACAATGAATTGCGAGGTCAACAAGCAATGAATTGTCGAAGTCATTGAAGCTGTCACGCCTGAAGCACGATTAGAAAAAAAGTGTCCTGAAATTATGTCGGATTACTACGGAGACCCTAAGAGGACACACCTGTGAGTGAAAAAAAAACACCTTTTTTTCGCGTTCCCTCACGAACTTTTCGCGTCCGAACGCGAAAACTTGACTGTGATGACACCCATGACATGAAAAGATCGCAAGGGAACGCGAAAAAAAATTTTGGTTGTGTCCCCTAAGGGGCTCCGTAGATTTCAAATACTTACTATACTGACCAAAAAAAGAAACGCAACTTTTCAATATTATTGTATAATTTCATTAAATAAATAGTAATGTCATGCATTTTGTAATATATGAACAGTAAAGCATCTAAACAATGACAATCCTTCGCAATATTGAGGAATAAGCTTTACTGAACACACAAAGCCACATCTTGCAAAAGTGAGAATGACATGGTCAGTCATTGCTACTATCTCGTGTGGCCATGGATCCCAGGACGAACCATTTTGTTCAGTTGTGGCTGTCCTCGGCGAACTGAGGTCATGTCCTACAATAAACACTTATTTCGACCCCTATACAATAACGTGGGGCCACCATATCTCGCAGTACGCATGCGTTAGCATACCAGTCACCTTTACGACGTCATTCGTGTTCCACCATCGGCGGTGTACATAGGAAGTCTGGATCTGTTCGTAAATGCGCATGTTTGACCAGTTTGATATTTTCCACCATATCAGGTTCTCATTCAATGCCGTAAAGCCTTTTTCCTTGGATCCGTTGGCATCACATTTCGGTGGGGTTACGTGTGTGAAGGTCACCCTCTTGCAGACTGTTACAACCTGTATTTTCGCTAGTCATGGATTAATTCCAGTCCTAATTCCCGGCTGGCGTCCTTGTGGCTGATCGGAAGTGGTCACGAAGGTGTAATCGGCTTCATACGACGTTCAACTCCCGGAGTCGTTCCATCAGGTTTTGCAGGTTTTGAGCATTTTGTTGCATTTCCATTGACTATAGTATGCTTAATGGACACCATACAATGGCTCTATGGACGATGAAATCGGAGGCCCGGTCTGTGATGACACATTTTTGCTCAGATCATCCCATACGCAAATTGCTGCTCCAAACTTGTAAGGGTTGGTAGCGTTTGCATCGACAATCTGCCTAAAAATTTGCCGGCCTTTTATATACCCCAGTGAGTACTAAGAGATCACACCATAAATGGGAGTGGCTGAGTATTGCAAATGCTCAAAGACGACCATCTACGTTACTTTTGTCGCGTCGTAATTTGTCGCCAACAGAGCGAGTAAATGTGTCGCGACTTTTCCTTTGCACTATATGGCCAGTCGCAAGGCTCAGATATTTTGAAATACCATTTACAATGATGCAACAAAAAAATATAGCCCAGTTTCCAAATTGCGTTTCTTTTTTTGGTCAGTATATAAAACCACGTGAGAGTTTGCTCAATATTGCGAAAGAATAAAATGACATTGTACTGCATGTGTTTTGTAATTTTACAGTAGGAATACCGCCCACGACATATCATATCATATTAAATAACTTCACTATCCATATGTCTATATAATCCATCGTATAGATAAATCTACATGCATAAGTGTATCATGAAAGCTGAAATAATGTGATATCATATTTACTTGACTATTGGTGAATATTGGTGGGTAATTTAAAATCACACCACAAATATCATATGAAGTACAGTAACGTTACATATGTACTACATATAGTTATAGAACATGTATATTTACTTCAAATTGTATTTTTCAAGTCAGCGACATTTTGGCAAAAAAAAGTTATAATGACGTGTAGGTTTGATCGTACATCCAAGTAAAATTGGTCATGGCAGTTTCACGCTTGGTTTTAGTCGTGGCACGTAATTAGGGGCAATATTCGTCATGCGAATTCTAATTGTTTTTTGCAAGGTACCTAGTACCCTGCCACTCCGAGGGGAAATACGTGTTATTAATGCATTCAAATTAAACTTTTTAAAGCCTGCTTGTAATGAAATATGCGCCAACAGAAAATTGTGTCATAATTCAATTTCAACCACAGAAAATGTCATTCAATGGCTGGGATGATTATGTTCACATCAAGTACAAACAGAAACGAACACAGTACCAGTATAAAAACACTCTAGCGTTAAAGCTTGTAGCAATTAAAGAAGAATTAAGGCCGCCATATCTTTAGCACTCTTCAAGCTTATCGGGTTTGTGGTCCACAGAATACGCTGCCAAGGCATGACCCAACATCTTACACACCGATCATCTTATCGATTTGAGTGGTCATTGGTTGATCAATTATTTACGGTGCTCTTGTTCTAGACTATATACGATTCCCAGACTATCACGAGTCGCTATGTAAGAGCACGGAAGTTGTGAATACCACGCAGCATTAATCACCAGCGAGTCATTTGCTGCATTTATCTTGCAGGTTCAATACAAGACCGTAAGCCAGTTTTCTACAATCAAGACACAGAATTTGGAGTAGGATCTCTGGGATATTGACAATGGATCTGCTGGACAGACTGGATCAGAATACCTGGATGTCTGCTGACTCCTCGCAACTCAACGGTAGGACCATAGTTTCGTGAACAGCAATGATTACGATGCTATCACAACATCTATACACGTTATGCATTCATACAGACTATTTTTTTGTTTTCTTAATGCTTTATCGTCTTGGTAACTTATATCATCGCTCAATATATTCCCTTTTTTCCACGTTACATTTGGAGTTGTAATTTAAAAGTCCACGTAGTGTCATCATGGTTAGGATCGCATTATTGGAACCGCTAAGATGATTTGTACGTTATTTCGATATGAAAGGCCTGATCCCGACAGTATAGTGATGACATCATCAGAAAGATATATGATGATGGATCAAAACGTCGGTACGGGAACCCCAAAGAATCATCGCTACCGAACAGGAAATCCGTATCGATTTTTACTGCATATTTGTAGTTTGATCATGTCTATGGTTTAGGACCTTGTGTAATAACTGCAACGTTTTCACCTGATGCTATGCACTGAACAAACTATAGACGGGTGTGAGATCGGGGTTAATCAGTTTATGAGTCTGAAGTAGTAGCTAGATTCGTCATTAGCTTATCTCTAGGATGAGTCTGGTGTTCCATGTGTAAGTTGATGCAGCAATACATCGCATATCATACAGGAAAAATGTGATAATACATTACTCAATGACATGTTACCATAGCATACTATACATGTAATTCAGCAATACATCCTGAATATGTGTGTTATATCTTTTCCCATATTATCGACTTTCGAGCAAACTATGAGAGAAAAAATTACCTTATGTTACTATATATTTCATATTATGTTCAATATCATATTTTTTTAACATTTGGAATTGTGTAATATATTATTTCAGGTTTTCTGAGATACACGCTCATTCGACCAAAACCTCTGCAGCCTGGGAAATTTCAATACGCCGTGAAGGAGCTCAAGGAAGACGAAACCGAAAGTAAAGTGGCGATGGTGACACTAGAGGGAGCTAGTGGCAAGTCTGACCCCCTGGCGAATATTAGGAATTGTGAACTTATTGTCAAAAACAACGAATTGTGTGGAATATGTATCGATGGCGAATGCGCAGTCAAAATCAATGTGACGTCATAGGATGATATGGATTCGACAACCAATAGCGAGGCGTGTAACAAGTGATGCTCGTTCTCAAATAAACTGCCTCATGTTTGGTCTCCAAGTTCCATGAATATCATTTATCAATATCTTGTTGTGTTGAAGTATTATTTCCCTATAATGTCAGTCGAAATAATAAATGTATAGTATGTAGTTTATTTGCAATGTTACATCCTCTTTTTGACTATCATTTACCAAATATTGCGAACTGCTTAGTTTATATTCACTTATATTAGGCGACCTAAATTTACAAAATCGAACAATGATCGATGATTGACACATGACTGACACATGATTGATATCTGTTTTTCAATGATGATGAAATACAGCTGAGAACTCATTTCGTATTCACCAAACAATTGTATGAAGCGTTCGCCCTAGGGTACAAATGTTCCATGTTGTTGAAACACTTCTCATTCTGACGGGCGCACAGCCACTCAGAAAGTATCGCCTAGTTTTCTTTCACTCAGTCAGTCTCAGATTTTTCTGCCCACTGGCATTGAAACCCTTTTTGTTTGATAAGCACTGCCTGAGCAATCATTGAACGGTCGGATGTTTAACACTATCGATGTTTTGTCTAGATGCAACAATTTTATGTATAAACGTTACAGCCGGTGTTTGGGGTTGAGAGTAATTGGTATGTCTTTGTTTCTTATTGCTGTTTCTCTGACAGCGCCTTTCACATATCAGTATTCATCTCCAGGTATGTCAGGTATAGGCCTAAATGTGCGAATTATCAGCGAATATATAGCAGAAAAATTGCAACAAATAAATATGACATTTAAACTGAGGAGTTTATATGTAACACTGTACATTTTATGTGTATGTAAAAAACTAAAAGTGAACTAATATCAAGCAGTAAAATGACGACGCCGACAATATCTGTCATCCGTTTTTGTAAACCCATGATCCGTGACTCCTCCTTTTCTAACAATTTTGTTCTTAATCTAACTTCAAAGTTGCGTTGCTCTTTAAATAACAATATCAAACATAGTATTTTATTGTTTTGTAACCCAATTCACATACTCGTTCTAGTAATAGTAAATGTATGGTGATTTACTAGTAGGGCATTTAAACTAATCTTCCTTTTGTAGTTTTTGGGTAAATAATAGCACTTAACATGATATTAGCTGATGATATACATGATTTTGGAAAATATAAATGAAATTTGCTTGTATTGCATGTAACTATGAGATCACTGCCATTGAAAACTGCAAGTGAAACATGCACACAACTTCTGAAATATTTGATAAACACCAATAAACCCAATACTCCCTGACCTGGCCACTTGTGGTATATTCCAGTTACATGCCGGTTGCCAATATTTTAATGATTTCCAATCTCTCCTGGCGCCGAGAGCACACGCATAAATCACAGCCGCTCTTGGTTTGATTTTCGATTATCGCATTTAAAAAACTACCCAATAAAACAATGTTCTAGTTCTACAGTTTTCATCAGAAACTGACCTGGTTTTTGAAATTCAAAATTCAGACTTCTGGGCGGTAGTGTATTTTTATTTTATACTGTCCACAAATTGTTTTGTTCCATTCTGCTCTGTGAGTTTCACGCTTCTCACAATTACATTGAAATTGTTCCAATTATTTGCGTCTGCGTTATCCAAACCCGCATTGTGACTGCATGTGTGTTGGCTTTTTTACCAACTCCAACATCATTGTGTGATTTTAATATGACGTCATAGCGACAAGACACCTAAAAAACCACAATAAAATCCAATCCAAGGTTTTTTAAAAGCATTGTACATACACCTGATACTATTTGAGTGACTAAACATATGAAGCATACGAGGAATTCAATAATATGACTGGCTGGGCAATGTATGAATGGCTAGACTCAAAATCACGGACGTATTGTTGGCTGGAGGATAGAAAAAAGCCTCTAGTTTTTCTCTAATTCATCACCGGCAGCTGTCAGTTGTGTGGGACACACCATAAACATCAGATCAGCAAACTCGACTATATTATGTGTAACTTGCCACAAAAGGGCACGTGTCGTTTTTAGGCTGTCCGTGATGATTACAAGGCAGTGATATATATCTAACTAAGAAAGTCATCTTTATGTTCCCATTTTTGTCACAATCTGTACTTGGCATTACCTGTATGAAAACACACCGTAATACCCATTGAAATCCCAACCTCGGGCAAGTGTCACGTTTTTTAACACCTTTGTCGTCTCAAAAAAACCTGTACGCCCTTGTTTACAATTGGGGACGACATTCTTACACGAACGTAACAAGCAATCGAAAGTTCAAATACGTGTCACATATTTATGGGATATGTGAAAAAGGCGATAAACGAAAAAAATGTATGTAAATTTTAGATACACAGAGCTTGATTGCTTCGACAAACAATGAACTACCATGTATTGAAATGTCCAATTCTTTGAGGTTGTCATGTTTGAAGTATAGATGGGAAATATGCCTTAATATTACGTTGGTTTATGTGTACAAGTTCTGGATCAATGAAAGAATAATAGGCTCTAGTGAAACACACAGAGTGTGTATCTTATATGTGCAGAACACTGTCAGACGAGAACAGCGATATAAAATGAACACACGCTAATTGTCAAGCCAAAAAACGTGGTAACTCGTATACTTCAGGCCAAGTATTCGAAGTGAAGGAAGACAATTCGCGGTGAATAAGTGAGTAATCTATGGTCTCACTGCCCTGTGATCATCACCGAAAGCCTAGCAACGTCATGCGCCTCTTTTGGCGAATCGCATATTTCGTATGCGACTTTCTGATGATTTTTCATACTTCCCACATAACTGACAGCTGTCTGTGTCTATGATGACTTTAACAATAAAAAATATCGGATGTTTTCTATCCTTCAGCAAATAGCAAGCCCGTGGTTTTAAGTCTAGTCGTTTCATACTCAGCCCAGCCAGTCATATTAATGAATTCCTCGGATGCCTTATATGGTTGGTCAGCTAAATAATATAGTATCGGTGATGTGAATATTGCCATGGATTGAATTTTATTGTGGCTTCCTGGATGTCTGATCGCCATGACGTAATATTAAACCCGCACATTGATGTTCGCATGGGAAGCCAATACGCATGTAAGCAGTCACATTAAGAATTTGAACAATGCAGACGCAAATATCTGGAACAGAGAAGAGAAGGGTCGAATAACACCATCTTGTGAAGAGTTAAAAAACACCCCCACGAAATCTACAACAGAGTTTGAATTTCACAAACCAGGTCAGTTTCTGATAGAATTTATGGAGTCTCTATGATATAGTTTCTGAATTGTGATCATCGAAAAGGTTGCTATGCCATAAAAGTCTGAATTCCACAAAGCAGGTCAGTTTCTGATAGAATTTATGGAACGAAGTCTCTATGATAAATCGAAAAGGCTGCTATGTCATAATACTGTGCATTCTAGTAAGATGTGAATCTCGCAGGTATGTGAATCACGTATGTGAATCTCAGAGACATGTGAATCATGTGAAAAATACTTATATCGTATAAATGTGCATTCACTGATAAAGAGAGCACGAACATTCAAACCACAACATGAAAACTAATTCCTGTAGTATATTTACACCTAGCTTTGAATTCGGGTTTGGGGGAATCAATGTTGAACACAAGAAGTTAAACATTGTTCATTTGTTGACAATAAAATTGATGACATATGATGTTGGCTACTGCCGCGCATTCCGAACCGTAAAACATGATTTCAGCAAGACTTTTAGAGAGGATGTTTTTACTGTTTCAGTTCAATGCAGCCTAAGTCCTTCATATTTGCACAATTATTTCCTCAATTTATTTGCTACCTCGAATATTGTATGTTATACTGTCATGTATTCGCCGTGAAATTTTGTATTTGCCATTAGGTGCACGAAAACATAACGTGATACATTCATTCTAGTAGATCATTCCTGAACTTGTCACATAATTCAACATACCTTCGTGGTTTTCAAAGAAAGACACGTTATGTTTGCACATTGGGACGACATCCTCACATGAAAGTACCCAACAATCAAAAGTTCAAACATTCGACAAATATTTGCAGTGAGGAATTTTAATGCAAATGAGAAGTATATATGTCGTCCTTGCTGAAAGCATTGGCACATCACATAACAAACAATGAATTGCGAAGTCAACAAGCAATGAAATGTCGAAGTCATTGAAGCTGTCACGCCTGAAGCACGATTAGAAAAAAAAAGTGTCCTGAAATTATGTCGGATTACTACGGAGACCCTAAGAAGACACACCTGTGAGTGAAAAAAAAACCCTTTTTTTCGCGTTCCCTCACGAACTTTTCGCGTCCGAACGCGAAAACTTGACTGTGATGACACCCATGACATGAAAAGATCGCAAGGGAACGCGAAAAAAAATTTTGGTTGTGTCCCCTAAGGGGCTCCGTAGATTTCAAATACTTACTATACTGACCAAAAAAAGAAACGCAACTTTTCAATATTATTGTATAATTTCATTAAATAAATAGTAATGTCATGCATTTTGTAATATATGAACAGTAAAGCATCTAAACAATGACAATCCTTCGCAATATTGAGGAATCATCACACCCGTTAAGCTTTACTGAACACACAAAGCCACATCTTGCAAAAGTGAGAATGACATGGTCAGTCATTGCTACTATCTCGTGTGGCCATGGATCCCAGGACGAACCATTTTGTTCAGTTGTGGCTGTCCTCGGCGAACTGAGGTCATGTCCTACAATAAACACTTATTTCGACCCCTATACAATAACGTGGGGCCACCATATCTCGCAGTACGCATGCGTTAGCATACCAGTCACCTTTACGACGTCATTCGTGTTCCACCATCGGCGGTGTACATAGGAAGTCTGGATCTGTTCGTAAATGCGCATGTTTGACCAGTTTGATATTTTCCACCATATCAGGTTCTCATTCAATGCCGTAAAGCCTTTTTCCTTGGATCCGTTGGCATCACATTTCGGTGGGGTTACGTGTGTGAAGGTCACCCTCTTGCAGACTGTTACAACCTGTATTTTCGCTAGTCATGGATTAAGGATGCTTATCAGTCAGGATCCATGCCTTATCAGCAGAATTCTGGTATGTTTTGTTTGGCCTATAACTCTGCAGTTTGGTAATGGATTGCGCTGAAAATTGTTGTGTAGGTTCTATCCACGACTACAATGCTTGTCCAATAGCCATATTGAAGACCCAGTCGATATTAATACTGATCCTGAACGTTATACACCGCCAATCAAATGTAACTTACATAGAAAACTGACAGCGTTTTAGGGTACAGTTTCTTGACCATGGTTAGATTACCTATCATAGAACAATAACCTACTGCCTGTTTTGGGATTTACCTAAACACTTGATGAGAGTTTGATGGTGAAAATAGCATGTTATGTATCATCCGCATTGAAAATACACTGGGCAAAAGAAATTGATTGTCAATCGTATTAATAATGTCTATATCCGTTGGCATTGTAAACTCAACCGCAAACAATATCAAGAATTCAGCGACTCTAATATTTTCTAAGTGCAGTATAGAACCGAAATCACAACAACATCTCACTCCTGAGTACAACGTTCTCGACAGCTGAGCATTGACGGTATTTGCCATACGAATAATCCGCTGATCTGTACTTAGCGCTTCACTGATCAGCGGCACAAGACATTTTTGCGGGATTGCAATAGATATACACATTTGCGCATCAATTCGACATGATTATCGATGGGATACTTAAAATTTAAGGGTAGGTTATTGATCACGGATATATGCACTCGCTGCAGTTAAGAAACTACACCATGTAATGCTTCGTGTACGCAACGTAAGTTACATTTGTTCAAGCAACATTCAACTCCATTTATATACTAAGTTATCAATGAAATCTTCAATCTCTTATTCAAGTCAGCTTCATAGATATATACAGAATATATATTCCAAATTTCATGTAAGTTGGTCATGAAACGGCCGAGATATGAACCATCATTGCACGTAGTATGAAACCATTGAAATTGCGTGGATCGTGCTCGATACTCAATCTTAATTCCAGTCCTAATTCCCGGCTGGCGTCCTTGTGGCTGATCGGAAGTGGTCACGAAGGTGTAATCGGCTTCATACGACGTTCAACTCCCGGAGTCGTTCCATCAGGTTTTGCAGGTTTTGAGCATTTTGTTGCATTTCCATTGACTATAGTATGCTTAATAGACACCATACAATGGCTCTATGGACGATGAAATCGGAGGCCCGGTCTGTGATGACACATTTTTGCTCAGATCATCCCATACGCAAATTGCTGCTCCAAACTTGTAAGGGTTGGTAGCGTTTGCATCGACAATCTGCCTAAAAATTTGCCGGCCTTTTATATACCCCAGTGAGTACTAAGAGATCACACCATAAATGGGAGTGGCTGAGTATTGCAAATGCTCAAAGACGACCATCTACGTTACTTTTGTCGCGTCGTAATTTGTCGCCAACAGAGCGAGTAAATGTGTCGCGACTTTTCCTTTGCACTATATGGCCAGTCGCAAGGCTCAGATATTTTGAAATACCATTTACAATGATGCAACAAAAAAATATAGCCCAGTTTCCAAATTGCGTTTCTTTTTTTGGTCAGTATATAAAACCACGTGAGAGTTTGCTCAATATTGCGAAAGAATAAAATGACATTGTACTGCATGTGTTTTGTAATTTTACAGTAGGAATACCGCCCACGACATATCATATCATATTAAATAACTTCACTATCCATATGTCTATATAATCCATCGTATAGATAAATCTACATGCATAAGTGTATCATGAAAGCTGAAATAATGTGATATCATATTTACTTGACTATTGGTGAATATTGGTGGGTAATTTAAAATCACACCACAAATATCATATGAAGTACAGTAACGTTACATATGTACTACATATAGTTATAGAACATGTAAATTTACTTCGAATTGTATTTTTCAAGTCAGCGACATTTTGGCAAAAAAAAGTTATAATGACGTGTAGGTTTGGTCGTACATCCAAGTAAAATTGGTCATGGCAGTTTCACGCTTGGTTTTAGTCGTGGCACGTAATTAGGGGCAATATTCGTCATGCGAATTCTAATTGTTTTTTGCAAGGTACCCTGCCACTCCGAGGGGAAATACGTGTTATTAATGCATTCAAATTAAACTTTTTAAAGCCTGCTTGTAATGAAATATGCGCCCACAGAAAATTGTGTCATAATTCAATTTCAACCACAGAAATGTCATTCAATGGCTGGGATGATTATGTTCACATCAAGTACAAACAGAAACGAACACAGTACCAGTATAAAAACACTCCAGCGTTAAAGCTTGTAGCAATTAAAGAAGAATTAAGGCCGCCATATCTTTAGCACTCTTCAAGCTTATCGGGTTTGTGGTCCACAGAATACGCTGCCAAGGCATGACCCAACATCTTACACACCGATCATCTTATCGATTTGAGTGGTCATTGGTTGATCAATTATTTACGGTGCTCTTGTTCTAGACTATACGATTCCCAGACTATCACGAGTCGCTATGTAAGAGCACGGAAGTTGTGAATACCACGCAGCATTAATCACCAGCGAGTCATTTGCTGCATTTATCTTGCAGGTTCAATACAAGACCGTAAGCCAGTTTTCTACAATCAAGACACAGAATTTGGAGTAGGATCTCTGGGATATTGACAATGGATCTGCTGGACAGACTGGATCAGAATACCTGGATGTCTGCTGACTCCTCGCAACTCAACGGTAGGACCATAGTTTCGTGAACAGCAATGATTACGATGCTATCACAACATCTATACACGTTATGCATTCATACAGACTATTTTGTTGTTCTCTTAGTGCTTTATCGTCTTGGTAACTTATATCATCGCTCAATTTTGTTTTGTGCTAATGTTTCATTGTATCATATTGCTTTTTTCTAAAGTTCTGATATATTCCCTTTTTTCCACGTTACATTTGGAGTTGTAATTTAAAAGTCCACGTAGTGTCATCATGGTTAGGATCGCATTATTGGAACCGCTAAGATGATTTGTACGTTATTTCGATATGAAAGGCCTGATCCCGACAGTATAGTGATGACATCATCAGAAAGATATATGATGATGGATCAAAACGTCGGTACGGGAACCCCAAAGAATCATCGCTACCGAACAGGAAATCCGTATCGATTTTTACTGCATATTTGTGGTTTGATCATGTCTATGGTTTAGGACCTTGTGTAATAACTGTAACGTTTTCACCTGATGCTATGCACTGAACAAACTATAGACGGGTGTGAGATCGGGGTTAATCAGTTTATGAGATTGAAGTAGTAGCTAGATTCGTCATTAGCTTATCTCTAGGATGAGTCTGGTGTTCCATGTGTAAGTTGATGCAGCAATACATCGCATATCATACAGGAACAATGCGATAATACATTACTCAATGACATGTTATCATAGCATACTATACATGTAATTCAGCAATACATCCTGAATATGTGTGATATATTTTTTCCCATATTATCGACTTTCGAGCAAACTATGAGAGAAAAAATTACCTTATGTTACTATATATTTCATATTATGTTCAATATCATATTTTTTTAACATTTGGAATTGTGTAATATATTATTTCAGGTTTTCTGAGATACACGCTCATTCGACCAAAACCTCTGCAGCCTGGGAAATTTCAATACGCCGTGAAGGAGCTCAAGGAAGACGAAACCGAAAGTAAAGTGGCGATGGTGACACTAGAGGGAGCTAGAGGCAAGTCTGACCCCCTGGCGAATATTAGGAATTGTGAACTTATCGTCAAGAACAACGAAGTGCGTGGAATATGTATCGATGGCGAGTGCGCAGTCAAAACGGATGTGACGTCATAGGATGATTTGGCTCCGACAGCCAATAGCGAATCGTGTTACAAGTGATGCTCGTTCTCAAATAAACTGCCTCATTTTTGGTCTCCAAGTTGCATGAATATCATTTATCAATATCTTGTTGTGTTGAAGTATTATTTCCCTATAATGTCAGTCGAAATAATGAATGTATAGTTGTATATATGTATATATGTAGTTTATTTGCAATGTTACATCCTCTTTTTGACTATCATTTACCAAATATTTCGAACTGCTTAGTTTATATTCACTTATATTAGGCGACCTAAATTTACAAAATCGAACAATGATCGATGATTGAGACATGATTGATTACCATGATTGATATCTGTTTTTCAACGATGATGAAATACAGCTGAGAACTCATTTCGTATTCACCAAACAACTACATGAAGCATTCGCCCTAGGGTACAAATGTTCTATGTTGTTGAAACACTTTTCATTCTGATGGGCGCACAGCCCCTCAGAAAGTATCGCCTAGTTTTCTTTCACTCAGTCAGTCTCAGATTTTTCTGCCCGCTGGGCATTGAAAATCTTTTTGTTTGATAAGCAGTACTGCCTGAGCATTTTTGGACAGTCGCATTTTTAGCACTTTTGATGATGTTTTGTCTGGATGCAACAGAATGTAATAAATCTCAGACGACATCATTTAGATGCAGTAGATATCTTAGACTATTAAATTTTCACTCACCCAGAATTTCTCGAAACATTCAAAAGATCTTTTTGAATACTAGTATTATAACCCTTCCAGTCGGAGACTTTCTGTTCGAGACTTGGGACTGACACGGCATAAAAATAGTCTATTGTATGCACTTTAAATGTCGGTGTATCAAATTAACGTGCGCTTAAAATCATCAACGTTCCTGGAAACATGAAAAAAATACCTTTCAATCTCTCAACTCTCAAATATTACATATTTTGTTGCTTCGTGGACATTTGGTGTGATTGCATATGACACAGTCACGCGTTTCAATTGGGGCACCATAAATTAGGAAATATCATTTGATATAATGTTGAAACACTTATTTATCAAGAGTTGTCTTCCTATATATCGCAAATTTTTGGCCTGATATAAACCTGAAACCGTTATGATTTTGGACAGTCTTGATGTAAAGTCAAGTATGTAGATCTTAGCTTGAAATGCAATAATTCTGTTTGCTCTAGAACACGACTCAAATTTCACTAATAAACCGACCATAACCCAGCCTTAGGAAACACACAGCGAAATGAATTGTTTGCTTTATTTACCATCACAACAGCACAACCTAGTACATTGTATTCGGAGGTTCAAAATATTGATTACCTGTATTCAAAACAAACAATTATTCCGATACTTTTATGAGGCATGCATTTCACATCCCATCAGGCCTCTATATGTGGAACAATACAACGAAATAAATGTGAAACATTTCATCTCGAACTACGCCCAAGGATGCATTTTGAATTAGTTACACAATTGCACAAAGATGAAACAGCGGAGACACCATTCGAAAGATAGCGCAATCCCAACAATCAATCATACATTATTATTCTCCTAAATCCTGCATAAAATTCATCACAAAGCGTAAGCAGTCATTTAAGTCAATATCCGAACAGCACATTTCAGTCATAGCATGATCCAATGCGCACAAATTGAAATTTAACAATATTCCCATTAGGAAACTGTATTTAATCCGTGCAGATCAAAAATTCTTACCATCACTCGCCCAATTCAGGTCATTCATTTTCACAATACAATGTTTAAAAAAGATCACCTTCTGCCCCGAGTCCTGGGGCCCCCAACACCTCGTCCACCGTGTATCCCGCCATCTCTCCCCACCCCCCGCTCCCTCCTCGCCACTTTCACCCCACCTCTCCGGCCCCCACCCTCGGCCCCCACCCCCTCAGCGATCAACCCCGCGCGTCGGCAGCCAGCGTCTGTTCGATCCAGTCCACATAGGCGGAAATACGTGTGAAGACCCCGGGCACGTTGCCCGGCTGGTTGGCGGAGGTGAACGAGGCGAGCCCCACCTGGATCCACTCCTGTCTCTGGTTCTGACACACGAGCGGACCGCCGCTGTCACCCTGGGGACGACAATGTACACTACTCACTCACAGTTTTAGCATTTAATATTATGGACAAAAGATATTGTGCACTGCATAGAGTATTTTAGTACATGTGTTTATAGTTCATTTGTACTATATACATCAATATGCCTATCATATAATAAATCAATTGTGATTCATTGTAAGCACTTATCTTATTAGTTCCTTATGTGTTATTGACAATTTATTTTTCAAAGTTAGTCATTTGTCACGTTTAATGTATTTCTAGTGGTTCTCGATGAAACAAGCCCAGAATCGCGACAAAAACTGTACGAAATATGAAAACATATATATACAAATATATGAATACATACACTGCAGATGCCCATGCTCGCCAGGTTGTGGCCGGCACAGAGCCGCGTGGAGCCTGAGATACCCCAGAAATTCCGACACTCGTTCTCCGAGACCTTGGGTAATGTCACCTCCATAGCCGTGTCCGCCACTGACCCGCCTAGAATATTACCATCATAACGGTATCAGTCGCGGAATATATATCATAATGGTATCAGCTATGATCACGTTAGTGCGCATTGTGATTGAAGCGATTTGTACGTTGCCATCAGAATGCATCAGTTGAATGCATCATTAGGTTACCGAACCTATGGTCCGATAACCTATTGGCATGGCGTTGCGTAAGTCGTCCATCATCGGCGTCGGCGTCGGCGTCTGCGTCTGCGTCTGCGTCGGCGTCGTCGTCCGTCCACATTTTTATCTTTAAAGTTTACAATCAGATCTTTCTGAAATTTTGCACAAAAGTACCTAGAAATATTTCAAGAGGGTTTTTTTTTTTTTTTTTTTTGATTTTCGCATTTTTTTCAAAATGGCGGCCATTTTCGCCGAAAAACGGCCAATTTTTTACTTTGGCGGCCATTTTCTCAAAAACTGTTCAGACAGTTTTGAGATTTTTATTTCAAAAGATTGCTCTCACATACCTCTGTGGTGTGTTTAGGTTTCGTTGCCCCTGAATCGCCGGTCGGTGTGTAGCAGCCATTTTCATTTTTTTCCATGTTAAATTCTCCTATGCTTTATAATGGGACACATTATGCCTAATATCTCACTTAGTATTGGGATTAGAGACTAGGAATCAATTATGGACATATAGGAAATGATATATGCTGATTATTGTCATGACCTTGAATTTGACCTTTTACCTCATTTTCAAGGTCAGAGCAAAAAATGGCTAATATCTTGCTTATTATTGACTTTACAGCTTAGGAATCAAATGTGCACATATAGGAAATGATATATTCCGAATATTCTGATGACCTTGAATTTGACCTTTGACCTCATTTTCAAGGTCAAAGAACAAAACAGCTAATATCTCGCTTATTATCCACTTTACAGCTTGGGACTAAATTGTGGACGTATAGGAAATGATGTATGCCGAATATTTTGATGACCTTGAATTTGACCTTTGACTTCATTTTCAAGGTCTCACAGGACAACTTAGCTAATATCTTGTTTGTTATCAAATTTACAACTTAGGATTCTGTTGTGGACACCTTTAATTTGACTTTTGACTTCATTTTCATTATGTCACAGGACATAATGACTAATATCTGTCTTATTACTGAATTTAAAGCTTAGTAAGCAGTTGTGAACATATAGAAAATCATATATGCTGAATACTCTCGTGACTTTAAATTTGACCGGGGCCTTATTTTCAAGGCCACGGGACAAAATAGGTATTATATATTGTCCGGTAACCTATCTCAGCCCTTCGGCTAATTTTTCATATTGGTAAAAGTTAAACAATTGAAGTTTACTACGAATATTACCATTACAGTCGTGGAATATACATCATAATGGTATCAGCTATGACTACGGTAGTGCGCATTGTGATTGAAGCGATTTGTACGTAAAGCATCATAATGCATCAGTTAAATGCATCATTCATATTGGTAAAAGTTAAACAATTGAAGTATACGTAGTAAACTCTACATTGACTCTCTATTATTATAAAAAAAAAAACTATAAAGAAATTATAAAGAAATTATAAAGCCACTGGATCTAGGCTGACGAAAAAATACAAGGTATATAACTCACTGAAATATAACTCTCGTGTCACGATGATTGAAAAAAAATTACTATGAAAGTTTGTTTCAGAATCACAGTTGAACAGAATTGAATAAAAACGGTGACCCTTAACCGTCGTTTCAATATGCATGCTACCTTTACTCTATTTTTGAGAGTCACTGCTCGGGACTTTAGATTCCAAGACTACGCACCGCTAGCTGTACAGCCCCAGCCCTTCATGATGCAGGTCTGGCCGTCCCTCGGGAAGGAGTTGTTCCCCTGCTGGGGCAATCTGACCGCCTGGATCTCCGGGATATTGTCCGCAGACACGGGAACCGTTTCCTCCAGCTTGATCAACGCTATGTCGTTCAGCCACAGATCTGTATATGGTTTGAGCAATTGAACATCATTTTATTTCATTTTACTTCATTATTTCTTCGTCGTGGTATTTTTTTTTCAATCATCCTGATCAAAGACTTATTGAAGTTTACTAAACTTTTGGTCTTTCGTCTATCTTTAATAATGCGCAATCCGATCATCCGATAACTCGATTATATCTACTCGATTATATCTACTCGATTATATCTTATTTTCGCAGTTTGTACGATGCCATTGCATATTAATGTTGTTATTGTTGGGGTTTTTTGTTGTTGTTTTTTGCGGGTACTCACTGTCCCTATCATAGTCCGGGTGGATGATTATCCGACTGGCGTGTGGGTACCAGCTCCTCAGCTCCTCAATCTCCAATACCCCGGCAAACCACCCCACAAACCGGTCGATCAGGTCAGGCTAGCGGGGGTGGATGAATATTGTAAAAATTAAGTAGATTAGATACAATTGATGTGATATGGTAGCTCATGAAGGAGAGGTTAAATGTAAATATACAGATTGTAGGCTGATGTACACATAGATTATTCGGAGATGAACATTTTGACATAAACAAATTCATTACTGCTTATATAGGAACATAATTTGATGACATTATATCCTGAATGTACTTTTCTCTTAACTATCATTATTTGGTCGTATTAGCTTGATAATATCACAATTAATAGTCCATAATTGACCGTAATTACTGTACAGTAACGATCAGTTACTAGACCGGCCCAGTGCTTACATCAAGTTCGATGTCCCCGAGTCTGGCGTGCCAATACCGGGGGAACTGCGCAATAGAACTGTAAATAACAACGAAGAAAACATATAAAAAGACTTAGCTCCAATGATAAAGTCATGGTTCATTTGTTAGCCATCACCGTAAATATCATAGCGGTTTTGTATTATATATTGAGGTGTTTTTTCGTACTGAAAATTTGAAGAATAATTTAATAGTATAATATACATGTATTGAAGTTGTTTAATTGTATAAACATATCATTGGTTATTTTGATTATTTCTCAGCCATAAGTAAGTAAATCAATGTTGAAAAGAAAGCATTCTATAGTCACCATTGTTCAATATATCAACCTTCAAGTCCAAACAGACTCCAATATGAACAATTATTTACGAAAATAAAAATAAATGGAGCCAATAGACACCTACCCGAGGTCATTCTCCGAGAAGCAGTGCGCGGCCGTGACGACCCACTGTTCGTTGATGAGCGAGGCGCCGCAGTAGAAGTCCCTGTAAGAGACCGGGATCCCGAAGAACGTCCGGGAGGGGACCTTGCCTTGGAGAGAGACAAGCCATGGCCACTTCCCCGACTCCACCTCCTCCCCGCCTATCACCCGCTTCACTCGGGATAACACCTCTGAGACAGGAAGGGGACGTAATGAATTTTCTTGTGGTAGTAATAAACGATCAAGCTATTGACATAGGGGTTATCAGTTAAAATTTCAACAACAACAAAATTCCCTGATTTTGATTATTATAGATGAAATTTCGGTAGACACTGCGTCCCATTTGAATTCAATTGTGAATTTGATTTTGACCGCCTTGAATATACATATAGGCCTATAGTAGCTCGTATCGTGGGGAGTTTTTGGCGAACCCTCAGACAATACACATACCTTTGCTTTCCACGTGAACGTGAGCCACAAACAACAAAAGTCCAACGTAGAGAACACACTTCATCATCATCCTGTCAAAATAATAATAATAATAATAATAATAATAATATAATAATTTCCTATTTGCATGTAGATATCTATGTTACTGTCTTGTCGAACATTGTATTTGACTTTTTATAGGAATAAACACAATTACGCTTGATCAAAACAACCAACATCTTAAACTAAATTCATAATTCAAACCATATAAATGTCTACTTACGTACAATGTGTATAATCACAATATATGCACCTAGTGTGTATCAATCCAGTCAAAACGTCCGTTATTGAGGTAAACAAAGTATGATGTACACAAACTCCCAAAACAATCAGCAGTCCATCATTGATAATTTGTTTATAATGCGATTAATTGCGACCTCATTTGCAAACATTGGGTCAAGATTCGTTCAGTACATCCACATGTATATCCAACCCTCGCACACTCGTGTGGGACAATAGATGGCTGCTATCTCTCGCCCTTATATACGACGTATTTTTTGTTTAACAGGTTTTATACATGTCGTTGTACGTAGCATAGGCGTTTTGGGGGCGTCATTCTGAGATTTGAGGAATCAAAGTTCATCTCGGCGATATTCCAAGAATCAGCGTGCACTGTACGTCCGGTGAATATGTTTTAAATACATGTTGCTTCACTGTTTAAATATAATTAAATGGATAACGTTTTACTGAGCGACGGTGACTAATTGAAAGATTGGCATCGATGTGTACATCCGTATCAGTTAATTGACATAATAACAGCTGCATACCAATTATGATTATAGAAATTACTACTGTAGAAACAAATAAGTGAAGACGGGTCATCCAGTGATTTTTCACCCTTTTGATTTCAACGATATTTTTCAAGTTGCACGGAGATGCCCTAGTTTGCACCGAAATTGCGACAAAATCAACATCCGCCACTATTTTACGAAGAAAATCATTGGTAACACATGCGAAAGTAGGCTACAGAGGCAGTGGGCGATACTGTAGAAATCCAGACAAGTATTCTTTTTTCACTGAAATTCATTACGTATGCTGTATCATATGCAAACTGTCTTAAAGTTCTTTGACCCAACCTCGTAAGCCTACATGTCTTTAGCAATTATGCATGTAGTTGCATTCAGTGTGGTTTGTCAGAAAGAATGGTCATACACATCTACTACTAGAACATAGTCAAATTTGACAAATTTTCACGCAAAAGCTCTTTGTGCTCGTACTTAGGAGGTGTTCCAAGATGACTACACATAATAATGGACATCGGCATTCATTCTAACCCATGCATGCTGTAATGAATGTTATTTTTTCAACACTTGCATATGTGGTCGCAAATCTTGTTGGGAACTTAAAAGACTTGTGGAGACTATAATCTCTAAAGAAAAATCACGTTGGAAACAAACAAAAAATCCTGTTGCAAGTCAAGAAATCTCGGCACAAACTAAAATATTGCTTGAAGCTATTTGAAAAATGGAAAGCAGTTATAAGTCACCATAGTTTTAAGACTTCCAATTCTGGGTTGGGGGCGGGGGGGGGGGGGGCTAAATCAGAATGAACACATCTTTAGGACACCTAACGTAATCAGTTCCACTGAATTCTATGGACATGACGTGGCAATGTGTTTTCACATGTCTTTTTTTCATAAACAATTAGATACATCTTTTGTTTCACGAAATGTTTGAGGTGCTGTCCTTCCGAGTTTGAGTCGCTGGCCACATTTTATGACTTTCAGCAAAGTGATATGATGTATTGATGAATTTGCTGCAGTAAAAGTATAATAATAATAAATAACTGTGATTTCTAGCGTTGTAAGGCTGATGATGTTGCTTGCCCCGGTGGCACAATCGGTTAGCGCGCCGTACTTATAGTCAGTACCATGGTTTGACTTGTTCAAGCTTGGCCGTGAGATATGCGGAGGTTGTGAGTTCGATCCTCACCCGGGGCACTGCTTTTTTTAGTGTCATATACTCATGAGAAAAACACTGCAATACCAGAATCCTGTGGCATGAAATATATCTCAAGACAGTGAAATTTCGGAAGTCCAGGTATGAATGAGATTTCTGTGCATTTATATAGCCTATAACTAAAGAACCGAGTGTCTAAAATTTAGTGCCCCGGGTGAGGATCGAACTCACAACCTCCGCATATCTCACGGCCAAGCTTGAACAAGTCAAACCATGGTACTGACTATAAGTACGGCGCGCTAACCGATTGTGCCACCGGGGCATGCTCACACAGGGCATTGATCAAAACAGCCAGCCGTCCAACAGACTTCAATCAATAATGCTGATATCGCTGTTTGCACCATGTTCGTTATGTATTTGTACCATGACACCGAATTGAATTTAATTAACAATTTAGCCTGCTATTATGATATGCTCTTCAAATAATTGCCCATTGCTCAAAATAAAAATATACATCAAGAGATATACCTTAAGAAATGCTAAGAAGACTTTTGCGGACCAACTAGCCAGCGACGGTTCTATTGTTCTTGCTCATCACATAGAAATATGTAGACAGTTCCGCCTCTTATTGATATTACACTCTTAGGTATGGGATAGAATGATTTAAAGAACAGGGTGTTCAAAATTTAGTGCCCCGGGTGAGGATCTAACTCACAACCTCCGCATATCTCACGGCCAAGCTTGAACAAGTCAAACCATGGTACTGACTATAAGTACGGCGCGCTAACCGATTGTGCCACCGGGGCAGGCGAGCACTGCTTAGTTTATCTAGGGACTTATTGATCAAAATAGCCAGCCGTCCGCCATGACTTCGATCAATAATTTCCGTTTTAGTACATGCTGATATCACTACTTGCACTATGTTCATTATGTATCCGAATAATGACACCAACCTGAGATCACAATAAATGCCTCATATAGACTCACAATCATAGCGTCAATAATAACCTCATAACATGGCATGCTTTTCAAATAAAAACCCACCCCTAACAATAAACGTAGTCATTAAAGAGAGCTAATTTCGCGTCGAATTTCATAACATTAGTGCGAGTACATGTATGTGATTTTATTCCCATCCAAAAATTCATCATAAAAGAAAAACTTTCTGTTGTCAAACATTCATAATTGTGATTTCAGAATAAAACAGAACGACCTTTTGAAAGTTTTGCGGTATGAGATAATGATTTTTCGGATCTTGAGCAAATTATGACAGAAATTCAAAATTTAATTTGAATAGCAAAATAAACTTATTTTCAACAATTCATGATGATGCACTGTTGATTCTTTTGAGGCACAGAGACCCGTTTGTCGACAGTTCAGTCGTCTATGGGTATGTATTTTTTTCAACCCATAAAGGGTAGGGAGAGGCCTATAACGAACTGCAAACCATGTACCAACCTCTGCAAAACCACCTGCGGGAGATCGGTCACCAAACTGCGGAGCCTTGCCACGTGCGTGCGAAGCTGTGATGCACGTGCATGCGGAAGAACCATTTCCGGTTTTGGTGACTATATAAGCAGGGGGCCACAGCTCTCTAGGAGCTCAGTCTGGACGGGACACCAGTGGCGACGGATCACCCTAAGATGGCTCTGTCCTTTTAGGACGGATAGGACGTATGAGGGACTTAGACGATTTCTACCTCCGCCCTAGATGACCTCCGCAGTGCGGAGTGGACTGAGATTCCATGTACGGGAAATATAAACGGGAGGGTGTGGGTCCCAATGATGACAATCGAATGAACCCGGCCCAACCCCCCACAATTTATGAACCCTTGACTTACAACGAGGGTGGAAGAAAACCCTGACGAAGACTCCGCACCCGCCGAGTAGTAAGGGAAGTTACTGAAGTATAGAGACACCACAGTTTCTGCCTGTGACGATTTCCCGCATCCGTGGACGATGGAGGTGTAGTGAACCCTCCGCAGAAGTGAGGACCCCTGCACGAATGACACCTCCACAGAAGATGGCAAGATTGACCCCCATTAACCTACCTCCAGAGACGGAAGAGGTGCAGAGCCAGGGACTTTCACCTCCACATGGACTTGGCGTGGGACGAGATTGACGCTAGATCTGAAGCCAAATGTTAAAGCAGGGTCTTAGTCTAAACCTGGACCCGGTATAGCGTTTCTATATATATAATAAAGGCCGGTGACTTAGTCTAAGCCCGGTCACTGTATAATCTGGAAATATTGCCTATATTTTGTTTATTTTGATTATCTGATCGTCGTATCTTGGTAATAAAACTTGTATCTCTGAATGTATGTCTTCCGCACTTTTCTCTCCTCAGAGAAATACTATGGAATTGCGGACGTCTCACCAATATTTTTCTATAGCGTTCAGGCACAGAGACGAGAGGAACTACAGAAAGACTATAGGAGAAATGAACACAACAAAAGGAAACAACCAAACATCACAATCATCATCAACAACACCTCTCTCATGCCAACAACAACAACCACGGCACCAAAAACGCTATACGAAGGGCAATAGTGTAACGGTTTTGGGGCGTACCCAAAAGTTTCCCCTAGGTAATTCTGTTAGTGTTTTGTGATAATATGGTTGAATAACCGTTTATTAAAATGTATATGTGTTTAAAGGTTCATACGGTTCCATATTGTTAATGTTTAAAAGGTTTTCCGTCTCGGAACTTGGTATATTTGTGATGTTGGTAAAGCCGGAGACGGAGCCGGAACCGGAGACGGAACCGGAGACGGAGTCGGAACAATGGAGTACAAAAACGTAATGACGTTATTTCCGGAAGGTCATGTGATCAGCCTCGTTTTCGGTTTAAAAGGTGACGTGTCAGCCACTGATTGGTTCTAGAGTGTTTTTAGAAATCCGGAAAATATCAGTGTTTTGGCGGACTATGACGTCACAATAGGTTGGTCACGTGACGTGGGTCTCAGGTCTATAAAAGCCCCCGCTTCACAGCGGACGGCGGAGTTGGTGTCCTGACGTCGACCTGTGCAGACCCCTTCTCCCATAGCAGAGTACTCCCTTGTTCCGGATAGAGTCATCCAGATGATAGCAGTTAAGTCTTCTGACTGTGCACTTGGAAAATAAACATGAAAACTTCAACCGAGTTGTTTTTCCGTGTTCGTTAGGGAACTGGAATTTATAATAAAGTTAGTTCACCGGAAAAGAAAGTAATACGGAGTAAAGGGAGATAAGACCACAGTCGGTTAAGACCAAGTTGTAACGACGTCTTAGGGTGATCCAAGAACCCAGATCACCAAGGAAGGAGACGGAGACGGAATTCCGAGGTGGAATTCAACGGAGCAACTACGGAGGCGGTATCGGACGGAGCAGTTGCAGAGACGGGAACGACGAAGCAGTTGCAGAGGCGGTACCGGACGACGGAGTTGCAGAGGCAGTACCTGACGGAGCGGTTGCGGTAACCGGAAGTAAGAACACTTCCGAGATATTCCCTTTCAGGTGCAGTCGCAGGTTGCGGTGAGGCGGAGCCAACCGGAGCAGTTTGCAGTGAGGCGGAACCTGGCAGAGCGGTTGCAGTATTCGGAAACGGCAACGTTCCCGGATTCTCATTCCAGGTGCAGTCGCAGTTGCAGTAAGGCGGAAAACGACGGAGCTGTTGCAGTAAAGCGGTATCCCGACGGAGCAGTTGCAGTACCCGGAGACGGAAACGCCTCCGGATTCTTACGTTACAGGTGCAGTTGCAGATTAGCAGTCGGACAACGGTTAAGAGGTCCATTCCAGACCACGCTACCAACCTTAGAGACTTCTAGCCGGAGTTCAACCGTACAGCAGTAGCAGTTTCCCGGAGTTTTACCGTTTCAGCTCCGGTTAAATAACAACTCACCCACCTCCCTAGAAAACCGGTTTATCAAGACGTCACAGAAGGGTGCAAACCCGTTACAATATACTGCCGGCCCCGGTGGCACAATCAGTTAGCGCGCCGTACTTATAGTCAGTACCATGGTTTGACTTGTTCAAGCTTGGCCGTGAGATATGCGGAGGTTGTGAGTTCGATCCTCACCCGGGCACTACTTTTTGAACACCTTGTTGTTTGTTTCATACTGCATATCACTGTAATCAAATAGCGTCCACACGGGATACAGCCTCTAGTTCAGAAGGCATAGAACAAGTTAATTCAACCAGTTTTGAACAAGAATAGTACATTTGGTGACAGAACAATGCTCTGAATAAAGATATCGAACTCACAACCCTTGCATATCTCGAAAGTCTTCGAGGATGTACAATTTCAACGATCGTCTATACATGAAATTGCTATATTTGGAACACTCACACCGATTAACAAAAACACGCATTCGCAATAATGTTTTGCAACAGAACAATACGAATAAGTCTATAATTGCACTGATATAGCTTTGAGATTGGCAAGAAGTTGGTCTTCAGTTTTGTGTTTAAGCTGACGTCATTTAGTCCAGTGAGAATATTTCCCTCAGCCTTCTTTTGTATTGCTTGTTTGCCTGCAAAAAACGGTATTTTTGTTTTGATTATGATAATATTCAACAAGGAAAAAGAAGTTGAAAATTTGTCAACTCTATATCGATCGTTTCTAAATCATTTAGATGAGATACACGTTAAAATAATACATTCTGAGTCAATTGGTTTACAACCACAGTTATCCTCAAAACACCCACCCTGTCGGCTATAAATGCGAAGAAGATAACTTGGAATCCGATAAAGAGCAAACCAAGAGCCCCACAAGCGACTCTGTCCAACAACTCGACAGTGTCGTCATCTAGCGAGCTTAACGAGTTGACGACCGTTATGACGCCGTGCCACAAACATGTACAAAACATGATTGTCATGGACATTATGATGTAGCGGTCCTGCAATCAGAAGAAAAGACTGGTGCCAATCAGTGATATATTCAAAGTGATTTGCATTTCTCCGGGTAGGCCGGCTATATATTCCGTTTCACTTTTATATGGAAGATATATCAAATAATTGTTACTTTTTCTTCAATATAATGCATATTATCTATTTCAATGATTTTTTTTGCTGTAAAAGTACAACTTTGTGAATTTTTGTGAACTGAAAAATAGGGTATCAGATATCAGACCACTACTTCAAATTTCAAATATGTGGATGCCACTAGAATAACACTACTGAAAAGGACAATAATAATTATCAATTATTTCCTGCCACTTACGAGCGACGTGAGGTAGGGGACTTTAGGAAGACTGGCGCTGACGAACAACTTGAAGGTTATAGTGGCGAGAAGGAGGAAAAAAGCCAATAGCAGGCGGTTCTCTGGACGTGTGTGCTCCACGGAAAACGTCACAAACGTCATGGTGCATATCAACATCTGTGAATGAGGCGGGGGGGGGGGGGGGGGATAACAAGAGGAAATATTCTTTTAAAAAATTCACATTGAAAGATAGATCTATAATTACAGTTATAATACGATTGTTCGTAATAACATTATACATTATTTTTTGATAAAGTAATTGACACATTATTCCTGATGAATATTCTTTCATGGTAAAGAATATTGAAGAGAATCAATATTTTATCAAATGATAAAAGTACTAGTCTTCTTCAGATTGACCTAAATATTATGACGGATTATTTCCCGCGATAATTTATACCATAAAGACGATGATGTTCCACACGAAAAAGCCAGGTTTTCTTGAGACTACACAGGACAGAGCCATCGCAACGCGCCGGTCACTCTCTCGACAGAACTCCGTTTTGAATCTCTTCTTCCGCATCCCGACACTGCGGTGGAGCTTCCATTCCTAGGTGTCAGGATATCCAGACATTCAATGCTTTAATTACTAATTAAAAATATTTTATAAAACACACATCGAAAGAATATATTACTTCTCTGGAAACTGTTCAACTGGTACATTAAGGGATATTTTGCCACGATGGGTATTCTATGATGCACAAAGATAATATACTCATAAGATTATGGTCGATGTGATTATATTTCATTATTGATGAGGTGAACAAAATAATTATACATTATGAACACATCACTAGTGCTTTAGGTGTGACATGCTTGGGACTTAACATGGTCTAACCACAGTAATTTAGCACAAATTTTATGCACGTTCCAAAAATTGCGCATGCGCACCTCCTGGGCGACGAAGCCGTGTGTATCGAGTTCGTCCATGTCTACGTCATCAATTACAACATCTATCTCCGCGGGGGGTCTCTCGCTCACCAGCATCACGTTCAGGTGCTGCCAGGGTCAGAGGTTATATGAAAAATGAGTATATATTCTGCAAGTCAACATTATTGGCTGATCAAGGTGCAAGCAAAAATATTTACCCAAATGAGGGCAATGGTTTTGTGGTGAGTTCATCGATTTAAATATATATAGGTATTAATTTATTTATTATTTCGTAATAAAATATATTTACAATGAAACAGATCTACTTCAATTTGTTATGACGTAACTAACAATTATTTAATTTATAATATTTGCCTGGGAATCAAAAGGAAATTCAGCCAGCTCCATGTTTTCCGCGAAGTGTGCGCTAACTCTCCTCCGCTCGACCACGTGGGCAGCACTTCCGGCGTAAACAACCGTCCGCCATGTTTTCTGTGTGACGTCACCGATAGTGTTCTCGAGATACAGCAGAGGGAGCCACGTGTCACCCCAGTTCACGTCATCTGGTTGCTATAGAGGGAAACATAGTGATAAGCAATGAAGGAATTCGTCAGCAAATTGCACATACACGAATATTTCGTCCTTTCCTTGTAACACATTATTATGAGTGAATAATTAGACATGTAGGCTATACTTTCTGGGGCTTTTTTTCATTAAAAGAGAATAACATTTCGAAATTTCTATCACATGTGCAGATTGTACTTGCGTTGCAAGCATTCTTGGGAAAAATCAATTTCATTTTCGAAATACATGTATGAACTATATGTATCAAGTTCGCATTCTTCCATGTAGGTTTAGATTTGCATATGCCCGTACCACATTTCTGCCATCCAGTGTCGTGTCCCGCCACCGAGCCTGCATAAAAACTTCGGCTTGGAAGGTTTCCTTGGAAGTTTCAACCCGACCTATTCGCAGGAACACCAGCTTCACGTATACGCACACCTAGCATGCATGAGTAGTCAAATCACTGCATGTAGTACACCAGAGGCATAGAGATGCTGGATGAAATATACAACTCATTGTGATTTGTTGGTAAATGTAATAAACAAAACGTGGAACACCATAAATTGGATGAGTCGGTGGTGGAAAAAAAGGCCCAAGTACCATACACTGCTCCTTAATACTACTCGTTCACTGAAAACATACCATTTAATCCGTCTCGCACCTTTTTAATCCTTATTGAATATAGAGGAAGGCGCAGGATATGATACTTGGGCCGAAAAAAATATGAATACCTTGGAATTGTCCGAAGATGGAGAAGCCATGATATGTCCTGACAACAAACTACGACCTTGCAGGCTTTCCTGTACAGCACGGCACGGGCAAAATAAATATAAAAGTTGTGGTTACAAACATTCACGGCAAAAGCGGAAAATATTCGGCATTGTAAACATAAGCATAAAATAATGTACACTTTATCAAACTATATATTCCTAGATTATATGCAAGGTTGGCGATGTATTGAGTGGCAAGTAATTGAAGGTGACCTTTAAAGTATGTTCACACTCACCTGTAGAGTCTGTCTCCGTATCGGACCAGCTACGCTTTCCGGAACGACGGCTGCATTGAACGGGTCCGTCTGTACGGCAAGAACATCCTTCATCCGGGAGCTGTTGTATACGTCATAGTTATTCTCCCCGAAATCAGCGTCTTCCTTGGAGTCGCCGAACTGTTGGTTTTGACTGTCTATGTACTTCTTGATGGTAACTTGCAGTTCGGAGAGCGATTTCTCGAGTTGTCGTTCATTCCCCAATTCGTGGTGTTTCGATTTTACCGTGCTTGGCGGTATGAGTTCAGAAAACCTTCGAGACATTGAGTCTGTGGATGGAAGCTGGATATGATGCCGCGATGTTTTGGCCAACTTTTCAAAATGCGTGAAAATAATATCCTCTATTTATCTTCCAGCCAGGTATCAGATAAGAAATTTTGTTCCACGATTATCCACAGCAATATGTAAACGTGTGCAAACTGTGCTCTTCAATATGTATGTCTGATCAAAACAATGAATGCATACTGCGTTTGTACACTCCATTGCATTTGTTTCTATACAAAATAATCTACTAATATGATATCAATATTATAAAAATCCTAATGTGCATGCCAATAATCCGCTTATGACCCTAAAACATGCATATTTTCGTCTATAATACCAGCATACGTGAACCTAATTTTTTCTTGGCGTTGTGAGCCGAAGGCAAGCAATGTATCAATATTGTTACATGTACAAAAACCCTTGGTTTTACTATGGCAAGCCATGCTGTCCGACCGTTGACCTGTACTTTTTTGTTTGTTCCAATATCGATCTGCGACCGATATCAACTAGAGATCGGTACAGAAATTTAGGTGCGTGTCCTTAACATGGGTTCGTGCAGGACTTTTTTAAAAGTTTTCTGTGATATATATCAAAGTATGCTTTCCTTATATCAGATTTTGTCGAAATTTGTTGAATAACTGAAGAGAATAGTATTGTCTCATCATTTTCTGTCAAGCGGGACATTTTTGTCACTGATTGTTTTAGTTACATATATCGAAGTATAAGTTGAAACACAAATAATTGTCATTGTTTACCTGTATAACTTTGTTATAATTATCATTATTATGAAACATACAAGTAAGTTAACCTATACTTGGTAACTAATTAGGCCCCTGTATCTAGAACTAACAAATATATCTTGAAGGCAAATCATCATAGCGTTCATGTAGCTTTCCCAGCTAATATTTGTGCATCAGGAAATTCCGTCTGATTACTCCCGAGATGGCGCTGCGATCGATATAAAACCAGCCATATTTGGAATGAATGAATGAATGAATGACTTTATTTTCCCAACTTTGACAATAAATTTTTACACAAATAGCATATACATAAGTTGGAGATGACAAACTATTGGGCAGACCAAAAATAGTACAAAATGGTACTGTCTTCCTTCTGGCCTGTAATGTGCACAAGATATATTTAATACAAAACTTAGTAACTGGTATTTCTCAATATTACTCAACATATATACTCATATATTAATCTATTGATTAAATCATATAAATAAAATTTACAAATACAACTGAAAAATTATCCATTTTGAACTTCTGAAATACAAGTGATGCATAAGTAACACAGGACGGGAGAGGTGAATTGGATGAATAGAATTGAGAGCATTTTGTCCGTGTCGGTATTTCTGTGTCTGTCTGTCAGTGGAATGAATATAACTGTTCATAGTCCGGGCGAAATAATCATATCATTGGGAATTTAGTATATTATGAACAATATGCTCCACTTTTCTCGCAAATTTCTTGCAGAGGTAACCGAAATATTCAAAAGACGTTAGACGGGGAATCCAATATTAGATGTGTATCTGGTATGATGCAAATCTAGAACCCAACAAAATATAAATACAAATTCAGTGTGAACTTGATTGATGTTAAATAATCTATATGTATTCAGTGGTTGTTAACATGGGTGCCTTTGTATGTAATTTTCCGTACTCGGCACTGGGTGTCAAAATTTGCTGCTGAAATCAATGTCACCACGGATAATGTGAATGATGAAACTCATTATACATTACTGTTCCGCAACGTAACGTGTGAATTTTATGATATCTCCTCAACGCACATCTTAACTTTATCGCCGTTCTCATGACTGGAAATCTCAACTACATGTACCGTATTTAATCACACGTGTGCGAGATATAATGGTGACAATCACGTGTGTACATGTCGTGTATTAACACCGTATGATGTTCATGATTTTATGATATAATTACAGATTAATGCACCCGTTTTTGAAGATCAAACATCAAAGCACTTCCATGTATCTGTTCAGCTGCGAAGTTAGGGCGTCGTAACTTTTTGATGATCGCCAAAGTACATTATAATATCGTGTTTTGTGTCTTATAATTTATGACGGTTGTTTTATTATTTGCATAATGTCCTATCTTCTTCGCTACTACGTAGTGTGTATTCCTACACGACAGATCCAAGTGATTAAGTCTCTTAGTCACCGTCTTAACGCACATAAGTACCCGTAAGTTGCACTATATGACAAAATGCCTCTCCACGCGTTGTATCTCTTAAACGAATTGAAGATCACTCAAACAAGAAAAGGGTCTCTTGAAAGGTGTATTATGTATATTAACGTCGGCAAAAGATACGCAGAGGAGCGAGAGGTGTCCAAATCGTGTTGTACCGAGGCAACTGAAGAAAAAAGGTTTGACAAAGTTGTTTTGGTTATGTCAAAATGACATCGTTTGATATGCAGTTCTTGCGCCGTATGCAGGTATTTTGATGTTGAAGGGACAACTCGTAACTATTTGTTGTGATGTCAATGGTGGCAAACAAATAAATAATAATACATGACAAAACAAGAGGCGCTTTACAAATCAATCATACAGATCGAACATTAATAACTGATTCCTCTGGCCTTATCGGAGCTGGTTCGGGACTGCATTTTGCATATATACCAACTTTAATTATAAAATGGCATCTTGTTTTTGTCGTGTAAAAAAATTTTTTTCGACAGAACATCTTTCACATACTTTGAAGCATACCTTCCGTATATAATTTAATTAGTCAGTGTTCGAAATCAACACTTGTCATTTTGTAACTATGCGATATATAAATTTGAAATGATGTCTTTTGAACTGATTTATTATTGTATCTTGACTCATATGATAAATCGAATCATGCAGGTGGTCCACGAGTAGAAACGGTTTCACAGCCTTGATATCTATAGATCTATACATATCAGTATCGTAACATTAATTATTTCATTTTAATAAACCATGGAACGTTTAATTCAAAGGATCCAATTTGAAGCGGTTGTCGCAATCTTTGCTGAGTCGATACCATTGCTTGCTTAGCAAATACGATCTCCGTAACTACGATCCGTTCATAAAGTTCCAACGGTATCCACGCATTTATAATTGCCGCGTGAAAAAAGTCCACCCAATTGACAGTTACATGTCGTAGGTATACCAATCTACGATAGGCCTCACTTCAATCGCTGTGTATTCAGTAATGTTGTTCACCGTTACCAATGCGGTGTCTTTTGATGCCTGCAAATGCCAACTGGGAAACCGTTGAAACCGCACCACGCTCTGCTATCGTGACGATCCGACAGCGGTTTTTATAAAAGAATTGGCGGGCGTAATTAAGGTCATCTATAAGCGAAAACACGCGATATTTGACACATTTCAACGCATATATTTTGTCGAGATTGAGTAATTAGTCTTGGTTAAGTGAAGGGATTTCAAATTTTGTTACCGTTAGGCCTACGTCTTGCGCTGTCACCGTTTCTGATATACGTTACAGCACGCTTCAACTTTTATGTGTCGTTTCCAAGCCACCATATACATAAACCTACTACAAAGAAAAACAGTACACAACGATACATTAATAATCTCAATTGTGTCATAATCGACTAAGATAAGTTCCTGCCTAGTCTCTTTGCATGGAGTGCTGTGTGACAGTTGTCCAAATCAGACCATCTTGCTCGTTCTATAAACGACAAAGCCCCTCACAGGTCACGTGTCAAATTTACAAACGACCCCACAATTCCCCGCGTCGGTTTACGTTCCCTCTCCGAGACACGAGCGACCGCCGACGAAAACGTTAAATTAATGGCGAAATGAGCTTTTAGTAATGTGGAGAAATCGGCGATTGTCAGCGGCCCCACCGACAAAACTGTAAGCGGAACCTGCCCCGAGACTTTTCATCAAGACCGTTAACTCCAGTTTCCAGGCTCTCGCGTGTGGAGTATTCACTTCCGCTACGGCAGCGCTACGATTAAATCTCGCTACACGTTACCGCCAAGTCTCGTGCAACTACTTCCGGTGAGATCGTGAAAGTTCGCGTGGTGTCATGTTTGACTCGCATGATGTCTCGTGCAAATTTGTCTCCATTCTTCGGCCAGCGGCTGGGAGAGCAAGAAAGAATAATCCAGCCGCCATAGACGAGCTTTTGTAATGTGTCACTGGCTGTAATTATCGAGAAATCGCCAGCTATGGGCTCGCCATTGACGTAGGCAATTTGTGGGAACGATCCACTGCCGCACACGGTCCTAATGTTTACAAATCGTGCTACACAGACAGCAATGACAGATATACGATTGTGCTGTACCCAATTTTATCCGATTTGGCCCGTTATGAATCACTATATAGGATGTATTACTCAATATTACTAAGATGATAATGCAATGTCCCTTGAATTTTACCGTTACCATTTCCTCAAATTTCAAATTGTATCATATTAAGTATTCGTGCTTTCAAATTTCTCGTTAGGTCACACTGAGTTCCATTTTCAAATACAAATTTACTCTCTACTATAATATAGAAATACCCCGTATAACAATGGAACAATTTGAATATCCAACTATGAATCTAATGTTTGAACATGGAAATGTATAGTGTCACAGAAAAATACATTCATGCATTTTATTTCATACATTGTGTACCATATACGCACGTACGTGTAATGGATCTCAGATTCAGGTATAATTTTTTTTATCCAGATCGCAATTTGGAATGAAAATACGTGAGCTGTTCCTTTATATCATTGCGGTAGTACAGCTGTGCCTTTTTCCAGAATTGTATAAAACTTGCCTGACATAGGGAAGAGGAAAATATTACCATCAATTATGCAAATAAGGAAGCTATAGTAATGCCACTTGCTGTTTTACCAAGTTTGCATCAAATAATCTACCTATTATTTACAATTTACCCTTTATCTTAAGTGCATGAAACAGGCACATATCTACTTGGCACCTATGGTTCTAACCGCCGTTTTGATACTAGTATATTTATACTACGGAAGATAAGGTTACAATTGTCATCCGATTTTGCACTAGAGTTGAATATTTTGCACCTCTGATGTTCCTGATAGGAGAATCGTTATCAGTACTACCGACATAACAAACTAATGTGCTGACCAGCTGTTGGCGATTTTTCAAGACCGACGTTTTTATCAATCGGTTTTCTAAGTACCCCGACCGCACCTGCAAGTGTCCTTATTTAGACAGAACTCGTCTGGACAACCACCATTATGCGATTAAGCGATTCTACCGTGTATTTCCCACATAGGTGCACACACTAGGGCTAGGTTTCCTCAAGGTGTGAAACCCCCTCACACACAACATCTCGTCAACTCTCGCGAGAAGTCGTAAAACTCTTGACGCTTTAGGTCGGTTGTTGATGCTGAACACGTGCGAAGGTCCGAGATTTGACGGCTGTCCGGTCCTAGAGTATATACTCTATGCTCGAGAGGGCCTCTTACAAAGTCATTTAAAACCCTTTTCCGGCGGGTTAAGGTGACAAGATAGAGCCCCTTGTAGGCAGCTTTCAACAATTAACTACATATTTGTTCGGCTGACGTTTGTGACTTATCTTGTTTGGCCAGTGCGCAGTCAAAAGTGTGAAGTTGAGCAGTGCTTTATTCTCATGGAAGGGGATCTGTAGGGGTTTTGTTAAAAGCCTGCTAAAATGTATTTATGCATTGATTACAAACTAATGAACGGTTTCTGATGCCCGAACAAGACTCCGAGACAGCTCAACACGTGTGATTGGCCACACGGTGTGGTTGGAAGTGCGTACACAAAGTAGTATAAATTATATGTAAATATGTTGTCGACTGTGACCGGACATCTATTATCGTATAAAGCAAGTGGATATAACATGACTATATCTCTGCATTTCTCTTTTGAAGTAACTGGTACACAAGAAGTTATTAAACATCTTCAGAAATTTTAATTACGCTTTGCGCACGCAAGTCCAGAACCTCTCTTACGAACTGGTTTATTAGACGGAAATGCGACAGAGTCATTCCCAAAGTAGTTTGTGAGTAGACTCCCAGTTAATGGAGACTGTTCCCCGCCGATTTATGATCTCTTCATGGTGCCCAATCCAGCACAAGATCAGAGATACTCCTTGGCAGGCTCTCGACGTTCTTAATTATAATTTCACAAAACCTCGGCCGTTTTACGTGCCGTTGAGATGAAGTTACGCCATTGTCGGTGCGATATTAGCTAGATGCTCGGTTAATCCGCCAGGATCATTAGCTGGCGTGATCCAGTCTTGCTTGGTTACAGCACCAATCTCAGCTCGAGTGTCGGGGAGAATTCTCCGGGGTATGAGAGGGGTAATTCACAATTGACGGGTGCGCTTGTTAGCCCCTACGCAATCTGGGGAAACCGCCAAGTGCTGCGACGATTTCTGAGAGCTGCGCAGCTCTTCGGCCGAGACAATTGACTCTTG
The DNA here is from genome assembly GCA_949152475.1 of Terebella lapidaria. NCBI lineage: Eukaryota > Metazoa > Annelida > Polychaeta > Terebellida > Terebellidae > Terebella > Terebella lapidaria. Next base: position 15,448,422 of record OX424567.1, read on the forward strand.
CTTCCGAGCGGGCGAAAGCGCGAAAATCGGGACTTATTTATACCTCGGAAAGGGTACAACACTCGTAAATTGACGCGGAGTGTCACAATACTTCCTGGGGTTTCTCGGCGACGAGAGATGCAGCTCTCGCGAGATTGACGGCGAGAACTCTAGAACGATAATCCGTCATTTACTCGCGATATCCGAGTCGTTAATATTTCTGTTGGGACAATGGCGCGCGCTGCGGGCCACGACTTGACATCGCCACACGCTCTAAACAAATGTTTTCTTTTCCCGTACTTGTGCGCGAGTTACAACTCAAATCTCGCCGGCGAGACTTGATCGCGAGTACGCGGGACCGGAAGGACTTTCGCGTCGTTCGACGGCAGGAGTTTACAGAAATAAAGTTTCGTTGCGAGGAGGAGGGAATAAAAACAACGGGACCCGTCTGGTGATTAGGACTGAAATTATGACAAGACAGGAAAGGACGCTGCCATTTTGGCAGACAGAGTCATTCATCATGCTCCTGAGTCGGTTTCCGTTAGTTTTTAGGAGTTGAACAATAAGAACGGATCATTATATGATAATTGTTACCCCACCTGTATTTATCATCATTGAACATCTATTTCTTCGACCAGCGACCAATTATTGATATTCCTTTAATATTGTTAATCCATTCAAAACACATAAAATCCACGTTCTATTTTGCTGCAACCGTGTCTTTTTATTGAGACTGATGGCGAACGATTTTTCGGAGTTATGTTTAAATTAATTCTTAGCGTGACATCTAATTTGCTTATCGAGTCGAAAATTCAACAACAATGCGTGATTTATCTGTCATTTTGGATGCCTAGCCACTCAACGTCCATCTAAATGCGATCATCATAGATACAAAAACATTCCTACTATTTTTATTCGTGCCGATCGGCGATATCCGTTTTCTATAATCAATAAAGACGATTTTCATTATCAACTCTTGCACAATGATGTAGTGAAACGTATTTGGGACATGGACTGGGTTAGTAATTAGATTCAAATGAACATCTGTCAAGTTTTATTTGATATGAATGCAGTTAAAGTCATGCTTTATTCGACATGATCAAATTTGATAAGCGATTCAAAAATCATCTTACATTGCCACTTAGGTGCGATATTGGCATGACCTTCACGTGTACAGAGGACATGAGTTGTAGTATTAGTGAATCGAAATCTATTGGATATTGCTAATCATATCTAGTTTTGATAACAATAATGTTATTGACAAGTCAGTATTGTAGTTGTAGGCTGCAATGAGGTATGTTTTGCCAAAAAAATGGGAGGAATTTCGTTATGATGCGATATAATTAAATATTTTCAAAACATTTTGAAACCGGACTCGTTTAGCTCTTAGATAGCTCTAGAGAGTAGGCCCCTATGTATTCTATCAAGTCAAATCCTATAAGCGCTCGTTTATGGCTTTAATTTATGAGAGCAGAAATTGTCGATCCGTAAATGTTATCATTTAAATGATTTTCGCCCATAACTTTGTTTTGGATTCTCGGATCAATCTGAAATTATGTTTGTTTCTGTTCGGCATTAAAACTTACTTCTTCACCAAATTCCAGAATTCTATCTTCAAAATTGGCAATCTGCTCCAATATTAAATTTTGGCCCCAAATGGGCTCAAGGGAATTCTAGCAAATTTTGGAATTTCGATATAATCATCATAAATGTCGATTGTGCCTATTATATATAATACCAGTTGTGATGTTTTCGAATCGGAAGACACTTACGGGTGTATTCTGATTATTTATCATCTTCCCAACTTAGGCACGGTGCGGTTTGAACATCGAATATCTCATCAACCTGTGTTCAGACTCACAAGTTTCACAAGTGCATGGTTTGAGGTGAAATTTACCATCGGGGTAGAATGTCAACTTTTCTAGTTTTAAAGCTAGATATCTGCAATTTGTTGAAAAAAAAGTGGTTTTATGCCAAATGGACACAAGTTAAATTTCAATTGATCGGGTGAGGCAAAACAAATTTACTGAAAAAATCATTAGAGGTTTTGTGTTGAACTGCATGGCTATAGCATAGAGGCAAAATAAAATGATCATGCTTTGCATGGCAACAAATTAACGATAATCTGTTGGTGTGTGTTGAGGTGGGACGGCCCCATGTTTCCCTTTGTGACGATGTGACGATACGACGCTGGATATCGTTAAAAGTAAACATGTGCTCAATCAAGTAATATCGCGTACTCTGATTTTTCTAACTTGTTTACCAGGTTTTTGACGATATTTTTGCGACGCTAAATGGTATCGTCCTATGACTTAGTACACTTCACATTGGAGTCAAGTTGCAATTTGCTACCAAATTTCAGACTTCTATCGCAAAAATTGAAGAAGGTGGCAATCTACTCCAATGTTAAATTTCAGGCCAAAACGGGATTTCGAGAATCTGAGAATATTCGAAGATTTCTTCCTGTTTACATCCATCAGGATTCGAAATATCGTTGTAATTTGAACCAGAGGTCACATTGGGGTATTTCCACACAAAGATGTCTCATTTCGAAAGATTGCACTGCTACAAAACCGAGCAAATGCACAAGATTGTGTGCGGACCCAGGAATTGAATGACAGTTCTAAATTTAACATTGGGATAGATTGCCAGCTTTTTCTATTTTCGCGATAGAGGTCTGAAATCTTGTGGAAATTTGCCGTTTGACTCCAAGGTGAAGTATGCCAAGTTATATAACGATACCGTTTAGCATCGCAAATATATCAGCGAAAAACAGTGTAAACGAGTTGCAAAAATCAGAATATAGGCCATGAAGACATGGTATGACATATATAAACCGTATTATCTCCATAGACACCGATGCGTCACTACTCAAAGTTACTTTCCTATGAAATAAGTATGTATATCACATGCATTTAAAATATTCACGCCTTCCTGATGTTTCCACAAATAATTTACCTTATGAGGCAAGAACTTGGGTATGATACGAGATTGTCTCAATATTTTTTTTAGGACAACGTTGATGTGCTATTTTTCGACAGTTTATTCATGAATATAATATGCCTGTGTAAGTTTCCTAATCGATATATCATCATTCCCCAATTTCACGAATATGTTGGTTACACTATATCTGCATCAGACAAGGCGGCATGATAATGATACTGGAAACATGTCTCACAATCCAACGTCAATCCTGTGTCTATAATGGTGTTTTATCAGTTATTGCATGTATCCCATATTCAAACCCCTCCAGAAATCCAGGGGAATTCAAAATGCTCAATCTTTATCGCTATAAGGAAATCGCACTCATTGTATTACATAACACGGTAGTATACCACCCATCCCGTCGTCGCCACTGTCTGATATTTGTGTTATCTAACGGCTGAGGGGTGATACCAGTCGCCTGGCGAGACCAGGGGGGTAATAACACAAGCCCCGCCCAACGCGCGCGCTGATTGGCTGACGGCGAATCAAAGCGAGCACGGGTGTTGATCGATCTTCAGCCAATTATGCTGATGAGCGTTTGTCATCAGTAGCTCAATAAGCCCTTCAGGTCTGACCTTTTCTATCGATAATCACCGACAATAAAAGCACAACTGCTCTAACTCGGCTCGGCCAATGGGACGTCCGACTTCGAAATGTTCGGGAAGTGCGAAATCTGGAAAGTGGATTTATTAAGCGGTCGTCGGCGCTTCCAAGCTTAGTTTTCGTTTGGATGTCTTTCTGGATGACAACGATAATAATCGGTATAATTTACATCTTTAATTGTGGAAGAAAAACAAACATTTCAATTTGGTAAGTAGTCCTATGCATATATATATTTATTGGAGTTAATTGTTTTAAAAAAGAAGAAGCCTGGAATGACTTTACTAAAACGATAAATTGAAAGAGATGCTCAACTAGATTGAGTTTTAGTGCCTTTAAATTTGTTTCACCTTTGCCCTCGTATTCAAATCGGTGTGAAAGTGGTGTTGACATGTATGCCATTGTCATGCAAACTTGATCCTTGCAGGGAAGAAGACAGCTACTTGAGTGTCAACATTCATGCATTTTGACCGTTTGAAGCACCTTTACAACCAAGATATAAAAAGTGATTGGGACCTGCACTGCTGGTGTCGAGCATCGAAGAACAATAGTATAATAACAACATTTTATTTTGTAACAACTCCAAATATCGTCAACTGGATTACAATAAAAGACGATTACTTCGAAGTTTGGAAATCAGGGACTCGGCCATTCAATTCATGTGGAAAAGCGACATCCAGACAACATGATGCAGACATCGAAGTCGTTCAGCATAGACTCTCTCCTCGCGAAGGACCGACCGGCCAGATCCCTCTCCCCGCCGTTGTCAAGGAAACGGGAGCTCCGATCCCCGTCCCCGGGGTCCCACTCCGCAGGATCGAGATCTCCGGGGGTCGACTCCTACCGGTCAAGCCCCGCGAGCGGGGCATCCACGCCGGACACCCCGGGACACGGAGGGTCGTTCCCTGGACACGGCGACCATGGCGGCGTCGTTGGCGTCGGCGGCGGTGGCAGCTCACTTATCCCTAGACCGGGGTTCCTCCACCTCACGCCGCCTTCGTCGCGTACCGCGGGCGGCGCGCAGCACCTCACACCCTCTGGGCTCTTCTCCGGCGGCGGCGGTGGCCCCGGCGGCGTCAACCCCGGTCACCCGCTCTACGGAGGGTACGGCCTAGGCGGTCCAGGCGCCCACCCGGCGGGCCCGTCTCCCTCGCAGGCGATGTCCATGCTCTCGGGGTCGGCCTTCCACTCGCCCATGGAGCAGGCAATGAAGATGGCCCAGGCCCAGGCACAGATGCAGAATATCCACCTGGACCTCCTCGCCCGGTCCGGGGTTTACATGCCCAGATTCGTCGCCGACTACGCCAGTGAGTATACATGTATATAGAGCTAGTTTTCTTATAAATATTGTGTCACGAATTATTAAATTCATTGTTGTTCCATCAGAACATCGGTGTCTCCACTCGGGATATCCCTTATTATTTCTTAGGCCACTGTAATATTTGTATTCAATTCGGCATATATTCTGTCGAATTGTGTATGACGAGCATGCTATTTTGCTCATTTATCTTTCGTTGATATTTTTTATGCATGTACAACTTTCGATTGAATACTTCATTGGTCAATTTCTTTCTAAAAATATGATACAGGTTTAATCACATATAGCGTGGCCAAAAAAAGAGTTTTTTTTAATGATATATAAAGATAAAATAGTAAGCTGCTGATAACACAGGTGTGAGTCTTTTGTTGTCTGGGGCGAACAAAGCCGTTCTGTTCAGGTTATCTGTAATTGCTTGTTTGAGTGTTTGAAACGTTAATTGCCACCCCCAGCTTCCCCGAGTCTCACCACCAAAATACCAATATTTTTATGGAGACGAATATTTTTGTTTTTTGTGAATTATTATGGCATGTATCTTTATCGAAACGTTTCCTTAAAAAAGTATAGGTGTCGGCTTGAAAATACAGGCGACATTTTAATTTTCGCAATGTTATTTCATTTAATGTCGATCCATTGATTATCGTGAAGAATTAGTCATGGAATGTCAGTTCATATTTTACAATTTCGCCGAATATTGTGGAAAACAAAATACTCTACTTTTCCTCATTCCAAAAATATCTCATCAAATTAATAAATATGCAATTCATTGAATAGTTAGGCCTGAATATGCAATCGAATGAATAAATAAATATTCTAATTGTGCATTTATATTTCTTCTTCATAATCTAGTCTGTCCGTTAAAAAAAATAGGATACGTCAAAAATGCAATGAGATAATATTTTCAGATAATATATTCAAAATCATCAATAGCCGATATATTTGTTTGTCCACCATACGATACTTCGGGTGACAATTCGCTGTTCACAACAGAGATTATAATCCAGAGCATATCAACGACAGCGAAATGTCGCAAATCTTCCGCCAGTTGAAGAGCTCTTATCACGTGTTTCCGTTGAGTGAAGAGTTCAGCTCAATATCGCGTATTCGCATGTCAACAACTCTATACCCGGGGCTTGTCAAGTCGTACACCTAAATATTGTACCGTATGACTTTATAAATTGGTCTATAATGATGTCGTATGATATTAATGGGATAACGATTTGATATGACGTCGTAAATATGGCGGATATATCAGAGAGAGAATCGGACACGGCTAGCGGGCCATATCAAGTGTTATTTCCCCCCTCCCACGCCCGCTTTCATTTTGAAGTGGGCAATAGTGACAACTGCGGTGCTACAGGCATAATTACACGCTAAATCTGTGTCACTTTTGACTTTATGAAGAGGAAGCGATCAGAAAGGAATATACACTTCATGATAAACTCACAGATAAAGACAATCCACAGTTTGACATTTTGTCTCGGTCCCGTTGATGGATATTGATATAGGACCTACGATCCAATTTGATAAGGTGTACTCAAACATTTCAAATATTTTATTATTGTTTGGTTTATGCAGGTGCGCTCATACAGGTAGAATTTTGTTAGGCCAGGTATTTTATTTGATCTAGAAAAAAAATTATTTATCACAACAATTCAAACATAGCCAGTCAATAATTATTTAAACGTTGAACGAAATATATCGGACATTAAACCAATTTGAAACTATACACAACAGATTCAATAAGATAGCCTATGTGTATTTACACCAATGGCTTTATTACATATCATTTTTGTATGAACAATTGATGTATTAAGCTCAATTAACCCTCTGACGTAATTAGGTGGTATGTGATAACCCTAAGTTGTTAAGCTCTCGGAAGCGATATGTTTGCTCTTTATAGATCAAATCAGGAGCGGATATTGCCTCGGTTAGGTGGCATAACAGTGGCATATCAGTAACCCTAATACAAAAGCCAATAAATACAAACGGTTATCGCTTGGGAGACCCATCACGGGACTTGAGAACACTCAGACTTTATTAATTAACGGCAGCAATCACTGATAACGACTTTGTGTAGGCCAAGTGATTACATTGCGTAACAGGTCATTACCGCCACTATCAGTCCCAACATTTACGTATGGACGGTGATTATAGCAAATCACCGAGCCCACATTGGCTATATGCCACTGACTTTAAACAGAACTAGGGAGACTCGAATATAGACACCTCTTTGTGGTTTGGGTGAATGATTCTCTTATCATGAGAATAGATCTTGTCACAATGTGTTGTTCTGTTCGATTGAAATAGGCCGAATATTAGACTGGACCAGCTTTAATTAACTGTTTTCTAATGGTTCAATAGTGATGTCCAATATATGTCCAATAAAAAAACTTAATTTACTGGCTCTTATTTCTGAAACAAATTTCAAAAACAAGAAAACAAGTTGTATACCCCTAAACATTTCACTGACCACGTGCTGGTATCTCAAGCAAGCAAAATACCAAGCTTTTCAAGTATTTCTCCGTTGGACACGGATGAAACATTTTATTAATATAAATAATTTACACACAAACTTAGAAAGACAAATATCAATTGCCCATTATTGCCCGCGCACCGAATTACAATACATGTATAATCCCTACGCCTGAAGAAGCTGAATATTGTTCTTTTCACGATCGATAAAATCTCTGTATGTTTGATACACACAGATAGACAACACCATAAAGGGTAAATGGGGTGAGATTTAAAGAACTCACCCATCAACTCAAAACGAAAATCTTTCTGGTGACAACACGAGACTTCGCACGACATTGTCACTTTACGATAATAACCCTGACAGCTGCAGTTGTGCGCTGGTTGCTTGCCGACAACGCGACTCGTTATTATTCATTAAAGTTGCCCCTTGACCCGAAACGTCCATCAGAGGTCAAGCTGAGGAAATAGCTGGACAAACAAAAACACGATCGCTTACTTTGATTAATTAAAAGCCGCGATATCAACTGGAACTGGTGCTGATAGGGATCTAAACGCGGCATTGCGAGTTTGTTAGGCCAGCTATAGCAGTGAAAATTCAATAGTATTAAATGATTGTTCACGCCCCTATTTTCTTTCTATTTTTTTCGGACAAAACGTTTTGCAGGCTAGCCCCAAACACAGAGAGAAAATCACAGCATTGAACGTCACTTGCCCTGTGGCATTTCCACGACACAAAGCGAACTGGTTTCTGCGGTGAAGCGCGACTTGTAAAGTTGTCGTCGGTGATTATCACATCGCGGGATTGGCGGTCGCGAGCGCCTCCTATTGTCGAGAACAATAACTGACAATGGAGTCACTCAATCGGGCCGCTCGCGGGTGACAAAGGATCAAACGGACACTGGGCGGGATTCGGTGTTTGAGGCCATGTGGCCGTGTGCCATGGCCATATTTACAGCATCTTGAGCGGTAATTAATTACGGGGTAGCGGCGCCGACAAGCTATGGATGCAAGCGAGCGAGGGGCATGAACATAGTGTGTGCATGCAGTCGGCTTGCGTGCACAGCCAGAGGTCCGTCACCCGACATGGTACGGCACGTGCGTGTGTGTGGAGACATGAACTTTCTAGTTGCGTCATGAGTTCTTAATTTGCTACAGAAGGCGCAGGGTTCTATCGTGAAATTGAAGTCACTCTCAAATCCATATAGCAGTGCCTCGCGAAGTCAAAACATCATGTCCTGTCGATTTTTCCCGGGCTAACGTGGGAACAATTGGTGCGGAATCCTGAGGCGAACTAAAGACGAATCATCTAACTTTCTCTCGATTTCTCGAAAAAAAACAGTAAGGGCCTACTTTCAAGCTCTACTTCTGAGATGTAGGCTACCTAGGGGGCTCTATTTGCGATTAAATTCTAAAAAGCGTCGCCAAGAAGACCACGCGATAATCGAATTATGCGATCGGAACTTGGCCATAATTTTCTAAACGCCGGCTTTGCTATTCGCCTTTTTTCATCAACTGTTCATCAAATTGCCATTTGCGTTCGTGCCCGGAGCCTTATTTCAAAGTGAGCTTGACCTGAGCAAATATAGCAGTCTGCTGCGAACATCTAGCGGTGTTTTATACCACTCCTTCCCCATCTTTCTGGCACATCGTCGATTCCAAGTCCCTAATGAGGTCTCCACTTTCAGAAGAAGTTAGACTCTGGAATGAAATCAAGGAAGTTGGCCAAATATGTACACTTCCAGTTATGGCGTTCCACTGATGGGCCCAAAATGAATTAAAGCCTTGCGAACGTGCGTCTTAGCTCAGTGGAAGAGACGGGCAGAAAAGTGCGGAGTTCTTGAGAAATGGCTGAATAATTTGCGGTGAACCCGGCAGTAGAGTAAACAATCTAGCTACTTTCTTGACCGCGGATAAAGCGATTCACATGGACGACCGGGTATGAGTTATAGCGTAATACGTCACCATAATACACGTGCTTCAGATATTTAACTACCGACCTGAACCTGTTGTTTACAATATAAGAAGGTCAAATTTATGGATCCATAAGCGGTAAAACTCTTATCCGCAGAATTAAAGATATTAGACACTTCCAAATTAGCGACTCCCATGATAAAACCTGAAATTGTATTCGTTGCTACTGGTAAAATCGTGAGTTGCGAGATCAGGCACGAGAAATGACGCCGATAAAATTACGACATTCGAGCCTATTCACGCCCTGAAAAGTCTCTGCGAAGAAAGTAGTTCCTTCGTTCTCCGCGTGCGTCTCGCTGTCACCCCAAGAGAAAGGGTCCCACTTTTAATCAGTCGGGGTGAGTGTTGTGTCCCCCAGGAGGGTTAGACCCTCGACGACGTCTGAATGCGGAATGGCCGAGTCCGGCCCGAGTGAAATTGATTAAGGTCATTGCAGGCTTAAAAGGCTCAGCTGTGAATAGCCAATTTCATCAACGCAAGTCAACAACACTCAATGATTATGGTTCGATTATGGTCGAAATCGACGTATAGGAAGGGCCCAATTTGCTAATTTAATTTTCAATTTCTGCACCATTAGGTTGCCTTCCGCCGGGATGCGGCCAGGCTTTATGTCTCTCTATTTGTATACAGCCGAGGAGCTCTCCAATAGCGGAGGCTGGAAAGGGATAACCAGAACGGGAAGTTCCCGTCAGTAACTGACCAGGACTCATTGTCTAGGACAACAGCGAGTGCGGGAGATTAAATGGCCTTGCGATCTTGACGCTTCCCTTAGTTAAAGACCAAGAAGATCTTAGGGATTTTATTGAGTCATCCCTCTTTGATTAAGTTGGGAGGAACGGAAGGAGTTGTCATGAATACGATAGTGGCCGTAAATTAATTCATTAGCCCGATTATGCTCCAGATAATTGAAAGTTACACCGACGTGGGCAAAACACTAATTAGACGACGGCGTTTTAAAGGGATAAACGTTTGTCACGCGAGCATCGTGCATTATAAAAGCGTTATTGAGCGCTAAATCCAGCTAATGGACGCGTGCCTGGCTGAGAAAATCCTCAACTCAAAAGCAGCGATGAACACAGAAATTAGCACCCAATAGAATAATGGGATTCATGTTTCGTACAAAACATAAACACAATGGACTCCATATTTATGTGTGTTGAAACTCATCTGATATATTATAAACTAATCCGACCATATAAAACAAATAGGCCTAATACTTATTTAAATCCAATTGCCAATTTAGATAGAGAACGTGTGGAACACGAAATTCTTCGGTGAAATTAATTATAACTTAGACGCTGATGGCGGCTTCTAGTTTATCTCCTAAGTTTATGTCTGGTCACGGCTGCTGGGACAAATCAGGAAAAAGGTGTTTAAACCTGTCCATTGACTGCATCTAATGACTCAATTATCCCTTTTCCCGTTCTTCTCCCGTGTGGTGAGTGAGCTGACATTAAACCCCAGTTTTTCTCATGTTTAGCAACGGAACAAACTCACCGCATAGGACCGCTTGTCATCCCATGCTTTTGATGGTCGTTTTAATAAGCTAACGCGATGTTTGGTCATTGCTTTAAATGATCGCTCGTCGTTGCATTTAACCGCGACTTGCCGAGCTATTGAGCCAATAAGGTTTGCCGAAAGGCTAGGTGGGTTTCAACAAAACCAACGAACAAGGTAATCTTTATTAATTTCGGAGTGCAGCTAGATCTGAAAACGCTGGCCGATCATATCCGCTTTGCATAATTGTTCGTTCCCGTATCATCCGGTGAAAGAAGGTTGTTGGTAAAGGAGCGGATAGCTATTGAAAAAAGACACAGGCGAACTGCACATTGAAAGCGGCGGTATGCAAATACGTCGGTCATCTAATCCTGGTCTCATCACCCTTTAGTTGACACAATGGAGTCCCCAGCCTCAAGACAAGACACACCGCACGTGCGGACAACTTGGTCGCGATTTAATATCTGTTGACTTTACGACCGTGATTGAATAAATAGCCGCTTTGTCCATGCAAATAGCTCCATCAAAACTGACCGTGCATATTCTTAGGAAGCTTACTTTCATTAACTCAGGACTACGGAATTTTGTCGCCCAGAAATCAAACCTATAATGATCGAGGTAAAATACCGTGAATCAGCGAGCATGGTTCCACGCGGTGTTGTTGCAAGAAAAACAAATAATTTCCGGTGGGAGACTCGTGCCAGCCTCTGCGCATGCGCGTGTACTGAACGTAAAGCCTCGAGAAGGCCATATTTACATCGGCTGGAATATCATGTTCGAAAGTTGTTAACGTTAACATTTTTGGATGGCCTGTTGTGTTGACCTGTTTGTGAATAAACGCAACGTAGCATTGAATTTCGATCCTTATCCTCCACGAAGTGACTGAATATTTCTGACGAAATTCTGTTGACATGGTAATCTGTTCTTGTGGGATCATTAAAACACCTAAATTTCAACATGAGTTTCCTCAATTTAAACCGTCATTGCATATAATTTTTCTTATTCTTTCAGCCACTGGGATGTTTTACCCATTGAATATATATATGCCTGCATAATAAACTTTACGGGATAGGCCTACGCTAAACTTGTATAGGGTTACTAAACTTACCAATGAGTTGCTTATTAGAAAATCCTTCCCTCGGATTCGTTTTTTGTTGTGATACAATCACAATTAAAATAATATCAACAGCAAATAATCAATATAGGCGTAAATATTTGACGTAATACTTTATTATTTTACGAGCCTTGTTTTTGCAAACATTTTCGGTATGTTTAAGGAAAATCAGCACGTTTGGCCATACATGTATTATCAATTAATTTTTACATTCAAATCTAAATTTTTCGACTTGTATCCTGTACTTGCAGACCAACAACAGCACAGCCTCCTGGGTAAGACACGCCGACCACGGACCGCCTTCACGAGCCAACAATTACTGGAACTTGAGCGGCAGTTCAAGATGAATAAATACCTATCCCGTCCGAAACGGTTCGAGGTGGCAACCACGCTCTGTCTCACCGAAACACAGGTGAATATCGGGGAAATACCATAGCAAAGTTTAGCATATAAATGGGATACATTTGCATATGCAATGTAATAGTTTATAATTATAGATTACATAGATTATGTAGAAGGATTCAAATCTCTGAATAAATAATAATAAACGCAACTAACGGTATTGGAAAGTGTCCGTTTTACCGTGAGTTTTTTTTTGTGAAAAGTGATTCATGGAAATTCATGGAAATTCATTGAACATCATGAGGTATGAAAACAAAAGAAAACTAAAATCTTTCCCTCGAGGATTCCAGTGAAATGGAATTTCCCCTAATCAAGTCCAAATAATATAGCATTCCGTTTTCACAAAATTGACTTCCGTTTGGGTCGCTGCGTCGGCGTTGACAGAAATTTGAAATATTACGTCCTCGCTGGCAGTTTCATCCTACAAATGGCCCATTTTCTCCCGATCTATCACCAGTTAGCGACAGATATCGTTGGGCGCTCAAACCTCCAAGGAAATATTCCAAAGCCGTCGAGGCCTTTTTTGGGCCCTCAATCTCCATGACACGCCCTTTCTTGCAAATTAGACCGAAATTTTCCCAGCGTGCGGGAACGACGCAAGTGGCTTTAGATCTGTCGAGAATTATTTTCATTTTTTGTCATAAAGAAAATGATATATGCATGTTTGCTTCCAAAAACGAATATGAATTACAAATGTTTGCATTTCGGCCACTACGAAAATAATTATTATATATATACCGATTTTCATAATAGTGCATTTAATGTGAAATGAATCCGTGAGAACTAATCATCTCCGAGCAATAAAAGAAGTAAAAAGAAAATGTCGAGGAAACGTGCTCTTGACTGGACAACAAAGATTATCTCTTTCTTGAAGCACCCTTCAGCAACCCAGAGATAAGGAATGACCGCTCTGTGCGTTCGTTTCCCGCGCTTTGGTGCACGTGCGCTGTGCCTGTCGCCAGTGGTAACGGGCTTGGCGGGCGTCAAGCCGTCAAGTGACAAGTTACCTTAATTAACTGAAATTACCGATATCAGTGACAATGAGAGGCTTCAATTAACGTAGTTTATCGTTTATTGGACACTGAGAAAACCTCTTGCTTTGATGTGTGGGGTATTGAGTGGGAATCCCACTGTGCTTAAGAGCAAATACCGCACATAAGGTCGTCTGCTTCACATAACTCATGTGTTTATATAAACTTGCACGGTGTTGTTATTCTTTGTGCAGTGTTCTTTGGAAAGTAGAGCCCTTTTCTCATACAAGTACGTCGCTTCTTTTTACTTCGCAGGTGAAGATTTGGTTCCAAAACCGTCGAATGAAATGGAAACGAAGCAAGAAATGCACCAGCGACTCGAAATCGAAACCGGCCAGCGACAAAACGAAATCGGAATCTCACGAAACGAAACGCGACTCGGAGAACAAAAATCCACAGATTGGGAACAGCGCTACAGACAAGATCACCCACAAGGAAAACGCAAACAACAACGTTGAGAACAAGAATCTAAACGAGGTTTTCCCAGTTTCAAACGACGCTAATATTCAGTCTAGTAACAATGGTCGACCGGCGGAACTGCAAACCCAGCTGTACGTTGTCGACGAACCCACGGATCTCTCTAAGAAACACATCATGGATGGCGCTGGTCGTGCTCTGGCACTTCCGGGGTCATTGGTATGACGTCATAGATGGCGACATCACGTGACATTGGCGGATTAAAACAGAGACAAGTCTTAATCTTGTTCACTTCTAGTCGAAATGAGTCCTTTGGAAAAATCTGATATTTGTTGAAGATTTTTTTCTCAACTTACATGTATACCCGTGCGGATATATGCTATTTTGTCATTGAATCGTGTGTTCTGAATGTTGAATGTGTGAATGTATTCTCAGAATGTATTGATATTACTATTGTATAATAGGACAAAGGTAGAGAATGGGTCAAACTAGAACGTTTTTTTTCAAAACAAATTTCTTCCAAACATTTATGTCACTAAGATAATTATTGAATGCTTTGCAGATTGTGTTTTTTTTTCATAAACATGTTGATATAGTACATGTACAATATTTGTATATTGGAACAGTTTCATACGGAACTGTAAGTGTCAAATTATGCAGTTGTTTGTGTCAAATTTTGCAGTACTAACTTACACACATGCTAATAAAATGTCATGTCTTGCACTTTCACATGGCTTGGATCAGAAACTCACACGTTTTCAAACTTTTGTGGGTTTCGCTCCCCCCAAAAAATAATATTCACATGTATAGCTAAACTTGCAAATTATTGTGCAACGGCTACAAGATATTGCATGTGCATGCACATATTATTGAAGCGAATGCTTAGTCCATTGTTAACTATTTAAGGTTTGGGATGACAATGATGTTTGCTCACATCGAAAATTATACATCCTCCATCTGATATAAAATGTAGTATATAATGGTTGATGTTTTGTATTATTTTGTGAATTGGATATGTTTCATAAATGAATGTACGCCAATAAATAAAAGGCATAAGCTACTGTTCAATAACTCCATGCTTACTAAAAATGTATAGCATTTATCAGTCGCTGTCTATATTATTATCATTCAAATGCGAAATGCGGAATATTTATTATAAAAACTGGAATAACAATTGTAAAGTTTATACACATTTAACCACCTCAATATTTCCGGTCTTCCCATGGCGCGCTCACGTTCAAGTGAATCGCCCGAATGAATTGGCTCTCAAAACAGCGAATTTATCATTCCACCAAAAACCAATTGAGCGCCGATTTGAAAAGCGCTCTTGAGATAAAAGCCTACAGATGGTCGCCTGTTTCCCAATGACTTGACTTCACCCCTCCTTATCGGGATCAGGGTGGTTCCCAAATGCAAAATTGCACTTCTAGTGACAGCTTCGGCACCTGTAGTGTTATTGCTATCGTGTTTGACCTCCTCACTGCCACTTTATCCTTCCGCCACACTCCCGCTGTCGCGTAGGGATACACCGCCAAGATAAAACACGAATTTAACTGGTTGAAAATGGGGAAATTATTTGCTGAAATACGCTTGTGGGCGGCGCGTATCACCCTGCAAATATACTTAGAAGATTGTTCACATATACAATCAAAAAGTTGAGGATTGTAAGGCAAAATGATGACAATTATACTGATTCGACTGATGGTTGTGAAACTAATAAAACGACAGGTGTATGTAAAAAAAGAGCCTAATCTTAAAGTATTTGGGGACGTGAAACAGACTGTGGAACCTACATGTAGTTGAAATGTTAGGGAAATTATAAATTATGTCTATGTGCTGACTTTTTTATGGAGGTTTCACGCCAACCTTTCGACGCACGTTTTGGCATGTAAACGTTTAGATACCTACTTCAAATGAGGATTTTCTTCGTCCTTGACATAAAATCTCTCGAATTGATGGGAAACTTTGACTATTCCACAGATCAGGCATGAATCGATGTGCTAGGTTTGAGAAATTACGTAAAATGTTCAAATTATCTAAAAACGTCCCAAAATGGCGGAGCCGATGGAAATTGACGTTCCCAGAATGCAAAGCAAATTTTACCACAATCACGCGTATTTTGGAACACGATTTCTGTTCAGCAATTCGTGCACGCATACATGCATGTGGGCATCTGCGTGTGAACATTTTTGGCGTTATGAAGTAAACACAACGATTCGTCTGCGATGTCACGGCTACATTTACCGTAAATTGACGTATTTTATAAAATGACAATTAAGCTGGTGTTCTGTTCTGTGTTGGATTGCGAAGTCCTAACTGGTATTTTAATTTGCCCAGTAAAGGCATGTGTTAGGCTATATCTGATGATATCAGATACAGATATTCCTCATAATTTCCAATGTTTTGAGGATATTTTAATGAGGTTCCATATCATTATAGCAGACGAATCTGTTCCATTGATCGATTTTAAAATAAATGTTTACTTATTAGTAATATGAACAATTATACGGAAATGAATTGGAATCATGTAGGGGATGGAATTATGGCTTCTTCTTTCTTATTTTTTTTTTGGCGGGGGGGGGGGGGGGGGTGACGTTGTGTAGGATACATTCAGCGTCGTGGTGCTGATGATGTGCTCAAGCTCTAATGTCGTCTTCCGCAGTTTGCTGCATTTTCTTGTTATATGCCTACGAAAATGCTATAGTGAATTACACAGAGTGCAATCGGTCCGATATTTTGCGGTATTGACCTCCTTCATATTGACCTGCGTCGCGCATAGCAACCGACGGTCTTTTGACGTTTACGTATTCATGCGCTGGTGAAATGGCGTTTTGGGTTTTGTAGTGAATGGAAAGGTGCATAAATTTCTTAGCTTTCAGAGTCTGAAATGGTTAGAAAATGGCATCATTTGTAATCATATGTCTCTCTTCGGGTGTGCATATCATGATGCGGCATATAATAATAAGTTAATCGACTGGATACAGTGTTTGAGGCCCTCGGTCGTGTCTGTGCCGCCGACGCACTCGCAAGCTCGTGCGTGCTACGGCCCAGACATGACTTCGGGCCTCAAACACTGTATCCAGTCAATTACCTATAATAATACAAGCCTAAACTTCATGCATCTAGAAACATTCTGTCTGCATCGGTCAATTTATTTTCACGTCTCAAGTCACCACTCGGAGTCATCTTAAGTGAAGGTCAAGGTTATAGAAGATGCTGCATATAAGACTTATATGCTTATGTAATACAAACATGTACAAGCTTTTTGGCCCCAGTGGTCAATTTGTGCATATCATGCCATTTTGGGCTTTTATGGCTTATGTATCCGGCCTTATGAGGAATTCAAGGCACTCCATCTTTTAACATCAAGTATCCTGCATGGCGTCGTCTGCAATAAGTCTCAAATCCTATTGATAATTTTTTTTTTTAGAAAATGTAGTGCTAATTTCGGCATGTTTTACCCCCAAAATGGCTGTTTTGAACTTTCAAGATCATAGAAGGTAAAATTCAAGGTCACATATGACTTCCCATTTAGAAGTACCAATAAGCTCTATCTTCAAGCGTTCTAGGAGTAGATTTGTGGGAGAGAAAAATTGGCTATTTTTTTTCGAAAGGATACATTTTTTTGCTTGGAAATGTCTCAGATCATTCAGAAACGGGATTTCAAAAATAAATTGCGACCCGTAAAAAAAATCAAAACGACCGTCACACGCAGCTCGACGATCCAAGAGCAAGGAAACTTTCACACATCACAAAGGTCCATGAGGGGTGTATATTACAACAAACTCACTGAACGGATTTTGAGAAAAAGGCCGCCAACGTTGGCCGTTTGTTGTCAAAAATGGCCGCCATTCAGAAAACAAAAGCTCTATATCGACAAGTATTTGTCTGTAGAGGCCAAATTACACATTTCAGATCAGGCAAGAGTTTGAAATTTGGCCTTCAATGTCGTTTGAGATCAAGTTCAAGGTCACCAAAAGATGTGTCATATATACATGACTTCTTGTGAGAAGAACAACAAAACTTATACACATCATATAGGTACATAAGAGTAATCTCAAAACTGATCAGACAGTTTATGAAAATTTTTAAAAAAAAAATAATGATAAAAAAATACCTCCGTCTTGAATTATTTTAAGGTATCTTTTCCCAAATTTCCATGCTGTTGGACGGTGAACTTTAAAGATGAAAATTCGGACGGACGCACGGACGAGTTGACGGACGGCGGACGCAAAACGACGGCAATATATTATCGGACCATAGGAACGGTGAATAAAAAACCCGAGAATAACCAAAAGCATTGATTTTCTGACAATGCTTTTGGTTATTCTTCTGCAACATTTCAGGAAGATTCGACCGTAAACTTTAAAGATAAATATATGAACGGACGAACAATGGACGAAACGCATGTCAATGGCTTATCGTACAATAGGTCCGGTAACTTAAAAACAGACCGGTCCTGCAAGAATACACGGAAAATGTGTAATTTAAACATGTATAGGCTTAAGCCTATACATGTCTAAGCCTATACAGGTATGACCCTGTATTTGAAAGTGGGTAGATTTTCAAGAGGACCATCCCAGAGGGCTCAATTCGCTTTGTAACTGAATTGACATCATTGTTTCCCCTCAACATAAAAGAGCTCATGTAGAGATTTTCATTATAATTAGACGCAACACTCCCATGTGTTTATACCAATAGTTTAGTTCATATACACAAATGAACAAAATTCGTTTAAGAAACTTAAATGTGAAGTAGGTTGTTAAATTAACACAAGCGGCGATATTTGGGGGTCCTGATATCGCGAAAACTTAGAACCAACAATGTCACACTTTCGCCAAGAGACCTCCCATGCAGATAAAGCATTGGACATGTCTTGTGTTCGAAGTTCTCAGAGCGGTGTGTTTGTCCAAACAATTATAAGGACATTTATTGAAGATGTTGAGGAGGCGACGCCGACCGACCACGACGTTGACGACGCGAGGTCCTTAAGCGAGGGAGACCTTGCCCAGTCATAGCTTCCTCTCCCGCCAGCACAAAGGGACGGGAAGGCGAGTGATTGACTCTATAGCGTGGCTGATTCCCCGCGAGGCCTGGATTATTAGGCACCGAAGTGTTTGAAGAACGTGCCCCTTTCTTTGTCAGTCGCGCTATGAGCGGCTTAGCGAGATTAGCTTGATGTGCTAAGCGACAGTTTACGCGACAGTAAGAAAGAGCCGGAAGTGATGCTCGACCTGAAAACGAGGCTTGATTAATTATCGTGTGTGGACGCGTGCGTGTCGCAAAATTCCAACGATATATCTATCGTTAAGTAGTAAAATATACGTAGGCCTACTTCTAAAGCGGTAACTTCCCAATTCCAGTGTCTTTTGCTAGTTTCACTCATCACGTCAGAAAATATGCAATTACGATTCAGGAAGCGCTTCATCGGTCCCATAATAACGATTGAGTGGCCGTGTTGAATAGACACTAAATTCTCCCCAGTGAATCGGCTCCTTCTAAGTGGGTCGGCCCGCGATCAACACCCGACCGTGCTATCCAGCTAATCTCAACGCGATGCTCTCTTCGCCGCCCACCCCAACGCCAAGCCACGCCACGCCACGCCAAAGCCGCGCCCCTCCGCCCAGTTCTCGCGGGGGTCTCCACGGAGCTTCAAATCGGCCGGTGACTGATTAATTAAAGCGTGTCTGCCCCTGCACCCAATCGACACTCACTCCCTACTGCTCTTTTTCCCAACATTGCAATCTAATTTGTAGAACCCCAGGGATTATCGGTCACTTTACGACACGCCGATGGGCGCTGATTAAAACCCGTAACCCGACTGCCTCCGCAAGGCGATAAGGACGCCTGATGCCCGGATGAATGCTGACGGTTCGGAACCCGGATGAGACATGGATCATGTGGCCCCTGTTGCCGAAGTTTTCGAAAACTGTTGAAGGTTCTCGATAACTGTCTCAATAAGATTTACTTTATTGACTGTGATCTCGTTGTGAAAAGGGAACAAAAGCAGAGACAGCAAAGAAATCATTTTCGAAGTGGGAGATTTTCGACTAAAATGCGACGATGTAGTCAACATCGTTCATGGTACCAGTACCTACTACGAGCAATTGGTGTGCTCTATTGTGTAGGACTACACAGCGTCAAATTGTAACCTGACATTATCATGAATCTATTTCTCATCTGGATAGGTAGGCATAGGTATAGATACATGCTTATGTCGTATGTTTTATATTGCTTTTTCCCATTTCTAGGCCTACTGATTATTTTGAACTTGTCGATAACATAGCTCGATCCGTCAAATCAACGCCAATGTCATGTCGAGTTTGTTGACAAACGACCATTGTTTAAACATTACCGGAAAGTCCCTTTCACGAAAAGAAACAAAATTGCCGACTTATCCTCGGCGCAGCACGACTTGAAAATTTTATATGTTTTTAGTCCTCGTCGCCGTTAGCGTCAATCCGCACCCTCTAGACCTAAGAGCTCTTCCCTCTGCCCTAGTGCTCACTCACATGGCCCGTTGCTTGTGATTTTAAAATTCATTGGACATTTTATGCCATTTTTCGTCGCGGGAACCTCCCCGATGTCACACGCTGGGCATTAGGCTTATTTAATGCATAAATGGCGACCATTACCGCATATTTGGCCACATTTTGCGCTCGATTTATCCCGCTGGCTTCAGACGCCGGGCGCATTAATACATCAGACTGCCGACGAGCGGCCAATCTGAGCTACTTTGCAGGGACCAGCGATCAGTTTAATCAATCTAGAAGCGGGGAAAGTAGTCCCAGCGGAGTGGGAACTAATCTAATCGGGTAGCCGCCCATTTCGGGTCCATTTGGGGATCAGTCCGGCGGAGACATGTCACTCCACTAGCAGTTCGCAAGTACGACGCAGGATTATGCCAGTCACGTGACCATTTTCTTTATCGGCTATTTTTTTTATATTTCATTTTGTTTTACACGCAGTGAATTGTCAGTATTTAATATAAAGCATATATATATGCCTACTGTCTCGTGGCTGTAGTGAAGTTTGTATCTCCATCGTGATACTATAAAAAATACAGTAAGAAAACTATGCTTTAACGTCATGATCATTAATTGTTCTTCCTAATGGGCTGTTTCTGGCGTCGTGGTCTAATCATTAGGCCTCTACTTGTGTTATTTAAAAAAAAACGTTGACCACACACGTTCGTGAAATTAGCGAAATCAGTCGGCAATAACACAGACCAAATCGTACAAAATTGTGAAATAACCTAATTGAAAACACTCACGTATAGAAAAATATAAAAAAAAAACTGTCTGAAGACTAATAGCCAGTACAATGGTGATTTATCGAACAATTAAGCGTTAAACTCCGCAGGGAAGGGTTTTCCAGTGTGATATACGAGTGATATTGACCGGCTAGCAGTCTTTGATCTCGTCTGGGGTGTGATACTAGTGATATCTTCCCGGCAACGCCGGTACTGGGCGTGTTAAGGACTGCTAGCGGCTTGAAATACGGCGAGCGGAGGGCCAGTGGACGATAATGGGTTGTTATGGCGGAGTGCCGTGACGAAATGCGCAATTAGCCTTAAGTGGTTCCACTGCCGCGCATAAATTATAATTGATTAATTAGCACTGCGTTCTTGAGAGGCGAGTATGCAGCGCGATTTCCACGTAAGCACAAGTCAGGTCGCTTTTGTAGGCCTTGATGTATTTCGTACGGTGGCTGATATGTGACATCTAAATTTTTTTTGCAGGACACCAATTTAAAAAAAAAGCAAAATATTCTATTCGTGAATAAAACTATTCTATTCGCGAATAAAACCTATTCACGAATAAAACGTTCTATTCGCGAATAAAACATTCTATTCATGAATAAAACATTCTATTCACGAATAAAACGTTCTTTCCAAATTTAGATGTCACATATCAGCCACCGTAATTTCCAATGATTTAGGCCCCGTCCGCCTTCCTTTGGTGGAAACGAAAGCTACGTCCATCCTGTATAACGTATTTCGGCAATCTCTATAGAAGGCTACCTCTGTGCGTTGATTAAGCATGATTAGAACACTGTGGAGACAGTCGATAGCAAACAAATTGACACCCGTATTTATTTGCACATCACGGATGTCGTTGAAACTGTGTTCAATTCCTTGCAATTCGTAGTTCGGAGTCATTTTTCGCCGTGCATCGGTCGTAGATTTACCACGCTCGTTTTTGAACTATTCAAAATATTCGTGGCTCCATCGTCAATTTTTGCAATCGGTGAGTCTTCGTCTGTATTTCTTCTACATCTCTTTCTTCTTCTTCTTCTTCTTCTTCTTCTTCTTCTTCTTCTTCTTCTTCTTCATGATTGTATACCGGTAGTTATACAATCATGTAAGTATAAAGTCTAGAGCTCTTTATAGCTCTCTTGAACGAGCTACATACATTCGGGACGAGTCTCATTGCAATTTTCTTTCACTCACACATGCACAGTAAAAACTGGTAATTTAAGTGTCTTATTATGCGAACATTTTAGATATTAATTAATTTCAATGTGCAATACACGCATGAAAAGATATTATAGAGTTTCACATCAAATAGGTGAAATATCTAGGAGAGTATATGGTGGATTGAAAATGATTTTCGAAAAATCGAGATACAGAGTGATACACAGACGTCACAAATATGACAAATAATTGACGCTAAACATCACACTTTCTGTTAATAGGCCTAGTGTGCAAAAATCTGAGGTAGATTTAACAGACTATTGTGAAAATATCCCCAAAGATGTCATGTTTGATATTGATTCCATAAAACTGTATATAGAAAAACGTAATGGTTCATGACCCTATCAATACGGAGGCAAATGTGATTTTCCCCTGTCGTTATAGACTCGAGAATTGTTCAATTGATTTCTAATCAATCTACGGGAAGGAAAATATGTGACTAGAAAGATTTCTGCCTCTTGCCAAGGTATCCAGTTATAGCGTGGCTGGCTCTCTAGGTCACATCTCAGTGAGTTTCACCAAATCGAATGCTAAAAGCAGATGTGCAGAGATTTTACTGAGCCTTAATTATGCTCTATTTGTGTGTGAGAAACAGTCGCTAAAAATTTTGATCATTATTGTTCCTCCATATTCCCTAATGCCCCTATTCCACACCGAACACGAATCCCACGAATCGCTATGAATTGATAATTTTGGGGATTCGTAGTTGAATCGTAATCACTTCGTGAAGTTCTTAACTGATTCGTAATTATTCGTAGTCCGTTCTCGAAATTCTTGAGCGATCGGGAATTCGTGGCCAAAGTTTTGAGCTGTTCAAAATTTTGATTCCCGATTCCGAAATATCGTAACCAATTCGTAGTGCATTCTTACGTATCTTATTTGATACGTAAATGATTCATAACGTTCGTGCAGTATTCGTAATCGATTCTTGTGAATCGTAAGTTGATTCTTGACAATATTTTCCGTGACTCCTACAGAATCCGACGAATATCCGTAATGCTATCATACCTGTATCGTACCAGTATCGTAGAGCGTCACGATTTGGACAAGAAATTTGCGAAATTCCACGATTCCTCACGAATCCTAAAATTTATCAATTCGGAAGAGTTCGTGTGATACGTGGTCGGTGTGGAATAGGGGCATAATGATATTCATATTTTGTTATTTTAATGGTACAATATGTTGATGGCACATGTCCACATGTCCACGAACTACCTCCATATAACATGATTAGCAAGACCTTGGAACAAACTAATATCAGATTCGTGCAATTTCGCGAATCTTTTTAAATGTCCCTCGAGTGACAGCACCGTTCAAGTCACATGTTTTCTGGCGCGCAAAGATACAAAAACAAGGTGCTTATTCACAAAGTTTCTATTGTTTTGTTTTTCATCCAAACATTACAAATTTGCCTTCGCCTGATCAACAATTGAACACACAACACCTTTCTGGACTGAAAACACTGATATAACACACATTTCCCTCACACAATTCCCCCACAAGATTTACTTTCTTTAACGTAGTCCGCTACAAACATGGAGGTAACGGAGAGTCAAAATTTAAAAGTCTTTTCTTGAATATTATCTCTTCAAAATGACATTATTTTATAGAGTGAATGATCAGCATCCTAATACTGAAAGGAAAATAGAGGGTCACCGTGCTCGTTTCTTCTACATATTCGATCAAAATCACACATATTTACCTAAAATGACATAAATTCTGGCCTTTTTGTACATTTTTTTCGTCCATATTCACATCTTGCATCGTGTTTTCCATGAGAACGGATACGGTGACCCCCTATTTTCTTTTCAGTTTTAAGATGCTGAACAGTTACTCTATAACATATATCATTTTGAAGCTCTAGATTATATTGTCACAGTTATTTATTTAAAAAAATTCATTGACCCCCTCCCTTCAATGTTTGGAGCGGACTACCTTAAGCCGATTTATAGCAAATTTTGTGTTATCCCTGATAGAAGCAGAAACCCATCTCTTATGGGTTTCTGATAATTATAAGGTATACGAACCGTGATGTCACGTTATGATTAACACATCAATCGAGTTATCACAATGCATACATTTTTGTCATAACGTGGTTCATACACAGCGCAAACGTGGTATTCTTCTGGTTGGGACTTGACCCAGGGGTCTTCGAACGGTCTGCAAGAGCTCGAGTTGTATTAATATGGCAATACGGCACAGGAAACAGACAAATGTGTGTTATTAACGTTCACCCACCCCCCTCCCCCTTTGACCTTGATGTACTTGAACGTTTACATCATTCATGTATAATGGTATCAAGGCTTGGAATATACTTCCAAGCCATATCCAGTCAACAAACAATCTAGTCAATTTTAAGAAGACTGTTAGGTCACATCTTTGTAGTCCAATTGTAAACCGGAAATCCAACACTTTTATTTATTTTTTATTTTTTTCTAGTTGCCCTTTTTGGCATATATTTAGTTTAAATGTAATCTTATACACCATTTTCTATATTATAAAAGGTAATGTATAATACAATTTTCTATTTTTTACATACCTTCTACACCTATTCATTATTTTACAATTTTTTTTTCTTTTTGTTATTATGTTTAACTATGAGGGTCATGTGATATTTCCACATCTGAAATAAGTGTTTTCACTTTCATGTGTTATCATGGTTTTTTTATGTCTTTCATATACGTGCATTTCTATTATATGTTTAATATCATTCACCGAATAAAATCAAATCAAAATCAAATGAAATAAACGTCATGATTATACTAAAGTGGTTCTACAAGACAGAACTAGTTTAATTTTACCCTTGTATTTATGTTTATTACGAATTCCGGCGGTGTTTATTTTGGGCGGTCATACTCAAAGTCATGTTCAATGGAAGATGTATAAATGGCCTTCGGATCCATGCGCAGCACTCGAACACAAACATGAAGGATTATTACATTAATATATACAAGCTGTATAGATCTATAACCAACCTTTATTGTACAGAAGAGGCATCCTTATCAAGATTCAGATACAGGCTATCGCATCGATCCGAATCATAAATTACGGTATTGCATGACCGCTCGTGACGTCACATAAATTTTTAGCCAATCACCAACCGCGATTTATATAATAAAACATTCATTGACTTTTACTGTCAGTCATCATGTTGTTTTACGACCCCAGAAATATCACGAGGACCCAGGCGAATCGGTCCTTATGATATTTCTAGGGTCTAAAGCACAACATAATGACTTCAGTAAAAGTCAATAAATGTTATTTGTATGCATATAATAAACGGCGTATTTACCAATATTGACGTCGCCCTGGAAGGTTTGGGTGGGGCGTACTGCCAATATTGGTCAATAAGCCTATAATAATACCTAAATATACAGTTGTAATAATGGATCATCCACCAGGATTCGAAGTATTATTGTAATTTTGGACCAGAAGACACATTGGGTGTATTCAAAACCGAGCAAATGCACACAATTTTGTGTGGACCCAGAAATTAAACGACATGGCTTAATTTAACAATGGGGTAGATTGCCAACTTTGTCAATTTACGCGATAAAAGTCTGAAATTCGGTAGAAAATTGTCGTTTGCCGCCCAGGGGAAGCATGCTAAGGTCATAGAAAGGCACCATTAAGCATCGCAAAAGTATCAGCGAAAATGGACATCCTGGCAAAAATCGAGGTATGTGTTGTTGTCAAGTGTTTTGTAGATGCTGGAGCCGCCGCAATTTTAGTCAGAACTGTCAGGGTCGAAAGCCTTTATGACTAGGCCTATATTTGGTCCGCCCGATGACGGTACCAAATGCATAGTCATATGTATGGCTATGACACGGCGATTTGGGAGTAAGGTGCGGTATTTGACTTTCACCATGGTGATCTAACCCCCCTCATTGGCTAGAGAGGCCCCTAGCACCAACTCAAATATACTATAGCTCACCAATGTGCTCGTACCGCACCTTAAACGGATTTGGATGGATTTACCTCAAATGTCAAATATTACACTATATATATATATGCTGGATACATTCACATATATATCGACAACATGTTTCTGTCGTAAGGATGCAAGGCTTACTAATTTTTTTTTTTTAATCGGTATACATGTTTGAACAGGATTACGACCATAATCACAGATTAGGCCTACTCCTTGTTCCAAATTCGGCCCAAGTAGCCTATCATATCCTGCGCTTGAGTCTATTATTTTCCAGAGACGCGACACTGAACCGATTATCCGACTTAGTTCTCGGTTCCCCCTCAACTCTACTAAATATCCGCCGGCATATGCACCTGCGAGTAGTAATCTGCGTGTACAACTATATACCGTCACACTTCAACAGTGTTAGGAAACAGAGGGCGACACTGTCTGAATTTGTGATGAACTTTGTCACCATTATTATATCATGAGAATAGGGGTACATGTCCACTTGCTGTTCTCGTAATTTTTAACCATTTACAAGACGGTATTCACCAAATTTTGCTAACTGATGTCTACATTTGATGAATGGTTTGCATGATGAATGTATATCAATCCCGGATTATGAATGAATCATGAATACAAGGGTTTTAGATTCACGACCATGCCCACTGCCCACATTTTCAGTGTCTTGGTGAATTTAGAATTGGGACTCAACAGTAATACCACATTTATTGTTCACCTTCTCATCTACATTATATTGGCCTCGACCAAGGTTCCATGGCATCAAACGAATTAGGTTTCGGCAATGATGAAAACGACTGCTAGTACGCAAACAAACGCATCTTATTGAGGAGATGGAGTTCGTACACTGGCGGTTGTTGTTTTACACGCAGTGAATTATATTGCAGTAGATTATTGGAAAGAATAACCTACTGCAATATTCTACTGGGAACCGTCTCCCAGTAGATTCTGAAAAATAATCTACTGCAAAGAACAATAGAACCGTGGACTAATAGTATTTTAGTAGAGTATGTACTCGAAAGGTCGCCACACAGGCCAGGATTACCTCTTGCCTGATTTATAAGTGTTAATGGACATCCCAATCCTGTGTTTGTGTGTTCATTTCGCAAAAATCTGACCACGTGCTACAAACATCGTGCCATGACTTGACCTATGTTTATCACAGTTATTGAAGACCGTTCAAAGCGTATTAAGGTGCGCACAATGTTATGACAGCTTTTGATAGCGTATAACAACGGGACACAACGCGCGCCGCGGTCTGCGTCCCTAATCAACCATGTAATCGCTCACCTACATAATACGTTTCGACCGGTGACAGTCAATATATTGGATATATTTGTGAAGGACACCACATCACTGTCTCAACGTAATTTGTCGTCTGTACCCCTGTGAGCAACTCGACGTTGGATTTCCCACCATAAATTCGGTAGGTCATCTCCATGCATCTAGTTGGAACTTCGTTCTTGGTCACCGATCACGGTATATGTTTGGAGTCAGATGCAGATTAGCAGCTGTTTAGTGTCATGACCAGATCATAATTCAGTGATTCAAAAAGTTCATTTAAGGAAGTTTATCGTGCTTAGGAATTCGCGATGAATCATTTCGTGTCTTGGTCTGACTGTCATCATTCCTTTTGGGAGTGAGCTGATGCAAGTGATGCAACCTTTCCGAGTTAAGCCTATAACTTGTTCTAAGAAATATTATATGTATGGCCATCAGAATACCAATCTGATCATTACTGTCTGTGTTAAACATTCTAAACGAAATACCGACCACGTCGATCGTAATTTATCAACAGTAGTTGGAACTTTTCAACAGAAACCACAGTTCATATACCAGGCATTTTTTTTTAATTTCAGGTTGCATAGCTGAACGACGGCACCTAGGCACCAAACATGAGACCTGTCACGCGTGGTCACTTCGTGATAGGAACAGCTCTCCTTCTTTACATCATATTGCATAATCTGGTAATTTGGAACGATTCAAAACACATCGTGGACATCCAACCTAAAGAACAGTTGAAGCGGACGACTGCCGGAATAACATCAGTCGACGAGACCACTGGTGTCCCACGAGAAGTTAGCCAGATAACCAAAAAACCACAACAAGCCAACAATTATACCACTGCATTTCGAGAGCAAGCTAACAGGAACACTACCAGATCACCACCCGATCACATTGAGGGAACAAACAAGACCACAGCGGGATCTACCGTCATACCGATATGTAACGTAACGGCGTTCCAGGAACAGCTTGACCTGGACTCCGATACCCCCGTGATACCAGTACACTTGTTAGCCGGCTGCACAAAAATCATCAACAACAGAGTTCCCAAAACTGGAAGCAGAATTTTCATCCAAGTTGTCTCAAGGATTGCAAAGCAAACTAAAATGGCACATATATATAATATAAAGGGCAAGTTTGAGGCTGCGTTCACAACAAATTATACCAAAAGCTTCCTCGAGCAAGTGGCACAGAGCAACAATCGGTTCATACTTACGGAGCACATGTTTTACTTCGATTTCCAGCAATACTTCCCCCACACCACCGTCAACATCAACGTCATTCGGGACCCTGCCGAGTGGTACAGATCCTTATTCAATTTCTGTAAATATACGCTGGGCGGTCGCATACGTATGCCAGATTGCGAGATCGACTTCAAGTCGTGCGTTAGTGAAGCGCATCCTGCGAATGGAATTTGCACAACACTTGGCTATGACAACTCCGCCTTGCATTATCTTTGTGGAGATGCGATGGAATGCCGAAGCAGGACTAACTCCTCACTGGCCGTGACACTGCATAGACTAGAGAAAGATTACCTCGTCGTGGGTATGACTGAGAGCTTGCCTGAGTACTTTGAGGTATTGGAATTCTTAATGCCACACGTGTTCAAAGGCAGCTCCCAGATGTATGTTAATCTCACACCAGAATACAAAACTCGGTTTGTAAACAGTCAAAAAGAAGAACTGGACTCTGAGACCCGTGAGATACTGAAAGCAAGACTGAAGCTGGACTATGAACTCTATGACGCGGCTGTTGCTCGCTTTCAGAAGCTGTTGAATGCAGTCAGGTTCTTGAAGGGACGCACAGCCGTTTGATGGCATCGCTATTTTACAGTTGCAAACCGCGTGTTGTGATTAAAAACTTCATAAGTTTTTACTTCAGGAATGTATTCATATATTGTCTATTTATGTGTTTTCTAATCTAGATGGAATCAAACACACGTATACATGTACATGTGCTTGCGAAAATGTCATTACTACATCTGGTACATGTGTCTAGATGTACTGTATTTATTTTTCTTTGTATGTGAATAACCACTGTCAATTAAATTTTACTGGACTTACATGTATATTTTTTTTTCTGCTTTTTTTATACATACACGTACACAACCACACATACAAATATCTATCAAGAGTTCTACAGCAATATAGTACTTTCATTATAATATTATTGGGTTTTGCACTTTTAACAAACATAGTTATGTCAAAATATTTAGTATTGGCTGCCATTTGTTTTTCTCAAAGTAACGACTTTTATATTCCGTTATATAGCTTTCTCCTAAATTATTCATAAAAAATTGGACAGATAAATTGTTATCTTTACATTTTGTTACAAAAATTGTTCTTTTAGCTACCAGAAAAATATAAGTAATCAATACTGAATTATTAATACCATAATCTACTCCAAATATGACATTGCTACAAGTAACATACGAGAAGCGGTCAAGATGAGGGTGAAGTTTACAACAAATCTCTTTCCAAAATGTTTATACAACAGGACATTAAAAAAACATATGATTTATACTTTTGATACATTTCAAACAAAAATAACACTTGTCAGTTTCACTTAAATTACACATATATAACAACTTGTTTGTGGGGATTATTCTATGTAAAATTCTGAATTGAAAATCAATAAGACGGGCATCTTTGGTACACATATGGGCCAGAGAATAAACATATTTCCAATCTGGGCTGAAATTTAGTTCTTGAAGCCATTTATCTTGAGAAGTTACATCGAAACTACATGTCTTCATCAAATATTGATAAACAAATTTTGTACTTTTTGCTTGATTTTGTATTTGCTGAAATAAATTCACGGATATTGGCATTTCTTTGTTTGTTAGTTGGTGCACTTCAAGTATTAGTTTCCACTCTCTGGGTATTGAGTTAATAAGGCTCGAGTAGTCCAGGAAATTAATATCAATGTTGGGAGACTGAACAAATGGTGAGTGTGTGTAAAATTTGCCATTCTTATCTATTAGGTTTTTGATGTGTAACACTCCTTGGGAGATAAATGTCCTTTTTAATGCCAAAATATTGGGGTTCATATTCCAAAATGAATTCCAGATCGAATGATTTAAAAAATTTATGGACACTTGTGTATTGCCATTTGGATATTTGAAGGTAATCCATCTCTTTATTACCTCCTTCCAAAATTTATTATTCGTATCTCTGTATATCCGTTCCAAAGAAACTTTATCTAAATCCCATACCAAAATTCGATTGTCGCATATTATTTTTTCGAATAACAGCTGCCAAAATCCTGTTCCCGTAATGCGTTTGATCCAACTAAGTTTTAGGGCAGTAAAGAAATTTTCTAAATTGGTTAAATTCAAGCCCCCTCTTTCATAAGGAAGAGTCGATTTTTCCCAAGCTATTTTGAATCGCTTTCCATCCCATAGGAATCCTTGAAAAATATCATATATTTCTTTCATAATATGTTTACTGGGTGAAGCGAAGACAGACATTATATGTACTATATGTGGCAATACGAGACTTTTAATTATCGTTACTCTCCCTATTAGTGTTAATTTTCTTTTAGAATGGACCTTTATGATATTGTTAATTTTGTCAAGTGCCTAACGGTAATTTACTTCTGCTGCATTTGTTAGGTCTCGTGACAATGTTATACCAAGTAGATTAAACTCGTTTACCCAGCTTAAACATAGTTCTGGACATATGACAGGTATATTTCCCTTTCCCAACCATATTAATTGTGTCTTGTCAATATTTATTTTCAACCTAGATATATCCCCAAATCTGTCAAGTATTGAAAGCGAGTGTCTGATACTAGAGTCTGATCCGTCAAGAAGTAAAAACGTGTCATCGGCATATTGCCCAATTTTTAACTCTAAATTTTTTATTTTTATACCCGATATAGCAGGATTATTTTTAATCCACATAGAAAGAGGTTCGACCGCTAAAATGAATATATATGGGGATAGAGGATCTCCCTGTCTACAACCCCTACCTAATGTGAACATCGGGGAAAAATATCCATTATTAATTACACAGCTATTTGCACCCTTGTATAGAATTGAAAACCATTTTATAAAAGAATTAATATGAATTGAATGCTACTGTTCATTTGAAGGCCATGTTGGCCCAAGTACCGTCCACTGAAAACATACCATTTAATCCGTCTCGCACCATTTTAATCGTTATTGAATATAGAGGAAGGCGCATGATATGATACTTGGGCCCAAATGTTGTGCACTTGTTTAGAACCAAAAATAACATAACACTTCGACACCCCATGAAGATTTAAAATGTGGCAGACGGATTAAATGGCATAGACTACATTCAGTTTGTTGTTAGTATTTTAGTAGAGTATGCACTCGTAGAGATCGCCACACAGGCCAGGATTACCTCTTGCCTGATTTATAAGTGTTAATGAACATCCCAATCCTCGCTGTGTTTGTGTGTTCATTTCGCAAAAATCTGACCACGTGCTACAAACATCGTGCCATGACTTGACCTATGTTTATTACAGTTATTGAAGACCGCTCAAAGCGTATTATGGTGCGCACAATGTTACGACAGCTTTTAATATAACATTAATATGTTTTTTGAGGGCGTAGTGATTATTTACGGCCCAGCTCAGATTATTTACAGCCCGACAAGGTTCATTTGCAGCCCGAGCTTGCGAGGGCTGCAAAACCTTGGAGAGCTGTAAATAATCTGAGCTGGGCCGTAAATAATCACTACGCCCGCCAAAAACATATTATTACTATTATTACCTATATCAATTGGTCTACAAGGAGATAAACACAGTAGTCAACAAACATCATTTATTACCTTCCAGGTTACATCACGAGGCCAGAATTACCGGTAAACATAACTTCAAGAACACATCACACATACATTGCTGGTACAAATCAATGTTTACTGCTAACCTCATTAATATCCTTGCCTGATGTGCTATGCTAAAGTGACAACAAAATTATCGGGCCGTCTGCAGACGCGATCACGTGACTGCTGGGCTGTTATGAAGTATTTACGTCGTAAATGCGGGGCCAGTATGAAACCCGGACCCGGACCCGGACGCGGACGCGGATTTACACTATGAAACCCGGACCCGGACCCGGCCGCGGACGCGGAGCTACAGTATGAAACCCGGACCCGGACGCAGATAAAGGTCTGCGGTGATATGCACATGGTACCGTTTTGTATGCCCGTATAGGTTTTTCCCGGCACGAATCACCTCATCCAGGCTGAGTTTTTGCACAAAAAATGTTTTTTTTTCCCGGGATTGGTCTCTCAATGTTGACAACTCTGCGTGGGAGAACAGCCGTTGTCTTGGAACCACATGAAATCTGCTAGTGATAACGAGAAGTCACCATTTCATTGAAATGGAAAAGAAACATAGCACCGAGGATACTATTCTTTCCTCAGAATTTAAATATTCGAGGTGATCTGATGCCAAGTTAGATGCAGAATACAGGGTGTGCTATACACCATCGTATTACAAATCTAAGCAAAATTCACAAATCTTCATTGGTGTTTTGAGGTAAAGCTTTAGGCATCGAAAGATGTACCGAAAACTCTCAACCATGTAGTTCATAATGCACAACTAAGAACCAGCTACAAGTGTTGTGCCGTCGAAGGCCATATTTTATACATCAGGATGAACAGGACCTTGAGATTTACCAGTCAGTGTCATTTGATGTTGTGTGGACCAATGGATCCACCAAAATGCAAATTTAAGCTCTATGTACGTGTACAAGCATTTTGGACGTCGATACCAATGCATTCATTCCCGATCAGTTGCATGCCTGGCATTGACATCCACTTCATATAAATTTGCTCACAAAACAAGCTTTATCTACACGCATCAGGAAAGGTCGATTTTTCGAACGTGATCTTGAGATTCACCACTCAATATCAAATGAAGTCAACTCCATGGTCAAAACAAGAGCCGACATATTTAGAAGCCTTCCTATAGGCTAATCATATCCTCATACCTTCATCTACAAGCGTTTGCCTGCAGAGGCCAATTTCCATATTTCAGGTATGAATTACTAGTAACCTTGAGATTTGAAGTCAATTTCGGGGTTACCAATAGATCTACCTACTTGCGTTTTGTCTCCGAATCCTGAGATAACAATCTGTACATTTCTGGCCGATGAGCTAATTATGGGTCTCTAATGTTCACCAGTGTTCATGACACTAGTCTGTATATGGCATTTCAAATTCCTTTAAAATTTACGCCGAAGTATTTATCTGCAAAGGGGTAAAGCACTCATCGTGGGCTTTTTGCCCTAACCTGGTGGGCGTTTTGCCTCAACGGTGTGGTAAAACGCCCATCGATAGGCTATACAATCTGAATGATCTACAAAAGTTGACTTGTATTCGGAACGCTACTGTGCTAGTACAAGTTGAAACGTACCATGAGTCATGCATTGACCTGTGAAGACTTTTCAACTTGGGCAAATATTGGGGAAGATTTGATGATTTCCCCTCAGCATGGGCGTTTTGCTACCACAAGATTTTAATCAAACATTACACCGGTAAACTTGGTGACATATTACTCATTCAACATTAAAGCCACCTATTTTGATAGTACCCTCAGTATTTTTTTTTCTCTTTGCAAAAGTCATGTAATTAGTTTTGTTAACATTAAGTGATAATTTGTTTACTTTAAACCATATACTAAGCCTTGTTTGTATATAATAAATGTGTGTCGTCTGAAAAAAAGTATGGAGTTTAACTTGTTTGGAACATTTGGTGAGTCATTGATATAGAGTGGAAAAAGTTTGGGACCTACGCTCTAATAAAATGGTCCTATTTAGAACCCCGAGGGTTCCAAAAGGGTTCAAAGGGGTTCTGAAACTGATTGAGGGTTCCATATTAAAAATGACCGAAAATGGCTCTATATCGGTTCTTGAGAAAATGTACCAGGTGAGGTTCTTTAGAGGTTCTTGGAGACGAGGGTTTTTTGGATACGGCAATTCATGAGATTCTTTTACTAGCATTATGATATTACTCATCTGGACCTAGTGGCAAGACGATGAGATTTAGGCCGCAGACACGAAAAAAACCCTATAAATACAATAAGTAATAAAATGTAATAAGTGATAAAAAAATAGTTATGTTGCCTGATGTAATCCACTTTTTTATGAATAACCTTACTGATATCTTTATCTTATTATTGTATTATGTGGCGATTTTGCCCTAAGCACGCGGCAGGTGATTGTAAACATACATGCCATTTATGTGGCCTTTTCGTTCTTGGCCTTGTTTTGACACGCTCCGTTCGAGCGTGCGTTGCCACGGCAACGCATTGTAATTTACGCTCCAGTAAACTATAACAATGGTTTGATTATACCTCGCGTGCGTCCTACAGCTTGTGGTGTATGATATATACACTGGAAGCGACTCGATCGAGGAGATTGTCCGAGAGAGAGTGAACAGGACGCACGTAAGGCTCGCCATGAGCTTTGCGTTCCCTGGTCGCGAGTAGTGGGCTCCTAGAGCCCTGGGGACGATTTCCATGGGGAGGCCCGGGCTGGGAGAGACAAGTTGCTGACTCGGGGGCGCAAGCCCTGTGGATCGCCAGTTCTCTCCCTTCCCGGGACGTGTGACATAGGCTCTGGCCAGCATGTCGGACTGTACGGGGTTCCGTCCCTGAGGCAGACCGCGGCTCGCCAGGCCCCTCCAGTTAACACCGTGGTGATGAACCAGTTTCTGAACGGTGTCCGTAGGCCTGGGAGTGTCGGGTGGGCTGTTACCTGGTTACCGTTAATGATAGAGTGGTTACCGTGTCCGCAGTGACCTCCGGTGAGCGGCGCCGCCGCAAGGATCCGGAATAGCGGATGCGCGTCCGCAAGGACTCGCGGTGAGAGGACTATCCTCGAGGATCCCGAAGAGCGGACGATAGTCAATAACTTTACAATTATGTAGGCTTACAAGATTTGTTCGTTTATATCTCTACCCGGGCAACATGTAAATATATACTGGTATTTTGATTTCATGATTTTGATTTGACTTTGATTGACATCATGATTTTAATTGTAATTTTAAATGTATTTTGTTCAGCATATTGTATAATTTATATGGGTTTCTATTAAATGTTATACTGAACTAATCCAAGTGTACATTTAAGGTATTGTTTATAGGGCCTACACCAGCAAATGTTATATCCTGCGATGACCAAAATATGGGTATATGTAATGTGGTGATTTTGCCCAAAGATGGCGATAGGAGTTTGGCTTTTCACACACTATTCTTGTATTCAGATGGCGTCAGAGGGCTTGCCGCGTTGACTGTTGTAGCTGTCTTCTTGGCGGTGGAAGACGGCTGTCCGCGGGTCCGTCCAAGCGGAGTCGCTCCCTGTGGCTCTGCCCTGCCCCGGACCCCTGCGGGTCCATGACGCCGGTTGGCGTGGGCAACCAGCAGCCCTTTTCAGAAGTACTAACATTTCGATCACCGGTGTGTTGTTTTACAAAATTTCTAAATTTAAAGTTTAACTGTATTTGTATTCCAAAGACTCAGCACATCGTCCCTTTCGGCAGATGACTTTCCTAGGTCATCATCCTTTCTGGAACCCCTCTTTCAAAATTTTAGCTTGTTTATTAGGGTTTATTTAAAATTTCGAAGCATTTCATTATGGTCCGTAAGCCCCAGGGTCGACCCCCATTCTTCCAAAACTGACCCTTAAGGTCTTTTGCATCGCAACTTCAGGTACCGCCCACCTTGCTTCCTTCCAGTTCCGCCATTTCATAGTTCGGTCTTGTTTTCAAGTTTTGGGCCGAGGTGTTGGGGATACAATGTTGGGGACCAACATTGTAAGAGAAGGGTAATGTGGCGATTTTACCCAAAGATTGCGATAGGAGTTCACTACTTTTCACACACTATTCTTGTTTTGACCGCTTCGTCTTCGAAGCATGTGCGCCACTTAGTAACGCATTGTCTTTTATCGATCCACTGTATTGTAACAATTGTCTGATGTCGGCCCTCGCTCTCATGAGCTGCCAGCTATATAAGCTGGCAGCCCGTCTTGCTCACTCGGAGTTGTCTCAGAGCAGTCAAGGCGAGAGGATGACGGCGAGCATGGCCACGTTCTCCACGTCCCCTTTTCCTGGCTAAAGCAGGTCTACGTGGACCCCGGGGGGGGGGGGCAATTTCCAATTTGGGGCCCAGGAGGGGGCTACTTAGATACGGGGGAGCACGCCCCCTGGAACGGTAGTTTCTCGCCCTGGGATGGTGCGATACAGGCTCTGGCAGACCGTCAGGCTATCCGGGGTTCTATCCTCGCGGCAGTGCCGTCGGCGAGGCCGGCCAGCAACTTGCCCAAGTGCATGGGTTCCGGGTGCAACACCTATGGCGTTCCGGGCTCGTCACAGCGGGCTACATTACCATGATGATGCAATATCTGAGTAATGTATGACGGTCGGACTTGTTCAGCGGACTGTTACCTGGTTATAGTTAAGTAATTATGACACCCGCAAAGATCGTGTCACAGAGCGGGGTGCTTGCGCCCTAGGTAGCAGGCGTCAAATGTTACATATGATGTACCAGCATATATACATGTACATGTATATTCTATCATACAAGGTGACAAAGATCTTTTTAAACTATTGCTTGGTCCATAATACCAATGCTTATCTCAACCAGTAATGATTCCGAATAATCCATATATCCTGTAATGACTATCACTGTATAGATGATATCATCGCGACATAATAAAATTGTGTCCATTCTTAGAGTGCATAAGACTACACAGAAACGCAACACTATTGATTGTGTCGATCGCGCCTGTACAGCGTTTCCGGACCAGTCAACAGCTGTCTATTGGTAGGCAGAGAATATTCCAGGATCCTGGCCACCGTCCCGGATCTCCCGAGAATGTGATCCGGATGACCAAGCGCTGGTTAACCTAGATTACTAAAATCAATGCAGCCTTAGTGTACATGTGAGCGTTTTTGATGGTCCTTATATGGGCTTGTATAAATTTATAGCATGGTCAGTCATATTCATTGCAGCCTACTGAAAGTCATCGGTCAACTAGCTAATTTGGATTGATTTGCATATTATCGTGATATTTATTTTTTTCATTGCAACCCTTTGGAACTCCACACAATAATGTTTTAAAATGTGATCATACACAGTTTAGTGAACATACTGTTTTCTGTTGCACAAGTAATCATTTACATGTACCCAGTCGAGTGCTAACCCCCTTACCCATAATGATACAGTTTATTTTAGAAGTATAGAATGATCAATAGTATCAAACGCCATTTTGAGATCGATAAAAATTCCTGTAGTTGTATTATTATCTAGGGATGGAGTTAATTCTTCGACTAGTTCTAGGAGAGTAAGGGTAGTTGATCGTTTTTCCCTAAATCCGTATTATCCTTCATGAATATTATTATATGCTTTGATGAAATTAAGTAGTCTATTATTAAACAGTTTGGGGAAGAAAATTAGGGAAGGATGGAAACGGGTCTGTGGATTTGGTCACGGTCATATTCAGAAAGAATAAACATATTGTGGCAATTTTGAAATAAATTATATATATTGAATATTAAATATATTATGAATTATATTTTAAAAAATTATATATTCAACATTAAGTAACCAATTGTATAAGTATAAATTAGCAGAACTACAGCAATTATCACATGTGTGCCACAGAATGGCCGAGATTTGAGGGTTCAAAATGTTTCACATCACTTAATAGGGAAGCCCTATTTACGCCCGTGAATAATTTGTTTAAATTGCCACTCATTCATGTAAGGTCTACAATAGGCTATATATCGTCCCTCTAAAGTCAAGTTCATCCCTCAGTGAAAAACGCTTTTTGGCCGTAGCTTTGTTGTGGATAATCGGATCAACTTGAAATTTTGTGTGTCTCAAATGGGTATCATGCCGTAATTTTTCACCAAATTTCAGAACTCCATCTGAAAAATTGAAAAAGTTGGCAATCTAACCCAATCATATACAATACAACACTTTCTTTGAAGTGTTGATAGTGATATATCGAAAAATGTCACCATATAAACCATATATATAGTCAACATTGATATTTAGTTGATAATCAGTATATTGATTCGGATTATGATTATTAAAGCTTGGACATCAATAAAATATCGCCATATTATCAAAATAATTATGATCACTAATGTTTCACATCATGTAATATTGTCCACATAATAATACTGTAAAATTAACATATGGTTTCTATAGTAATCCAGTGTATTAACCGAATCATACAATGAATGATAGTATACAGCAAATTTTGCTGTGAATTTGACCGATTTCAGTGGTTTCTAGGTGGTCATGTTCAACCCTCATTACCATGGTTATGGATACATTTTTAAGATTCTACATGTGGCAGATATGTGACTTACAGCCCTTCAGCTTTCCAATGATACCAAATTTGTCCAAGTATTGAAAGCCGACGGAATCCATATTTTCGGCCTCTGGCTCCTGTACTATTCATGATTGCTGAGCAGCATGTTACAATCATAACTGTCAAAATGAACAGCATATAAATATTGTAAATCAGATTCATGCATATGCATACATCTATACATATTAATAAAAATTTGTAGACAAAATGCTTTCGCAGAAATCAATCTAAAGGGTACATATAAGTTTGAGATGACTGGCCGAATAGTGCTCACTGCATTATCTTAGGGTGCCCATGCATGTTCGCCTAACTTATGTGAAATATCATAACGATCTTCACACTCCACACTGACTTTTCGCACAGTGTTCAGAGCCCGAGACCTTATCGTGCTATACGCACACTGCATGGAATTCATGTTAGTGCCCGAGACCTTCTAGGGTTATATGCAGTGAAGGGGTTAAACTGAATATCTCAAAACCACCAAAAATGACTTACGCCATTTTTGCTTTAGGGGGCGATATTAGCCTTTTATTGAGATATTCAAGAATAGTTTATACGGAGATACCTATGCTCCAAAATACCTATGGGCCTACTATGAGGAGAAACAATATTGTCCGGGTCCGGGTTTCATACTGCAGGTCCGCGTCCGCGGCCGGGTCCGGGTCCGGGTTTCATAGTGGTAGTCCGCGTCCGCGTCCGGGTCCGGGTCCGGGTTTCATACTGGCCCGTAAATGCGGGCTGTAAATATATTTGCGTGTTGGGGTTTCAATCATAACGCATGACCACTGCCGAATTTTCGCCTCGGAAAGTAACGAGAATCTACTAGTTAACAGCCGATTTATAGGTAATAATTGCGTATAACAACGAGACACAATGCGCGAATCGGTGTGCGTCTCTAATCAACTATGTAATCGCTCACCTACATAATACGTTTCGACCGGGGACAGTCAATATATTGGATATATTTTCGAAGGACACCACATCACTGTCTCAACGTAATTTGTCGTCTGTACCCTTGTGAGCAACTCGACGTTGGATTTCCCAGCAGAAATTCGGTAGGTCATCTCCATGCATCTAGTTGGAACTTCGTTCTTGGTCACCGATCACGGTATATGTTTGGAGTCAGATGCAGATTAGCAGCTGATTAGTGTCATGACCAGATCATAATTCAGTGATTCAAAAAGTTCATTTAAGGAAGTTTATCGTGCTTAGGAATTCGCGATGAATCATTTCGTGTCTTGGTCTGACTGTCATTATTCCTTTTTGGAGTGAGCTGATGCAAGTGATGCAACCTTTCCGAGTTAAGCCTATAACTTGTTCTAAAAAATATTATATGTATGGCCATCAGAATACCAATCTGATCTTTACTGTCTGTGTTAAACATTCCAAACGAAATACCGACCACGTCGATCGTAATTTATCAACAGTAGTTGGAACTTTTCAACAGAAACCACAGTTCATATACCAGGCATTTTTTTTCAATTTCAGGTTGCATAGCTGAACGACGGCACCTAGGCACCAAACATGAAACCTGTCACGCATGGTCGCTTCAGGATAGGAACAGCTCTCCTTCTTTACATCATATTGCATAATCTGGTAATTTGGAACGATTCAAAACACATCGTGGACATCCAACCTAAAGAACAGTTGAAGCGGACGACTGCCGGAATAACATCAGTCGACGAGACCACTGGTGTCCCACGAGAAGTTAGCCAGATAACCAAAAAAACACAACAAGCCAACAATTATACCACTGCATTTCGAGAGCAAGCTAACAGGAACACTACCAGATCACCACCCGATCACATTGAGGGAACAAACAAGACCACAGCGGGATCTACCGTCATACCGATATGTAACGTAACGGCGTTCCAGGAACAGCTTGACCTGGACTCCGATACCCCCGTGATACCAGTACACTTGTTAGCCGGCTGCACAAAAATCATCAACAACAGAGTTCCCAAAACTGGAAGCAGAATGTTCATCCAAGTTGTCTCAAGGATTGCAAAGCAAACTAAAATGGCACATATATATAATATAAAGGGCAAGTTTGAGGCTGCGTTCACAACAAATTATACCAAAAGCTTCCTCGAGCAAGTGGCACAGAGCAACAATCGGTTCATACTTACGGAGCACATGTTTTACTTCGATTTCCAGCAATACTTCCCCCACACCACCGTCAACATCAACGTCATTCGGGACCCTGCCGAGTGGTACAGATCCTTATTCAATTTCTGTAAATATACGCTGGGCGGTCGCATACGTATGCCAGATTGCGAGATCGACTTCAAGTCGTGCGTTAGTGAACAGCATCCTGCGAATGGAATTTGCACAACACTTGGCTATGACAACTCCGCCTTGCATTATCTTTGTGGAGATGCGATGGAATGCCGAAGCAGGACTAACTCCTCACTGGCCGTGACACTGCATAGACTAGAGAAAGATTACCTCGTTGTGGGTATGACTGAGAGCTTGCCTGAGTACTTTGAGGTATTGGAATTCTTAATGCCACACGTGTTCAAAGGCAGCTCCCAGATGTATGTTAATCTCACACCAGAATACAAAACTCGGTTAGTAAACAGTCAAAAAGAAGAACTGGACTCTGAGACCCGTGAGATACTGAAAGCAAGACTGAAGCTGGACTATGAACTCTATGACGCGGCTGTTGCTCGCTTTCAGAAGCTGTTGAATGCAGTCAGGTTCTTGAAGGGACGCACAGCCGTTTGATGGCATCGCTATTTTACAGTTGCAAACCGCGTGTTGTGATTAGAAACTTCATAAGTTTTTACTTCAGGAATGTATTCATATATTGTCTATTTATGTGTTTTCTAGTCTAGATGGAATCAAAATTCTAGATGGAATTTTTCTTTGTATGTGAATAACCACTGTCAATTAAATTTTACTGGACTTACATGTATATTTTTTTTCTGCTTTTTTTTTTATACATACAGGCTTTGTATATGCCTTGTGTACATGTGTGGTTGTGTACATGTGTGTACACAACCACACATACAAATATCTATCAAGAGTTCTACAGCAATATAGTACTTTCATTATAATATTATTGGGTTTTGCACTTTTAACAAACATAGTTA
This sequence comes from Terebella lapidaria, assembly GCA_949152475.1. Taxonomy (NCBI): domain Eukaryota; kingdom Metazoa; phylum Annelida; class Polychaeta; order Terebellida; family Terebellidae; genus Terebella; species Terebella lapidaria. Next base: position 15,490,358 of record OX424567.1, read on the forward strand.
TGTCAAAATATTTAGTATTGGCTGCCATTTGTTTTTCTCAAAGTAACGACTTTTATATTCCGTTATATAGCTTTCTCCTAAATTATTCATAAAAAATTGGACAGATAAATTGTTATCTTTACATTTTGTTACAAAAATTTTTCTTTTAGCTACCAGAAAAATATAAGTAATCAATACTGAATTATTAATACCATCTACTCCAAATATGACATTGCTACAAGTAACATACGAGAAGCGGTCAAGATGAGGGTGAAGTTTACAACAAATCTCTTTCCAAAATGTTTGTACAACAGGACATTCAAAAAACATATGATTTATACTTTTGATACATTTCAAACAAAAATAACACTTGTCGGTTTCACTTAAATTACACATATATAACAACTTGTTTGTGGGGATTATTCTATGTAAAATTCTGAATTGAAAATCAATAAGACGGGCATCTTTGGTACACATATGGGCCAGAGAATTTCCAATCTGGGCTGAAATTTAATTCTTGAAGCCATTTATCTTGAGAAGTTACATCGAAACTACATGTCTTCATCAAATATTGATAAACAAATTTTGTACTTTTTGCTTGATTTTGTATTTGCTGAAATAAATTCACGGATATTGACATTTCTTTGTTTGTTAGTTGGTGCACTTCAAGTATTAGTTTCCACTCTCTGGGTATTGAGTTAATAAGGCTCGAGTAGTCCAGGAAATTAATATCAATGTTGGGAGACTGAACAAATGGTGAGTATGTGTAAAATTTGCCATTCTTATCTATTAGGTTTTTGATGTGTAACACTCCTTGGGAGATAAATTTCCTTTTTAATGCCAAAATATTGGGGTTCATATTCCAAAATGAATTCCAGATCGAATGATTTAAAAAATTTATGGACACTTGTGTATTGCCATTTGGATATTTGAAGGTAATCCATCTCTTTATTACCTCCTTCCAAAATTTATTATTCGTATCTCTGTATATCCGTTCCAAAGAAACTTTATCTAAATCCCATACCAAAATTCGATTGTCGCATATTGTTTTTTCGAATAACAGCTGCCAAAATCCTGTTCCCGTAATGCGTTTGATCCAACTAAGTTTTAGGGCAGTAAAGAAATTTTCTAAATTGGTTAAATTCAAGCCCCCTCTTTCATAAGGAAGAGTCGATTTTTCCCAAGCTATTTTGGATCGCTTTCCATCCCATAGGAATCCTTGAAAAATATCATATATTTCTTTCATAATATGTTTACTGGGTGAAGCGAAGACAGACATTATATGTACTATATGTGGCAATACGAGACTTTTAATTATCGTTACTCTCCCTATTAGTGTTAATTTTCTTTTAGAATGGACCTTTATGATATTGTTAATTTTGTCAAGTGCCTAACGGTAATTTACTTCTGCTGCATTTGTTAGGTCTCGTGACAATGTTATACCAAGTAGATTAAACTCGTTTACCCAGCTTAAACATAGTTCTGGACATATGACAGGTATATTTCCCTTTCCCAACCATATTAATTGTGTCTTGTCAATATTTATTTTCAACCTAGATATATCCCCAAATCTGTCAAGTATTGAAAGCGAGTGTCTGATACTAGAGTCTGATCCGTCAAGAAGTAAAAACGTGTCATCGGCATATTGCCCAATTTTTAACTCTAAATTTTTTATTTTTATACCCGATATAGCAGGATTATTTTTAATCCAGATAGAAAGAGGTTCGACCGCTAAAATGAATATATATGGGGATAGAGGATCTCCCTGTCTACAACCCCTACCTAATGTGAACATCGGGGAAAAATATCCATTATTAATTACACAGCTATTTGCACCCTTGTATAGAATTGAAAACCATTTTATAAAAGAATTAATATGAATTGAATGCTACTGTTCATTTGAAGGCCATGTTGGCCCAAGTACCGTCCACTGAAAACATACCATTTAATCCGTCTCGCACCATTTTAATCGTTATTGAATATAGAGGAAGGCGCATGATATGATACTTGGGCCCAAATGTTGTGCACTTGTTTAGAACCAAAAATAACATAACACTTCGACACCCCATGAAGATTTAAAATGTGGCAGACGGATTAAATGGCATAGACTACATTCAGTTTGTTGTTAGTATTTTAGTAGAGTATGCACTCGTAGAGATCGCCACACAGGCCAGGATTACCTCTTGCCTGATTTATAAGTGTTAATGAACATCCCAATCCTCGCTGTGTTTGTGTGTTCATTTCGCAAAAATCTGACCACGTGCTACAAACATCGTGCCATGACTTGACCTATGTTTATTACAGTTATTGAAGACCGCTCAAAGCGTATTACGGTGCGCACAATGTTACGACAGCTTTTAATATAACATTAATATGTTTTTTGAGGGCGTAGTGATTATTTACGGCCCAGCTCAGATTATTTACAGCCCGACAAGGTTCATTTGCAGCCCGAGCTTGCGAGGGCTGCAAAACCTTGGAGAGCTGTAAATAATCTGAGCTGGGCCGTAAATAATCACTACGCCCGCCAAAAACATATTATTACTATTATTACCTATATCAATTGGTCTACAAGGAGATAAACACAGTAGTCAACAAACATCATTTATTACCTTCCAGGTTACATCACGAGGCCAGAATTACCGGTAAACATAACTTCAAGAACACATCACACATACATTGCTGGTACAAATCAATGTTTACTGCTAACCTCATTAATATCCTTGCCTGATGTGCTATGCTAAAGTGACAACAAAATTATCGGGCCGTCTGCAGACGCGATCACGTGACTGCTGGGCTGTTATGAAGTATTTACGTCGTAAATGCGGGCTGTAAATATATTTGCGTGTTGGGGTTTCAATCATAACGCATGACCACTGCCGAATTTTCGCCTCGGAAAGTAACGAGAATCTACTAGTTAACAGCCGATTTATAGGTAATAATTGCGTATAACAACGAGACACAACGCGCGAATCGGTGTGCGTCTCTAATCAACTATGTAATCGCTCACCTACATAATACGTTTCGACCGGGGACAGTCAATATATTGGATATATTTTCGAAGGACACCACATCACTGTCTCAACGTAATTTGTCGTCTGTACCCTTGTGAGCAACTCGACGTTGGATTTCCCAGCAGAAATTCGGTAGGTCATCTCCATGCATCTTGTTGGAACTTCGTTCTTGGTCAACGATCACGGTATATGTTTGGAGTCAGATGCAGATTAGCAGCTGATTAGTGTCATGACCAGATCATAATTCAGTGATTCAAAAAGTTCATTTAAGGAAGTTTATCGTGCTTAGGAATTCGCGATGAATCATTTCGTGTCTTGGTCTGACTGTCATTATTCCTTTTTGGAGTGAGCTGATGCAAGTGATGCAACCTTTCCGTGTTAAGCCTATAACTTGTTCTAAAAAATATTTTATGTATGGCCATCAGAATACCAATCTGATCTTTACTGTCTGTGTTAAACATTCCAAACGAAATACCGACCACGTTGATCGTAATTTATCAACAGTAGTTGGAACTTTTCAACAGAAACCACAGTTCATATACCAGGCATTTTTTTTTCAATTTCAGGTTGCATAGCTGAACGACGGCACCTAGGCACCAAACATGAAACCTGTCACGCATGGTCGCTTCAGGATAGGAACAGCTCTCCTTCTTTACATCATATTGCATAATCTGGTAATTTGGAACGATTCAAAACACATCGTGGACATCCAACCTAAAGAACAGTTGAAACGGACGACTGCCGGAATAACATCAGTCGACGAGACCACTGGTGTCCCACGAGAAGTTAGCCAGATAACCAAAAAACCACAACAAGCCAACAATTATACCACTGCATTTCGAGAGCCAGCTAACAGGAACACTACCAGATCACCACCCGATCACATTGAGGGAACAAACAAGACCACAGCGGGATCTACCGTCATACCGATATGTAACGTAACGGCGTTCCAGGAACAGCTTGACCTGGACTCCGATACCCCCGTGATACCAATACACTTGTTAGCCGGCTGCACAAAAATCATCAACAACAGAGTTCCCAAAACTGGAAGCAGAATGTTCATCCAAGTTGTCTCAAGGATTGCAAAGCAAACTAAAATGGCACATATATATAATATAAAGGGCAAGTTTGAGGCTGCGTTCACAACAAATTATACCAAAAGCTTCCTCGAGCAAGTGGCACAGAGCAACAATCGGTTCATACTTACGGAGCACATGTTTTACTTCGATTTCCAGCAATACTTCCCCCACACTACCGTCAACATCAACGTCATTCGGGACCCTGCCGAGTGGTACAGATCCTTATTCAATTTCTGTAAATATACGCTGGGCGGTCGCATACGTATGCCAGATTGCGAGATCGACTTCAAGTCGTGCGTTAGTGAAGCGCATCCTGCGAATGGAATTTGCACAACACTTGGCTATGACAACTCCGCCTTGCATTATCTTTGTGGAGATGCGATGGAATGCCGAAGCAGGACTAACTCCTCACTGGCCGTGACACTGCATAGACTAGAGAAAGATTACCTCGTTGTGGGTATGACTGAGAGCTTGCCTGAGTACTTTGAGGTATTGGAATTCTTAATGCCACACGTGTTCAAAGGCAGCTCCCAGATGTATGTTAATCTCACACCAGAATACAAAACTCGGTTAGTAAACAGTCAAAAAGAAGAACTGGACTCTGAGACCCGTGAGATACTGAAAGCAAGACTGAAGCTGGACTATGAACTCTATGACACGGCTGTTGCTCGCTTTCAGAAGCTGTTGAATGCAGTCAGGTTCTTGAAGGGACGCACAGCCGTTTGATGGCATCGCTATTTTACAGTTGCAAACCGCGTGTTGTGATTAAAAACTTCATAAGTTTTTACTTCAGGAATGTATTCATATATTGTCTATTTATGTGTTTTCTAGTCTAGATGGAATCAAACACACGTATACATGTACATGTGTTTGCGAAAATGTCATTACTACATCTGGTACATGTGTCTAGATGTACTGTATTTATTTTTCTTTGTATGTGAATAACCACTGCCAATAAATTTTACTGGACTTACATGTATATTTTTTTTCTGCTTTTTTTATACATACACATACACAACCACACATACAAATATCTATCAAGAGTTCTACAGCAATATAGTACTTTCATTATAATATTATTGGGTTTTGCACTTTTAACAAACATAGTTATGTCAAAATATTTAGTATTGGCTGCCATTTGTTTTTCTCAAAGTAACGACTTTTATATTCCGTTATATAGCTTTCTCCTAAATTATTCATAAAAAGTTGGACAGATAAATTGTTATCTTTACATTTTGTTACAAAAATTGTTCTTTTAGCTACCAGAAAAATATAAGTAATCAATACTGAATTATTAATACCATCTACTCCAAATATGACATTGCTACAAGTAACATACGAGAAGAGGTCAAGATGAGGGTGAAGTTTACAACAAATCTCTTTCCAAAATGTTTGTACAACAGGACATTCAAAAAACATATGATTTATACTTTTGATACATTTCAAACAAAAATAACACTTGTCGGTTTCACTTAAATTACACATATATAACAACTTGTTTGTGGGGATTATTCTATGTAAAATTCTGAATTGAAAATCAATAAGACGGGCATCTTTGGTACACATATGGGGCAGAGAATAAACATATTTCCAATCTGGGCTGAAATTTAATTCTTGAAGCCATTTATCTTGAGAAGTTACATCGAAACTACATGTCTTCATCAAATATTGATAAACAAATTTTGTACTTTTTGCTTGATTTTGTATTTGCTGAAATAAATTCACGGATATTGGCATTTCTTTGTTTGTTAGTTGGTGCACTTCAAGTATTAGTTTCCACTCTCTGGGTATTGAGTTAATAAGGCTCGAGTAGTCCAGGAAATTAATATCAATGTTGGGAGACTGAACAAATGGTGAGTGTGTGTAAAATTTGCCATTCTTATCTATTAGGTTTTTGATGTGTAACACTCCTTGGGAGATAAATGTCCTTTTTGATGCCAAAATATTGGGTTCATATTCCAAAATGAATTCCAGATCGAATGATTTAAAAAATTTATGGACACTTGTGTATTGCCATTTGGATATTTGAAGGTAATCCATCTCTTTATTACCTCCTTCCAAAATTTATTATTCGTATCTCTGTATATCCGTTCCAAAGAAACTTTATCTAAATCCCATACCAAAATTCGATTGTCGCATATTGTTTTTTCGAATAACAGCTGCCAAAATCCTGTTCCCGTAATGCGTTTGATCCAACTAAGTTTTAGGGCAGTAAAGAAATTTTCTAAATTGGTTAAATTCAAGCCCCCTCTTTCATAAGGAAGAGTCGATTTTTCCCAAGCTATTTTGGATCGCTTTCCATCCCATAGGAATCCTTGAAAAATATCATATATTTCTTTCATAATATGTTTACTGGGTGAAGCGAAGACAGACATTATATGTACTATATGTGGCAATACGAGACTTTTAATTATCGTTACTCTCCCTATTAGTGTTAATTTTCTTTTAGAATGGACCTTTATGATATTGTTAATTTTGTCAAGTGCCTAACGGTAATTTACTTCTGCTGCATTTGTTAGGTCTCGTGACAATGTTATACCAAGTAGATTAAACTCGTTTACCCAGCTTAAACATAGTTCTGGACATATGACAGGTATATTTCCCTTTCCCAACCATATTAATTGTGTCTTGTCAATATTTATTTTCAACCTAGATATATCCCCAAATCTGTCAAGTATTGGAAGCGAGTGTCTGATACTAGAGTCTGATCCGTCAAGAAGTAAAAACGTGTCATCGGCATATTGCCCAATTTTTAACTCTAAATTTTTTTTTTTATACCCGATATAGCAGGATTATTTTTAATCCAGATAGAAAGAGGTTCGACCGCTAAAATGAATATATATGGGGATAGAGGATCTCCCTGTCTACAACCCCTACCTAATGTGAACATCGGGGAAAAATATCCATTATTAATTACACAGCTATTTGCACCCTTGTATAGAATTGAAAACCTTTTTATAAAAGAATTAATATGAATTGAATGCTACTGTTCATTTGAAGGCCATGTTGGCCCAAGTACCGTCCACTGAAAACATACCATTTAATCCGTCTCGCACCTTTTTAATCGTTATTGAATATAGAGGAAGGCGCATGATATGATACTGGGGCCCAAATGTTGTGCACTTGTTTAGAACCAAAAATAACATAACACTTCGACACCCCATGAAGATTTAAAATGTGGCAGACGGATTAAATGGCATAGACTACATTCAGTTTGTTGTTAGTATTTTAGTAGAGTATGCACTCGTAGAGATCGCCACACAGGCCAGGATTACCTCTTGCCTGATTTATAAGTGTTAATGAACATCCCAATCCTCGCTGTGTTTGTGTGTTCATTTCGCAAAAATCTGACCACGTGCTACAAACATCGTGCCATGACTTGACCTATGTTTATTACAGTTATTGAAGACCGCTCAAAGCGTATTAAGGTGCGCACAATGTTACGACAGCTTTTACTAGCGTATAACAACGAGACACAACGCGCGAATCGGTGTGCGTCTCTAATCAACTACGTAATCGCTCACCTACATAATACGTTTCGACCGGGGACAGTCAATATATTGGATATATTTTCGAAGGACACCACATTACTGTCTCAACGTAATTTGTCGTCTGTACCCTTGTGAGCAACTCGACGTTGGATTTCCCACCATAAATTCGGTAGGTCATCTCCATGCATCTTGTTGGAACTTCGTTCTTGGTCACCGATTACCGGTATATGTTAGATGCAGATTAGGGGCTGATTAGGGTCATGGCCAGATCATAATTCAGTGGTTCAAAAAGTTCATTTAAGAAATTTCATCATACTTAGGAATTCGCGATGAATCATTTCGTGTTTTGGTCTGACTGTCATCATTCCTTTTTGGAGTGAGCTGATGCAAGTGATGCAACCTTTCCGAGTCAAGCCTATAACTTGTTCTAAAAAATATTATATGTATGGCCATCAGAATACCAATCTGATCTTTACTATCTGTGTTAAACATTCTAAACGAAATACCGACCACGTCGATCGTAATTTATCAACAGTAGTTGGAACTTTTCAACAGAAACCACAGTTCATATACCAGGCATGTTTTCAATTTCAGGTTGCATAGCTGAACGACGGCACCTAGGCACCAAACATGAGACCTGTCACGCGTGGTCGCTTCATGATAGGAACAGCTCTCCTTCTTTACATCATATTGCATAATCTGGTAATTTGGAACGATTCAAAACACATCGTGGACATCCAACCTAAAGAACAGTTGAAGCAGACGACTGCCGGAATAACATCAGTCGACGAGACCACTGGTGTCCCACGAGAAGTTAGCCAGATAACAAAAAAAACACAACAAGCCAACAAATATACCACTGCATTTCGAGAGCAAGCTAACAGGAACACTACCAGATCACCACCCGATCACATTGAGGGAACAAACAATACCACAGCGGGATCTACCGTCATACCGATATGTAACGTAACGGCGTTCCAGGAACAGCTTGACCTGGACTCCGATACCCCCGTGATACCAGTACACTTGTTAGCCGGCTGCACAAAAATCATCAACAACAGAGTTCCCAAAACTGGAAGCAGAATTTTCATCCAAGTTGTCTTAAGGATTGCAGAGCAAACTAAAATGACACATATATATCATATAAAGGGCATGTTTGAGGCTGCGTTCACAACAAATTATACCAAAAGCTTCCTCGAGCAAGTGGCACAGAGCAACAATCGGTTCATACTTACTGAGCACATGTTTTACTTCGATTTCCAGCAATACTTCCCCCACACCATCGTCAACATCAACGTCATTCGGGATCCTGCCGAGTGGTACAGATCCTTATTCAGTTTCTGTAAATATACACTGGGCGGTCGCATACGTATGCCAGATTGCGAGATCGACTTCAAGTCGTGCGTTAGTGAAGAGCATCCTGCGAATGGAATTTGCACAACACTTGGCTATGACAACTCCGCCTTGCATTATCTTTGTGGAGATGCGATGGAATGCCGAAGCAGGACTAACTCCTCACTGGCCGTGACACTGCATAGACTAGAGAAAGATTACCTCGTCGTGGGTATGACTGAGAGCTTGCCTGAGTACTTTGAGGTATTGGAATTCTTAATGCCACACGTGTTCAAAGGCAGCTCCCAGATGTATGTTGATCTCACACCAAAATACAAAACTCGGTTTGTAAACAGTCAAAAAGAAGAACTGGACTCTGAGACCCGTGAGATACTGAAAGCAAGACTGAAGCTGGACTATGAACTCTATGACGCGACTGTTGCTCGCTTTCAGAAGCTGCTGAATGCAGTCAGGTTCTTGAAGGGACGCACAGCCGTTTGATGGCATTGCCATTTTACAGTTGGAAACTGCGTGTTGTGATTAAAAACTTCATAAGTTATTACTTGAGGAATGTATTTATATGTTACTATTACATGTGTTTGTCTTTTTATGTATTTTCTAAACACACGTATACACGTACATGTGTTTGCGAAAATGTCATTATTACATCTGGTATATGTGTCTAGATGTACTGTATTTATTTATTTTTGTATGTGAATAACCACTGTCAAATAAATTTTACTCGATTTGCATGTATATTTGTATGGAACAGTTTTCATGGGTTCTATTCAACCCTGTGCGTACAAAGAGTGGTTTGTGAAGCGTTGAGCTAGCAAAGAACAACTCCGGCATCTCACAATATCAACTGTTTATTCCTACACGTACACTACCATGAATGTCAATGGTACTTTCACCCGCTCGTTCATGCACCTACAATGTCCGTGGATGGTCCCGTTATTACCGATCAACCCAAAACTATGTATCCGCTAGACTTAGTCCAATAATTGTCCCATTAGTACAATCAGGTCCAACACATCCGATTACTACTTCTCCAACTTCTGTATCTGTGGAATTTTTCATGCCTGGTGTCACATGTGATGTGTGTTTGCCATGTTCTGATTGATTGAATATGACGTAATGTGTCCACCTGCAGGTAAATTAGCTGTTATCATGGAGTCATTTGAATAGAATGTGAGCACGGTGGCATGTTGAGACATTGGAACATGTCTGTAAAATGTACGGAGACTGTGTGGGGAGGTTTAGGGTGATATTACCGAAAAAAAAGCTAGTCACACCTCTTCGTCGAACTACGTCCTCGGATGCCCTAAGATGGGCCGGGTACCTCTGGTAACAGAACACACATTGAAACAAATGACAAAGACTGATATCTGATGCAGTGAAAGATACAAGCCCAGAGACTCAGACGGGGTAGGAGATGGTGCACGATTGAGTCCGTCTTGGCTCGAAAGAAGGAGCCGGGCCAATACCAGATCAAGAACTGGCTACACTAGATGTCGCGTCATTCCTGACTCGAGAAGAAGCGGGGCCAATACCAGATCAAGAACTGGCTACACTAGATGTTGAGTCGGTCCTGACTCGAGAAGAGCCGGGCCAATACCAGATCAAGAACTGGCTACACTAGATGTCGAGTCGGTCCTGACTCGAGAAGAAGCAGGGCCAATACCAGATCAAGAACTGGCTACACTACATATCAAGTCTGTCCTGATTAGAGAAGAGCCGGGCCAATACCAGATCAAGAACTGGCTACACTACATGTCAAGTCGGTCCTGACTCAAGAAGAGCCGGGCCAATACCAGATCAAGAAATGGCTACACCAGGTGTCGGGTCCGTCCTGACTTGAGAGAAGGGACCGGGCCGGTACCAGATCAACAACTGGCTACACTAGATGTCGAGTCGGTCCTGACTCGAGAAGAACCGTGCCGATACCAAATCAAGAAATGGCTACACTAGATGTCGAGTCGGTCCTAACTCGAGAAGAGCCGGGCCAATACCAGATCAAGAACTGGCTACACCAGATGTCGAGTTGGTCCTGACTCGAGAAGAGCCAGGCCAATACCAGATCAAGAACTGGCTACACTAGATGTCGAGTCGGTCCTGACTCGAGAAGAAGCGGGGCCAATACCAGATCAAGAACTGGCTACACTAGATGTCGAGTCGGTCCTGACTCGAAAAGAGCCGTGCCAATACCAGATCAAGAAATGGCTACACAAGATGTCGAGTCAGTCCTGACTCGAGAAGAGCCGGGCCAATACCAGATCAAGAACTGGCTACACTAGATGTCGATCGGTCCTGACTCGAGAAGAAGCGGGGCCAATACCAGATCTAGAACTGGCTACACTAGATGTCGAGTCCGTCCTGACTTGAGAGAAGGGACCGGGCCGGTACCAGATCAACAACTGGCTACACTAGATGTCGAGTCGGTCCTGACATGCAGTTAGATGCAGATTAGCGGCTGATTAATGTCATGGCCAGATCATAATTCAGTGGTTCAGAAAGTTCATTTAAGAAATTTCATCATACTTAGGAATTCGCGATGAATCATTTCGTGTTTTGGTCTGACTGTCATCATTCCTTTTTGGAGTGAGCTGATGCGAGTGATGCAACCTGTCCGAGTCAAGCCTATAACTTGTTCTAAAAAAATATTATATGTATGGCCATCAGAATACCAATCTGATCTTTACTATCTGTGTTAAACATTCTAAACGAAATACCGACCACGTCGATCGTAATTTATCAACAGTAGTTGGAACTTTTCAACAGAAACCACAGTTCATATACCAGGCATGTTTTCAATTTCAGGTTGCATAGCTGAACGACGGCACCTAGGCACCAAACATGAGACCTGTCACGCGTGGTCGCTTCATGATAGGAACAGCTCTCCTTCTTTACATCATATTGCATAATCTGGTAATTTGGAACGATTCAAAACACATCATGGACATCCAACCTAAAGAACAGTTGGAGCAGAAGACTGCCGGAATAACATCAGTCGACGAGACCACTGGTGTCCTACGAGAAGTTAGCCAGATAACCAAAAAACCACAACAAGCCAACAATTATACCACTGCATCTCGAGAGCAAGCTAACAGGAACACTACCAGATCACCACCCGATCACACTGAGGGAACAAACAAGACCACAGCGGGATCTACCATCATACCGATATGTAACGTAACGGCGTTCCAGGAACAGCTTGACCTGGACTCCGATACCCCCGTGATACCAATACACTTGTTAGCCGGCTGCACAAAAATCATCAACAACAGACTTCCCAAAACTGGAAGCAGAATTTTCATCTAAGTTGTCTCAAGGATTGCAGAGCAAACTAAAATGACACATATATATCATATAAAGGGCATGTTTGAGGCTGCGTTCACAACAAATTATACCAAAAACTTTCTCGAGCAAGTGGCACAGAGCAACAATCGGTTCATACTTACTGAGCACATGTTTTACTTCGATTTCCAGCAATACTTCCCCCACACCATCGTCAACATCAACGTCATTCGGGATCCTGCCGAGTGGTACAGATCCTTATTCAGTTTCTGTAAATATACACTGGGCGGTCGCATACGTATGCCAGATTGCGAGATCGACTTCAAGTCGTGCGTTAGTGAAGCGCATCCTGCGAATGGAATTTGCACAACACTTGGCTATGACAACTCCGCCTTGCATTATCTTTGTGGAGATGCGATGGAATGCCGAAGCAGGACTAACTCCTCACTGGCCGTGACACTGCATAGACTAGAGAAAGATTACCTCGTCGTGGGTATGACTGAGAGCTTGCCTGAGTACTTTGAGGTATTGGAATTCTTAATGCCACACGTGTTCAAAGGCAGCTCCCAGATGTATGTTGATCTCACACCAGAATACAAAACTCGGTTTGTAAACAGTCAAAAAGAAGAACTGGACTCTGAGACCCGTGAGATACTGAAAGCAAAACTGAAGTTGGACTATGAACTCTATGACGCGGCTGTTGCTCGCTTTCAGAAGCTCCTGAATGCAGTCAGGTTCTTGAAGGGACGCACAGCCGTTTGATGGCATTGCCATTTTACAGTTTGAAACTGCCTGTTGTGATTAAAAACTTCATAAGTTATTACTTGAGGAATGTATTTATATGTTACTATTACATGTGTTTGTCTATTTATGTATTTTCTAAACACACGTATACACGTACATGTGTTTGCGAAAATGTCATTATTACATCTGGTATATGTGTCTAGATGTACTGTATTTATTTATTTTTTGTATGTGAATAACCACTGTCAAATAAATTTTACTCGATTTGCATGTATATTTGTATGGAACAGTTTTCATGGGTTCTATTCAATCCTGTGCGTACAAAGAGTGGTTCGTGAAGTATTGAGCTAGCAAAGAACAACTCCGGCATCTCACAATATCAACTGTTTATTCCTACACGTACACTACCATGAATGTCAATGGTACTTTCACCCGCTCGTTCATGCACCTACAATGTCCGTGAATGGTCCCGTTATTACCGATCAATCCAAAACTATGTATCCGCTAGACTTAGTCCAATAATTGTCCCATTAGTACAATCAGGTCCAACACATCCGATTACTACTTCTCCAACTTCTGTATCTGTGGAATTTTTCATGCCTGGTGTCACATGTGATGTGTGTTTGCCATGTTCTGATTGATTGAATATGACGTAATGTGTCCACCTGCAGGTAAATTAGCTGTTATCATGGAGTCATTTGAATAGAATGTGAGCACGGTGGCATGTTGAGACATTGGAACATGTCTGTAAAATGTACGGAGACTGTGTGGGGAGGTTTAGGGTGATATTACCGAAAAAAAAGCTAGTCACACCTCTTCGTCGAACTACGTCCTCGGATGCCCTAAGATGGGCCGGGTACCTCTGGTAACAGAACACACATTGAAACAAATGACAAAGACTGAGATCTGATGCAGTAGAAGAAACAAGCCCAGAGACGGGGTAGGAGATGGTGCACGATTGAGTCCATCTTGGCTCAAAAGAAGGAGCCGGGCCAATACCAGATCAAGAACTGGCTACACTAGATGTCGCGTCGGTCCTGACTCGAAAAGAAGTGGGGCCAATACCAGATCAAGAACTGGCTACACTAGATGTCGAGTTGGTCCTGACTCGAGAAGAGCCGGGCCAATACCAGATCAAGAACTGGCTACACTAGATGTCGAGTTGGTCCTGACTCGAGAAGCGGGGCCAATACCAGATCAAGAACTGGCTACACTAGATGTCGAGTCGGTCCTGACTCGAGAAGAAGTGGGGCCAATACCAGATCAAGAACTGGCTACACTAGATGTCGAGTCGGTCCTGACTCGAGAAGAAGTGGGGCCAATACCAGATCAAGAACTGGTTACACTAGATGTCGAGTTGGTCCTGACTCGAGAAGAGCCGGGCCAATACCAGATCAAAAACTGGCTACACTAGATGTCGAGTCGGTCCTGACTCGAGAAGCGGGGCCAATACCAGATCAAGAACTGGCTACACTACATGTCAAGTCGGTCCTGACTCAAGAAGAGCCGGGCCAATAGCAGATCAAGAACTGGCTACACTAGATGTCGAGTCGGTCCTGACTCGAGAAGCGGGGCCAATACCAGATCAAGAACTGGCTACACTAGATGTCGAGTCGGTCCTGACTCGAGAAGAAGTGGGGCCAATACCAGATCAAGAACTGGCTACACTAGATGTCAAGTCGGTCCTGACTCGAGAAGAAGTGGGGCCAATACCAGATCAAGAACTGGCTACACTAGATGTCAAGTCGGTCCTGACTCAAGAAGAGCCGGGCCAATACCAGATCAAGAACTGGCTACACTAGATGTCGAGTCGGTCCTGACTCGAGAAGCGGGGCCAATACCAGATCAAGAACTGGCTACACTAGATGTCGAGTCGGTCCTGACTCGAGAAGAAGTGGGGCCAATACCAGATCAAGAACTGGCTACACTAGATGTCAAGTCGGTCCTGACTCAAGAAGAGCCGGGCCAATACCAGATCAAGAACTGGCTACACTAGATGTCGAGTCGGTCCTGACTCGAGAAGAAGCGGGGCCAATACCAGATCAAGAACTGGCTACACTAGATGTCGAGTCGGTCCTGACTCGAAAAGAGCCGTGCCAATACCAGATCAAGAAATGGCTACACTAGATGTCGAGTCGGTCCTGACTCGAAAAGAGCCGGGTCAATACCAGATCAAGAACTGGCTACACTAGATGTCGATCAGTCCTGACTCGAGAAAAGCCGGGCCAATACCAGATCAAGAACTGGCTACACTAGATGTCAAGTCGGTAATGACTCTAGAAGATCCAGGCCAATACCAGATCAAGAACTGGCTACACTAGAAGTCGAGTCGGTCCTGACTCAAGAAGATCCGGGCCAATACCAGATCAAGAACTGGCTACACTAGATGTCAAGTTGGTCCTGACTCGAGAAGCGGGGCCAATACCAGATCAAGAACTGGCTACACTACATGTCAAGTCGGTAATGACTCAAGAAGATCCGGGCCAATACCAGATCAAGAAATGGCTACACTGGAAGTCGAGTCGGTCCTGACTCAAGAAGATCCGGGCCAATACCAGAACAAGAACTGGCTACACTACATGTCAAGTCGGTAATGACTCAAGAAGATCCGGGCCAATACCAGATCAAGAACTGGCTACACCAGGTGTCGGGTCCGTCCTGACTCAAAAAGATCCGGGCCAATACCAGATCAAGAACTGGCTACACTAGATGTCAAGTCGGTAATGACTCAAGAAGATCCGGGCCAATACCAGATCAAGAAATGGCTACACTAGAAGTCGAGTCGGTCCTGACTCAAGAAGATCCGGGCCAATACCAGATCAAGAACTGGCTACACTAGATGTCAAGTCGGTAATGACTCAAGAAGATCCGGGCCAATACCAGATCAAGAAATGGCTACACTAGATGTTGAGTCGGTCCTGACTCGAGAAGAGCCCGGCTAATACCAGATCAAGAAATGGCTACACCAGGTGTCGGGTCCGGCCTTGACTTGAGAGAAGGGACCGGGCTGGTACCAGATCAAGAAATGGCTACACCAGGTGTCGGGTCCGGCCTTGACTTGAGAGAAGGGACCGGGCTGGTACCAGATCAAGAAATGGCTACACCAGGTGTCGGGTCCGGCCTTGACTTGAGAGAAGGGACCGGGCTGGTACCAGATCAAGAAATGGCTACACCAGGTGTCGGGTCCGGCCTTGACTTGAGAGAAGGGACCGGGCTGGTACCAGATCAAGAAATGGCTACACCAGGTGTCGGGTCCGGCCTTGACTTGAGAGAAGGGACCGGGCTGGTACCAGATCAAGAAATGGCTACACCAGGTGTCGGGTCCGGCCTTGACTTGAGAGAAGGGACCGGGCTGGTACCAGATCAAGAAATGGCTACACCAGGTGTCGGGTCCGGCCTTGACTTGAGAGAAGGGACCGGGCTGGTACCAGATCAAGAAATGGCTACACCAGGTGTCGGGTCCGGCCTTGACTTGAGAGAAGGGACCGGGCTGGTACCAGATCAAGAACTGGCTACACTAGATGTTGAGTCGGTCGTGACTCGAGAAGAGCTTGGCCAATACCAGGATCAAGGAATGGATACACCAGGTGTCGGGTCCGTCCTGACTTGAGACAAGGGAACGGGCTGGTACTAGATCAAGAACTGGCTACACTGGGTGCCAAGAGAAGCAGCCGGGGCAGTACCAGATCAAGAACTGCCTACACCGGGTGCCGAGTCAAACCTGACTCATAAGAGAGAGGGAACCGGGAGACCTAGGTCGCCAGGTACCAAGATAAACACACCTCAGCGAATGCTGAAGCACCTACCAATCACCGGGCCCACCTTCTTCAAGCCTGGCTCAGCACAAGTGAACCGGTACTGTCACAGGGCCGGTACCATTCGGGATCATCTCTAATACAAAGTCATCGATAGTCGCACTCATCACGCTACCACTTTAACTCGGTGTAAGCAAACCCCAGATACCGTTACAACGTTACAACTATTTACAAACATTGACGGGAATACTTTATTGTACATGTATAACTATAATTTGTTTAAGCACAAATACTGAGAACAAAGATTTACAATATCTACAAGTTTACAGTAATTTACAATACTTATAGTAAGGATGTTATTGAAAACAATATGTATACAACTGTCCAATAAACCACATGCCTCGATTTCATGACACGATATCAAATTTAACATGAATAGAGCATGCTTATGTGTTTGGAATACAGTGTGACTATAACCAAATTTCAGGGATGAACAAATATATCATTTTGGTCCATAGCTTGTGTGTCGGACAATCTGTGTATCCTATGATCCAGGGAAGCCTGCCAGTCCGCGGTATTTGTTGATGAGTTCCTTGCACACCATCTGACGTCTGGACAAGTCACGAATTCTCTAACACAAAATGTAAAAAGTGTTCCGATTCAACACATTGTTGACTCGATTTTTCTTTGGTAGAAATTAGCATAACCTGTGTAAGTGTGTGTGTATATATATGCAGTGAGGCAGGAGTTATTATTATACGTTAATTTCGAGAACACTACTTTTAAAATGATTTTTTCTCTTCAACAATTTAGAATGAGTCAGACTTCTCCATGAGTCGGACTTCTTTCTACTCTAAAGTTATTTGACTGTCATATTTTATAAAACATCCTACATTTACACGCCATTAATAATTCACGCTATATTGTGCATAACTATCCCTCTTCATTGTACCCTGTTCGTCCAAATGTGTATTTTGTACGGGTTTTTATGGGGCCAATACGGTGATTTCCATTAATATACCCACGGCTTTTTCGAGGGTATTCCTGGTATCCATACCTCGGCAAAGACTTTAGGGTCCAGGGCAGTGCTGGCCAGAGTTTCTTCCATCTTTTGAATGTCCTTCTCCAGCGCTTGCTCCTCTTCTAACGCGTAACGTAAACTATGAGACATAGTTAATATTGTTATTGAAGCTAAAAAAATGTCGTTCATTTTTGTGGGAATATACTTACACAGGTTTTTAACAGTATAGAACAGTAACTTTAGTAGCAACAGATCTTCCCATTCAACAATACTTGCTCAAGTTACCGTTTACTCCACGATCCAAACAACGGTGAACTCATAGATGGTCCAAGATTGAATGCAAAATTGACACTATAGATTCCAAAACACAAATATGAAATAGTACGTACTGTTTGTATAACGGGGCCGCGAGGTCTATTATCTCCTCCGTGTAGAGAATTCTCAGCCGAGTGACCAGAGCGTCCATCTCCTGAGTCATAGCCTGGAGCTGGACGACAGTCCGGGTGCTCTACGTGTCAAAAAATGTAATACTACGTCATTGATTTAAATAATTTAATGATTTTATAATACTCGGAATTGATTTAAAAAAATTATTGATTTTTTAATACTCACAAAATTGAAACTCAAGTAAAAAATATCAATATATACATTTTAGATCTAATTGACATAATACATATAATATACATTGTATAATAGTGTATTACCTCTCCCTCACAAACTGGATGGAGGTAGTCTTCTTCCGAATCTCTCGCCTCGTTATCTGAGGTCCCACCATTACTTATCGGGTGGAGGTAATCTCTTTCCGAGTCTGAGAGGGAGTACTCCAGGGGAATGACGGAATATTCATCTTCCGGGTCCTGGGCAGGCATTTCTTCCTGGAAAAATATATAGTTTCCATCAAGATATTCATATATATTGTAATGATATATTATTTTTTTCCGTGAATATAAATATAATACGTAACGAATACATCACAAGATCACAACGTATGTGCTCTTTCAATTATGTTTTTTATTATGTAATGATAAGTAAGAATTTAGTTTCAGTTAATTGATTTGCAACTGAGTATTGGCAGACCTTTGCCTTTGCGAAGAGCGCCCGTAGATCTTGTTTGAGACTCTTCTGGAAGGTTGGAAGCAGAAGTTCTATAACCTTCTCATCTACAGTATTGTGTGTGACTTCAACTATACATGGTGAACAGAAGTAGCAGTTCGATTTTAACCAGCAGGAAGATATTATCCGAAATGACTGAAGATACTACAAGTAATATAGTGAATATGCTCGTAGTTTGGACACAAAATGTTGCAAAATGTAGGCTTAATGGTTGAATATATTGTGATCCATAGGGTGAGCATATATAATATAAACCAAATTATTTTGCGTAATTACTTGTGAAAAAGGTGATAAACTGAAGTAGAATCGGAACAAACGGGAGACTTTGAACAGTATTACAACCTGTAGAGTTGGATTGTGGTTTATTCCCTTGCTGTTTCTGATACGCTAGGAGTGAGCAGACAGGCGGGACATCACCGAATACCACGGCCAGTACCTCTACTAGACCTAGCAAGTCCGAACCCGGCTGTAAAATAAATCATCATAAACTGATATCGCATTGACAGGGGACAGGCGGAACTTCAACTGACCAGACTTTGCAGTAATACTGTTTTTTTAGGTCTTGCCTGGCAGGACTATTTTGTTGGAAATTTGCTCGAGGAATTACAATGTGCTAAAAATATTTCTTCCATGTCCCCTCAGAGGCTCCGTAAGGAATGCTACATCGTAGACCATTATAGAGATATAGTGTTGTTGTTTTTTGTGGGGGGGGGGGGCGCAATAACGAAGAAAACTTACATATCTCCACTCGGCAAGGTAGGGCACACTGACAAGGCCATTTGAGTCCACGTGCTGTCCTGGTTTGATCTTCATCGAGCTGGTCGGTTTGACGTAGACCATAGGAGAATGGAAGGGGTGGGTATTGAACAACCATAAACACAATGGGATGTTGTACGTTACGCCTGTAAAGAGAGAAATAAGTTCTTAATATTATGTTTAGGCACGATGCAGCATTTCTGGAGCGTTAGCATCTAAGCCGATAAGACTAAGCCGATTATTATTATTATTATTATTATTATTATTATTATTATTAGAATACACAGCGATCATTATTAGCGTGCTTCTGTTATTAAATAATGTGGTTCTGCATAATAATTGACATACAAAAATAACGACACGTTGGGGTGATGAATATATATCGTTAGTTTTTGGCAACAACAACAATAAATTGCGCTGTCTTCCATTGTGTCAGTATCGTGACTTTACCAAATGTCGTGAAAACCAACTGTACAGTATTCCATCAATTTGGCACATTGCCATGCAGTCACCTTTTAGGTGACCAAAATGAAGCCACGAGGGGCTTTCTATGAATTGGGTTGTGTTACCGTGGGGTTGAATGGTCAAAACAAGATGAATGTCTAAGCGTATAATGACGTGGGCACGAATAGGATGTCTTTTTCTTGTTCCATTTAGGCCCAGTGGTTATCTGTATTCGTGATTTCATAGCCCCAAACCGTGATGAGCGCAAATACCCATGAATAGAAACAATAAATACGAGTAGATACCGTCAAACAGACAGAAATTCAAGTTTCCGAGACCAATCCCATGAAAATCAGTGTAAGTGGTCAAATCCGAGTGATACTTTTGATAACAAAGTCGAAAGCATGTGAATAAAACAGACTGACCTTTATATGGCACTGGTATTGTTCCTTTGAGACATACCAGAGTTGTACTACTTCCGTCGTTGAAGACTGAAACGTACATAGAGATGCAAGTTATCGGCCACATACATGAACAAAATCGAAGAAGTTAGTTATATTCTAAAACTTTTGAAGAAAAGAGCATTACTCACCAAATGTGTCTTTCATTGGTCTCAAATTGGTGTACAGTTCAATACATGACGTGATATCCTTCATGGCTAAATCCCGATACTGGAAGTATATTTATAACATTTACCTAACATAGTTTAGAACATACCAACATCAACCAGAATCAAATTGTGTATTTCGGAAATATTATTGAAATATATGCTGATTAACTGAACAAAATTGTATGATATCTTACCGGTTGTAATACAGAATTTAGGTACGCTGTATAGCAAGCCATGTCTGTTTAATTACTTGGCACATGTACTGGTCAAACAGGTTACTAGCAGTCGGTCTGTAGATAAATGTGATACATATATACATATGATATATGTACACCATATGAAATAAACCCATAAAAAAATAACTTCGCTTGTATTTTTCCAATGCAAAGCTTTTAAGGCCCTGCATCCAAGAGATTTGTAATTGATATATTTTACCAATTTTTTACTAAAATTTTACTAAAGGTATACGTATCTAATCATCAAAGTGAACTAGGTGATACCATGGTAATAAAATTACAATAACAATACTGCATTCCTAATGTGATTCATACAATGGTAAACGTAGAAAATCATACCTCGTTGTGAGAAGACTATGGTATATACAAATATAATGTAGCTTTTCTCAAAATAAACTCAGCTATCACAAAATTCCTGATAAGGTGTCCAACTTTTTAATTTAATCCTCGTATCACTTATCTCTTCATTAAATCATTGTATCCAACACTGGTCTAACATTATCCCGCAGAGGATGTTCGCTTCATGAATTGTTTTGAAATGGTCAGCAATGAACTCCCTTCAAAAATATATCGACAACTTACAAGTGCGCTATAGCCTGCATGGTTACTCTTCACAAAAGAACCAGGAATTGCCCGGGCACATCCACGGAAATACCCCCGTGACGTCGTCACTATCGAATGCCACGGTCCGGTGACTCGGGTATCAATGTTATTCTTCATATATCAATCACGAGAAAACGATGCTGTGGTTTTACACATCAGAATACATGGCTCCCGGCGCAGTAAATGCAGGATACACGTCAATATATTTTCGAGAATATTCATTAAAACATTCTAACTTGAAAGGTGATCGTGTGACAATTTAAACATAGGACTAACCAGTTCACATATTTTTCATGTACTAGGTAGGTGTTAACGGAACTATTAAGGAACTTATGTACTTACTTTCCAGAGAAAACGATGCCTTACCGAGGCTAGTCTCCAAAAGTTGTCAGAGGATCTAGGCGATTCCAGGGACAGCGAAACTCCAAAAACAAAACTTCCCATGCAAGAGAAAATGCCAAACTGAATTTATGCATATTAAAACTATAGATTTTAGACAGTTTCTTTTTCAGTGATATTGCCTATCAAATTCACTGAATATCAAATCCAAGGTCAAGCATTTTGCCTGCAGCGGCCAATTCACATCGCTCACGTCAAACGTTACTTCGACAATTACCACTCCAGATCAAGTTCCATGTCACCAAAAAAATCTACCATAGATGTCTTTTTACGCACATCAGGTTAGATATGCGTAAATGCCCTTTCGATTTATTATTCACGGTCGTCTGAGGTCAACTTCAAGGTCGCAGAGTGAACCACCATATTTGAGTTCCTTGCCATTGTATGCCGAGTCCAGTTTACACATTCCAGATCAGAAATGACCGTCGATTTACCACTCAATGTCATCCGAGGTCAACTTCAAGAGCATCAAAAGATCTGCCATATAGGAGTTTGAACGTCACTTAGATATATTACTATATACTATAATATAGTATATGTAGATATACTACTCCAGGTAATCTGAAGTCAACTTCAAGGTCATCCGCCATACATGTGTATCCGCCATATATGAATTTCTCTATGTTCAAAATATATTCTTAAGGTTTATGTGCAAGCATATTGTCTGTATACAATGTACATGTAGTCTAATTTACACATGTTACAAAACACATTTTGAGAATTCGACCGTTTTGAGAATTCGACCGTCAAAGTCCAAAATTGGCTGCTTTTCGTCAAACATGGCTGCCATTTTGAAAAAAAAAATGCGGAAATAAAAATAAAAACTTTTTTCGGTATTTATGTGGAAATTTTCAGAAAATTTGGCTGCGATTATGTCCAAAGATAGGTTTTTGGATGCATTCGTACTCCATAGTTTGCCCCTTTGCCGTCAAAGCAAGCGTCGTCAATAATGACGATCAATAACATATTCACCGCTTCCACTGTTTCTTGTTTCGTCACTCCCTATAGTGTTCATGCGCTGCCATGCCGGCTTGCTTTCCTCGAGTTGTCTCAGAGCTAGCAAGGTGAGAGGGGCGCAGGAGGGACGCTACCTCAATCCGGCATTCACGTGCCTGAATTGGTACGAGCCATCCATCCTAAATTCGCCGTATTCCCAAATTCGCCAACGTGGATTTCAGGCCTTGTAATGTAAATGAAACTAACAAGTCTGATCGTCAATCGAGACTCTGATCGTCAATCGAGATGATCGTCAATCGAGATGTCCAATCGTTGTTCCAGTAATTTATTTTCCACAAAACGAGCTTCTAAGTTCTGAAACTATCAAGTTGGCGAATTTTGGAATGCGGCGAATTTAGGACGGATGGCTCGTAGTCTGTCTGGGATGGTGCGTACGAGCTCTGGCAGACCATCGGGCTATCCGGGGTTCTATCCCCATGGTGGACCATCGGCGAGACCAGGCAGCAACACGCCCACATGCTCATGTTCTGAGGACCGCTGCCATGGTTCTCAGGCTCGACACACTGGGCTACATAACTGTAATGAAACATTTCTGAGTTATGTTTCAGTCGTACATGTATCTCGTCCGGCGAACTACTACCTGGTTCACATGGCAGATTAGTCTGAGGACGTGGCATCGCATCCTAAACAAGCACTCGTCTCCCTTGTCCCTGGAGAACTATTTTCTCAGGATAATCTCCAGAATGAACTTAGACAGCATCGGAATAGCAAGCAGGACACAATCAGGGTCCAGCCATGAGTCAGCCCACGAGAGCTCAGGTTCTGCGGAAGACCACCCGGACAATCTGCAGTACAACCTCTCCGCGAAGACGTCAGATCCTGCAGGGTTGCAACAGAAGTTGCCACTGGGCAAGTTTCTAAAGTTCCGCTTGTACAGGGCACAGCAGGAGGTCAGGAAACGGATTCACAACACATGCTCCACTGTAGGGGCAGGTGGGAGAACCCTGGCCCTTTTCTTTTACACCTGTGCTAGGTGCTAGGGTGCTAGTGTGGCGATTTTGCCCAAAGATCACAGCAGGAGATTCTTTCTAAATACTCTCTTGTTTCTGACCTACTTCGTGTTCGAAGCACGTGCGCTGCTTAGCAATGCCCTCTAACTCTCTCGCCCATAGTACTGTAACAATGGTCTTATGGCATTTCCCTCGTATCTCGTGCGTCAGGGTTATAAATACTCTGGAGCCGCGTTGTTCAGTGGAGATGTCTCAGAGCTGAGCAAGGCGAGAGAATGCCAGAGGATGATCATGAGTCCAGCGTCCTCACTATTCGGCTAAGGCCCGCGAGGGCCCTGGGGAGAATTCTCATAGGGGGCCCAGGAGGGGGACTGTCGTTGACTCGGAGGCTCGCCCCCTGGATCGGAGGTCCTTCGCCCTGGGATGATGCGATACAGGCTCTGGCAGACCGTCGGGCTGTCCGGGGTTCCATCCCCGTGGCGGACCGTGGCGAGCCGGCCACACAGTTAACACCACGGTGATGATCCTGTATCTGAGTGGTGTCCGTATGTCTGGGATCGCTGGGTGGGCTGCTCCTAGTTAATGTTCTACAATAAATACTGCGCCCGCAGTGACCCTCGGTGACCGGACTATCCGTGAGGATTCGTGGATAGTGGGCGCGCGTCCGCCGTGACCCACGGTTAGCGGCTTATCCGCGAGGATCCAGGATAGCGGACGACGTCAAACTTTACACTAAGAACAGGGTTCCATTAGCGCCAGCCTTCATCAACTATCAAGCAGACAGACTAATAATGGACTCCCCAATTATGTGTGAAATATATGAACTTTTATTATCATTCTTGAATTATCGGTTTGCCTCTGCAGCCAATGAATTCAAGATCAAATTACGTATGCCATTTTCACCCCCAAAGTTCAGTTCCGTTTTCCTTCATTACAGGATTTGCATGTGTTGATACACCTGAAACACTTCAAGATAGAACTTTGATATCACCTCGTTCAAAAGGGAGCCAAATATGAAAAATTCAGAAGTGACCTTGAATTTAAACTGTTGAAATGTCAAAACGGTGATCTTAATAGTGAATTGGCTCAGCATTTCTCCGGTAAGCTTGAGCCCCCTTGGCCTAACCTCCCTGGGATACTGTAAAACTACTAATTTTGGCGGACAATTTATTTGGTGGTTATGGCGCAAGGGGAAAAACCGCCAAATTAAATCGTCCACCAAATTAACTAGATATATGTCAGGAGATATAAGTGGTTCTAAAACCGCCAAAATAAATATCCGCCAAATAGCGTGAGGCTCAAAACCGCCAAATTTAATAGCTGCCAAAATTAATCTTTTTACAGTAACCTTTTCTATGCACATTTTTCCACTAGAGCAGCCATATAGGGCCATTTTTGCAACTTTTTATAATGTAAAACTTCAAATATGACATGGAATCAGTGAAATTTGGAAGATGAAATTTGGATGATTAATGCTGACAACAGCTCATTTAACTAGACGTCAAGGCCTAAAGATGCCTTGGAGGCATTTTGGTGTGATGATTAATTTATAATATATACTAGATATCGACGAAAATGAAAAATGTCGACTCCGCAAAAAAATTTACCGTTAAAATAATACCCCTTAGACATGTTTGTCTAGGGCGACGAGTCCGAAAAAAAAGTCCGTTTCGCTCTACGACTCACCGTTTCCGAGATATCGACGAAAACGAGAAATGCCGACTCGGCAAAAAAATTTCAGGTCAAGGTCAAAGTTCATCCATAATACCCCTTAGACATGTTTGTCTAGGGCGACGAGTCCGAAAATAACGTCCGTTTCGCTGTACGAAGCACCGTTTCCGAGATATCGACGAAAACGGAAAATGCCGAAAAAAAATTCGGGTCAAGGTCAAAGTTCATCAATAATACCCCTTAGACATGTTTGTCTAGGACGACGAGTCCGAAAATAACGTCCGTTTCGCTCTACGACGCACCGTTTCCGAGATATCGACGAAAACGAAAAATGCCGACTCGGCAAAAAAATTTCGGGTCAAGGTCAAAGTTCATCAATAATACCCCTTAGGCATGTTTGTCTAGGGCGACGAGTCCGAAAATAACGTCCGTTTCGCTCTACGACGCATCGTTTCCGAGATATCGACGAAAACGAAAAATGCCGACTCGCCAAAAAAATTTCGGGTCAAGGTCAAAGTTCATCCATAATACTCCTTAGGCATGTTTGTCTAGGGCGACGAGTCCGAAAATAACGTCCGTTTCGCTCTACGAAGCACCGTTTCCGATATATCGACGAAAACGAAAAATGCCGACTCGGCAAAAAAATTTCAGGTCTAGGTCAAAGTTCATCCATAATACCCCTTAGGCATGTTTGTCTAGGGCGACGAGTCCGAAAATAACATCCGTTTCGCTCTACGAAGCACCGTTTCCGAGATATCGACGAAAACGAAAAATGCCGACTCGGCAAAAAAATTTCGGGTCAAGGTCAAAGTTCATCCATAATACCCTTAAGACATGTTTGTCTAGGGCGACGGTCCGAAAATAACGTCCGTTTCGCTCTACGACACACCGCTCCCGAGATATCGACGAAAAAAGGAAAAATTCCGACTCGGCAAAAAAATTTCGGGTCAAGGTCAAAGTTCATCCATAATACCCCTTAGACATGTTTGTCTAGGGTGACGAGTCCGAAAATAACGTCCGTTTCGCTCTACGACGCACCGTTTCCGAGATATCGACGAAAACGAAAAATGCCGACTCGGCAAAAAAATTTCGGGTCAAGGTCAAAGTTCATCCATAATACCCCTTAGACATGTTTGTCTAGGGCGACGAGTCCGAAAATAACGTCCGTTTCGCTCTACGACGCACCGTTTCCGAGATATGCAGGATGCTTCAAGGATGACTCAGCAAAAAATTATTTCGACCTCTAGGTCAAAGGTCGTTTGACGTATCGATCTCAAAATCAATAGGGTTCTTCCCTGTTGATATATAAACCTCCGTGCAAAATTCTGCAACTATTGCCTGAATATTTTTCGAGTTATCGTCCGGAAACCAAGTTTCAAGATCAGCCTCGATTTCATCCTCAAGGACCTCACGGACCTCGGAGCCGGATCAAAAAAAAATAATACACCCTAGAGATGTTTGTCTAGGGCGACGAGTCCGAAAATAACGTCCGTTTCGCTCTACGATGCACGGTTTCTGAGATATGCAGGAAGCCTCAAGGATGAATCAGCAAAAAATTATTTCGACCTCTAGGTCAAAGGTCGTTTGACGGATCGATCCCAAAATCAATAGGGTTCTTCCCTGGTGGCATATGAACCTCCATGCAGAGTTCTGCAACTATTGCGTAAATATTTTTCCAGTTATCGTCCGGAAACCAAGTCTCAAAATTAGCCTTGATTTCATCCTCACGGACTTCACGGACCTCGGATCCGGCTCAAAAAGAATAGGGTTCTTCCACATATCATTCCTGACTTGTGGTGAAAATTTGACTAGAATCCGTCAAGGCAATCTAAAGTTATCGTCCGGAAACCAAAAGTGGCGGAAGAAGAAAAAAAAAAAAAAAAAAAAAAAAATTCTGCTAAAACCATTTCTGCCGAAATGCCTTAATAAAGCCCATATCGCTTTGAGATTAATGGACATAGGAGGCAAAAATCATAAAAACGGAAATCTCTTGTGAAGAACGATCTAGAATTTATTAATTGAAGGATATCAATGTTTTTATTCTAGAAAAGAAGTTATAGAAGTCAGTGCAAACATCAAGACTTTTTCCCATCGGGTTTTTCAGGTAGCTCCCAGTCCAGCGGTTCATCATACCGTAGCATCCGCACGCCAGCAGCTCGGTCCGTGAACTGCGATGGGTCCACGAAGAGAGGTGTGTCCTTGACGCGGAGTGTGGCGAACATTCGCGGGATGTCATAAGTGCCTACGTCCGTTGCTCGATAGGTCAGACGGTGTGTTCGCAGAAAAAAAGTCAAAGTGGACGCGGTGAACTGGTCACTCTCCGGGCGATAGTGGATTTGCGTGACATAGCGTCGAGTTACAAAGTGTAACAGCAGCGGTGTTACGAAGATAAAGAAGCCCACCATCCCACTAATAGCAACAGCTAGAGCGGGCGGCAGGGAACTTGCGCTCTGGTAGAGGAAGGGCTGCATCAGCAGTCCAAATGCGCTGGTGGACACCGAAAATCCCTTGACAATTTTCACCTGCTTCGTCAGTGGACCCACATAGACGAGCCTTCCATGTTCAGGGTCAATAGGGGTTGTGCTGAACAGTCTCGTGCCTGACCTATTCAACAACCCCACTTGCGCAGGGAACAGAGGGCTGCACTGTCCGAAGTTCCAGGCCTGGGTACTCATCAATCTATATGATTTATGATCTGGCAGTTGATTTGGTGTCTGCTGATCCTGACTTGCATTTCCCAAGGTATGGCCAGAACTGTTCACATCTTGCAACAATGAGGAACCCTGAAATTAGAAGCAGCTTTATTGAGATGAGACCACAGAACCTCCAAGGTTAAAATAAACAATTTATATCATCATAACTTTACCTGTCAATCTTTCATGCAGAAAACATAGCATGAGGCAAGGAATTCATTTACTTGAGGGTATTGGACAGAATTCTAGAGAAGGGTCATCGGAGGTCATTTAGTTTTTACCAAAAGATCCATTATAACTTGTATGCGAAAATACTGGCCTCAACTGTCCATTCACACAATTTG
The DNA here is from genome assembly GCA_949152475.1 of Terebella lapidaria. NCBI lineage: Eukaryota > Metazoa > Annelida > Polychaeta > Terebellida > Terebellidae > Terebella > Terebella lapidaria. The sequence continues at coordinate 15,518,903 of OX424567.1, forward strand.
AACCATTGTAACTTGTCAGTTAAATCCGACATTCAGATTAATCACTCGTGACCATTTGAGAAAATGACTCGAAGTTGGAAGTTGGCAATTTTTTTTTTTTTCTATAGAAAGCAATTACTCCAAAACCACAAGCAACTATACAATTAGAAGTAATCTGAATAAAAACATCCACCTGTCAAAACGTGTACTTAGCCCATAAGATATGTGTATATGTACACTAGAAAGAAAAGTTTTTGTTACGAATAAGTTTATTGAGTACAATTTTGCAATACACATTCCCTACACACACTAAACAAAGCCATACCATGTGACATCATATGTTATACATTTATCAAGAATCCTCCTTTTTAGATGGTTTATAATCACTATGTTTGCTCACTCCATGTTTCGCTCCACTAGCGCTCTGAATGCCTTCGAACAGCTCATAAAGTTGTCCGATCTGTTGCTCACTGAAGTTTCCGAGCTTCTCCTCAGACAGTCTCACCCCAAGCGACTCATAGCTGGTCTTCTTGCCCAGTTGCTTGGCAAGTGTTACCGCATAGTTCTACGAAATAAAATGATTGAACCACATCATGAATACAGGATGATATAGGAATGTGACCAATTATTTTTTTTTTGATATTACCAGTATCACTAACTCCACTAAGGAATACTAGTATTGTGATATCTATCAAAGAGACTGAGACAGCATCGAGGAACCTTGAAACATAAGTTTGTGTTTGGACTCTGGAGCATACACATCTCAAGTTTTGGCTTATTAAACGATATGATGAAATTTAGGAATGTTATCTATAAAATATTACATAAAATATACAAATGTTATACAAAAATAAAAGTTGTGTCAAATTTTGCAAATTCGCTCAGTACTCACCGTCCACTCTTTCATGAAGACACCCACAAACTGCTGGTCAGCTGCGCGATGACGCTTGAACTCAGAGCGGACATACTCATCCCCAAACTCTCGGATTTGATTGGGCAGGCCCCTGTGAAGACGTAGGATGGCCTTGTATAGAATCCGGACCCGGGATGTGTGAGGACCGGTCGACATCACCAGAGTGTTGTGAAATGATTTCCCTGTAACCAAGTAAGCACATATTGAAGTATGGTACAAGGCATAATAAAACACTAAGAAACAATCGAAATACTCCGTGTGACCTCCCAGACACTGATTCTACACCTCCCAAGTAAAAGAGTGAAAATATATATAAATTTGTCCGTGTTCGTGTGTGACGACTGGATGAAAGCGAACAATGAAGCTCCGCCACAGAAAAAAAAGTCCGTCACATCCCCATTTATCGCCCACCTCTCGAACTCACCAACAAGAGTAAAACACCACCAAGGTCTATATTTTGAAGACAGACTGAATAATTGTGATGGTGATCATGTAGGAAAAGTCATAATTCACAATTTCGTCTTGCAAATCAACAGAAAATTCACAAATGTCACGAACACTGCTTCACCCAATGACAGACACTGGTGACCTCTATCGAATGGACAATTCGATGCGGCGAGCACGAACACGTAAATTCATTCGAAGAGAACGGACACATAGCCACGTGCCACACTATCCTAATAATGTTACGGCATTTAGATGAAAAAAAAACAGGCGTGAAAGTCTAGGGCTAGACCTGCCCGAACATAGTCATTCATAGGCATCATTCAGGACATTCATCATTTTTTTTATGATTCTATCACATGTATAGCCTATTGGGCTTTTCATGCAATCTAATTTACTGATAGATCTAAACTTTTTAATCAAAAAGTTAAGGAAGGATGAGGATTGATTTGAGAAAAAAAGCTCATGAAGAAAATATATCAAGCTGCATGAAACACCTCGAGTTATTTATTCAACATTTTATAATTAATTTGATTACATTAATCACAGTGCAAGAAAAAACCATCACACTATATGTATATATGTAGGTCCGAGGCTTTAGGTTCCTATTACTACTGGTGAATTAATAAATATGTTAATGATAAGTAATCTACATATTTATTAAAATACTGAACATGTTTACTTTACTAAATAAGTAATATAAAATATCGTGTATCCTACATATCCATATAGTTCTCATACATAAATATATATGGTTTTGATATCCAACGTTATGCATAGGCCTACATTGTGAATGGGTCAAACTTCTGACTACAGACTAGCTTCGTAACCATCAAAATAAATATCAGAATTCTACATTAGAAATATATGCCCAAATTTTTAAACAAAAAATTCAATGATATCTTAGTTGTCGATTAGTTTGCATCAGTCCTCTCAACATGCTCAAGAAATCGCTGTCAAACATCGAAATTAATGTGACCTCCTGTTTTCGGAATTAAATTTGTGTGCTCACTCTCATGACTCTTTCAACTTTTGAATGTCATGTATATCGCATGCATGTAGTCAGGAATACATCAAGAGCGTCTCTCGTCATGTAGGCCTATTTCTAATGAAGGCTAGCCAATAGCCAGTCCTTTACCTGGGCACTGATAGATGTGCATGCATTCGATTGATATATGTATATTTTTTTTTTTAACTGATAAGAAACGTTTTTATTGATGTCAACAGTCATAGTTTAGATTGTAGGAAGGTCCAATGTCGCTTCGAGTACGTGCGTCTCATGAACATTAGTGGTATACGAACACATATAGGATTGCCATTTAACTCCATTATAACGTTTTATGAGAGAAATCACTTTCAAAATGTTTCAATTTTCATAAAATTTCAGTATGTTGAAGCAATATATATAACTTACAAAATATTAAAAAATCAGCACATGTTGTTGGAATAGATCAAACGCTACAAGCATTTGACTGTTAGCTGCTGACACCTGGCGAATTCCTCAGAAAGCAAACTCCCAGAAAGGGCCGGTTTGTTTATATGTATTCATGCGCACAGTAACAGCTCCAATCAACATGAAAATTCACATGTACATAGAGGAATACCCATAATACCACTATACAAACCAAAACAGAGACATTTTAAAGTGATACATGTGCATTTGGAGGAGAAACTGGGAGTTTTTAAATAATATAGTACTTTCATGCCTCATTTTGACCATATCAGGAAATCAATACAGGTCCATAACCTAGTGTTCCGACCACTACTGTGTCACGCTTATGGAATTATGCCTGGAAAATCCCTCCATAGATTCAGAATGAAGTCACGTGATACACGGTGATCATGTGACCAATTACAAGGAACTCATTTTTATGTTTTTGCACGAAGTTTGGACTTGACGTTGTTTATGAGCTATATTTGGTTTGTATCAAAGTTGTGGGAACTTTTGAGAAGACTACGACATAATCTTCTAGCTTTTCATCCTTTACAACTGTAGAAGACATGTATGAAATTTATATGAGGGCTAGATCACCCAGATTAGAACGTTACGTTACACTGTAGTGTCTGTTTATTGCTATTCATTTCCATGGCTAGATTTTGTAGCATGTATATTAGGGCCCGGACGGGTCGACGGGTACCCGAATTCGGGGTGAGTCATACAATTACCCTGGTCGGAATTTCGTTACCCGTAACCGAGAACGAATAAAGATATAGTTCTTGCCTTGAGTATTCTTGCCTTGAGTATTTTCTGGATACCTCCACTCATTTATTCAGCAATATGTGTACATAATGAATTGACAATATATTATAAAATTTTCGCCAATGTGATCT